>CM062297.1:882512109-883712109 GCA_031216915.1 Pictodentalium vernedei | reverse complement strand
AGACATAATGAAAGAGTACACAGCAGGGAGGTGTCAAAGCCAGATTAGCTGTCTACCTGGCACCCCTCCCCCATCTCCCACCCCCCCCCCACACCCGAAGTCATGATGACGAGGCATTGTAGAAGGCTTTGACGGCTAATCAGGATGCGTATTAATGAGTATTTGGTTTATAAGGAATTTTGCGATGTGGATAAATAATTTATACTCTGCTAAATGGCATGTGGGAATGAGAGCTGTGAGAGTAGGGTCTCGGAGCGAGGGTACATACTTTTGCTTAATCTCCTAGCGCTGGTTTTATTAAAAATGTACATGATAAAATTATGTTGCAATTCTCGACCAGAGCAGGAGGTCAGGAATAGACGGGACAACGGGTCCTAATTCAGATATAGTTCAAGTGGCTGACATCAGTCAACACGAGCAAATGAGCTTTGACACATATTTTTCAAAACACGAAACTAGCACATGTTTTGCAAAACATGAAACTCACACGGGATATGAAACAGGGGTCATCACTACAAAGCCCCCACCAATTATCAAATAAGCAAATAAGGCATCGAGTAATTGTTCGAACGAATGACACATCTTACGATTTTTATGCTCATCTGGGTATTGGAGGGTATCTATGGCATGGTATCCTCCTAGAAACCAGCAGCCGATCAGGCGCCATAATTACAGACATTCTCCAATAGGTATGCCCCAATAAGTATCCTCTGATGAGTATCCTCTGATAAGTATTCTCCAATAAGTGTCCTCTGATAAGTATCCTACAATAAGTATCCGACATTAAGTATCCTACAATAAGTATCCTCTGATAAGTATCCTACAATAAGTATCTTCCGTTAAGTATCCTCCGATAAGTATCCTCCGATAAATATTCTCCATTAAACATCCTACAATAAGTATCCTCTGATAAGTATCCTACAATAAGTATCCTCTGATAAGTATTATACAATAAGTATCCTCTGATAAGTATCCTCCGATAAGTATACTACAATAAGTATCCTCTGATAAGTATCCTACGATATCATCCAATGAGTATCCTCCAATAAGTATCATACAATAAGTATCCTCCGATAAGTATCCGATAAGTATCCTACAATAAGTATCCTCTGATAAGTATCCTCCGATAAGTATCCTACAATCAGAATCCTCCATTAAGTATCCTCCGATCAGTATCATCTGAAAAGTATCCTCTGATAAGTATCCTCAGATAAGTATCATCCAATAAGTATCCTCCAATAAGTATCCTACAATAAGTATCCTCCGATAAGTACGCTCCGATAAGTATCCTACAATTTGAATCATCTGATAAGTATCCTCCGATGAGTATCCTCTGAAAAGTATCCTCTGATGAGTATCCTCAGATAAGTATCATCCAATAAGTATCCTCCAATAAGTATCATACAATAAGTATCCTCCGATAAGTATCCTCTGATAAGTATCCTACAATAAGAATCCTCCGATAAGTATCCTCTGATATGTATCCTCTGAAAAGTATCCTCTGGTGAGTGTCCTCAGATAAGTATCATCCAATAAGTATCCTCCAATAAGTATCCTCCGATAAGTATCCTCCGATAAGTATCCTCCGATAAGGAGAATTCTGCGAGGTGCTGAGTGTAACACACAGACAGTAATTTTTTTTCACAGTTTTAGCCTTTACTATAGTTAAGACTAGAAGTCCTGTCACGAGAATGGCAATTATTCTCCGATAAGTGTCCTCTGATAAGTATCCTACAATAGGTATCCTCCATTAAGTATCCTACAATAAGTATCTTCCGATAAGTATCCTCTGATAAGTATCCCACAATAAGAATCCTCCGATAAGTATCCTCTGATAAGTATCCTACAATAAGAATCCTCCGATAAGTATCCTCCGATAAGTATCCTCTGAAAAGTATCCTCTGATGAGGATCCTCAGATAAGTATCATCCAATAAGTATCCTCCAATAAGTATCATACAATAAGTATCCTCCGATATGTATCCTCCGATAAGGAGAATTCTGCGAGGTGCTGAGTGTAACACACGGACAGTATTTTTTTCACAGTTTTATCCTTTACTATATAGTTAAGACTAGAAGTCCTGTCACGAACTGTGCGCTTATCTAGGCTTAATTGCGCGTAGGAATTGCGCGCAATTGCCATATCGAATGGCAACCAAAGCACGGCGGGTTTCTCCTGGTTACTCATAGCAAACATAGGCAATGTTTCTGCCATTGAACCTCCGGGTTAACCGGGGGTCCATTGGCTGAAACCATGCACGCACAGGCCATATACACAGAATTTGATAGGCTTACTATGGTCATAACACGTAGATTAACGCGCAGGTCGACGTGCTATTTGTGCGCATTCCCTGACAGGACTTCTAGTTTTAACTAT
The DNA here is from genome assembly GCA_031216915.1 of Pictodentalium vernedei. Classification (NCBI taxonomy): domain Eukaryota; kingdom Metazoa; phylum Mollusca; class Scaphopoda; order Dentaliida; family Dentaliidae; genus Pictodentalium; species Pictodentalium vernedei. The sequence goes on along the minus strand of CM062297.1, from coordinate 883,709,733 downwards.
ATCTATTTTAGTTGTATTACTTGGTAGGAATACGTCCTTCTCGCTGGTAAAGACTACTCTATTGTGTAGTTGATAAGCAACCTTAACCCTTCAAAGCCTAGCAGCCCTTTTACCGGCCCAGAGACATGGTACGTTATACTTCATTAAGTAGGATGCCTGATAAGTTAAGGATGGGGTAGACCAATCAATATTTTCAACGTGCAACCCTAAGGCTGAACGTTGAAAATATTGATTGGACTACCCCAAATAAAAGAGTGTGGACTCTTCTAATTGCTGAATATGAACTGACATGGAAGATACCACCAATTGTTCAAAGGATTAAAATAAAATGCGCGGAGAGTGGATTATTAATAAAACATTGAGGGATATTTCCACCAACACAATAACTGATTATTCTTTAGATAATGCACACGAACGACAAGCAAAGCTTTTACCAATGGGCCTCCGCGCTTAACCCGGGATTTCATTGGCTGAAACTTTGCTTGTCACTCTTATGATTTTGTATGGATGGAAACTCCACTTCACGGGTGTTTAGTAGTACTTCACTCACCACGTTGCACACCTCCTCCCTTCTCTATCGAGGAACAGTCGTCTGCAAGGAGCCGCGTGTAACGTACGGAAATAATAAAATGTTTATGTAAAATAAAAATAATATCGGCATAAAACATTGTTACTTTGAGGTTAGTTTGTTGATACGGTGAAAAGGCATGATCACACACATCACCAAATACTCTGCCTACCTTCGATGTTTTGATCTCACACATCACCAAATACTCTACCTACCTTGATGTTTTGAACACACGCATCACCAAATACTCTACCTACCTTGATGTTTTGAACACACACATCACCAAATACTCTACGTACCTTCGATGTTTTGATCATACACATCACCAAATACTCTACCTACCTTGATGTTTTGAACACACACATCACAAAATATTCTACCTACCTTGATGTTTTGAACACACACACATCACCAAATACTCTACCTACCTTGGTGTTTTGAACACACACATCACCAAATACTCTACCTACCTTGGTGTTTTGATCACACACATCACAAAATACTCTACCTACCTTGATGTATTGATCACACACATCACAAAATACTTTACCTACCTTAATGTTTTGATCTCACACGTCACAAAATACTTACCTACCTTGATGTTTTGATCACACACATCACAAAATACTCTACCTACCTTGATGTTTTGATCACACACATCACAAAATACTCTACCTACCTTGATGTTTTGAACACACACATCACAAAATACTCTACCTACCTTGATGTTTTGGGTCTGTAATTCGAGACACTATACCCCTTAATAGTGCGTAAATTAAGTGACCTGCCATTCCTGCAAACGGAACTGAAAAGATATAAATATAAGATGTCTATAGTTTTAATGTGGATTCTACAATTATTTCACACGAGTTTCGACTCATTTGGTGTTAGTCCCATATCCACGGGTCATACCATGCTTGAGGTGGTGTGGGTGACCCCAATTCAAATGTTTGGGCTCCGCCCACTTGTCTGAGTGATGAAATGAAACTTCTAGATTGAATCGTGTGTGAGTGTATGTGTGTATGTGTGTGTGTGTGTGTGTGTGTGGGGGGGGGGGGTAATGGTGTGTGGGGGCATAAAATGACTTGCCTTCAATGATGTGTGTGGTGGGTGGTGTGGGGAGAATGACGGGTTGGGGTGAGGGTGGGGTGGGGAGAATGGTGTGTGTGTGGGTAGGGGTGGGGAATGATGTGTGGGGGAATGGTGTGTGTGGGGGTGTGTTGGGGTGTTTGAGATATAAATGACTTGCCTTCAATGGTGTATGTGTGTGGGTGGGAGATTGGTGTGTATGCGGGGGCGTTGGGAAGTGGTGTGTATATGTGTGTGTGTGGAGTGTGTGTGTGTGTGTGTGTGTGTGTGTGGGAGATGGTGTGTGTGTGGAGGGGTGAGGGTGTGGGGGTGGGGACATAAAATGACTTACCTTCAACAACTGTTAACTCTGCTTGTACAGAGTTACTACTTTTGAAAATATGGCAGTTGCTTGCCGTTGCTCGATGATTTCTCACCGTGTACTCCGGCTTCCTTCATCCGTGAAACTGCCCCACACGAGATGACTCTGGTTGCCCAACGTATCGTTAAACCCCAATTAATAAATAAATCAAATCAAATACATACGTATAGTAGCTTCTGTTTTAATGTTCTCATTTTAATTCGAAGGAGGTAAAATGTCTTATCCTTAGTATGTGTTTCGTCTGCAAAACAAATTCGCACTTCGGGACTTTATGACTCTAATTTTCCCAATGACCTCATCTCCGGACATTTTTCTAAAGAGGACAGAACAATCACCGCAGATACTTTTGTCACCCTCCATACACCCCCCCCCCCCCACCCACCCCCACTCCCACCCAACCATTCCCAACCACTTCCACAGACACATTCATTGAGCTTCTACCGATTCTGGTTCTGTGTTCGTGAATATTAGCAAGCATCTAAATAAATAATGGATGAATTTCCAGTGAAAGTACCCCACGTTTTATTCCTTACCCCAGATAGAGCTGTAGCTTGACCGAAACCGAACCGAGGTTTTTAGTTGTTTTTTTTAAAACCGAAACCGAAACCGTCGACATCCCGTAATCTAAGGTTTTTCGTTTTTTATTAAATACTCTCTTGCTGAAGAAATTCACAGAATGTAGCCATCCCAGAATAGTGAGAGTACCCAGACACTGCCAATGGCAGTGTTTGGGTACTCTCACTACCCTGGGAAGGCAACATTCTGTGAATTTCCGACATTTCAGGTTAGTTGTGTTTGCAGCTTTCCTCAAGTTGCGTGTAAGTGCCAGACCTCGAAAAATGGCCGAGCACAATAGAACTTCTGTATATTTAGGTAATTATTATATTGGCCTTCCTGATTCTTCATGTATTATAGCTTATTTCGGGCATTCGTTGAGTTTTCTCAATTTCACTGCCATCCAGTTATGACTCCGGACATAAGAATGAGTTTTATTGAATTTTATTTGGCCTCATGAAGAAACCGAAAACCTGAAAAACCAAAACCGAAACCGAACAAGAAATTTAAAAACCTACAGCTCTACAGATATTGTATATACTATATCTTACCTAGGTATATTTGATAGTCGTATCTTGCCAAACCTTGTAACACCATGCTTCCCCCGCATGATAAAAGTGAAAGGATAACAATCATTTTATCCGATAAACAGTATTGAAAAAGCTTCAGAAGTAGGATCCCTCCAAATGAAGGAACAATTTCTGCGACAGATTTCAGCCATCCAATTTTCACTGTAGAAAAACAAAAAGGTTCATTCATAGCAAATAGGATTTCCACGTTCCCTTTCCCGCTGTCTGTTAAAGCCTGAAGAAAGAATGTAATTAAACAAATTATGTAAATAATGCGGTCTTCATCGTCAGAAAAAAACGAAACAACTGTTTGTAGTCTCTTTCTTAAAGAGATAATCGTGTGTTTCTTCAGGGTTTCTTTCAGAAGACAAAACTGGACCAACAATCCAAATGCATCGATTGCCCAAATGGCCACTGCAGTGTAAAGGAAGCCAGTGCTGCGTATGAAATAGCCACTACCAAACAAAATAAGGCCACTAACAATTCCCGATACACCCTGGATCATTGCAATGAAAAACGATCTTGTTTTGCTCTCATTTGTCATATCTGCTATACACGAAAATGACGCTACCAAGAATATGTAGTATGAACCACAAATTCCTTCAAAGAATGCACCAATCACTACAACATACAGAGGTAAATTCAGCACAACAGTAGCAATGACAATCATCCATCTTAATAATATACCAACAGTTGGAATAATAAAATATGGTTTTCGTCCCCAGGAATCTGCGTGTGGCCCAAAAAATATATTGACAAACAAACACGGGACAGAAACTGCCAAGCTGACCATCAACATCCATTGAGCTGTCTCAGCCTGAATACCATCCAAATCTGTAGAGTTTTTAGTACTTGCATTACATGGCGACTCGACAGTATTTGCCTTCGATGTGTTCACATTATGTTTCTCTGCAACACGACTGTACAGGTATTGCGTAGTAAATGGCCCTGACAGACATGCTGCTGAGCTGTGGCATGTGAGGCACAGAAGAATCCACACAAATTGGAAGCTATCCCATCCTTCTTGTTGCGGATTCTTGGACCTTTTGTCTTTAAAATGGTGTTCAATCAGAGGTTTTCTTTCATCCATTTTCTCTACACAAAATATGGAGGTTGTTTATTTATTCACAGAGTTGAATGTTGAAGCCTGTTTGCAGCTACCACAGCAGCAGATGTCTGAAAATAAAAGCAGAAACTTATGAAATCTTAGCGGGCGTTTTTGGTGAACGGGGTTTAACGACACATTAACAGGTCAGATCATAGTTCGTGCCAGGCTTAACAATTCTCTTGCAAAAACTTTTGCCAAATCAAATTTATGTGCCAAAATCTAAAAATATTTGCCAATTTATTGGGTCACTGAAACAGCGAGAACAAAATGGTTGTGCAACTTTATTGATAAACAATAGACAAATAAAAACATGCTAAAAGCAAATATTAATCAATCGGTATGCACACTCTTCAATCAGTTGGGTTAAAAATCAACTCTAATTAACTGTGTGGAGTGAATATGAACCCATTTGGGTTCATATTCACTCCACCCAGCTAATTTGGGTTATTTTTTAACCCCACTGAGTTTAGAGTGCATGTGAACTCAGTGGTAGACTGTTGGAAATCTATGCTAGAGGTGCCGAGTTCGATCCCTGTCCGGGACGACCTGCGTTGTGTCCTTGGGCAAGGCACTTATCCCGATTGCCTACATGGGGGCACGATGACGCCATGTACAAAGACTAAGTCGCACTGCACGTCGATGGTGCACATGTCTTCAACCGCTGTAACCCTGCTTGAGCGGAGCTTGAACAGAGTTAGAATGTTGAGGAGCTGACAGTTGCTTGTCGATGCTCGTGGGTTCTCTCCGGATACTCCGGCGTTCCCCACTCGTAAAACTGTCACGGACATGATTAGCCATTGTGCATAAGTATGTGACCTTAAATACAGTTAAAATTAGAAGTCCTGTCATGAAAAGCGCACAAATAGCACGTCGATCTGCGCGTTAATTTACGCGTTATTTCCATTGTAAGACTATCAAATTCTGTACATTTCGCACGTGCACAAACAATGTTTCAGCCAATGAACCTCCGGGTAACCCGGAGGTCCGATGGCAGAAACATTGCCTGTGTTTTCTATGAGTAACCAGGAGAAACTGCCGTGCTTTGAATGCCATTCGATATGGAAATTGCGCGCAATTTCTACGCGCAATTGAGCCTAGATCAGCGCACAGTTCGAGACAGGACTTCTAGTTTTAACTGTACCAACAAATAAATAAATAAATGGTGCATGTGAACAATCATACAACAAAAACATCAACAAAATTCAAAATTCGCCTGAACTATAATGATTATGAAATCAAGTTTTGCCTAGTCTTCATAGCACTGTCACCCATGTGTTAATTTCCGGGTCATATTAGTCTTCATACACTGTCACCCATGTGTTAGTTAACGGGTCCTATTAGTCTTCATAGCACTGTCACCCATGTATTAATTACCCGGTCCTATTAGACTTCATAGCACTGTCACCCATGTGTTAATTACCGGGTCATATTGGTCTTCATAGCACTGTCACCCATGTGTTAATTACCGGGTCCTTTTAGACTTCATAGCACTGTCACCCATGTGTTAATTACCGAGTCCTATTAGTCTTCATATCACTGTCGCCCGTGTGTTAATTACCAGGTCCTATTAGTCTTCATAGCACTGTCGCCCATGTATTAATTACCGGGTCCTATTAGTCTTCATAGCACTGTCACCCATGTGTTAATCACCGGGTCCTATTAGTCTTCGTAGCACTGTCGTCCACGTGTTAATTACCGGGTCATATTAGACTTCATAGCACTGTCGCCCGTGTGTTAATTACCGGGGGGTCCTATTAGTCTTCATAGCACTGTCGCCCATGTGTTAATTACCAGGTCATATTAGTCTTCATAGCACTATCGCCCATGTATTAATTACCGGGTCCTATTAGTCTTCATAGCACTGTCACCCATGTGTTAATTACCGGGTCCTATTAGTCTTCATAGCACTGGCGCCCATGTGTTAATTACCGGGTCATATTAGACTTCATAGCACTGTCGCCCGTGTGTTAATTACCGGGTCCTATTAGTCTTCATAGCACTGTCGCCCATGCGTTAATTACCGGGTCCTATTAGACTTCATAGCACTGTCACCCATGTGTTAATTACCGGGTCCTATTAGTCTTCATAGCACAGTCTCCCATGCGTTAATTACCGGGTCCTATTAGTCTTCATAGCACTGTCGCCCATGTGTTAATTACCGGGTCATATTAGACTTCATAGCACTGTCGCCCGTGTGTTAATTACCGGGTCCTATTAGTCTTCATAGCACTGTCGCCCATGCGTTAATTACCGGGTCCTATTAGACTTCATAGCACTGTCGCCCATGCGTTAATTACCGGGTCCTATTAGACTTCATAGCACTGTCGCCCGTGTGTTAATTACCGGTCATATTAGTCTTCATAGCACTGTCGCCCATGTATTAATTACCGGGTCCTATTATTCTTCATAGCACTGTTAATTACCGGGTCCTATTATTCTTCATAGCACTGTCGCCCATGTATTAATTACCGGGTCCTATTAGTCTTCATAGCACTGTCACCCATGTGTTAATTACCGGGTCCTGTTAGTCTTCATAACACTGTCGCCCGTGTGTTAATTACCAGGTCCTATTAGTCTTCATAGCGCTGTCGCCTATGTATTAATTACCGGGTCCTATTAGTCTTCATAGCATTGTCACCCATGTGTTAATTACCGGGTCCTGTTAGTCTTCATAACACTGTCGCCCGTGTGTTAATTACCAGGTCCTATTAGTCTTCATAGCACTGTCGCCCATGTGTTAATTACCGGGTCCTATTAGTCTTCATAGCACTGTCACCCATGTGTTAATTACCGGGTCCTATTAGTCTTCATAGCACTGTCACCCATGTGTTAATTACCGGGTCCTACTAGACTTCATAGCACTGTCGCCCGTGTGTTAATTACCGGTCCTATTAGTCTTCATAGCACTGTCACCCATGTGTTAATTACCGGGTCCTATTAGTCTTCATAGCACTGTCGCCCATGTGTTAATTACCGGGTCCTAGATAGATATTCTTTATTTCAGTATACATAAAAAAGCGATTACAAATATATTTTTTAAAATTGTTGGTATGCATACTGAGGGAGGTGACATAGCCAGATTGGCTGTCTACCTGTCAGCCCCCCCCCCCCCCCCCCCACCCACCCCCCTTAAAATTGCAAACAGACTGTGATCAAAATTGTTACAAAAGTTCCACATGCAGCAAATCATGTACGATATATAAAGGGGGAATGGAACTCGAGTAATGTCATGGCATTGGGCCATACTAATGTCCCAGAAAAATACTGTCCCACACCTTCTCCGGCTGGAGACCGGTGATTTCAATATGAAAGATGGTAACCAGCTTGTCGTGTCCACTCCACTATTCCAGCTAGCACCGTGTTCCGGTGATAACTAGTTGCAGTACAAGTATTGACAGCACACTTGGTCGGTATGTTTTAGTACCGAGTCCTCGTCGGTTAGCACATTCGGGGAGTACATTTTCAAGAGTGCTCGACAAATGCGCTGACCGATGAGTCTCGCATCATAGAAAAAGGTTGTGGGGGTTTACCGACACATATCTGGGTTGTGCGCTCGTAAGATTAATCAACTGTTCTGAAAGATGTCTAAAAGATTATTAATAATTGCCTATTGTTTGCTGTTTACGGATTCTTTCTTGAGTGTTGAGGAGATTCTTTGAAATAATTTTGGAACGGGAACGAATAACAAGCTTGGGTAGGACGAGGGTTCCAGATTATTACGCAGAGTACGTCAATTAGTCGTAGAAGTACAGGGTCATGTCAGATCCACTGTGATTAAGTATCCTAGAAATTTACAAATTTAAAGTGTGCAGTCTGGACAATAGGGATTGCTACAGTGAACATCGACTGAGTATGATGAAAGGAATTTTGAAGTAAGTGTTCTCTTGAATGTGTCTCTATTATTGACAAGACGAATTGAGTTATCTAGAGCGTTCCATATCTTTGGAAACGCGAACAGAGGAAGTTTGTCTAGGGATTTGGTTCGCGTTTTCTCTATGTGTAGGAGACCAGACTGCCTGGTAGTCATACCAAAGGGATTGTCTACGATTCTGAAGATATCGTTAAAGGATGGTGGTAGTCTACCATTTTTCCAGTCAAAGACGAACATGGACGCTTGTAGTTTAAACAGATCATCAACCCTAAGTATGTTATCTTTCTTGAATAAAGGGTCTGTATGGGCATTATATCTTTTGTTGTTGATTATTCGTAATGACCGTTTTTGCATAATTACAAGTTTTTTTATTTCCTTGGAGTTGCCCCAAGTCTGTATTCCGTATAACAGATGGCTATGTATTAAGGCGTAGTAAAGTGTTTTCTTGGCTCCATGTGGGAGAATATTCTTAACTTTATTGAGACTGTAATTGGCGTGCGTTATTTTGGAACATAATTGGGATGTATGAGCCTTGTAGGACAAATGTTCATCAATACTTATTCCCAGAAATTTCGTTGATTTTTTGGTTTCAGTGGCTCCCACTTTGTTTATTAATTGATTATTAATTTTTAGCTCTTGGCAGAAATTATTGTTATTTTTTTGATTTGGGTTCAGCACAATATATGTGGTTTTTTGGGCATTCAGTAATAATTGATTCGCCGAACACCATTCGAATACTTTTTGAAGTTCCTCGTTAAAATATCTGGTTAGGGAGTTGTTGTCGGAGCCTGAGCCGTGCCCTGTTGTATCATCTGCAAATGATAGAAGATTTAATGAGGTGGAATTACTAATGTCATTGATGTACAGCAGAAAGAGAACGGGCCCTAAGATCGAACCCTGCGGGACTCCACATGTCTGTGTTGTAAGGTCCGACTTATGACCTTCGTACGTTACATACTGGGACCTATTTGACAAATAGCTTCTAAACCAGCTGTTAACAAGACCTCTGATTCCATACTTTTCCAATTTGTGTAATAATATTTCGTGATTTATGGAATCAAAGGCCTTGGATAAATCCAAGAACACTGCTAACGTGCTATCTTTCCCTTCTTTATTATTTTGTATTGCAGTGCTTTTCAGGAGCTGAAGAATAGAGTGTACTGTAGCATGTTGTTTCCTGAATCCATATTGATTAGGAGAAAGAATATCAAATCTATCTAAGAAACTTGTGAGTCTGGTCACCATTAGCTTTTCCATTACTTTTGGAAATACCGGGAGTATACTGATAGGTCTATGGTTCGTAAAACTGCTTTCGTCGCCTGCTTTAAAAGTAGGTAAAACTTTTGCAACTTTCATCTTGTCTGGCACTATGCCCTTAATGAAAGAGTTATTAAGGATATGTGCAACAGGATCGACAACTTCGTTTACCGTATGTTTAAGAAGACGTGTTGAGATTAGTCTTCATAGCACTGTCACCCATGTGTTAATTACCGGGTCCTATTAAACCATGCGGAACTTGTCGAATACTTTGTAAATACGCACTGCACCACTTCCGGGGGTCACGGAGAGTAGTGAGCACTATGGGATTGTTTATATTATTCACAGCGTCATTCAAGTCGAGAAATAGCAATCATTCAGAAACAGGGTATACAAAGAACAATAAATCTGTGCTGAAGTGACCATATGGTCATATCGTGTGGACAGTTTTACGTACGGAGGAGCTGGAGCACCTGGAGAAAACCATCGAGCAGCGAGTAATTGTCGGGCTCAGTCTCCACCTTACTATCCCGTCACAAGAAGAGTTAGCAGTAGCCTTGAATAATTTAAGCAGTAACGCATCACATTTTGCGATGCATATTCCCATTTAGCGATGCACATTATCAGGAACATAAGCAAAAAGCGATTGTCACAATTAGCCTAAAATTTCTCAAACTTAAGCTCCATCATTGAAACATTCTTGAAATGTATCTATGCATGTAAGCTACAGTACGTAGAGAGTGTATTATCGCTAAAACACCCGCAGAGTGGAAATTCCACCCAACAAATAATTGCAAATTTGTTGCAAAGCATAACCAGCACAAGCAAAGTTTCAGCCAATGGACCTCCGGGTTTAACCCGGAGGTCCATTGGTTGAAACATCGCCTTTGTTTTTGTCGATGTGTACAAAATTTGAAAGTTATAGTTTGGGTGATAACTCCAGTTCGCGGGTGATTTAATTACAATTCACTCTCCACGTACTGTACTTGATTTATATTGACACAATTTGATTTCAGTTTAAACCTTTACCCTTCGCGTACGATATCAAAATTTGTTGTTTGAATTATTGTTGTCAAGATGTTCCAAATACTTTCAACAAAACCGAATTATGTGACCCCTCATTTGAACGAGCGCGTCGAGATCGTTTCAACAAGGGGTCATATGATATGGTTTTGTTACATTATTTTGAAAAGGATGTTTTTTCTGTCTTTTTTATTGTCAACTTCTCAATTTGTAATACACGCGAATGGATGTGATTGATTCGTTAGGTAAACTGTTGTGGCATGGGGGCCACAGAGGGCCAATGTATCTAATTATGCGCCAGACCTCCGAAGGAGGATTCGGCGGCATATTTCGAGGCTCTCCGTCCATCCGTCCGTCCGTCCGTATATCCGCGCAATTATACGGGAGTCACGAGTTTTTGTGTTCGAGGATGCATTATGAGCTTATCGAAATATAATTAGCTTATTTGATATATTATGAGCTTAATTACTAAGATATGAAACGTATGAAGCAAATTACGAATTTTGGGGGTTTATATTAAGAGTTAGAGTCAGTTCAGGGTTGGGTTTAGGGTTAGTGTCTCTTCAGGATTAGGGTTGGAGGATGTAAGCGCTTCTATGCCTCCCGAAATGTTTAAAAAACGAGGTTTTAACCGTTATTCGAACGAATTAAAATGATCAATTTTTCCGTATTTTTTTACCGCACAACTCCCATTTTTCGTCCGTCCGTCCGTCCAAACATTTTACGCTGTAACATCAAAGCCATCGGTCTGATTTGCATCTCCCTTGGTCGGATTTGGTATGCCGATAGCCCTTCGTCAGATTTGGATATCCTTTGGTCGGATTTGGTATGCCGATAGCCCTTCGTCAGATTTGGATATCCTTTGGTCGGATTTGGTATGCTGATAGACCTTAGTTAGATTTGGATCTCCTTTGGTCAGATTTGGTATGCTGATAGACCCGCATGGGAGAACAGATATGCCCAAGGAACGGGGTCCGTTCAATAATGTTTCCTAGAGTTATGGCCTTTTTCAGTCTTTCGACTCAGACCATTTTTCTCGATCTCTGTATTGCATTCACTGCATGTTGGATTTGATTTATTCTTGGAATGCTCATGGACTCACATTGCAAAACAATACCCAAAAGTAAAGGGGTCTGTTCCGTTATGTTTGTAGAGTTATGGATCTTTTTCGACTAAGAAAATTTCGTTTTTTCTAGTTTCTGTATGTTCTGGATTATCATTTCAAAGCCATCGGTCAGATTTGGATCTCCTTTGCAATGCTGACAGACACGCATGGGGGAATGGATATGCACAAGGAGCGGGTTCCGTTCAATAGTTTTTTCCTGGTGTTATGGCCCTTTTTTCACTCTTTCGACTTATACACATTTTCTGTCCCACAATACCTGTAAGGCTACTTCGAACATGCCTATGGGACGGGGGCAGTGGCCCACGCTTTCCTTTACTCTTGTTTAAGATTTTGTTTGACTACGGTACAAGTGTCGTGGGCTGGTCACCCTTTACGAGTGGGCAATATTTCCACGAATGGTATAATAATAGATTCCAAACCTAATTATAGGAAGAGTGATCAGAAATTTAATTAATGAAGCACCGGGTACAGCCCGGTACAACCCAGTACAACCCGGTGCTTCATAAATTACAATTTTGCTGATGATGATTTTTATTACCTGGTAAACGTATGAGTAGACATCACTGCCCACACGTTGATTACGACCAGTCCACGGCGACTGTATTGCACTTTCTCGGGACTAGAAATTGTTATATGATTATTAGAAAATGTGTCTACTTCCCTTTGGACAAATTACAACACAGGATTTTAAGAGTGAATTATTCCCTGATCTGTTGTTTAAGGCATGCGACTCGCTGTACACTTTAGTATACGGTGCCACCGTACTTCCACGTCGGCAATTGGAATTAATAAGCGTCTTGCTCAAGGTCACCACTCAAACGACTCAAGGTCACCACTCAAACGATGCGACTTAGGATCGAACCGTTGATCTTTCGATCTGAACTACTTTTCGCTAAACAGTGAGTCAATACTCTCTCAACGGGTGTACTTACTGGCATCCTACACATAGCACTACGCTCCCAACAGGTGTACTTACTGGCATCCTACACATAGCACTGCGCTCCCAACAGGTGTACTTACTGGCATCCTACACATAGCACTGCGCTCCCAACAGGTGTACTTACTGGCATCCTACACATAGCACTGCGCTCCAAACAGGTGTACTTACTGGCATCCTACACATAGCACTGCGCTCCCAACAGGTGTACTTACTGGCGTCCTACACATAGCACTGCGCTCCCAACAGGTGTACTTACTGGCATCCTACACATAGCACTGCGCTCCCAACAGGTGTACTTACTGGCGTCCTACACATAGCACTGCGCTCCCAACAGGTGTACTTACTGGCGTCCTACACATAGCACTGCGCTCCCAACGGGTGTACGTACTGGCATCCTACACATAGCACTGCGCTCCCAACAGGTGTACGTACTGGCATCCTACACATAGCACTGCGCCCTCCAAACAGGTGTACTTACTGGCATCCTACACATAGCACTGCGCTCCCAACAGGTGTACTTACTGGCGTCCAAAACATAGACCTGCTGTGCCCTAGGTTTGAAGTAATTTCCACTTGAAGGGACCTGAGATTTGGGCATATGCATTGTAATCAAGTTGGATTGGACAAATTATTGATCTTACAACAATAACGTATTTCACACAAAAGAAGTAAAAATACATATTCAGAACCACACGTATGTTTGAATGGGTTAACGATTACTGGGTGAGAGCGCGTGGCGCAGGGATACCACGAAAGTCGCTAGGCTCGAGTGGTATCCCAGCGCCACTCGCTCGAGTCCAGTAATCGTTAACCCATTCAAAAATAAGTGTGGTTCTGTATTTATTACGCACCCAACCTTGAAAACAAATTCACTGTTAGTAATCGTTAATTGAATAAAACAGTCGATGATTTGAACGATTTTCTCACAAAAGAAGTAAAAATATAAATCAAATCAACTCAAATCTGTATCGACTGTAAGAACAGAACGTGAGATCATTCGATTGAGAAAAGGAACGTTTTTTTTAAATTCATCGAGTCATTACACATCGTCGCATGAGTGCTAGAATGTCCTATGTCCCATAGGGGACATACGACATTCTAGCACTCAGGCGACGACATGTCGAAGTCAACGTTGTTGATAACAGCAATTAATTGATAAATAAATCGTCAGCTCAACGACTGAATGAATTTCACCAGATCATTTTTTCCAAGATAATATTTGTTTAGAGGTCTACTGTGCATGGACAGGAAAGTATCGGCCATGCCTCTGGGTCATATATCAGCTCGCCATACACTGCAAAAAATATAGGTTCTCTTTAGAACCAAAACTGGTTCTAATCTTGTCCCTGAGGTGGAACCAGTTCTGTTTAAACAGTATTTATTTCAAATCAAATAAATTTACCAAGATTAGCATTCAATTTTAACAGAATGTCACCTGAACTGAAGTAGATTCAGCAGTAAACTTGGAGCTTATTCAACGCAGTCGCCAAACATTTTGAAACAAAGGAGATATGAACATTTGGCATATCGAACCAGTTTTGGTTCTCTATAGAACCAAAACTGGTTCGATATGCCAACTGTTCATATCTCCTTTGCTTAATAATGATTTGCGACAACCTCGTATAAGCTCTAAACTTACACATGAAAACCCCTCAATTTATGTCTAATTCTCTTAATATTTAATGTTAATCTTTATAAATTTATTTGATTTGAAATAAATACTGTTTAAACAGAGCAGGGTCATCTCAGAGACAAGATTAGAACCAGTTTTAGTTCTAAAGAGAACCTATATTTTTTGCAGTGTACCTCTATATACAATAATAAACATGAAAGTCTCGGCCATGCCTCTGGGTCATATATCGACTCGTCCTACCAGTATTCTCAATAATGAACATGAAAGTGTCGTCCTTTCCTCTGGGTCATAAATCAACTCGTCCTACCAGTATTCTCAATACTGAACATGAAATTCTCGGCCATGCCTCTGGGTCATATATCGACTCGTACTACCACTATTCACAATAATGAAAATGAAAGTCACGGCCATGCCACTAGGTCATATATCAACTCGACCTAACAGTATTCTCAATAATGAACATGAATGTCTCGGACATGCCCCTGGGTCATCTATCGACTCGTCCTACAACTATACACAATAATGGACAGGAAAGTCTCGACCGTTCCTCTGGGTCATATATCAATTGGTCCTACCACCATACACAATAACGAACATGAAAGTCTCGGCCAATCTTCTGGGTCATATATCGACTCGTCCTACAACTAGACCCAATAATGGACATGAAAGTATCGGCCATTCCTCTGGGTCATATATCGGCTCGTCCTACCACCATACACAATAATGAACATGAAAGTCTCGGCCATGCCTCTAGGTCTTATATCGAATCGTCCTACCACCATACGCAATAACGAACAAGAAAGTCTCGGCCATGCCTCTAGGTCATACATCGACTCGTACTACTAGTATTCACAATAATGAACATGAAAGTTTTGGCCATGCCGCTGGGTCACAAATCAACTCGTCTTACCGGTATTCTCAACAATGAACATGAAAGTCTCGGCCATGCATCTGGGTCATATATCAACTTGTACTACCACTATTCAAAATACTGAACATGAAAGTCTCGCCCATGCATCTATGTCAGATATCGACTCGACCTACCACCATACACAATAATGAACATGAAAGTCTCGACCATGCCTCTAGGTCTTATATCGACTCGTCCTACCACCATACACAATAATGAACATGAAAGTCTCGCCCATGCCTCTATGTCAGATATCGACTCGTCCTACCACCATACACAATAATGAACATGAACGTCTCGCCCATGCCTCTATGTCAGATATCGACTCGTCCTACCACCATACACAATAATGAACATGAAAGTCTCGCCCATGCCTCTAGGTCTTATATCGACTCGTCCTACCACTGTACACAATAATGGACATGAACGTCTCGGCCATTCCTCTAGGTCTTATATCGACTCGTCCTACCACCATACACAATAATGAACATGAAAGTCTCGCCCATGCCTCTATGTCAGATATCGACTCGTACTACCAGTATTCTCAACAATGAACATGAAAGTCTTGGCCATGCCGCAGGGTCATAAATCAACTCGTTCTACCAGTATTCTGAGTTATGTACATGAATGTCTCGGCCATGCCTCTGGGTCATATATCGACTGGTCCTATCACTATTCACAATAATAAACATGAATGTCTCGGCCATGCCTCTGGGTCATATATCGACTGGTCCTATCACTATTCACAATAATGAACATGAAAGTATCGGCCATACCTCTGGGTCTTATGTCGACTCGTCCTACCAGTATACACAATCATGAACATGAAAGTCTCGGTCAAGCCCCTGTGTCTTTAATCGACTCGTCCTACCAGTATATACAATAACAGACATGAAAGTCTCGGCCATTCCTCTGGGGCATATATCGAGTCGTCCTACCACCGTACTCAATAATGAAAATGAATGTCTCGGCCATGCCTCTAGGTCTTATATCGACTGGTCCTACCACTAGTCACAATAATGAAAATGAATGTCTCGGCCATGCCTCTAGGTCTTATATCGACTGGTCCTACCACGAGTCACAATAATGAAAATGAATGTCTCGGCCATGACTCCAGGTCATATATCAACTCGTCCTACCAGTATTCTCAATAATGAACAGGAAGGTCTCGGCGATGCCCCTGGTTCTTATATCGACTCGTCCTACCACTATATACAATAATGAAAATGAAAGTCTCGGCTCTCCCTCGGGGTCTTATATCGACTCGTCCTACCAGTATTCTCAATTATGAACATGAAAGTCTCGGCCCTCCCTCTGGGTCTTATATCGCTCGTACTACCAGTATATACAAGAATGAACATGAAAATCTCGGCCATGCCTCTGGGTCTTATGTCGATTCGTCCTACCAGTATATACAATAATGAACATGAAAGTCTCGGCCATGCCTCTGGGTCTTATGTCGATTCGTCCTACCAGTATATAGAATAATGAACATGAAAGTCTCGGCCATACCTCTGGGTCAGATATCCACTCGTCCTACCAGTGTTCTCAATAATGAACATGAATGCCTCGGCCATGTCTCTGGGTCATATATCAACTCGTCCTACCAGTATATACAATAATGAACATGAAAGTCCCGGCCATGACTCCAGGTCATATATCAACTCGTCCTACCAGTATTCTCAATAATGAACAGGAAAGTATCGGCGATGCCCGTGGGTCTTATATCGATTCGTCCTACCACTATATACAATAATGCAAATGAAAGTCTCGGCCCTGCCTCTGGATCTGATATCAACTCGTCCTACCTGTATTCTCAATAATGAACATGAAAGTCTCGGAAACGCCCCTGGGTCATATATCAACTCGTCCTACCACTATACACAATAATGAACATGAAAGTCTCGGAAATGCCCCTGGGTCATATATCAACTCGTCCTACCACGAAACACAATAATGAACATGAAAGTCTCGGCCATGCCTCAAGGTCATATATCAAATCATCCTACCTGTATTCTCATAAATGAACATGAAAAACATGAAAGACCCGCATGCCTCTGGGTCTTATATCGACTCGTCCTATCAGTATATACAATAATGAACACGAAAGTCTCGGCCATGCCTCTGTTTCTTATATCGACTCCTCCTACCAGTATATACAATAGGTTTAACTCTGAAAGAATTAAACTACGAGTTGGATTAAGAATGAAACCGACGAGCCTCTGGCGAGTCGGTTTCATTCTTAATTCTACCAGTAGAATAATTTTTTTTTACTTGAAAACACTATATAATTATTTTGTTTATCCCATAAATCTTCTACGGGGCAGTCGCAGCATATCGTGCTATAATTCGCTAGAAAACACAGCGAGAAGTGAGGATCAGATTGGTCCAATTCGATCGACCAGCAAAATTGGCAAAAATAAACAAGGCTCAGTAATACATTTCTGCCTAAAAATAATTCACCTACAAACTTGAGCCGAAGTTACAAAAATACTTTATTATATGAGCAGTGGGTGATGTTTTCAACTGACATTGTGTAATACTTTCAAAACGATTTAAAGAAATCAACAATCGAACTATTAATTATGCTAGACAATTGTGGTATAGATCAGAGGTCAACAAGTCCGGCGCTACGAGGGGAGTAAATTCTTTCAGAATTGTTATCACCCTACTAGGTGAATAAAGCAAACATTTATCCAAAGCCTTTATTGTTCAAATAAACGGCCATTTATGGGATAAAAAACTCTTTTCACAACAACAATCAAGGCATCGAGTGTTTATTGTTTCAACATCCCTGTAAGTTTTTCATATCGGGTCCTAGTGGCTCGGGAAAAACTGATTTTATTAAAAACCTGATTGGCATGAAACATGATTTGTTCCAAACTGTCCCACAAAAGGTGGTCTGGTGTTAGAAGGAATGGCTAAAAAAGTATACTTTATAGCAAGAGCGTAAAGACATCAAATTGATCGAAGCTAATCCAGTCGATGTATTAACATTGTCAGTGATGTGAGTATACCACATCTTGTTGTATTTGGTGTTATGTTAGGAATTAATGTTGAAGCGAGAAATTAAATTAGGGTTTACCCGTAAAGGATATCATCGAAATGCAAGTGTTATTTACATATCTCAGAACAAGTATTCACAATCAAAGTATAGTCGGACCATCAGTCTGAATGCACATTATATGATTTTATTTCAAAATACAAGATATAAAGGACAAATTAAAGTGTTGACAAACCAAGTTCAATTACCACATTTAATTACAGCTTATTAAGATGCAACGAGTGTCAATCATGGTTATTTATTAATTGATTTTTATCCTAGAACTCCTGATTCATTGAGATTAAGAGTTGATAATTTTCGCGATCGTGGACCCATCATTTATACACAACTATAAAAGGGTAGTGTTATGATATTTGTGTCAGTTGTTGGAATCTGTTAACGAGTAAACATCATCATCGTCGTATCTTTCGTACATTATTTGGAAAAACTTAATCATCAGACAAATCCATTAGAAAGAGAAAAAATACTTAGGAAGGGATTGAAGAAAAGTTTAAAATTTTAAAAATGGTTTACATTAGCAAGTAGAATCATACTAACTAAAAAAACAGAATTACCAAAACAAACTTTAACCTATATGGATACACATAAGCACGATCTTGAAAAACGTGCAAATCCAAGAGTTGCAACAAAATGAAACAGTATTTTAAAACCAGATGGTGGTGATGTTTTGTTGGTGTTATAATTCGTAATTTAATTCGATGGGATGGTTATAGAACAACTAGATAATTTCAATCAGCATTCCAAAAGAAGTAAACACATAAGAAAAGAAAGTCACCTAAAAACCATTAAACAATTCATCAAGTTATGGAGAGATAAAAAATCAACGCAAGATAGGACCTAAATACATGCACACATATTTTGAAATTGCACCTCATAATTCTCTGGTTACCAAGTACAGTTAAAACTAAAAGTCCTGTCATGAAATGCGCACAAATAGCACGTTGATATGCGCATTAGTGTACGCGTTATGGCCCAAGTAAAGCTACCAAATTATGTACATATGGCCTGTGCACAAGCAATGTTTCAGCCAATGGACCTCCGGGTAACCCGGAGGTCCATTGGCAGAAACATTGCATGTGTTTGCTATGAGTAACCAGGAGAACCTGCCGTGATTTATATGTCATTCGATATGGCAATTGCGCGTAATTCCAACACGCAATTAAGCCTAGATAAGCGCACTACTGGTGACAGGACTTCTAGTTTTAACTGTATGCAAAAAACACAAAAGTATTACTTGTGAAAAATCTTCAAAAACAAAAAAAAATTATCACCACTTAGATTAATATGGGTAGTGTCAATAACAAAGGATGGTGCAAATAATGTAAATCATAAACCAATGCATTCTGTACAAAATACAGAGTATGTACCATTAAAACTAAAAATTCCCACAATGAAATGTTTTACAGCTGTAAATCCCCCTAAACCTATTCGGGGAATACGATCTTACTTCAAGTGAAATGTTTTAATAAATAAAGTACACACGTTCCACTTATATAAATAGCAATACAACGAGTTTCGTTTTATCCTTAGATACTGATAGAGAAGGATGGTGAGACAAAATAAGAAACAAAAACGTCTTTTAGTGACAAAATGTGGTGGCATGTTATTGGCATTGAGTCATACTCCTTCAGCATTTCAAAAAGAAATAATAAGAAATGAACCTAACTAATTAATTAATTGTTTGTCAGAATGCTGTAATATTCTTGTAAAAGGCAATATAATCTAACACCTAGTTAGAAACAGAACTTGTATCCAAACTATGAACAATTAAGAGCACTTGCTATTAAATCAGTTTCTGTCAAAAACAACAACAAATATTAAATCAAAAAGGTGTTTTTTACCATTACTGAATTGCTCCAGTGGTTGGACTTGCAACAAATCTTGGAAATAAAGTAGTGAGTAAAATATGAAGAAAATGGCTATTGTACCTTCTCAACTATTAGAAGATATGCAACGGTTTAGAAATGAAAAAGCTAAATGTCCAAGATTACCACCTACCCAACAAGTTACAAATACTGCATAACTTCAAAATGATTTATCATCAGTGTTAGAAAATTCAGAGTTACCAGAAAGTGAGAAAGAATTTAAGTATGGGGAAAATTTGCAGAAATTTCAAATGTCACATAAGAAAGCATTACAGCCTTCACTGATCATACCTGATTCAGAAGAAAGCATTACAGCCTTCACTGATCATACCTGATTCCGACGAAAACATTACAGCCTTTACTGATCATACCTAATTCAGAAGAAAGCATTACAGCCTTCACTGATCATACCTGATTCCGAAGAAAGCATTACAGCCTTCACTGATCATACCTGATTCAGAAGAAAGCATTACAGCCTTCCCTTCACTGATCATACCTGATTTAGAAGAAAACATTACAGCCTTCACTGATCATACCTGATTCAGAAGAAAGCATTACAGCCTTCACTGATCATACTTGATTCAGAAGAAAACATTACAGCCTTCACTGATCATACCTGATTCAGAAGAAAGCATTACAGCCTTCACTGATCATACCTGATTCAGGAGAAAACATTACAGACTTCACTGATCATACCTGATTCAGGAGAAAACATTACAGCCTTCACTGATCATACCTGATTCAGAAAAAAGCATTACAGCCTTCAATGATCATACCTGATTCAGAAGAAAGCATTACAGCCTTCACTGATCATACCTGATTCAGAAGAAAGCATTACAGCCTTCACTGATCATACCTGATTCAGAAAAAAGCATTACAGCCTTCACTGATCATACCTGATTCAGAAGAAAGCATTACAGCCTTCACTGATCATACCTGATTCAGAAAAAAGCATTACAGCCTTCACTGATCATACCTGATTCAGAAGAAAGCATTACAGCCTTCACTGATCATACCTGATTCAGAAGAAAACATTACAGCCTTCACTGATCATACCTGATTCAGAAGAAAGCATTACAGCCTTCACTGATCATACCTGATTCAGGAGAAAACATTACAGACTTCACTGATCATACCTGATTCAGGAGAAAACATTACAGCCTTCACTGATCATACCTGATTCAGAAGAAAGCATTACAGCCTTCACTGATCATACCTTATTAAGAAGAAAACATTACAGCCTTCACTGATCATACCTGATGCAGAAGAAAGCATTACAGCCTTTACTGATCATACCTGATTCAGAAGAAAACATTACAGCCTTCACTGATCATACCTGATTCAGAAGAAAACATTACAGCCTTCACTGATCATACCTGATTCAGGAGAAAGCATTACAGCCTTCACTGATCATACCTGATTCAGACGAAAGCATCACAGCCATCACTGATCATACCTGATTCAGAAGAAAGCATTACAGCCTTCACTGATCATACCTGATTCAGGAGAAAACATTACAGCCTTCACTGATCATACCTGATTCAGAAGAAAGCATTACAGCCTTCACTGATCATACCTGATTCAGGAGAAAACATTACAGCCTTCACTGATCATACCTGATTCAGAAGAAAGCATTACAGCCTTCACTGATCATACCTGATTCAGGAGAAAACATTACAGCCTTCACTGATCATACTTGATTCAGAAGAAAACATTACAGCCTTCACTGATCATACCTGATTCAGAAGAAAGCATTACAGCCTTCACTGATCATACCTGATTCAGAAGAAAACATTACAGCCTTCACTGATCATACCTGATTCAGGAGAAAACATTACAGCCTTCACTGATCATACCTGATTCAGAAGAAAACATTACAGCCTTCACTGATCATACCTGATTCAGAAGAAAGCATTACAGCCTTCACTGATCATACTTGATTCAGAAGAAAACATTACAGCCTTCACTGATCATACCTGATTCAGAAGAAAGCATTACAGCCTTCACTGATCATACTTGATTCAGAAGAAAACATTACAGCCTTCACTGATCATACCTGATTCAGAAGAAAGCATTACAGCCTTCACTGATCATACCCGATTCAGGAGAAAACATTACAGACTTCACTGATCATACCTGATTCAGGAGAAAACATTACAGCCTTCACTGATCATACCTGATTCAGAAGAAAGCATTACAGCCTTCACTGATCATACCTGATTCAGGAGAAAACATTACAGCCTTCACTGATCATACTTGATTCAGAAGAAAACATTACAGCCTTCACTGATCATACCTGATTCAGAAGAAATCATTACAGCCTTCACTGATCATACCTGATTCAGAAGAACACATTACAGCCTTCACTGAACATACCTGATTCAGCAGAAAACATTACAGCCTTCACTGATCATACCTGATTCAGAAGAAAACATTACAGCCTTCACTGATCATACCTGATTCAGAAGAAAGCATTACAGCCTTCACTGATCATACTTGATTCAGAAGAAAACATTACAGCCTTCACTGATCATACCTGATTCAGAAGAAAGCATTACAGCCTTCACTGATCATACTTGATTCAGAAGAAAACATTACAGCCTTCACTGATCATACCTGATTCAGAAGAAAGCATTACAGCCTTCACTGATCATACCTGATTCAGGATAAAACATTACAGACTTCACTGATCATACCTGATTCAGGAGAAAACATTACAGCCTTCACTGATCATACCTGATTCAGAAGAAAGCATTACAGCCTTCACTGATCATACCTGATTGAGAAGAAAGCATTACAGCCTTCACTGATCATACCTGATTCAGAAGAAAACATTACAGCCTTCACTGATCATACCTGATTCAGAAGAAAGCATTACAGCCTTCACTGATCATACCTAATTCAGAAGAAAGCATTACAGCCTTCACTGATCATACCTGATTGAGAAGAAAACATTACAGCCTTTACTGATCATACCTGATTCAGAAGAAAGCATTACAGCCTTAAAGCATTACAGCCTTCACTGATCATACCTAATTCAGAAGAAAACATTACAGCCTTCACTGATCATACCTGATTGAGAAGAAAGCATTACAGCCTTCACTGATCATACCTAACTCAGAAGAAAACATTACAGCCTTTACTGATCATACCTGATTCAGAAGAAAGCATTACAGCCTTCACTGATCATACCTAACTCAGAAGAAAACATTACAGCCTTCACTGATCATACCTGATTCAGAAGAAAACATTACAGCCTTCACTGATCATACCTGATTCAGAAGAAAGCATTACAGCCTTCACTGATCATACCTGATTCAGGAGAAAACATTACAGACTTCACTGATCATACCTGATTCAGGAGAAAACATTACAGCCTTCACTGATCATACCTGATTCAGAAGAAAGCATTACAGCCTTCACTGATCATACCTTATTAAGAAGAAAACATTACAGCCTTCACTGATCATACCTGATGCAGAAGAAAGCATTACAGCCTTTACTGATCATACCTGATTCAGAAGAAAACATTACAGCCTTCACTGATCATACCTGATTCAGAAGAAAACATTACAGCCTTCACTGATCATACCTGATTCAGGAGAAAGCATTACAGCCTTCACTGATCATACCTGATTCAGACGAAAGCATCACAGCCATCACTGATCATACCTGATTCAGAAGAAAGCATTACAGCCTTCACTGATCATACCTGATTCAGGAGAAAACATTACAGCCTTCACTGATCATACCTGATTCAGAAGAAAGCATTACAGCCTTCACTGATCATACCTGATTCAGGAGAAAACATTACAGCCTTCACTGATCATACCTGATTCAGAAGAAAGCATTACAGCCTTCACTGATCATACCTGATTCAGGAGAAAACATTACAGCCTTCACTGATCATACTTGATTCAGAAGAAAACATTACAGCCTTCACTGATCATACCTGATTCAGAAGAAAGCATTACAGCCTTCACTGATCATACCTGATTCAGAAGAAAACATTACAGCCTTCACTGATCATACCTGATTCAGGAGAAAACATTACAGCCTTCACTGATCATACCTGATTCAGAAGAAAACATTACAGCCTTCACTGATCATACCTGATTCAGAAGAAAGCATTACAGCCTTCACTGATCATACTTGATTCAGAAGAAAACATTACAGCCTTCACTGATCATACCTGATTCAGAAGAAAGCATTACAGCCTTCACTGATCATACTTGATTCAGAAGAAAACATTACAGCCTTCACTGATCATACCTGATTCAGAAGAAAGCATTACAGCCTTCACTGATCATACCCGATTCAGGAGAAAACATTACAGACTTCACTGATCATACCTGATTCAGGAGAAAACATTACAGCCTTCACTGATCATACCTGATTCAGAAGAAAGCATTACAGCCTTCACTGATCATACCTGATTCAGGAGAAAACATTACAGCCTTCACTGATCATACTTGATTCAGAAGAAAACATTACAGCCTTCACTGATCATACCTGATTCAGAAGAAAGCATTACAGCCTTCACTGATCATACCTGATTCAGAAGAACACATTACAGCCTTCACTGAACATACCTGATTCAGCAGAAAACATTACAGCCTTCACTGATCATACCTGATTCAGAAGAAAACATTACAGCCTTCACTGATGATACCTGATTCAGAAGAAAACATTACAGCCTTCACTGATCATACTTGATTCAGAAGAAAACATTACAGCCTTCACTGATCATACCTGATTCAGAAGAAAGCATTACAGCCTTCACTGATCATACTTGATTCAGAAGAAAACATTACAGCCTTCACTGATCATACCTGATTCAGAAGAAAGCATTACAGCCTTCACTGATCATACCTGATTCAGGATAAAACATTACAGACTTCACTGATCATACCTGATTCAGGAGAAAACATTACAGCCTTCACTGATCATACCTGATTCAGAAGAAAGCATTACAGCCTTCACTGATCATACCTGATTGAGAAGAGAACATTACAGCCTTCACTGATCATACCTGATTCAGAAGAAAGCATTACAGCCTTCACTGATCATACCTAATTCAGAAGAAAGCATTACAGCCTTCACTGATCATACCTGATTCAGAAGAAAACATTACAGCCTTCACTGATCATACCTGATTCAGAAGAAAGCATTACAGCCTTCACTGATCATACCTAATTCAGAAGAAAGCATTACAGCCTTCACTGATCATACCTGATTGAGAAGAAAACATTACAGCCTTTACTGATCATACCTGATTCAGAAGAAAGCATTACAGCCTTAAAGCATTACAGCCTTCACTGATCATACCTAATTCAGAAGAAAACATTACAGCCTTCACTGATCATACCTGATTGAGAAGAAAGCATTACAGCCTTCACTGATCATACCTAACTCAGAAGAAAACATTACAGCCTTTACTGATCATACCTGATTCAGAAGAAAGCATTACAGCCTTCACTGATCATACCTAACTCAGAAGAAAACATTACAGCCTTCACTGATCATACCTGATTGAGAAGAAAACATTACAACCTTCACTGATCATACCTAATTCAGACGAAAACATTACAGCCTTCACTGATCATACCTGATTCAGACGAAAGCATTACAGCCTTCACTGATCATACCTAACTCAGAAGAAAACATTACAGCCTTCACTGATCATACCTGATTGAGAAGAAAGCATTACAGCCTTCACTGATCATACTTGATTGAGAAGAAAACATTACAGCCTTTACTGATCATACCTGATTGAGAAGAATACATTACAGCCTTCACTGATCATACCTGATTGAGAAGAAAGCATTACAGCCTTCACTGATCATACTTGATTGAGAAGAAAACATTACAGCCTTTACTGATCATACCTGATTGAGAAGAAAACATTACAGCCTTCACTGATCATACCTGATTGAGAAGAAAGCATTACAGCCTTCACTGATCATACTTGATTGAGAAGAAAACATTACAGCCTTTACTGATCATACCTGATTCAGAAGAAAACATCCATATCTTTACAAGATAGTATTATATACTGAGTCAAAAAAAAAGTATAATAAACTTTGAGGAGCAATTTTTTTAGTATTATCGACTTTAATCCCAAACAAATTATTGTAAATTCATTTTGCGAGTCTGGCTGTATGAATTTGCATAATTGTATGTTCTTACTGTTGCCAGCGTCACGTCAGGACGTCGTAATTCAGACATGGGGTGAAATGAAAAGTTCACACATGCAGTCAATAGCGTGAATGTCCAGCGTTTGCCTCTTGGATGGCATGACATCGATGGTGCATGGCCCTGATAAATCTATGGATGTCACCCTGTGGTATTGCGTTCCGCCGCCGCCTTAGAACATTACCTAAATCGCCTAACGTCTGAAGATCATGAAGTCGTACCCGAAGGTTCAATTGATCCCAAAGATGCTCGATTGGCGACAAATCTGGCGAAAGTAGGGGCCAGGGAAGAAGTTCGATGCTCTGCTCCTCAAGAAATTCACGACAGATAAGCGCCACGTGACATCGGGCATTGTCTTGCTGGAATAACTGCAATTCGAAGTTAGCGTTGAACAGCGAGGCAACAACAGCGTGAAGAATTTCGTCCCTATATCGCTGTCCATTCAGATTATCATCGATGAAGATCAAATGCGTTCGATGGTGCAAGGAAATTCCTGCCCAAACCATTACACTACTCCCGTCGAAACGGTCGCATTCCCGCACGCAAGCATCAGAAAAGCGTTCTCCTCGTCGGCGTTGCACTCTTGCCCTACCACCAGCGCACCGTAGACAAAATCGTGATTCATTACTAAAAAGGAACTATGCCCCAACGCTACTGAGTCTAGCGAACACGCTGACGTACCCATTCCATTCTGACGGCACGATGACGTTGGGTATGGATTGGTCCATGGTATGGACTCCTAGTTCGGATGCCGTGTTCAGCGAGTCTGTTGCGGACTGTTTGCACACTGATTCTATTTTTAGTTCAACCAGGAGTAATTGTTCCTGTCCTCGTCGCCGGAAGGAGACGTCCTGATGTGTCGGTCTTGTGCATGTGTCGTAACTCTTGGTCGACCTGAACGCGGTCGGTCGGCAGTAGATCCAGTTCTTCTATACCTTCCAATGAGACGGTGACCACACACAGTGACTCCGAACTCAGCAGCGAGCTCATCTGGAGGTAGCCCAGCCACATGATACCAATGGCACGCAACCTATGATTTTCAGTTAACCTTGGCAATTTTTAAAATGTCGGAGAACAAAAACTAGCGTGTTTTCTCAATAAGCCAGGCTCTCTAGCACAACAAAACACAAAGAAAATCGTCGGTCGCCCATTCAATTTGACATTCTCGGGTAGCAGATATTATTTTGAAATCCGTAGCAAAATTGTATATGGTTGTGTGGACAACAACAATCTGTCATTAAACTATTTGCACGACTTCTTGTCCACAAACATGCGACATTAGAACTATTATATTTCATCCTTTATGCTATTCATTCACATTGGTATCTATTATACTTTCTTTTTGACTCAGTATAGAAAGATTATCTGTTACTATGAGATGTAAATCAAGTTCATTATTATCTGCTTTATCAAGTCATCCAAACATGCGCTGGGATGATCAGAGTAAATTAAGATATGATGGAGAAGCCATACAAGGTTCAAACATTATTGATTTAGTTAATACTGTTCTTAGATATTGAAAAGGTTTCAAACCAAGAGGATGGGAAATATTCACTCGTAGATTAGAAGATATAAATATACCACAAGATTTTGTAGGAAATCGTGAACGTTAGCCATGGATGCATAGGCAACGCACTCATAAACCTATCAGTAAATATCAGAGTCTCCCTGGCGATGGTTGGCCGATATCGTTGGTCTTGGATGCATAGGCAACACACTCATAAACCTATCAGTAAATATCAGAGTTTCCCTGGCGATGGTTGGCCGATATCGTGAACTTTGGCCGTGGATGCATAGGCAACACACTCATAAACCTATCAGTAAATATCAGAGTTTCCCTGGCGATGGTTGGCCGATATCGTGAACGTTGGCCGTGGATGCATGGGCAACACACTCATAAACCTAGCAGTAAACATCAGAGTTCCCCTGACGATGATTGGCCAGATACCCCTTTATCAATATCTCCAACACGTAGAAGTAAGAAAAAACAGCGGTGTGAAGAAACACCAAAATCATACTAAAACGTAAATTATCTGGACGTAAAATTTCTGACAAAGGGGAAGCATGTTGAATGATTTACTAAGTGAATTGTATCACAATACAAAACATCCCGCTCTTATGGTGGTGTACACAAATTATATCAATCAGCACGTCTATTATACTTGATCAAGTAAAAGATTGGTAGAAAGGAGAAAGAACATATACGTTACAGAAACCTATCCAGCAAAAATTTTCAAGACAAAAATATAGTAGGTGGTATTGATCACCAATGGCAAATTGATTTAGCAAATTTAGAAAGTGGACAATCCCATAACGATCAATTTCGTTATTTAGTTTGTGTCACTGATGTATTTTCAAAATATGCATCGGTATTACCTATCTGTAATAAATCTGGAGAGGCATTAACAAAATCATTTCAAACTATTTCGAAAACTTCTGGTCATAAACCATTATCTTTACAATCTGATAAAGTTTCTGAATTTAAAAATAAGGTAGTGTAGAAATTTTTGAAGAGAGAAAATACTCATTTTTTCACAAAAGAGCATTCCGAAACAAAAACAAGTATTGTGGAACGATTTTAACAACATTGAAAACACACAGGTGGAAATATTTCGCACATACAGTTAAAACTAGAAGTACTGTCATGAAATGCGCACAAATAGCACGTTGATATGCGCGTTAATGTGTGCGTTATGGCCCAAGTAAAGCTATCAAATTCGGTACATATGGTCTGTGCACAAGCAATGTTTCAGCCAATGGACCTCCGGGTAACCCGGAGGTCCATTTGCAGAAACATTGCATGTGTTTGCTATGAGTAACCAGGAGAACCTTCCGTGCTTTGGATGCCATTCGATATGGCAATTGCGCGCAATTCCAACGCGCAATTAAGCCTAGTTAAGCGCATTATTCGTGACAAGACTTCTAGTTTTAACTGTATGCGTACACTGAGATATATGGATGTGTTTCAAAACTTAGTGGATAGTTACAATCATAGTTTTCATCATATTATTCAAATAACATTTCTCTTTCTGTTTCTAATGAAAATGAAGTCGAGGGACAATAAACTCAAAAGAAAAAAATGCACTTTTAAATTTGTGCTTAAGTGCATATTAATAAAACCAAACATGCGTTTGAAAAAGGTATTTACCGAACTGGACAAAAGAAGTATTTAAAGTTGCACATGCCAAACGTACAATACCATCTACTTACAAACTTGAAGATTTAGGTGAAGAAAAAATTAAGGGTACATTTTATCCCCAGACAATTCAACATATAAAAGATGATAAAAATTATATTATTGAATCAGTTTGAGATAGAAGGTCAAGACGTGGGGGTAAGAAAATTATTAAGGAACTAAAAGTACGTTGGGGAGGATATCAAAAGAAATTTGCTAGTTGGATAACAGAATCTGATTTGGTATAAAACAAATTGTCATCAAATGAAACTCCATTACCCAGTGAAAGCACAAGTGTTGAAGTACAAAGTGAGCACAGTCAACAATTTAAATTTTGTAGAAATCGTGTTGCAAAAAATCAAGTAACTTATTTTACACAGATTACTATCATTTATGGTATTATAATTACTGCCATCGTTCATCTTAGTTTATAAAGCCCCGATAAAAATTGTAGTTTCTGTTATGAAGTAGGTCTTTGGGATATATTCTTCCAAGTCTGGGTTTAAAATATTTAAAAAAAAAATCACAAGAAAAGAAAAAGGAATTAGTTTGATGTAACACTTCTGATTGATAGTTTTTAGGAATATGTTTCCAAATAACACACAATGTTGTTTTCAAACACAATCACCTAAACCTATTCTTCCTGATAAAGAACGATGGGAGGTACAGTTAAAATTAGAAGTCCGGTCACGAACTGTGTGCTTATCTAGGCTTAATTGCACGTACGAATTGCACGCAATTGCCATATCGAATGGCATTCAAGGTGCAGCAGGTTCTCCTGGTTATTCATAACGAACACAGCCAATGTTTCTGCCAAGGGACCTCTGGGTTACCCGGAGGTCGATTGGCTGAAACATTGCTTGTGCACATGCCATATGTACATACTTTGATAGCCCTACTATGGTCATAACGCGTAGATTAGCGCGCAGACCGACGTGATATTTGTGTGCATTTCATGACAGGACTTCTCGTTTTAACTGTATGTTTTCCATATAACACACAATGTTGTTTTTAAACACAATCACCTAAACCCATCCGTCTTGATAAAGAGCACTGGGAGGTAAGTTTAGTTCAAATAATTTTCAGAGGCAAAAAATATTACAGATTAAGCATCTGTTGTCAAAATCATAGTGACAGATAGCAAAATATCGAATCGTGTCAATAAAACATCTCTGAAACTTATGATTCGCAAAGTATTTTAGCAGGTGGCTATGCAAATGGCGGTCATCTCGTAGATGAAATGGAATCAGACATTCATGAACAACTTGGATATATATCTAAAACATTTCATGTATCATTTCATCTGTGATATTCAGCTCGACAATACCGTGCAAAAATAGTAGAAAATAGTATTGGGAAAGTGGGTATTGAAATGTCACTAAGTTTATTGCAAAAACTGGGATGTAAAAATATTTTTCCTGTCATTTTCCTAACACGGCGAGAGGTGCATTTAAATATAATGTAGATTTAAATATTGATTTCAATCAACTTTCTGATTTATTCAGAAATTGCAGAATGCAGATTATACATTTATAGTTGATACTGAAGCACTTATTTTACGAGTAATACCCTTTGAAAAGAATTTGATAATGTACATTACGTACCGGTATCAAGATCTTATTTTGATCAGATTAGTATAAATATAAATGGAAACACTGGTAAACCTATTCCGTTTGTTCAGTTGTAAGACTGTAGTAAAGTTGCATTTTAGAGAGCGTAAAAAAAAATTATATTATAAACAATAAAAATGATGTCTGTATATCGAGGTATACCACGTCAATATGGGTATGGATTAGATTATATTTTTTCGCACAGCATCAAGAACAGCTGTACCATTTCTAAAACCCATAGCAATAAATGTATTTCAAACTTTAAAACATGAAGGTTTGAAACATGGTATAGAGATGGCAAAAGGACTTTCAGTAAAACGTAAAGCACCTAAAGAAATTTTATTGACTGATGGAAAAGATCTTTTGAAATCAGTGAGTGAATCTGCTTTAGGTATAAAAATACCAAAATAAAAAGCAGTAAGATATTCTAAGAAACTTTCTCGAAGAGAAAAGACATATAGAGTTCTAGACCTCTTGATATATTTGATTAAATCATGATGTTACACAGATCATGCAAACAGTTTGGAAGTAGTTTTGATCGAGATAATATTTCAGCAACATCAAGTGGTATAGAAAATATGGGTAAAATTGAACAATTTCCAAAAGCATCTTTAAATAATTCTTCACCATCAGAATTTTTAATTCCAAGACAAACAACCAAATTATTAGATTTTGCAGCAACTACACTTGAAGTTCAATTTAAAATTACAAAACAAGATGGGACTTTCTCCCTTACTGACTCGACAAACCGAACAAGTCAATAAGTCATAAAATTTGTCAATGAGAACACAACATCGACCAGATAAACATTATACATTTGTCAATGAGAACACAACATCGACGAGATAAACATTATATGTTTGTCAATGAGAACACAACATCGACCAGATAAACATTATACGTTTGTCAATGAGAACACAACATCGACCCGATAAACATTATACATTTGTCAATGAGAACACAACCTCGACCAGATAAACATTATACATTTGTCAATGAGAACACAACATCGACCAGATAAACATTATACCTTTGTCAATGAGAACACAACATCGACCAGATAAACATTATACGTTTGTCAATGAGAACACAACATCGACCAGATAAACATTATACGTTTGTTACTATAATTTATGTATGTGGTTTCTTTTCTGTCTCAGTGGGCTTAGCGTGAAACTTAAACACCAATAAATAAATAAATAAATAAATAAATAAATAAATAAATAAATAAATAAATAAATAATAAATAAATAAATAAATAAATAAATAAATAAATAAATAAATACAGTGGGCTTAGCGTAACCTTAACAACCAATAAATAAATAAGTAAATAGAGTGGGCTTAGCATGAAACTCAAACACCAATAAATAAATAAATAAATAAATAAATAAATAAATAAATAAATAAATAAATAAATAAAGTGGGCTTAGCGTGAAACTTAAACACCAATAAATAAATAAATAAATAAATACAGTGGGCTTAGCGTGAAACTTAAACACCAATAAATAAATAAATAAATAAATAAATAAATAAATAAATAAATAAATAAATAAATACATAAATATAAAAATAAATAAATAAATACAGTGTGCTTAGCGTGACCTTAAAGACCAATACAAAAATAAATAAATAAATATAAAAATAAATAAATAAATACAGTGGGCTTAGCGTGAAACTTAAACACCAATAAATAAATAAATAAATAAATAAATAAATAAATAAATAAATAGAGTGGGCTTAGAGTGACCTTAAACACAATAAATAAATAAATAAATAAAAAGTAAATAAATAAATATATAAATAAATAAATAAACACAGTGGACTTAGCGTGACCTTAAACACCAATAAATAAATACATTGGGCTTAGCTTGACCTTGAAAACCGATAAATAAATAAATACACTTGGCTTAGCGTGACCTTAAACACAATAAATAAATAAATAAATAAATAAATAAATAAATAAATAAATAAATAAATAAACACAGTGGACTTAGCGTGACCTTAAACATCAATAAATAAATACAGGGGTCTAAGAAACTAGTCCCCTATAGTTCCTAAGAATGATTGAAGGGAAGTTAGGATGAACTCAATGGACAGACAGGGAGTTTTGTAGTGTTTGGTGTCGTACAAACTATTGAGTTCTTTTCCATATTAAGGAGCCTAACACACAGAAAAACTGAACCGAAACAGAGTTTTTTTCCAGAAACCGAACAGAACCGAGCCGAATCTGAAAAATCAAAACCTCCCAGCTCTAAATAATGGAGGATGAATATATACCAAATATCGAATCGTTGCAGCCAGTAAGTATTTCATGAGAAGAAGATTGTTCAGTGTTTCCCAATACCAACAATGTTAAATGGTGGTCCCCATGGCGAGCCCTGATAAAGTGTTTCCCATTACCAACAATGCTAAATGGTGGTCCCCATGGCGTGCATTGGTACTGTGTTTCCCGCCCGTTGCCAACAATGTTAAATGGAGGTCCCCCATGGCGAGCCCTTATACCGTGTTTTTCATTACCAACAATGTTAAATATTGGTCTCCCTGGCGAGCCCTGATACAGTGTTTCCCATTACCAGCAATGGTGGTCCCCATGGCGAGCCTCGATAAAGTGTTTCCCATTACCAACAATGTTAAATGGTGGTCCCCGTAGCGAGCCCTGATAGAGTATTTCCCATTACCAACCATGTTAAATGGGGGTCACCAGGGCGAGCCCTGATACCGTGTTTCCCATTTCCAACCATGTTAAATGGTGGTCCCCATGGCGAGCCCTGATACCGTGTTTCCCATTACCAACAATGTTAAATGGTGGTCCCGAGGGCGAGCCCTGATACCGTGTTTCCCATTACCAACCATGTTAAATGGTGGTCCTCATGGCGAGCCCTGATACCGTGTTTCTCATTACCAACAATGTTAAATGGTGGTCCCGAGGGCAAGCCCTGATACCGTGTTTCCCATTAACAACAATGTTAAATTGTGGTCCCCATGGCGAGCCATATAAAGTGTTTCCCATTACCAACAATGTTAAATGGTGGTCCCCATGGTGAGCCATGATACCGTGTTTCCCATTTCCAACAATGTTAAATGGTGGTCCCCAGGGCAAGCCCTGATACTGTGTTTCCCATTACCAACAATGTTAAATGGTGGTTCTCATGGCGAGCACTGATACAATGTTTCCCATTACCAACAATGTTAAATGGTGATCCCCAGGGCGAGCCCTGATACAGTGTTTGCCATTACCAACAATGTTAAATGGTGGTCCCCAGGGCGAGCCCTGATATCGTGTTTCCCATTACCAGCAATGTTAAATGGTGGTCCCCAGGGCGAGCCCTGATAGTGTTTCCCATTACCAACAATGGTGGTCCCCATGGCGAGCCCTGATACCGTGTTTCCCATTACCAACAATGTTAAATGGTGGTCCCCAGGGCGAGTCCTGATACAGTGTTTCCTAATACCAACAATGGTGGTCCCAATGGCGAGCCCTGATATAGTGTTTCCCATTACCAACAATGGTGGTCCCCATGGCGTGCCTGATACAGTGTTTCCCATTACCAACAATGGTGGTCCCCATGGCGAGCCCTGACATCGTTTTTACAGTCCAACTGCTTCTTCTACTCCTATGCAAGTTTCATATTAAATTCCAAAACAATTTCCTCATGTAATGCTGGAAATAGTGTAATGTGTTTTTTTTTTTCTATTTTAACTCGTGGAGCCTGAGATTCTACAGTGATGAGAAAAAAATTCAAATACTTATCACATGCCACCAAATAAAAATGTATACCAAATTTGGTTCAAATCGACCAACCAATTCTGAAAATAGAATATGGGGCCATTCCATAAATTTTGACCCCACCAAGATGAGTCGAAATCTTGCCTGATGAACTTTATTTGAACAAAATCCAACCTCCGTGTGGCTGCACGTTGAAAATATTAATTGGTCTACCACACACAATGTTATGCACTTAGAAGCCATCCCATTTTAATGAAATCATAAAGTATCATGTTCCTGGACGAAAATGCAGTTGCCGGGTTCAAAGGATTAACCCTTTACCTAGCGTAACGGCATATAGAGGCAGCGCTGTTCACAAAAATCACAATTCATATTCTATTGTCTTTTAATTTTCTGTCTCAAAACAGAGCTTATGCATGATCACTCACTGGACCGAGCTTAACCAGCTCGTTCCAATGAGGGATTATGTTTTGCAAGTTACGTCTTCTAGTCTCTCTAGTCTTATATGTAGAGAAGTGGCGTAGTCACGTGGTGTAGGATGACCTCGCACCCCAATCTTCGCTTCCTCCCACCCCCTAAAAATGGCCCAACGCCGGTCCCATATAACATCAATCTCCAAGTGATCTCCACTGTAGGCTCACCTATGGTAGAAATGCCTCAAATTTGCTCTTGGAGCACTGGATCTGGCCATTTGATTTCTCCGTGGATAATAATATTAATAATAATAATAATGCAATATTAAAGTCTAGAATCCACCGCAGTGCTCTCTGACTTACATTATTACCCCATATCACAGGTGTACACACCCTTTATTCATTCTATGACATTCTCAGCTCAACTCAACGGAGCATACTGCCGGTGCTCCACAGACGTCCGCACAAGGCATGCACCTCAATAGGTCCCTATTTTACACCTAGGTACAGTGGGGATTGCGTAGTACTGGTGAACATTCCCAAAGTCCACAGCTGGCATGTGATTCAACGTCACAGAATCACACACTCAAACTTTGCCGATCACACACCAGCCACTACTACGGGAAGCACCCGAATCAATCGCCGAATGGTCACACATCCAAGGATAAACCGGGCTCGACGTTGCTCAATTTCGGTGATCTAATGAGAACCGAAAGTGTTAAGTATGTGTGTATTTCTTTACTTTCCAGTTGTTCCACATCGCTTGAGGATATAATAATAAAGATAAGGTAACGTAGGGCGATTGGATACTAGACTACGTCGCAGATATACATCTACAGTATTGTGATAACAAACGGACGGAGAATGATTAAATACTAGACCGCGTCACAGATGTCCATCTACAGTAGTGTGATAACAAAAATAGAATAGTTAAAGTAACAAAGGATGATTAGATACCAGACCACATCACAGATACACATCTACAGTTCTGTGATAGCAAAGAGAGAATAGTTAAAGTAACGTATGAAGATGAGATACTAGACCACATCATAGATATACATCCACAGTATTGTGATAACAAGGAGAGAATAGTTAAAGTAACGTATGATGATTAGATACTAGACCACATCACAAATATACATCTACAGTATTGTGATAACAAAGAGAGAATAGTTAAAGTCACGTATGATGATTAGATACTAGACCACATCACAGATATACATCGACAGTATTGTGATAACAAAGAGAGAATAGTTAAAGTAGCGAAGGGTGCCTAGCTACTAGACTATGTCCGTCACAGATATACATCTACATTATTGTTATAACAAAGAGAGAATAGTTAAAGTAACGTAGGATGATTAGATATTAGGCCCCGTCACAGATAGACAACTACGGTATTGTGATAACAGAGAGAGAATAGTTAAAATAGTTAAAGTAACGTAGGATGATTAGATATTAGGCCCCGTCACACAGATAGACAACTACAGTATTGTGATAACAGAGAGAGAATAGTTAAAATAGTTAAAGTAACGTAGGATGATTAGATATTAGGCCCCGTCACACAGATAGACAACTACAGTATTGTGATAACAAAGAGAGAAAAGGTGAAGTAATGAAGGATGATTAGAAAATAGACCATGTCACAGATATACACCTATAGTATTCTGATAACAAAGACATAATATAAAGTAACGTAGGATGATTAGATACTAGACCTCGTCACAGATAAACATATACAGTATTGTGATAACAAAGACAGAATAGTTCAAGTAACGAAGGATGATTAGCTACAAGACCACGTCACAGATATACGTCTACATTGCGATAACAGAGAGAAAAGTTAAAGTAACGTAGGATGATTAGATACTAGACCACGTCACAGATACACATCTACATTATTGTGATAACAAAGAGAGAAAAGTTAAAGTAACGAAGGATGATTAGATACTACACTGCAAAAAATATAGGTTCTCTTTAGAACCAAAACTGGTTCTAATCTTGTCCCTGAGATGGAACCAATTCTGGTTAAACAGTATTTATTTCAAATCAAATAAATTTACCAAGATTAGCATTCAATTTTAACAGAATATAACATGAACTGGAGTAGATTCAGCAGTAAACTTGAAGCTTATTCAACGCAGTTGCCAAACATTTTGAAACAAAGGAGATATGAACAGTTGGCATATCGAACCAGTTTTGGTTCTCTATATGCCAACTGTTTATACCTCCTTTGTTTAATAATGATTTGAGACCACCTCGTATGAGCTCTAAACTTACAGCTGAAACCCCCTCAATTTATGTTTAATTCTGTTAATATTTAATGTTAATCTTTATAAATTTATTTGATTTGAAATAAATACTGTTTAAACAGAACTGGTTCCATCTCAGGGACAAGATTAGAACCAGTTTTGGTTCTAAAGAGAACCTATATTTTTTGCAGTGTAGACCACGTCACATATAGACATCTACAGTATTGTGATAACAAAGAGATAATAGTTAATTGTAACGTAGGACGATTAGGTACTAGACCACGTCGCAGATATACATCTACAGTATTGTGATAACAAACGGACGGAGGATGATAAGATACTAGGCCACGTCAAAGATATACATCTACAGTATTGTGATAGCAAAGAGAGAATAGTTAAATACAAGACCACGTGACAGATATACATCTACAGTATTCTGATAACAAAGACAGAATATAAAGTAATGTAGGATGATTAGATACTAGACCACGTCACAGATAGACATCTACAGTAATGTGATAACAAAGAGAGAATAGTTAAAGTAATGGAGGATGATTAGATACTAGACCACATCACAGATATACATGTACAGTATTGTGATAACAAAGGGAGAAAAGTTAAAGTAACGAAGGATGATTAGGTAATAGACCACGCCACAGATAGACATCTACAATATTGTGATAACAAAGAGATAATAGTTAATTGTAACGTAGGACGATTAGATACTAGACCACGACGCAGATATACATCTACAGTATTGTGATAACAAACGGACGGAGGATGATAAGATACTAGGCCACGTCACATATAGACATCTACAGTATTGTGATAACAAAGAGATAATAGTTAATTGTAACGTAGTATGATTATATACTAGACCACGTCACATATATACATCTACAGTATTGTGGTAACAAACAGACGGAGGATGATAAGATACTAGACCACGTCACATATATACATCTACAGTATTGTGGTAACAAAACGGACGGAGAATAGTTCTGAAATGGTGAGGGAATTTGGTGATTGGTTAAGCGTTTAGTTACAACGGTTCCGATACCTGTTAACCACCAGATACTATGAAATTAGTTAAATTGCATATGTTAGAATGTTAAACTGCGATAATGCAGACAGGACCTGGATGGAAATATTTTATATTAGTGGAATAAGATAATGGTAGAACTTATTTGCAATTCTTGCTAAAATAACCGAAACGTAATGAAATGCATTTGTTGGAAATCTCGTATACGCTACATTCTGTGTTCTTTCCCAATTTCCCAATCTACTAAAACACTCGATTTCATCTGTCTTTGGCGAGCAGTTAACCTGTAGTGAAAATCGCAATCGGAGTAGCTTGTAACCAGAATAGAAAATCGTAAATGAAAACAGCTTGTAACCATTACGGTACAAACTAACTGTTGGCGTATTTGAGCGCAATCCGGTGGAAATTATCTGTCCCCTTACTTTGCCGAAACAGCAAATAATCTCACCATAAAACAATTGCCGCATTTCATAAAGTATGAAAAAGGATGACCAGAAATATGGGCTGTCTCTGACAAATTAAGATAAACATTTGCGAGCCGCGTTAATTTTGTACTTTGAAAAGGCCTGTTAAAATGTACCTTTGTAACAGTGATGCGGGCCGTATCGGACCGCCGATTGTGGTCCGCTCCGAAAAATAACCGCCCGATACAGTCCGGTACCCAGGTAAGGGGTTCGGGTTTTTCCCAACAGACCGGGTCAGGGCGGTACACTACAGTGTTTATGTTTTTTAACCAACATGGGACATTTTCAGGCTTTGTGTGTGTATATTCGATCGGTGGGGTCACTGGGTTTTAGTAAATATCAGACAAGTTTGAAAATCTGCCAGCTAAATGATGAATTCTATAAGGCATTATGGCTTCGTAACAAGTAAGTGAATATTATATCTTGAGGGGGAATCGTGATCACACAACTCATCTTCAAAAATGAGCGCTTTGTCCCAAACTAGCGATTATTTGACACATTGCAATGCCCCTCTGGGTCGCCTTAAACTGCTCCGGACCGGTCCAGTTCGTTTGTGTACCAGTTAAGCAGGCGTGTTCCAGTCTGGGCGGTACCGGGCCGGTGTTGTGCGGCCCATTCCACAACGCTACTTTGTACGAATGTAGATTAATGATTCCTGAATGGATACATTACAGTTTCGTACTTCGACTCACTGACCGATTTATTTATTTATTTATTTATTTATTTATTTATTTATTTATTTATTTATTTATTTATTTATTTATTTATCTATTTATTTATTTATTTATTTATTTATTAAATGTATTTATTTATTTGGGTTTAACGACGTTTAACGATGATAGGCAGGATATCCTTGTGTCGGACAGTTTTACAGGTGGACCGTTAAACCTTTACCCAAAGTAACCGAAACAATCGTGTACGATTGATAAGCATTTTTTCAGGCCCTTAAAATTAGTGATGTGTTCATGGGGTTTAACGACACTTCCAACAGCCAGGATCATATATGTCCGACAGTCTTACGATTGGAGGAAGCCAGGGGACCCGGAGAAAACCACCGAGCAACGGCGAGTAACTGTCAGACTTCCCAACGAACAAACTCTGCAGGGCTAGAATTGGTTGAAGGCAAGTGCACCATATACGTGCAGTACACGGTGCCACTGTGACCCCATATACGTTCAGTAAGCCACAGTACACGGTACTGCACCATATACGTGCTGTACTCCACAGTACACGGTGCCACCATGTCACTCTCTACGTGCAATACGCCAAAGTACACGTTGCCACCGTGTCACCATCTACGTACGGTACGACACAGTACACAGTGCTACCATGTCACCATTTACGTGCAGTACGCCACAGTACTCGGTGCCATCGTGTCTTCATCTACGTGCA
The DNA here is from genome assembly GCA_031216915.1 of Pictodentalium vernedei. Taxonomy (NCBI): domain Eukaryota; kingdom Metazoa; phylum Mollusca; class Scaphopoda; order Dentaliida; family Dentaliidae; genus Pictodentalium; species Pictodentalium vernedei. Next base: position 883,669,527 of record CM062297.1, on the reverse strand, counting down.
GTACGCTCCGAAATGGTACAGAACCATCTACATGCCGCACGCCACAGTACACGGTGCAACAGTGTAACCACCTACGTACAGTACGACACAGTCACGGTGCCACCGTGTCACCATCTACGTGAAGTACGCCACAGCATACGGTGCCACCGTGTCACTATCTACGTGCAGTACCCCACAGTACACGTTGCCACCGTGCCACCATCTACGCACGGTACGCCACAGTACACGGTGTTACCATTTCACCATTTACGTGCAGTACGTCACAACTCAGTGCCATCGTGTCATCATCTATGCGCAGTACGCCACAGTACACGGTGAAACAGTGTCACCAAATACGCACAGTACGCCACAGTGCCAGCGTGTCACCATCTACGTTAAGTACGCCACAGTATACGGTTCCGCCGTGTCACCATCTACCTGCAGTACGCCACAGTACACGGCGCCACCATACCACCATCTACGTGCAGTACGCCACAGTACACAGCACCACCATGCCACCATCTGCGTGCAGTATGCCACAGTACAAGATGCCATCGTGTCACCAGGCCCCCCACCTGGGAATCGGGATTCAGTGGCTTACTTGAATACCCTGGTCGGGATCCTCTCGGTTTAAAATCTGATACTCTAACCATTGAGTCATGCCGCCCCCCCCCCCCAACCGATGGATAAAACTAACCATTGAGTCATGCCGCTCCCCAACCGATGGATAAAGCTAACCATTGAGTTATGTCGCTCCCTAACCGATGGATAAAGCTAACCATTGAGTCATGCCGCTCCCCAACCGATGGATAAAGCTAACCATTGAGTCATGCCGCTCCCCAAGCACGATGGGTAAAGCTTCGCGAGTCAATTCATTGATCTGCAACCCACTAACCTACAAAAGGAAGTGTGCTTATTTACAGCTTATCTACCTGACTTACTGACCGATAAACCAATGTTTGACTTCTCGTCTATATTTATACTACAGTTACGTTAATCGTGTTTAACTGTGGCCCTTCTTTCAGTGGCAGAAGAACGGAGCGTGGGTCATTTGATTTTGTTCCCACGTTCCACCCCAACCGCACGAATATTGATGCACTCTCAGACACACATACATAAACCCCCCTTCGATGGTGAACCAATCGCGCCCTTGATCTCAGCCTACAACCCTTCCACAAACAACGATCTGGAGCTGCCATTGCCTCTCCTCTCTACAACCCCCTTTAGAGCAAACGGATTGATAGATAAGTGGTGAATAATTATTATTACAGCACAATACCCTAAAATAAGCTTTTCTCTCACTTAACTCTCCCCAAACCCACAATCATATACACTAACACACCCTTCTCCCAATGTCCAATGCCTCCCCCTACAGTATAGTGGGAGATGATAGTGGCATTGCTGCAGTTAAAACTAGAAGTCCAGTCACTAACTGTGCGCTTATCTAGGCTTAATTGCGCGCAGGAATTGAGCGCAATTGCCATATCGAATGGCATCCAACGAACTACAGGTTCTCCTGGTAACTCATAGCAAACACAGGCAATGTTTCTGCCAATGGACCTCCGGGTAACATTGGCTGAACCATTGCTTGTGCACAGGTCATATGTACAGAATCTGATCGCTTTACTATGGTCATAGTGCGTAGATTAACGCGTAGATTAACGTGCTATTTGTGCGTATTTCTGGACAGGACTTCTAGTATTAACTGTAGAAGACAATTTTCTCTTATTTTGTTACTGATAATCTCAATTCCTGGCAATAATTTTGTAGGATAAATTCAATGACGCCATAATAATCGTTCAATAGGCTACCAAACAAATGGAATATGGTGCTATCTGGATATTTTTAGTCGAACAACCCTGTTAATGTTATATACAGTTCAAATACCAAACCATTTACCATACCTTCAGTACAAATTTGACCTGTTTGTTTCGTATAGGTGTATAGGGTAAACGTCTGTTAATTCAATAATAAACAGTTATGATATATCGAAAAATTACTCTTGACAGCACTGACGATTGTAGACCGATTAAATCTAAATGTCAAGGCCGCCGGAAGTAAGGGGACAGGGGTACAATAAAGGGCACTCAATCCTGGCTATGAGTTAACACCTGGAGTTTGTAAATTGTACAGTGACATTCAGTTGTGCTGACACGCTAATGAATTGCAGCTGGCACCTTGCTCCACTCAAGGGATGATATAAAGCTTTAGAAATCACCCGCCGATTGTAGAGCTTTTTTATTTGGTGATTATTAACTAATGATCATCCTATCAACTCATCGCACCCCGCCCTATTGGCACTGGCACATGTAAAGGACGTTGGAAACGTCTACTCGCGAGTTTCACAGTTACATGTCTCGGAAAGTAATATATTTTCCACTGGGGTCCTTTGGTAAGAAAGGAAACTCGCTACTCCCCTTGCCCTATAGCCTCGAGGAAGGTGGAAGCCTGCTTGTCCACCCCTACTTCCGACGCCTCTGTTCAGTGCATTCAACACACGCGATATAATGGAATAAATGTTCAATGTGTCACTAGAATACAGGAAAATATCCAAATTCCTTTTTATTGAACATTCGTGTTAACTGTATTTTTTGTTCAGTGGGGAAGTGACTATTCATTAATTTAAGAGTGTCCCACCATTATTATGATTTTGCATGGAATAACGTTTCATTAACAACTAACTTGTAATGATCAGCGACCCTCCGTATGTATTCATCGTCGGCTGAGATAACCGTAAATTGCCCCCCTCCCCCCCTCCCCCACACACACACACTCCCTCTGAAAGATGTACGTGTCTCATGTGGGGAGGTCATATGAGATAGATATCTATCTCACATGATCCACGTGGCCGGCTTATTAGCATATTTAATGAGTTCAGTACTATTAAATCATCACACGTTCTTCTGTAAACAAACAACACGGTGTCACGTTTCGAATATATACTATTCAAAAAAAGTGGGGGATATCCAAACTGATGTTGAGATTTTCGGAAAATGGTATTGGATACGCGTGATTGGATTCATCACGGTGTTACCAAGTTTAGTGTGGACCATGAATGTCACCGGCCCACGAAAACTTCGTGCTGGTTTTTCACTCTTGGCCCGTAATGTCTGTGGGGTACGTTTTGAAATGTTCATTTGTACTGGACGGGGTTTTCCGGAGGTCTCATCGTTCTTTTCTTGGTATAAACTCGTTCATCAATAGTTTCTGGTCAAAACGTAACTTTTGATTTATGCGAAGACTGACACGTGACGAACTTTTGACATGTTGGAAGCTGGCAACCGTCAGACAGGGAATGTTGATGACAGGTCGTCCAAGGGTGACAACTGCTAATCAGGATCGTTTCTTCCGACCAACAGCATTACGTAACCGCCATCAAAGAGCCTCAGAAATTGGACAGCAGCTGTACCGAGCGACAGATGTGCGAATCATTGGTCAGATTATCCGAAATCGCCTACACAGCTGGAATTTGTACGCTCGACGACCTCGAATAATTTCACATGTTACTGAACGTCACATCGCAGCAAGGCGTAATTTGTGTGAAGCACGACAGCGCTGGGACAATCGTCAGTGGAGCCACTTCGTGTTTCCGATGAATTGAGGTTCCCTCTAGACTTCCAAGACAGGCGAAACGAAGTGTGGCGACGATGGAACGAACGATACCATGACGTAACCGTTAGGCAGCTCGATCGTTTTGGTGGTGGATCGGTTATGGTGTGAGGAGGCATAACCATAACAAGCAGAACAGCATTACCTGTCATCCAAGGGCGTGTCACAGGGCAGTACTACCGTGCCAACATGTTAGCAGCTCATGTGGTGCCATTTGAGGGACGTCACACCCGTCGATTCATTTTCCAAGATGACAATGCAAGAGCACACAGGGCCCGTGTCGCTACAGAGTTCCTCCAGGAGCAAAACATCGCTACACTGCCTTGGTCAGCAGTAAGTCCAGACTTTTCACCAATCGAGCACGCCTGGTATATGATTGGCAGGCGGATACGACAACGCCAACAGCCCCTACCAATGTCCAGGAACTCGCCGCTGCACTGCAGTAAGAATGGACTAACATAATAATGAAACAAGCTGTTATTGGACGTTTGGTGGTGAAGAGTATGTCTAGCGAACAGAGGAGGATTTATAAGATATTGAGGGCTTGGTCTGAATGTGGTAAATCCATGTCTTCTACAGCTCAGTGCGTGGAATGTGTGCTTGTCAAACGCCCAACTATCGCTGAAATCATTCACCAGATGTCACAGTGCAATGTCTGAATTGTCTTTTTGATGAAAATCTAAATATATTTCTTCTTATATCTCACTTTTAACAAATATCCCCTACCTTTGTTAACCCTTTACCTAACCTGAAAAGCAGACGACACTTACAAAAATAATTCTTGAATAACTAATTTTTTTCATTTGTTGTCTCAAAAACATAGGTTATGACCCCTCGTTGGAACGAGCTCGACGAGCTCGTTCCAACGAGGGGTCATAACCTATGTTTTTGAGACAAAAAATGAAAAAAATAATGAAAATTAATTGGCGATTTTTGAGAATAGCGCTGGCCGGTTTTGGCCGTTACGTTAGGTAAAGGGTTAATAGTATATCAGGATACGAAAATGTGTCGAAGAAATTAGAAATAAAACACATACCTCAAAACCAAAGGACACTTGACTCTTTTATATGCATTTTTGTGTGAACGTCATTTTGAGTGGAGTGAGTTGCATGAAATTGCCGTCGAAAAGTAATGCGAATACATCGCAGAATTCAAAATATTACGTCATCGGAGTGTATCACTGTTCATTTCGCTACAAATATTTAACCCCTGTCTTGCCGGCGTTGGAATTTAATTTCGCGGTTTTTACCTGTGGTATATACAGATTTTTCGGGGTGCTCTTTCCGATAAGCAAATCATTTTCTTTTCTCAGAAATAGAAAAAAATGTTTGATATAGATACACGCACCCCTGAATTACTTTTGATGACGTCAGAGTGTGCTGGTGAGGGCGGGGAGGTGGGGGGGGGGGGGGAGAAAAATTATCCCTGATAGGGGCGGGTGTGAGATCGAGAAATCTCACACACGGGACAATATATTTGCCCCAGACATTCAGCAAGCCTCGAGTCTGGCCCAAATATCTTACCCTCGGCTGAGAGACATCCCCATCTCACACCCTCACCCACGAGGGATAATAAGAATCTCTGTCCGTTTAAACTTAATATTTTCTTCGCAGATTACTGGACTGGAAACATTTCAAACAAACTTGTCATTTTTCATTTTTTCAACAAAACATCATTAGGTGAACCCCCGCCGCCACCCCCCCCCCCCCCCCCCTCCGACCTCCTTGGTGCTGAAGCATGAATAATATTTTAATTATCAAATACCCAAAATCATATAACGGTCCAGTTGTACACATTCGCATAGTATTAAATTTGCTTTACGCACCTTAGGAAAATCTCTTTTGTAATCTCCAATCCATATTGCACAAGTTTTCCATTCTTCTGTTTCAGGTGATAAAAAACAAACAAACAACATTTGCTCACGTGCCATTATCACGGGTCATGTTTCATTTAACTCATCAGGAACAAGGGTATGTGGTTATAAAATGCATGCGATTCGTTTAAATGCAGTGATAAAGCAAAATAAGCTATTGACACTCGGTAAACATTTTCGACCATACTTACTGACAGCGATTACATCTGTGCGAGGTCTATTATCAACATCTTTGGCCTCCATCCCAACATAAAGAGGAATGGTCCATTGCACTGTTAACCCTAGCACTAACCCTGTAATACTGTAGGGTGAAATCATTCTTTGACCTCCACCCCAGCACAAAGAGGACTTGCTCAGAGCACTGTTAACCCTAACGCTAACCCCATGGTGCTGTAGGATTAAATCATTCTTTGACCCCCACCCCAAACAAAGAAAGAGTACTAGTCCATTGCACTGTTAACCCTAACGCTAGCCCTGCGGTGCTGTAGGATTAAATCATTATTTGACCTCCACCCTAAACAAAAAGGACTGGTCCATTGCACTGTTAACCATAACGCTAACTCTATAATGCTGTAGATTAAATCATACTTTGACCTCAATCCCAACACAAAGAGGGCTTGCTCATTGCACTGTTTACCCTAGCACTAATCCTGTGGTTCTGTAGATTAAATCATACTTTGACCTCCATCCCAACACAAAGAGGGCTTGCTCATTGCACTGTTTACCCTAGCACTAACCCTGTGGTTCTGTAGGATTAAATCATGTTTTGACCTCCATCCCAACACAAAGAGGGTTTGCTCATTGCACTGTTAACCCTAGCACTAACCATGTGGTTCTGTAGATTAATTCATACTTTGACCTCAATTCCAACACAAAGCGGACTTGCTCATTGCACTGTTTACCCTAGCACTAATCCTGTGGTTCTGTAGTATTAAATCATGTTTTGACCTCCATCCCAACACAAAGAGGGCTTGCTCATTGTACTGTTTACCCTAGCACTAACCCTGTGGTTCTGTAGGATTAAATTATTTTTTGACCTCAATCCCAACACAAAGAGGACTTGCTCATTACACTGTTAACCCTAGCACTAACCCTGTGGTTCTGTAGGATTAAATCATACTTTGACCTCCATCCCAACACAAATAGGGCTCGCCCATTGTGCAGCTAAACCTAACTCTATGGCGATTTAGGATTGAATCATTTCAAAAACTCCCTTCGAGTGGAGGACTCGTCCATTGCACTGCTAACCCTATCCACATAGGACCGTGTGGTTAATTCGTTCTTATCGCCAGCCAAAGCACCGTGTAATCCCCCAGTTCCGACAAATGTTCTAGTGATGTTTGTTATCAATGTTAAGGGTTTAATTAACAATTTAATTATTAATGAGGTGCATATTTATTTTACTAATGGGCGCTGCCATCTTGCATACATAATATTTGATAAACAGGAATCACGGCAGAATAAAACGAAATGAATCAAACATTAACACGTATACCACGGTTCTATCTTTTATGGAAGCCACTCAGAAATTCATCAAAGGTAAGGCCATAACAAAAAAAAATATTCTAGATTGTTATCCCCGCCAGCACCGACTTTTTTATTTTCATACCTTTATGCCCCCAATATGAAGCTCAGAAAGTTTACCGCTCGAAATAACACGAGTACAGTAGAAATAATTCTACCAACGTTGGCATAAATGGTTTCCATCTGAGATATGCAGCGTTCACAAAGAAGACTTTGTGAAAAGGAAAACAAAACGAAACCTGGTACCTCATCCCTGTTGTACCGGACTGTTCAAAATCAAATGGCAGGGTGATGGTATTATTGGATTGTGTAGCAAGACTTACTAATGCTTCGGTGCACCCGACAAGGTGAGCTGTAAAGGTATCAATAAACGTCGGAATGATCTCCTCAATGAGAAATATCTCAATGTACTCAAAACACAGCAACCTTGAAGTGGTATCAACCGAGGTTTCTGAATGAATGACAACAGCATGTTTACATATACACAGATATGGTTTATCCTACAAACGAAAAGTTCAAGAAGATGGTTTGACGAGAAAACCACTGGATATACAGATGCATGACAGCGACAATAAACTATTTTGCCGCAGCTCCACAGAAGTGACTGTTGTTAGGCAAGATAAATCTCATGTGAGTATATTCATTCCTATTATCTACATATTGTAAATATAACCGTTAAAATATTGTAACCTTACTGTTTTTGTATATATTATTAGTAGTGTTCAACCGATGATCGGAATCGGCCACCCCAATCGGCCGATTGTGGGCAATCGGATCACAACGGCAACGGCAGTTGGAACATCGGTTCAACCGATTGTTGCCATTAATGCCAATCATTTTGTGATGATTTATAAACCGCATTTTATTATCTTCTGCAATTGTTCAATTGTTAATGTAAAATGATGTCAATGATACCATTCAATCAAGTTGAGAAACAACCACAAAGGGTAATCTTAATATCTCTAGACGCTCCTTTACGGGATATACAGGTTAAATGACATGTAAAGCTTACACATGAGCTTACTTGCGGCAATCGCCAGTTCATACAGGAACAAGAGTAGATTGCATTCCATTGACTCAGGTCGCAGTAAAATTACCAGTCGCACGCACTTGGGCGGTAAACGTGGCTTACCAGTCGCGCGCACTTGGGCGGTAAACGTGGCTCTGAGGAGCCACGTTTACCGCCCAAGTGCGTGCGACTGGCAATTTTACTGCGACCCCTGTCAACGAAGTTTTACACTGAAAAACGTTCAGTTTGATGTTGTTCTTTCGAGCCTCGACTTGTCCAGTAGTGCACGTTATTACAATCGGAATCGACATCAGAATCGGCCGATTGTGTGCTCAAATAACCGGTAATCGGTCAGCGACCATTTTTGGTAATCGGTTAAACACTAATTATTAGACAAAATAAAATGTATTGAATCTTGAACAGTCTATTGTTTTCGTTTTTTCTCTGATCGGGACGCGTAATAACACAAAGCATCACAACATGACCTCTAGTTACGTAGTCTGTCAGGTAAAAACACTATGACGTCACTTCCCGGGTCCCCAAGCGGGGTCCCCAAGAAAAAGGACGATCTCAACATGCTGTACTACTCATAAAATTCATTATGTATATCACCATGTGAGCTTAAAGGGTCTTATGTGTCGCAATGTCAATGCAATTTACATGTAGCAGCGATTTGTGTAGGTCTATTCTGGAGATATAAAAATAAAATCCCACCCCCGCCACAATTTTGAAAAAAAATTGGATGAAAATCTAGCATATATTTTTATATAATATAGTATGCATACATAATGTTGCAAACAAGTTCATCCATGCATACACAATGTCGCAAACAGATTCCTGTCATTTCGGTGTGTCATTTTCGGATTTCTTTGATATCTAACCGACACTCATCACTTGAGTGAACACGGTTGTCTCTCAATTTTGGCCAGTACTCGCCGAAATTTGACGTGAGCTAATGGAACTACAAATTACTATAGGGTCATTCCAATAATAACGTCTTAAATCTGAATGCTGAATTGAGGAAATCTTGATAATTGTTTTACGTGTAACCATCGGCGAGGGCCCATTACGCACCTCCGACTACCGATTGTCAATCGGTAGTCGGAGGGGCGCAATCGGCCCTCACCGGTGTTTATCGGTTGATGCCCGATTGTATAACAATTAATCGCCTCAGTCATCCCCATCTACAGAGAGAAGAGAAGGGGCGTTTGAGAATGAAATGTACAATGTTCAACTGTTTACTTCCCTTGATGATTTTTACTTTGCAGTAAACATTGCAGAGACACATCAAGAGAGGTAACTGAGTTGAATAATGAACTTGACAAACTGAAAACATATTCGGGGCAGCCATGCAATAAAAACTACTCAAAGTTTACTAAGCACCAAGTATATCCAACTATCTGTTTTACATTTTAGTTGAAATATTGTTATGAAAAGTGTATATATTTTTTATTTAATTATATCTTTAATGATTTAAGTAAAGAAATTGAGATTTTGTTTGTGTTTGACATTATTTTTTAGCTTTTGAATACGATAACCATGGAAAATGGATATTATTGGTAAAAGAGGAAATTTTTCAAATTTGCCAAAACGTTGACGGAGCGAACTGATATGGGTTCAATATTGAGTATGAGACCCATTATTGTAAATTACAGCTTGACAACGCCATCGCATGCTCCCAATCAGGTGCCAGATGGTCATTTGTGGGATGTTGTTCCATTCTTTTTTCCAGCACCAAGCTCCTGGACACTTCTTGGTTGGACTGGACGGACTGAAATTGCAAGCTGCAACTCATTCCAGACATGTTCGATTGGATTGAGGTCAGGGGATCTTGCTGGCCAGTCCATACGCTCAATCCCCTCCCTCTGTCGGTACTCCCGGACAGCATGAACAACTTGAGGACGGGCATTATCGTCCATCAGAATGAATCCATCATCCACTGCACCTGCATACAATCTGACGTGGCACCTAGGACACAGAGCTCTGTACGTCCATCCCAGCTGATGCCGACCCAGACTGTTATTGACCCTCCACCATAGCGGTCATGCTCAGCAATGTTGGCTGCATTGAATCGCTCTCCCGGTCTTCTCCATACCCTAGAACGCATGTCTGTGTTGTCTAGGCAGTACCTTGACTCATATGTAAAAAGGACAGGTCGTCAATCTTCTCTGGTCCATCCAGCGTGATCCATAGCCCATTCATATCGTGCCGGGTGGTGGTTCAGGAACATCTGAATGCGAATACATAGTTTTCTCGATCGGAGACCACCTTCGTGCAGCCTTGCCCGGGTAGTCTGCATCGAAACATTTACTCCGGATGCATTCTGAAGGTCACTGAGAAGCTGGGTTGCTGTGACCAAGCGATTCCCACGGGCCTGAATGATCAAAAACCGGTCTCCAGCTGCAGATTTAGCCCTGTCTCTGCCACCACCATGTCGTCTGACAGGTGTGCCATACTGCTGAAATCTTGCCCAGGCTCTGGTGATCACGGTATGGTGCACACTAAGGGCTTTTCAAACCTGACGATAGGTAGCCCCTTGTTCCTCCATCCCTACAGTCCGCCACATTTCTGCTTCAGACAAATGTCTTCTTACATTTGCATTCGCCATATTCAATCATTAAATCACAAGGGTTTGTGTTGAAATTAAGACTGAATACCCTAAACATCTCATGTACACGTCGACAGTACACGAAAACATCATGAAAATTAAGGGGTACATGCTTTCCATGACTGTCACGAAAAGTCTGCCTGTCAAGAGAGTTAAACACTGGGGACCATCGCAACACATTCCTCAATCATATCCACCAAAAATATCGCAAATGTGTCACAAGAAAATTTCACAATGATGTGTCAAATATGTGAGCAAACGTTGAGTAGTATACATTATACATATAAGTTTTTTTTTCCTCCATTTTATTCCCGTATTGTGTTGTAATGACTGCGCCATGAAATACTGCAGACTTCCGTCTAAACACATCATTGTATTTATTTTTTAATTTTATGTACTCAATGCAATCTTGCGTCATGGTTGAAGGTCAACGACTTTGCTCAGCTGCGAAATGACCTCGTACCGATTGCAGGCGGTAAATCCCGTAATATCTCATCTCTACAAATTCTTATATTCATATATGTACTACATACATTTTTAACCCTTTACCAAACGTAACGGCCAAAACCGGCCAGCGCTATTCTCAAAAATCGCCAATTAATTTTCAAAATATTTTCATTTTTTGTCTCAAAAACATAGGTTATGACCCCTCGTTGGAACGAGCTCGTCGAGCTCGTTCCAACGAGGGGTCATAATCTATGTTTTTGAGACAAAAAATGAAAAAAATTAGTTATTCAAGAATTTTTTTTGCAAGTGTCGTCTGCTTTTCATGTTAGGTAAAGGGTTAATAAGCAAACTTCATTTAAATTGCTAGATATCACAGATTTGTGACCGTTAGTGTTAACTATAGGATAAATGGAAGTTGCGGGTTTTTGACTGCAGTTTGTCATAATCGGATGATGCCCCAAAACCGGCCTGTTTGTGTTTGCGGATTCTGACTATCGGTTATTCTCACTTCATGGAAGATATGTGAAGATGCAACTGCTTGAATTTAATTTGATAGCGTGTATGCCAAGCGGGAATTCCACCAGGTATAATGCTCGATCCGAGCAACTTAACTAAAAATTATGAAGTTTTACGGAAGTTGGTCCAAACAGGAGTCGATCACGTGTCCCAGTCATCTAATAGAATAGTCATAAATGCTATGTCACCATACCAACTTAGCTAACGGTAACCCTCCTTCCCTCAGAATAACTGCAATTAACTCACGTAGTACGTCAGCTCACATTTATAACCCCACCCCAGAGCGATTATCGAAAACTGACAATTACTGAATATTTAGAATTATTTATAGTAGTTATTTGTATCCTCAAATACTAAATCACAATGTGACAGGTGTCCTCAAACACTACATCACAATGTGACAGGTGTCCTCAAATACTACATCACAGTGTCACAGGTGTCCTCAAATACTACATCAGAATGTGACAGGTGTGCTCAAACACTACATCACAATGTGACAGGTGTCCTCAAATACTACATCACAATGTGACAGGTGTTCTCAAATACTACATCACAGTGTCACAGGTGTCCTCAAATACTACATCACAATGTGACAGGTGTCCTCAAATACTTCATCACAGTGTCACAGGTGTCCTCAAATACTACATCACAATGGCACAGGTGTCCTCAAATACTACATCACAATGTAACAGGTATCCTCAAATACTACATCACAATGTCACAGGTATCCTCAAATACTACATCACAATGTGACAGGTGTCCTCAAATACTACATCACAGTGTCACAGGTGTCCTCAAATACTACATCACAATGTGACAGGTGTGCTCAAACACTACATCACAATGTGACAGGTGTGCTGAAATACTACATCACAATGTGACAGGTGTCCTCAAATACTTCATCACAGTGTCACAGGTGTCCTCAAATACTACATCACAATGTCACAGGTGTCCTCAAATACTACATCACAATGTCACAGGTATCCTCAAATACTACATCACAATGTCACAGGTATCCTCAAATACTACATCACAATGTGACAGGTGTCCTCAAATACTATATCACAATGTCACAGGTATCCTCAAATACTACATCACAATGTCACAGGTGTCCTCAAATACTACATCACAATGTGACAGGTATCCTCAAATACTACATCACAGTGTCACAGGTATCGGTATCATCAAATACTACATCACAATGTGACAGGTGTCCTCAAATACTACATCACAATGTCACAGGTATCCTCAAATACTACATCACAATGTGACAGGTGTCCTCAAATACTAGATCACAATGTCACAGGTGTCCTCAAATACTACATCACAATGTGACAGGTATCCTCAAATACTACATCACAATGTCACAGGTATCCTCAAATACTACATCACAATGTGACAGGTGTCCTCAAATACTACATCACAATGTGACAGGTGTCCTCAAATACTACATCACAATGTCACAGGTGTCCTCAAATAATACATCACAATGTGACAGGTGTCCTCAAATACTACATCACAATGTCACAGGTGTCCTCAAATACTACATCACAATGTGACAAGTGTACTCAAATACTACATCACAATGTGACAGGTGTACTCAAATACTACATCACAATGTCACAGGTGTCCTCAAATATCCAGATGCGTCGTAGAGCAGTATGAGTTGTCAATCAATTGATGACTTTTCAATAATTGCTCGAAAGCGTCTTATGGGAAGTCGTAAGTATCCCACGAAAGGAATCAAATTTTGAAAACGACTGTGGTTATTAATTTAAAAAAAAAATGAGTCGTGGAGCAATATGCGGAGACACTCGGTCGAGAAATCGCTCTATAACTCATTTGCTGGATGGGATTCGAGTCTTCGAGCATTACACGTTCCAGTTACTGCTCGATTGTATGTTGTGTTTGACAATCATAAGAGAAACAACTCTGTGTGGTTAGGTACAGATTATGGGAAATCAAGGAATCTAATTGTTTATTTCGTTGCAGTAAGGCGAACTAATTGGATGATGGGATTCGAGTCGTTCGAGCAGTATGTGGAGTCACGCGATATAACAATTGCTCTACAGCTCATTTGCTGGATGGGCTTCGAGTCGTTCGAGCAGTATGTGGAGTCACTTGATATAACAATTGCTCTACAGCTCATTTGGTGGATGGGCTTCGAGTCGTTCGAGCAGTATGTGGAAGCACTCGATATAGCAATTGCTCTACAGCTCATTTGCTAGATGGTCTTCGAGTCGTTCGAGCAGTATGTGGAGTCACTCGATATAACAATTGCTCTACAGCTCATTTGCTCGATGGGCTTCGAGTCGTTCGAGCATTTGCTCACGGGACGATTACTCTCTTGGCTCTTTAGCTTATTAACCCTTTACCTAGCATGAAAAGTAGACGGCACTTGCAAAACAAATTCTTGAATAACTATTTTTTTTATTTTTGTCTCACCCTCTACCAACGATTATCACGTAATGTTGATCGGGTTTCAAATATGGCTGCAATTGTGGCTTATTGTTACTATAGAATCCCCATGGAAAATCACATTTCCATCTTCTTCTCTGGAACTACTCAGCCGACGTGAACCAAACTTCGCTGGAATGGTCTATAGGAGTCCCTCTACAAACGATCCTCTTTTTGTTCCCGTTAGTTGGAAAGTATGGCCACCAGAGACATTCTCTGATCCTGTTTGATGGAGTTTGAAAAAATCCTCCCCTCTGGAACTACTAAGTCAGATGTTTTGAAACTTCACATGATTGAGGACTGGGCCATCATCTACCAATGATCCTCATGTAATGTTGCAAACATGGCCACAATAGCAGCTCATAGTTACCATGGAAAGCATATAGGAAATCACATTTGTATATGTAGTTCCAGGTGAGCGATTACAGACTCTTTAGAGCCTCTAGTTATATGTAGTACAAGGTGAGCGATTACAGACTCTTTAGAGCCTCTAGTTATATGTAGTTCCAGGTGAGCGATTACAGACTCGTTAGAGCCTCTAGTTATATGTAGTTTCAGGTGAGCGATTATAGGCTCTTTAGAGCCTCTAGTTATATGTAGTTCCAGGTGAGCGATTACAGACTCGTTAGAGCCTCTAGTTATATGTAGTTTCAGGTGAGCGATTATAGGCTCTTTAGAGCCTCTAGTTATATGTAGTTCCAGGTGAACGATTACAGACTCTTTAGAACCTCTAGTTATATGTAGTTCCAGGTGAGCGATTATAGGCTCTTTAGAGCCTCTAGTTATATGTAGTTCCAGGTGAACGATTACAGACTCTTTAGAACCTCTAGTTATATGTAGTTCCAGGTGAGCGATTATAGGCTCTTTAGAGCCTCTAGTTATATGTAGTTCCAGGTGAACGATTACAGACTCTTTAGAACCTCTAGTTATATGTAGTACCAGGTGAGCGATTATAGGCTCTTTAGAGCCTCTAGTTATATGTAGTTCCAGGTGAGCGATTATAGGCTCTTTAGAGCATCTAGTTATATGTAGTTCCAGGTGAACGATTACAGACTCTTTAGAACCTCTAGTTATATGTAGTACCAGGTGAGCGATTATAGGCTCTTTAGAGCTTCTAGTTATATGTAGTTCCAGGTGAGCGATTATAGGCTCTTTAGAGCCTCTAGTTATATGTAGTTCCAGGTGAACGATTACAGACCCTTTAGAGCCTCTAGTTATATGTAGTTCCAGGTGAGCGATTATAGGCTCTTTAGAGCCTCTAGTTATATGTAGTTCCAGGTGAACGATTACAGACCCTTTAGAGCCTCTAGTTATATGTAGTTTCAGGTGAGCGATTATAGGCTCTTTAGAGCCTCTAGTTATATGTAGTTCCAGGTGAACGATTACAGACCCTTTAGAGCCTCTAGTTATATGTTGTTCCAGGTGAGCGGTTATAGGCTCTTTAGAGCCTCTAGTTATATGTAGTTCCAGGTGAACGATTACAGACTCTTTAGAACCTCTAGTTATATGTAGTTCCATGAGAGCGATTATAGGCTCTTTTAGAACCTCTAGTTACATGTAGTTCCAGGTGAGCGATTACAGGCTCTTCAGAGCCTCTAGTTATATGTAGTTTTAGGTGAGCAATTACAGACCCTTTAGAGCCTCTAGTTATATGTAGTTCCAGGTGAGCGATTTATTTATTTATTTATTGATGTTTAAGGTCACATATTTATGCACAATGGCTAATCATGACCGTGACAGTTTTAAGGGTGGAGGAAGCCGGAGTACCCGGAGAGAACCACCGAGCAACGACGAGCAGCTGCCAGCTCCCCAACACCGTAACTCCGCACTGCAGCACAGGCAGGGTTAGTCTCGTTGAAGACATGCGCATCATCGACGTGCAGTACGCCTTAGTACACGGCGTCATCGTGCCCCCACGCGGGCAATGGAGATGAAGTGTCTTGCCCAAGGACACAACGCGGTTGCCGCAGGTGGGATTCGAACCGAGGACCTCTCGGCTTGCAGCCTGCACCTCAGGTGTGCGATTACAGACTCTTTAGAGCCTCTAGTTATATGTAGTTCCAGGTGAGCGATTACAGACTCGTTAGAGCCTCTAGTTATATGTAGTTTCAGGTGAGCGATTATAGGCTCTTTAGAGCCTCTAGTTATATGTAGTTCCAGGTGAGCGATTACAGACTCGTTAGAGCCTCTAGTTATATGTAGTTTCAGGTGAGCGATTATAGGCTCTTTAGAGCCTCTAGTTATATGTAGTTCCAGGTGAACGATTACAGACTCTTTAGAACCTCTAGTTATATGTAGTTCCAGGTGAGCGATTATAGGCTCTTCAGAGCCTCTAGTTATATGTAGTTCCAGGTGAACGATTACAGACTCTTTAGAACCTCTAGTTATATGTAGTTCCAGGTGAGCGATTATAGGCTCTTTAGAGCCTCTAGTTATATGTAGTTCCAGGTGAACGATTACAGACTCTTTAGAACCTCTAGTTATATGTAGTTCCAGGTGAGCGATTATAGGCTCTTTAGAGCCTCTAGTTATATGTAGTTCCAGGTGAACGATTACAGACTCTTTAGAACCTCTAGTTATATGTAGTACCAGGTGAGCGATTATAGGCTCTTTAGAGCTTCTAGTTATATGTAGTTCCAGGTGAGCGATTATAGGCTCTTTAGAGCCTCTAGTTATATGTAGTTCCAGGTGAACGATTACAGACCCTTTAGAGCCTCTAGTTATATGTAGTTCAAGGTGAGCGATTATAGGCTCTTTAGAGCCTCTAGTTATATGTAGTTCCAGGTGAACGATTACAGACCCTTTAGAGCCTCTAGTTATATGTAGTTTCAGGTGAGCGATTATAGGCTCTTTAGAGCCTCTAGTTATATGTAGTTCCAGGTGAACGATTACAGACCCTTTAGAGCCTCTAGTTATATGTAGTTCCGGGTGAGCGATTATAGGCTCTTTAGAGCCTCTAGTTATATGTAGTTCCAGGTGAACGATTACAGACTCTTTAGAACCTCTAGTTATATGTAGTACCAGGTGAGCGATTATAGGCTCTTTAGAGCCTCTAGTTATATGTAGTTCCAGGTGAGCGATTACAGACTCTTTAGAACCTCTAGTTATATGTAGTTCCAGGAGAGCGATTATAGGCTCTTTTAGAACCTCTAGTTACATGTAGTTCCAGGTGAGCGATTACAGGCTCTTCAGAGCCTCTAGTTATATGTAGTTTTAGGTGAGCAATTACAGACCCTTTAGAGCCTCTAGTTATATGTAGTTCCAGGTGAGCGATTTATTTATTTATTTATTGATGTTTGAGGTCACATATTTATGCACAGTGGCCAATCATGACCGTGACAGTTTTAAGGGTGGAGGAAGCCGGAGTACCCGGAGAGAACCACCGAGCAACGACGAGCAGCTGCCAGCTCCCCAACATCGTAACTCCGCACTGCAGCACAGGCAGGGTTAGTTTGGTTGAAGACATGCGTATCATCGACGTGCAGTACGCCTTAGTACACGGCGTCATCGTGCCCCCACGCGGGCAATGGAGATGAAGTGTCTTGCCCAAGGACACAACGCGGTTGCCGCAGGTGGGATTCGAACCGACGACCTCTCGGCTTGCAGCCTGCACCTCAGTTGAGCGATTACAGACTCTTTAGAGCCTCTAGTTATATGTAGTTCCAGGTGAGTGATTACAGACCCTTTAGAGCCTCTAGTTATATGTAGTTTTAGGTGAGCGATTACAGACCCTTTAGAGCCTCTAGTTATATGTAGTTCCAGGTGAGCGATTACAGGCTCTTTAGAGCCTCTAGTTATATGTAGTTCCAGGTGAGCGATTACAGACCTTTAGAGCCTCTAGTTATATGTTGTTCCATGTGAGCGATTACAGACCCTTTAGAACCTCTAGTTATATGTAGTTCCAGGTGAGCGATTATACGCTCTTTTAGAACCTCTAGTTACATGTAGTTCCAGGTGAGCGATTACAGACTCTTTAGAGCCTCTAGTTATATGTAGTTCCAGGTGAGCGATTACAGACCCTTTAGAGCCCCTAGTTATATGTAGTTCCAGGTGAGCGATTACATACCCTTTAGAGCCTCTAGTTATATGTAGTTCCAGGTGAGCGATTACAGGCTCTTTAGAGCCTCTAGTTATATGCAGTTCCAGGTGAGCGATTACAGACTCTTTAGAGCCTCTAGTTATATGTAGTTCCAGGTGAGCGATTATAGGCTCTTTTAGAACCTCTAGTTACATGTAGTTCCAGGTGAGCGATTACAGACCCTTTAGAGCCTCTAGTTATATGTAGTTTTAGGTGAGCGATTACAGACCCTTTAGTGCCTCTAGTTATATGTAGTTCCAGATGAGCGATTACAGACCCTTTAGAGCCTCTAGTTATAAGTAGTTCCAGGTGAGCGATTACAGACTCTTTAGAGCCTCTAGTTATATGTAGTTCCAGGTGAGCGATTACAGACCCTTTAGAGCCTCTAGTTATATGTAGTTTTAGGTGAGCGATTACAGACCCTTTAGAGCCTCTAGTTATATGTAGTTCCAGGTGAGCGATTACAGACTCTTCAGAGCCTCTAGTTATATGTAGTTCCAGGTGAGCGATTACAGACCCTTTAGAACCTCTAGTTATATGTAGTTCCAGGAGAGCGATTATAGGCTCTTTTAGAACCTCTAGTTACATGTAGTTCCAGGTGAGCGATTACAGGCTCTTCAGAGCCTCTAGTTATATGTAGTTTTAGGTGAGCGATTACAGACTCTTTAGAACCTCTAGTTATATGTAGTTCCAGGTGAGCGATTACAGACTCTTTAGAGCCTCTAGTTATATGTAGTTCCAGGTGAGAGATTACAGGCTCTTCAGAGCCTCTAGTTATATGTAGTTTTAGGTGAGCGATTACAGACTCTTTAGAGCCTCTAGTTATATGTAGTACAAGGTGAGCGATTACAAACCCTTTAGAGCCTCTAGTTATATGTAGTTCCAGGTGAGCGATTACAGACTCTTTAGAGCCTCTAGTTATATGTAGTTCCAGGTGAGCGATTACAGACTCTTTAGAGCCTCTAGTTATATGTAGTTCCAGGTGAGCGATTACAGACTCTTTAGAGCCTCTATTTATATGTAGTTCCAGGTGAGCGATTACAGACTCTTTAGAACCTCTAGTCTCTTTCATTTACTCTTCCACCCTTAGACCTTATGGGAAGTTTGTCGTAGGTCTCAGGGTTTTTACGATGAAAGGTGTCGAAGGTCAGTCGATTATAAGAAAGGGATACTGTAGAAGTAGGTCTATAGGAAATCTGGGGACAATACTATTAAACGTTTACAGCTTTATATTCTAGATTGTATTTTCTAGTTATGATTTCAAACGGCTTGAAATGAACCATTAGTATTTCTGAAGTTGGAAAATTGCCATATCTTTAAAAAATGTTAATGTTATCCACCCACCTCTGGTGGGTGGATAAAACACTGTTGGAGTGTTTTTGAGACTTGAAAGAGCTCCCCTCTTGACACATCTTTCTTCTGTTCGAGTGGAAAATTACCCTGCAGTGTCTTAATGGTAAAGCCCTCTCGCTGTCCCGACGGACCTTTGTTCTCTTCGAGTGATAATTCCTCCTATAGTTCGCTTACCTCCTGTGGAACATTCCTTCGGTTCGAGTACGTAATTCCTCCTGGAGTGCACTCAACTACTGTCACTCCTTCTCTCTGTTAATTCCTCCTGGTGTGCGCTCAACTTCTGTGGTATATTCATTTTGTTTGAGTGGATAGTTCCTCCCTGGAGTGCGCTCACCTTCTGTGGTATATTCCTTCTGGTCAAGTAGATAATTCCCATCTATTGAATGTAATATGATTTATTTATTTATTGTGGCTCAACGGCACTTTCAACAGCCAAGATCACGTTGTATTGGATAGTTTAACGAGTACCGGGAGAGAACCACCGAGCAACGGAGAGCAATTGCCCCACTCCCCAACGTACTTGCTCCACACAAGCAGGGTTAGCATTGGTTGAAGACGAGTGCACCGTCGACGCGCAATGCGCCTTAATACATAATGGCACCGTGCCCCCACGTGGGCAAGTGGGATTAAGTGTCTTGTCCTCGGACACAACGCGGATGCCGCAGGTGGGATTCGGGCTGTCTGTTCTGTTCGAGATACTAATTCCTCATGGAGTGCGCCCACCTCCTGTGGTATGTTCTTTTGTTCGAGTAGATAATAACTCCTGGAGTGCGCTCACCTCTTGTGTTATGTGCCTTCTGTTAATTGTTTATTTATTGGTGTCTAAGGTCACATATATCGGAGACAACCACTGAGCAAAGGCGAGTAACTGTCAGCTCCCCAATGTACTAACTCCACACAATAGGGTTAGCATTGGTTGAAGACAAGTGCACCATCGACGTGCAGTACGACCTAGTCCACAGCGCCACCATGTCTACACGTAAGAAATGGGAGTGAAGTGTCTTGTCGAACGACACAACGCGGTAGCCGCAGGTGGGATTCGAACCGAGGATCTCCTGGCTTGCAGTCTGCACCTCTACACACTGAGCCATCGCGCCCCGTGTGCCTTCTGTGTGCCTTCTGATAGTTCCTTCCTGGAGTGTGCGTTCACCTCCTATGGATTGTTCCTTCTGTTTAAGTGGATAGTTTTTCCCCGGAGTGCGCTCAACTCCTGTGGTATGTACCTTTTGTTTGACGGGATAATTCTTTCCCAGAGTGTGCTCGACTCCTGTGGTATGTTCCTTTTGTTTGAGTGGATAATTCCTTCCTGGAGGGCGCTCACCTCCTGTGGTATGTTCCCTTTTTTTGAGTGGATAGTTCCTCGCCGGAATGCGCTCACCTCCTGCGGTATGTTCCATTTGTTTGAGTGGATAGTTCCTCTCTAGAGTGCGCTCACTTCCTGTGGTATGTTCCTTTTGTTTGAGTGGATAGTTCCTCCCTGGAGTGCGCTCACCTCCTGTGGTATGTTCCTTTTGTTCCTACCCGGAGTGTACTAACCTCCTGTGGTATGTTCCTTTTGTTCAAGTGGATAGTTCCTCTCCAGAATGCGCTCACCTCCTGTGGTATGTTCATTTTGTTTGAGTGGATAGTTCCTCCCCGGAGTGCGCTCACCTCCTGCGGTATGTTCCTTTTGTTTAAGTGGATAGTTCCAGCCCGGATTGCGCTCACCTCCTGTGGTATGTTCCTTTTGTTTGAGTGGATAGTTCCTGTCCGGCGTGCACTCTCCTCCTGTGGTATGTTCCTTTTGTTTGAGTGGATAGTCCCTCCACGGAGTGCGCTCACCTTCTGTGGTATGTTCCTTTTGTTTGTGTGGATAGTTCCTACCCGGAGCGCGCTCACCTCCTGTGATATGTTCCTTTTGTTTGCGTGGATAGTTCCCCCCCCCCCCTCCCAGTGTGCGCTCATGGGTATGGCCCTTTTGTTTGAGTGGATAGTTTTTCCCCGATGTGTGCTCACCTCCTGTGGTATGTTTGTTTTGTTTTAGTGGATAGTTCCTCCACGGAGTGCGTTCACCTCCTGTGGTATGTTCCTTTCGTTTGAGTGGATAGTTCCTCCCTGGAATGCACTCACCTCCTGTGACATGTTCCTTTTGTTTGAGTGGATAGTTCCTCCACTGGGTGCGCTCACCTCCTGTGGTATGTTCCTTTTGTTTGTGTGGATAGTTCCTCCCCGGAGTGCGCTCACCTCCTGTGATATGTTCCTTTTGTTTGAGTGGATAGTTCCTCCACGGAGTGTTCTCACCTCCTGTGGTATGTTCCTTTTGTTTGTGTGGATAGTTCCTCCCCGGAGTGCGCTCTCCTCCTGTGGTATGTTCCTTTTGTTTGTGCGGATAGTTCCTACCCGGAGTGCACTCACCTCCTGTGGTATGTTCCTTTTGTTTGAGTGGATAGTTCCTACCCGGATTGCGCTCACCTCCTGTGGTATGTTCCTTTTGTTTGAGTGGATAGTTCCTCTCCAGAGTGCGCTCACCTTCTGTGGTATGTTCCTTTTGTTTGTGTGGATAGTTCCTCCACAGAGTGCGCTCACCTTCTGTGGTATGTTCCTTTTGTTTGTGTGGATAGTTCCTCCACAGAGTGCGCTCACCTTCTGTGGTATGTTCCTTTTGTTTGAGTGGATAGTTCCTCCACAGAGTGCGCTAACCTCCTGTGGTATGTTCCTTTTGTTTGAGTGGATAGTTCCTCCATAGAGTGCGCTCACCTTCTGTGGTATGTTCCTTTTGTTTGTGTGGATAGTTCCTACCCGGATTGCGCTCACCTCCTGTGGTATGTTCCTTTTGTTTGAGTGGATAGTTCCTCTCCAGAGTGCGCTCACCTTCTGTGGTATGTTCCTTTTGTTTGTGTGGATAGTTCCTCCACAGAGTGCGCTCACCTTCTGTGGTGTGTTCCTTTTGTTTGAGTGGATAGTTCCTCCACAGAGTGCGCTAACCTCCTGTGGTATGTTTCTTTTGTTTGAGTGGATAGTTCCTCCACAGAGTGCGCTCACCTTCTGTGGTATGTTCCTTTTGTTTGTGTGGATAGTTCCTCCACAGAGTGCGCTAACCTCCTGTGGTATGTTCCTTTTGTTTGAGTGGATAGTTCCTCCATAGAGTGCGCTCACCTTCTGTGGTATGTTCCTTTTGTTTGTGTGGATAGTTCCTACCCGGATTGCGCTCACCTCCTGTGGTATGTTCCTTTTGTTTGAGTGGATAGTTCCTCTCCAGAGTGCGCTCACCTTCTGTGGTATGTTCCTTTTGTTTGTGTGGATAGTTCCTCCACAGAGTGCGCTCACCTTCTGTGGTGTGTTCCTTTTGTTTGAGTGGATAGTTCCTCCACAGAGTGCGCTAACCTCCTGTGGTATGTTTCTTTTGTTTGAGTGGATAGTTCCTCCACAGAGTGCGCTCACTTTCTGTGGTATGTTCCTTTTGTTTGTGTGGATAGTTCCTCCACAGAGTGCGCTCACCTTCTGTGGTGTGTTCCTTTTGTTTGTGTGGATAGTTCCTCCCCGGAGTGCGCACACCTCCTATGGTATGTTCCTTTTGTTTGAGTGTTTGAGTAGATAGTTCCTCCACGGAGTGCGCTCACCTCCTGTGGTATGTTCCTTTTGTTTGTGTGGATAGTTCCTCCCCGGAGTGCGCACACCTCCTGTGGTATGTTCCTTTTGTTTGAGTGGATAGTTCCTCTCCAGAGTGCGCTCACCTTCTGTGGTATGTTCCTTTTGTTTGTGTGGATAGTTCCTCCACAGAGTGCGCTCACCTTCTGTGGTGTGTTCCTTTTGTTTGAGTGGATAGTTCCTCCACAGAGTGCGCTAACCTCCTGTGGTATGTTTCTTTTGTTTGAGTGGATAGTTCCTCCATAGAGTGCGCTAACCTCCGGTGGTATGTTCCTTTTGTTTGTGTGGATAGTTTCTCCCCGGAGTGCGCACACCTCCTGTGGTATGTTCCTTTTGTTTGAGTGGATAGTTCCTCCACGGAGTGCGCTCACCTCCTGTGGTATGTTCCTTTTGTTTGTGTGGATAGTTCCTCCCCGGAGTGCGCACACCTCCTGTGGTATGTTCCTTTTGTTTGTGTGGATAGTTCCTCCCCGGAGTGCGCACACCTCCTATGGTATGTTCCTTTTGTTTGAGTGTTTGAGTAGATAGTTCCTCCACGGAGTGCGCTCACCTCCTGTGGTATGTTCCTTTTGTTTGTGTGGATAGTTCCTCCCCGGAGTGCGCACACCTCCTGTGGTATGTTCCTTTTGTTTTTGTGGATAGTTCCTCTCCGGAGTGCACTCACCTCCTGTGGTATGTTCCTTTTGTTTGTGTGGATAGTTCCTCCCCGGAGTGCGCACACCTCCTGTGGTATGTTCCTTTTGTTTGAGTGGATAGTTCCTCCACGGAGTGCACTCACCTCTGTTGTATGTTCCTTTTGTTTGTGTTGATAGTTCCTCCCCGGAGTGGGCACACCTCCTGTGGTATGTTCCTTTTGTTTGAGTGGATAGTTCCTCCACGAGTACGCTCACCTCCTGTGGTATGTTCCTTTTGTTTGTGTGGATAGTTCCTCCACAGAGTGCGCTCACCTTCTGTGGTATGTTCCTTTTGTTTGAGTGGATAGTTCCTCCACGGAGTGCACTCACCTCCTGTGGTATGTTCCTTTTGTTTGAGTGGATAGTTCCTTCCCAGAGTGCACTCACCTCCTGTGGTATGTTCCTTTTGTTTGAGTCGATAGTTCCTCCCCGGAGTGCGCTCACCTCCTGTGGTATGTTCCTTTTGTTTGAGTGGATAGTTCCTCCCCGGAGTGCGCTCACCCCCGTGGTATGTTCCTTTTGTTTGAGTGGATAGTTCCTCCACAGAGTGCACTCACCTCCTGTGGTATGTTCTTTTTGTTTGAGTGGGTAGTTCCTCCCCAGAGTGCACTCACCTCCTGTGGTATGTTCCTTTTGTTTGAGTCGATAGTTCCTCCCCGGAGTGCGCTCACCCCCGTGGTATGTTCCTTTTGTTTGGGTGGATAGTTCCTCCACAGAGTGCGCTCACCTTCTGTGGTATGTTCCTTTTGTTTGAGTGGATAGTTTCTCCCCGGAGTGCGCACACCTCCTGTGGTATGTTCCTTTTGTTTGAGTGGATAGTTCCTCCACGGAGTGCGCTCACCTCCTGTGGGTTGTTTCTTTGGTTTGAGTGGATAGTTCCTGCCCGGAATGTTCTCACCTCTTGTGGTATGTTCGTTTTGTTTGCGTGGATAGTCCCCCCCCCCCCCCCCCCCAAGTCTGCGCTTACCTCCTGTGGTATGTTCCTTTTGTTTGAGTGAATAGTTCCTCCCCGATGTGTGAGTACCTCCTGTGGTATGTTCCTTTTGTTTGAGTGGATAGTTCCTCCCCTGAGTGCGGCAACTCCTGTGGTATGTTCCATCTGTTCATGTAGATAATTCGTATAGAATGTAATTGTAAAGACTGTTATTTCCGATATATAACTTGAGTGACACAAATAAGGGTTTGTTTGTTGGATATATCTTATTGTGATTTAATGATGTGAAAATTATCAGCTGATTGGAATGGGTAGTTAGATTATGCTGGGTCACGTGAAATAATATAAAGTGTTGTTTAAACTATTCTTAATTAACCTACCAACATGTAGGTGAATAAAATAAGTGAATATATAAGTTTATTTATAATATAAATACCAGCGGACAGGTCACTTTGGAAATATTGTCCATAACATGTTCTAAAATTAGTTGGCTTAAAAATTAACCCAAATCAACTGAGCTTTTATCTTCATTTGGCGTCCGTCGTCTGGCGTCCGTAAACTTTTCACATTTTCATCTTCTTCTCAATAGCCGCTGAGCCAGTGTGAACCAAACTTTGCAAGAATGGTCTATTGGAGGTTCTCTACAAATGATCCTCATTTTGTTCCCGTCGGATGAATAACATGACTTCCTGAGGCATTCTTGCATTCTATTTGGTGGATTTCCTAAAATCTTCTCCTCTGAAACCGCCAGGCCAAAGGTTTTGAAACTTCAGATAAATGATGACTGGGACCACCTCTACTTACGATCCTCATTTTTTGTTGAACGGGTCGTAAGCATGGTCGAAATTGCGACTTATGGTCACTATATAAACCCTATGGAAAATCACATTTTCATCTTCTTCTTCTTCTGGAACTACTGAGCCGACGTGAACCACCCCTGGCAGGGATAGTCTATGGGAGGTCTTCTACAAATTGTCCTCATTTTTGCAAAAATCTCCCCCTTTGAAACTACAAAGCCAAATGTTTTGAAACTTCACATGACTGAGGACTGGGACGCCTTCTACCACTGATTCTCATGTAATGTTGATGTAATGTTGCAAACGTGGCCACAATTGCAGCTCATAATTACCATGGAAAGCCTAGATGGGAAATCACATATTTATATGTAGTTCCAGGTGAGCGATTACAGGCTCTTTAGAGCCTCCAGTTTCAATTTGCGTCTCCAAAATGTAGTTTACCAACCCTCATTCAAGTTTTATAGTGATGGGACGATAAGTTATGTTGGAGGTGAGGGTGCAAATAAACAATGTTTTTGGGGAAAAAAATGAACCATTTTATTATTCAAGGATTTGTTTTTGGAAGCTGGTCATTCGATTGTAATTCGTGTTACAGTTAAAACTAGTAGTCCTGTCATGAAATGCACACAAATAGCACGTCGATCTGTGCGTTAATCTACGCGTTATGACCATAGTTAGGCTATAAAATTCTGTACATATGGCCTGTGCACAAGCAATGTTTCAGCCAATGGACCTTCGGGAAACCCGGAGGTCCATTGGCAGAAACATTGCCTGTGCTTGCTATGAGTAACCAGGAGAACCTGCCGTGCGTTGGATGTCATTCGATATGGCAATTGCGCGCAATTCCTACGCGCAAATAAACCTTGATAAACGCACAGTTCGTGACAGGACTTCTAGTTTTTTAACTGTAGGTATGAAGAATCAGGATTTTAAAATGACCTCACATGAGAAAAACTGAAGTCGATGTTAAGTTCACCCAAATGTGCATCCTGTTTTCAAGAAATGTTGGCCCCCACCACCCCCCCTCCCCCCCAAAAAAATACATTATCGGCTACACGGCTAGCCCGCGTGAGCGGCCATGTTTTACGTGATTACCATAGCGATACCTGTTATTGTAGCAACAGTCTGGCCGTGTAGGTGGTACCGTTCTATTTATTGACATTATAACTTTACCCCTAGTCACTGCCAGTCAGCCGATTTGAACCACTATTGGTTTACAGTATACTACTGAGTGACTTATTCATGCATAAAAAGTATTCCCTGCCCCCCCCCCCCCCCCCCTCCCTCCACCCCCGATGGGAAACTCATGTGATAAACATGAAAAAAAATTCAACCACTTATAATTATTGAGTTGCGTGAGGTATTCATTTGGTGTGAAGCTGTTCCATGAGACGAAGAATCAAGTGGGCGAAAATAGTTGCTAAAGTCACCCCTCCCCCACCACCTACTGCAATCCCTCCCTCCCACCTACTCATGTGTGAATCCCAAGAAGAGGAGTAGTGTCTGTTTATTGTGATAAACAAGTTCGGCTTTTTATTTTATTCGGTGGAATAGAACCAAGTAACCAATGTCTGCGGCGGATGTCCTCTAAAGCGACCAGAAGAGAAATAAACGATTTTCTAAACTGTTGTGTTGAATTCATTATATAGTCATATATGCTGAAAGTTAACTTAGACACCAATAAATAAATACTTGTTATACCATTCTCACCTATGTTAATACCTGTGAAAAGCACGTATGTTAAATTTTAGCTTTTAATCCCACTGCCGGTGTGAAGCCACTGTGGTTAAAACGTTTTTAATGAGAATTCCATTACAAAATTTTCCCCTGTAGTTGAAACTACATCCTACTTTTCCTTTGACATGACCCAATATGCCAGCTTCGATAAATTCACACTTCGCGATGTTTCATTCGAACATACGACGATTTGCGGTACTATCTACTACGTGCAATGACTTATTAAGTTTAAAATACCTACAAGTAAATATTTAAAATAAGATTTAAGAATTGTTAATAATAATCTGACTGAAAAAGCAAGGTAAATTCAATTAACTTTGACGATGTGTCTAGCAGTCAATCAAGCATCCACGTACATCCGGAAGTACTGACCACCGGCGTCGATGTAAACTTAACAAACCCATGTGATGTATCGTTGTTTCTCCATTTTACAGTTAAAACTACAAGTCCTGTCACGAACTGTACGCTTACCTTGGCTTAATTGCGCGTAGGAACTGCGCGCAATTGCCATATCGAATGACACCCAAAGCACGGCAGGTTCTCCTGGTTACTCATAGCAAACACAGGCAATGTTTCTGCCAATGGACCTCCGGGTTACCCGGAGGTCCATTGGCTGAAACATTGCGTGTGCACAGGCCATATGTACAGAATTTGATAGCCTTACTGTGGCCATAACGCGTAGATTAACGCGCAGATCGACGTGCTATTTGTGCTCATTTCATGACAGGACTTCTAGTTTTAACTGTAAGTGACAAGGTCGATTATTTATTAAGCGCGTGGTCTAGATAAAACAAATAGGTACTAGGGTCGGTAATCAGATTTAAACCACTCGTAGAATGAGGGTTGTAACCACTCGGTAGAGACTCGTGGTTAAAACCCTTATCCTACTCGTGGTTTAAATCTGATTACCGACCCTAGTACCTATTTATTCTTCATGACTCTCATTGGCTACCTATATCTTAAAACGATTGATAACGGGAGCAAACATTAAACAATCGTTTTCATGAAATTCTCAGTGCATATTCTTGATGTGATAATATTGATTCAGGCTCATTTGCCCTTTGAAATCGAAAGCCAGTCTTTCCGCCACCATAAAGTGGGTGGTTAATTAGGGCATTATTGTGGGTGACCAATCACTATTTTCAACGTGCAGCCCCAAGGCTGTACGTTGACAATATTAATTAGTCTACCCCAAATAACGAATATGGACTCTTCCAATCGATGTCATTCAACCGAAATGGAAGTTACCACCGAGGTTGAAAGGTTCAATGGGGTAGACTCAGAGGTTTAGTTGTGGAAGAGCGCTCAGTGCGCGTACTACATCTGGGAACTACATGATTTCTATTTTTAGTAGGACACTACATGCATTTCGATGAATCGACGTCAGTTAACCGACCAATCATCGAAACGGAACTGACGTAACATCATTTTAGCTCACCTGGCTCAAAGGGCCATGTGAACTATTGCCATCACTTCTCGTCCGTCGTCGTGCGTGGTCCGTCGTCTGTAAACTTTTCACATTTTTGTCTTCTTCTCCGGAACTACTGATGCGAACCAAACTTGGCAGGAATGATCTATGGGGGTCCTCTACAAACGATCGTCAGTTTTTTTCGGTCGGATGAAAAACGTCGCATCCAGAGGCATTCTTTGATTCTGATTGGTGCTTTTCAAAATTCTTCTCCTCTGAAAATACAACGCCAAATATTTTGAAATTTCAGATGATTGATAACTGGGACACTCTTTAGCAACGATCCTCATTTAATGTTGATCGGTTTACAAACATGGCCGCAAATGCGGCCCATAGTTACCATGGAAACCCTATGAGAAATTACATTTTCATCTTATCTGAAACTACTTGGCCAGTGTGAACCAAACTTGGCATAAATAATACATGGAACGTCCTCTGAAAACAATCATCATTTTGTTTCGTTCAGATAAAGGAGCATGGCAGCCAGCTCCATTCTTTAATTTTCTTTCGTTCAGATTAAGGAGTATGGCAGCCAGCTACATTCTTTGATTTCGTTCAGATTAAGGAGCATGGCAGCCAGCTACATTCTTTGATTTCGATCAGATTAAGGAGCATGGCAGCCAGCTGCATTCTTTGATTTCGTTCAGAATAAGGAGCATGGCAGCCAGCTGCATTCTTTGATTTCGATCAAATTAAGGAGCATGGCAGCCAGCTGCATTCTTTGATTTCGTTCAGAATAAGGAGCATGGCAGCCAGCTACATTCTTTGATTTTGTTTCGTTCAGATTAAGGAGCATGGCAGCCAGCTACATTCTTTGATTTCAATCAGATTAAGGAGCATGGCAGCCAGCTACATTCTATGATTTTGTTTCGTTCAGATTAAGGAGCATGGAAGCCAGCTACGTTCTTTGATCTCGAGGAAGGATATGTAGTTCTTCCAGGTGAGCGATTACAGGCTGTTTAGAGCCTATTGTTATTAATTCGCCGTATAAGGTGAGCGACTGCAGGCTGTTTAGAGCCTTTTGTTATTAATTCGTCGTATAAGGTGAGCGATTACAGACTGTATAGAGCCTATTGTTATTACTTCGTCGTATAAGGTGAGCGATTACAGGCTGTTTAGAGCCTCCTGTTATTAATTCGCCGTATAAGGTGAGCGATTACAGGCTGTTTAGAGCCTCTTGTTATGAATTCGTTGTATAAGGTGAGCTATTACAGGCTGTTTAGAGCCTATTGTTATGAATTCATCGTATAAGGTGAGCGATTAAAGGCTGTTTAGAGCCTCTTGTTATTAATTCATTATATAAGGAGAGCGATTACAGACTGTTTAGAGCCTCTTGTTATTAATTCGTCGTATAAGGTGAGCTATTATAGGCTGTTTAGAGCCTATTGTTATTAATTCATCGACAAGGTGAGCGATTACATACTTTTTAGCGCCTCTTGTTATGAATTCGTCGTATAAGGTGAGCGATTACAGGCTGTTTAGAGTCTCTTGTTATTAATTGATCGTATAAGGTGAGAGATTACAGGCTATTTAGAGCCTCTTGTTATGAATTCGTCGTATAAGCTGAGCGATTACCGGCTGTTTAGAGCCTATTGTTATTAATTCGTCGTATAAGGTGAGCGATTACAGGCTGTTTAGAGCCTCTTGTTATTAATTCATTATATAAGGAGAGCGATTACAGACTGTTTAGAGCCTCTTGTTATGAATTCGTCGTATAAGGTGAGCGATTACAGGCTGTTTAGAGCCTATTGTCATTAATTCATCGTATAAGGTGAGCTATTACAGGCTGTTTAGAGCCACTTGTTATTAATTCATCATATAAGGTGAGCGATTACAGACTGTTTAGAGCCTCTTGTTATTAATTCGTCGTATAAGGTGAGCTATTATAGGCTGTTTAGAGCCTATTGTTATTAATTCATCGACAAGGTGAGCGATTACATACTTTTTAGCGCCTCTTGTTATTAATTCGTCGTATAAGGTGAGCTATTACAGGCTGTTTAGGGCCTCTTGTTATTAATTCGTCGTATAAGGTGAGCGATTACAGGCTGTTTAGAGCCTCTTGTTATTAATTCATCATATAAGGTGAGCGATTACAGGCTGTTTAGAGCCTCTTGTTATTAATTCGTCGTATAAGGTGAGCAATTACAGGCTGTTTAGAGCCTCTTGTTATTAATTCATCATATAAGGTGAGCGATTACAGACTGTTTAGGGCATCTTGTTATTAATTCGTGGTATAAGGTCAGCGACTGCAGGCTGTTTAGAGCCTCTTGTTATGAATTCGTTGTATAAGGTGAGCTATTACAGGCTGTTTAGAGCCTATTGTTATGAATTCATCGTATAAGGTGAGCGATTAAAGGCTGTTTAGAGCCTCTTGTTATTAATTCATCATATAAGGTGAGCGATTACAGACTGTTTAGAGCATCTTGTTATTAATTCGTGGTATAAGGTGAGCGACTGCAGGCTGTTTAGAGCCTCTTGTTATGAATTCGTTGTATAAGGTGAGCTATTACAGGCTGTTTAGAGCCTATTGTTATGAATTCATCGTATAAGGTGAGCGATTAAAGGCTGTTTAGAGCCCCTTGTTATTAATTCATCGTATAAGGTGAGCGATTACTGGCTGTTTAGAGCCTCTTGTTATTAATTCATCATATAAGGTGACCGACTGCAGGCTGTTTAGAACCTATTGTTATTAATTCGTCGTATAAGGTGAGCTATTACAGGCTGTTTAGATCCTATTGTTATGAATTCATCGTATAAGGTGAGCGATTAAAGGCTGTTTAGAGCCTCTTGTTATTAATTCATCGTATAAGGTGAGCGATTACAGGCTGTTTAGAGCCTCTTGTTATTAATTCATCATATAGGGTGAGCGATTACAGACTGTTTAGAGCCTCTTGTTATTAATTCATTATATAAGGTGAGCGATTACAGACTGTTTAGAGTCTCTTGTTATTAATTCATCGTATAAGGTGAGCGACTGCAGGCTGTTTAGAGCCTATTGTTATTAATTCGTCGTTTAAGGTGAGCTATTACATGCTGTTTAGAGCCTAGTGTCATTAATTCATCGTATAAGGTGAGCGATTACAGGCTGTTTAGAGCCTATTGTCATTAATTCATCGTATAAGGTGAGCGATTACAGGCTGTTTAGAGCCTCTTGTCATTAATTCGTCGTATAAGGTGAGCGATTACAGGTTGTTTAGAGCCTATTGTTATTAATTCGTCGTATAAGGTGAGCGATTACAGGCTGTTTAGAGCCTCTTGTCATTAATTCATCGTATAAGGTGAGCGATTACAGTCTGTTTAGAGCCTATTGTTATTAATTCGTCGTATAAGGTGAGCGATTACAGGCTGTTTAGAGCCTATTGTTATTAATTCGTCGTATAAGGTGAGCGATTACAGGCTGTTTAGAGCCTCTTGTTATTAATTCATCGTATAAGGTGAGCGATTACAGGCTGTTTAGAGCCTCTTGTCATTAATTCGTCGTATAAGGTGAGCGATTACAGGCTGTTTAGAGCCTATTGTTATTAATTCGTCGTATAAGTTGAGCTATTAAGGCTGTTTAGAGCCTATTGTTATTAATTCGCCGTATAAGGTGAGCGATTACAGGCTGTTTAGAGCCTATTGTTATCAATTCGTCGTATAAGCGTACCCAATCATGGACGTAGCAAGTCTGAACAGGTCGGGGGACAAAATATTTATCTGCTGCCAAGAAAAATATGTTGTTAACTCATTTCAATGACAGAACAAAAATAGTTTTCTCTCCACGTCATTTGTCACCTGTTTAGTCAAGTGTGTATATCCCCCAAGGTGAAGGTTCTAGGATCTCTCCGGGGACAAAATTAGCTTGACTTTAAGTACCCAGGGAGTGAAGACTTAACGTCAACAACATGATTTAAGAAGTATCGAGGCGAACCAGTTTGGTATTTCAGGCACATGTGTATATACGTACACATTTTCCCGGAAAGCTTCTTCCATTCCCCATAGCTATACCGCTCTATTCAATTGACCCATCGTATATTTGATACGATAGTAATATTGGGACCCAGTTCCCCGTTTTAAAACCGCTAACCCGCACAACACTGCAAGGGGCAACTGAAAATCATTATTATTGCGACTTGCGTCATTTCGACATAAGTAGTATAGGAGGGTTCAGACGGTCCTTATTACCCCGAGCTATGCCGGTACAAGCAGTATTGATTTCCCATAGAATCAGGAGCTTCGCCCGTGCGACTTTGTCCGATGTGAAACTACGGCTCAGTCCAGTTTGATCCGGCATGTGGAGTACTTACCACATATAACGGTTTGTTGCTGACATAAATAATGATTGTAAACGTCGTGGAAGAAACAAGCTAAGGACCTATCGATTTTTTAAAAACAATTATGAGCCAGAGCCATACCTAATCCACAGCATAGTGCTGGAGGCGAGGACATACTTCACAAATCTCCACCTCAGTAAACTAAACTTTGCCATTGAGAGAGGGCTACATGCTCAGCCACCTGTTCCAGATGAAGAACGGGTGAGTGACGTCTGTCAGTCTAACGAGACAGGAAATGAAATTCATTTCATTGTGGATTGCCCGGCATTTTTCATCCTTGAGGAAGGAATTATTTACTTTGATTGCGAACGTAAACGCAAACTTCCCAAGAATGGATAGCCTCTAGCAATTCCATCTCTTATTGTGCAAAAATAATTAACCCGGTATATGCAGGGTCATCTGCAATTTGATCTGTCAATTCTTCCAATTAAGAGCGTCAAAGTTGACAAAATCATTTTTTATAATATTTTAATATTGACGTATGTTGCGTGTAATACACAAGGATGTTATATTTACTCCGTGTTAAATATGTAGATGGCTATATTCTATTGTATGCATACTGTACTGTATTTAATTTTGTAATCTGCCTCACAGGAGGAGTTAAATGCAATAAAAACTACTACTACATACAATAGTATATTAAGATATACATGGTTTCCGTATATAGTATGGGTATGAGATTGGGTGACATTTTGTATTTCTCTCATAATGCATAAGAACACCTTGCATTGTCAGAAACTTTGCCACTCAAGGAGTTTCATCCTTCCGCGATGGCATACGTGCCATATTGATTAACCCATTCAGACGCTTGTGTCGTTCTGTGTTTATTACACGCCTTCAAGTCTATAAAAACAATTATTAGAAGGACACTCCGCAATTCATTTGACAACTATCAACAAAAACAACACATTTTATTGCCAACCAAATTTGCGAAGGAAATCCGTGTTACTATTTCGTTCCCTGAGTTCCAATGTGTTCTATGTGCCTACTGGCACATAAAACACATTGGAACTCTGGGAACGATTTTCTGCTATCCCTAGCAATTGAAATTATAAATGCGTTGCACGATTTCAAGAAAATTCCAGTGAAATTTCTCTTCTATTTAAAAAATAGTCCATCAACGATTTACTTTCCGCGTATTTGTGTTGAACAGATTTTCATTTTCCCGCATGGTCTCCTGTTGCTGTAGATGGGGATTACACAGAACATGCGTGTTATAAAATGCGTTATTACCACATGGAAACTCCTCTCCACTGGTACTTCAGTTGTAATCAACTCTTCATGCGCTATAACCTTCAAACTCTTATCATTAAATACCTGGGTTTGACAGAAAGTTACATATGCAAAGAAAGCAACCCTTTTTATCATTCACTTGTCCGTCGACCGAGTGATTTATTTAGGTCTGTTAGAGGCCTTGTCGAGGTCCAGTCGGAACCGAGGTGAGGCTTATACAAATTATAAATTATGGCAATCTCAAAATGGTTACCTTAGATTCTTGAAGTAGGAACTTTTCTGATTTGTAAGCAATAGAAGGGCCAAGTAATAGTGATGTCCTTATCAGCGTTCATTGTGGGACTTTTATTTGTTGAAACTCTATAGTGTGATGTGACACACTCTTGGAAAAGGTCCGTGGGGAGAGGGGGTGGGGATCCTTCACATCACACTATTTCTTTGACGACCTATTTTCATCAGGAAAGATAAGACCTTTGTTATTGCACTATCACAAAAAATGGGTATAGCACACAATACACTTGTATATACAGGAAACAACATAAGTACATGAGAGAATATAACAATGTTAGCATTCTAACATAAGTGCCATGACAAAACCAGTCATGTTATGTCCACACACACACACACTTGTCCATCACCCATATATACATTTGCATACATGTGCATATTATCTACGTTTATATGCGCGCATGTTTGCAACACACACACTAACATATGTATATATAAGCGCTACTGGCTGGCGGAGACACAGTTCAATTGATACCTTTAACCGGACTCTCCTAGTTCCCACACTCCTTTTCAGCCTGTCCGATATTCTAGTTAGAACCGTTCCTAATTAACTATATAGGTCTATTTTAAAGGACATTTGATATGTACTCCACGACAGCTTGCATTGTGTCTGTTTCGCCACTGTTGGAAAGCTGGTTAATTCTCTCTGGATGGTCCGAACTCTGGAACAAAGGAAACTTTTGGCAAGCAACCTTTGTGTCATTATAATGCTTTTCGAGATCCGTCTTGAGGTGACAAATGAATATCACTGGAAGTCCGCGTACTCTGTTCCATCCAGGTGTCCATTCATCCGTGTGTTAAGCTGTCCGATTGTCCATCCCTGCGAACATTTTCCCTCGGGCTAGAATTTGATTGCGGATAGGATGTCTATGTAGTACAGATTCTCCCCGTACTTTCTTACAGAGTTATGACTCCTTAACGACTTGGAAAATAATGATCCTGTCAGTCTGTAGGAATATTTTACCTCGTGTGTAGATAATCGAATTTCGTTGTTATTTCATATGTTGATAGGCCAGCACGGGGAAACGGACCTTCACTTAGAAAGGGATATGTCCGCAGTGTCTTGCCAGAGTTGTGGCCCCTAGAAAAACAGTGAGTCCACCTGACCGTACACATATTTCACCTTGACAGTGGCTAATCGAGTTTAGGTATCATTTAGTATATCCATAGACCAGAATCGGGGATAGAATCTCCACATAGGCGGATTCTTTGCGCAATTTCTGGCAAGATTGGCCTTTGGAAAACACTGACGATATCCAACCGTGCGAACATTTCACATTGGTAATCGTATATGGATAATCGAACACGTCTTGTGTCGCACTTTTTTATTACATAATTTTATATGTAACCTAATTACTGCTTTTTATTTTACAGCGCCCAGTGAAAAAAGCCGGATGTTCTGGACGTTTCTGATCGGAGTCAAGTTCACCCCCAGCATCTGTGTGAAAAAAAGTAAAACTCTTGGATACTACTGTTGGCGCATGAATTAAGCTTCACAACCTCTATGTAGTCTTTCGCTGGGAACTATTTCCTATCATATCAACGCGTTGTTTGATGGTAGATTTCGACAGACAAAGAAATTTACATTACACGGAATACCTAAACACTGAAAGTAGGCAAACGATATAAACAAACTTAAATAAAAAACCCAAAAAGTATCGAATTGTAATGATTCCAAATTCATATGTATTGTTTAAATGTTAGAGATTTATCGGTTGTCTTTATCACTGTAAACAAACATCCATGTTTAACGACTGAAGTGAGTGACGTCAAGAACAAGGTTGCTTCGTTACTTACAGTACATGGAGAGTGGATTGTAACTAAAACACCCGCAGAGTGGAGTTATCACCCAAGCTATAACTTTCAAATTTTGTACATATTGACAAAAACACAAGCAATGTTTCATCCAATGGACCTCCGGGTTTAACCCGGAGGTCCATTGGCTGAAACTTTGCTTGTACTGGTTATGCTTTGCAACAAATTTGCAATTATTGCTTGGGTGGAATCTCCACCCTGCAGGTGATTTAGTGATAATACACTCTCCACGTACTGTACGTCTCAGAAATACTGTTTATATTAATGAGGATTTTAAGTAAATTTGTTTCGTATCAACAAAAATGTTGAAAAGCTATAAAAGATTTTTTGGACATCAAATAATGGAATGGAAACAAAAGGGAGTTTAGAGATGGGGACGCTCAAAATTCATAAATTATGTAAACAAAACGTTAAACGCCATTTCCGGTCTTTTAAATGACGATTAAATTATCACATGGGGCTTCAGTATGTATTCCGAACTTCATGTCGGTGAGAGTATCGACCCAAGAAAATATAATATACTGCCTTCCCAAACTAATTAATTCAAACAAGAGACGTAAGGAGCATGTCATTGAGTGTGATTAATAGGCAACAAGGCTTAAAATTCATGCGGTAATCATGATTGGTTTTCGCAAATCATTTTCGCATGGAAAACATTGAAACTCAACTTTGTTTCTCACAACATGTTCATTTGATTATCGTTATAGATCAGAAAGTGTCTCAAAGACCTGGAAAATTGTTCTGATTTTTCTCTCCATGATAATAAGGTACTACTGTGACTTAGAAGTGGTGTCTAATGAAGTCGTGGCTGCTTGTACATGCAGCCATTACTTCAATAGAAACTATTGCCAAGGTACTGTATCTTCCATTAGCATGACGACCAAAAGCCTATATTTTGGAACATTTTTTCTACATGTACACGTAAGGCTAGAAACGTACCAAATTTGTAAGCTATCGGCGCTCCTACATTGGAAACATAACACAATGCGATGTGTTTGGATACTTTGTTGGACACTCCATTGAAATGACTTTTTCGCGAAATTAAAAACTTGCCAAAACATTGTTTCTGATTTCAGTTTCACTCATTAGAGGGCCCATTAATTGGATGCCTAGCAAAGAAATGGAGAACAATAGGGCTTTCCTATAGAATCAGGCGTTTACTTTCAAGTAACTTTGTGTTCGGCTATAATTATTTTTACGACAGGGTCTGGTGAGGGTGGCGTGCCCGAAATAGTCTATATATTACGTACGGTATAACTAGAGAATCAGTCTTTACTGATCTGTTTCATAACGTGACGTTTATAACTGTTAGTCTTTGTATTATAATCAAAGTATACAGTACGGCTGTCGTGGATTGGTCACTTTCCACGGGTGGACAATATTTTCCACAGACGCAATAATATTAGATATCAAACTCTAATTATAGTAACAATCATCAAAAATTTAATTAAGGAAGGACTTGGTATAACCCGGTGATTCATTAATTAAAATTTTGCTGGCAAACGCATGCGTGAACATCACTGCCCACGCGTGGATTAAGACCAGTCCACGGCGACTGTACTATATATACAATTGATTCAGAACATTGTCTGAGTAACGGAGCCTGTTTAACCATTAGCAAGAATTTAAAAGAAAGACGATGGAAAATATGTTCATGTGCTTAAAAATACAGAAAAGGTAATTTTTACCATTTCATGCGATGACAACTCAATATGAAAACTCAATTGTAAACGACATAACACAACGATTTGTACTAAACTGGCTCCGGATAAAAGATAACAAGGTTTGTCGACATTTGATTTGTAATTTCATATAACACCGTTGTTCATCCCGATGTCTATAAGTTTGTTACAAAACTTTATTCTCACGACACAGTTTTATCTGCATTAGTTCGTGTTTCAATATTTAGCGAAATTTTAGATGATTTTTATATATTGCTGTTTAAGTTACCCCCCCCCCCCCCCCCTTGCTACTTGCTTTTAATGTGTAGATAAATTTTATTTATTTGTAGTTCTAGTCACGAAACAAATGAAAATATTCAAAAGATGCCCTATACTGTAAACTCTGTCATAGAAATAGTACTCTCTAACACAGTTCAATATTAGAACACATGCTCAATCTGACCTATCATGTCTATAACTGACATTCTGTTATCATGTCAACAAACATGTTGTATATATGAATACTCTCTAACACAGTTCAATATTAGAACACATGCTCAATCTGACCTCTCGAGTCTATAATTGACATTCTGTTGTAATGTCAACAAACATGTTGTATACGTGAATTTGTTGGTTGGTCTAATAGTAAAATCGACTCTAGAGAAGATGTCATGAAAGATGAGATATTTATTTGTGGAGAGGAACTCATATAATTTATGTGCAATACTTGTTGACACTGTTGATGTGCTCAATTAAACAATATTACAGATGTTCTGCAAGGTGTTTGTTTGTGTCCTGCATTATTTTCCTTTTCAGTTGAAAACCGTTCACTTTGTATTCAAAGCATATCAAACTTAGCGTTTGCTTACAGAACAACATTCCTATTCCAGACGTGCTAGTTAAGTGTTTATATGTCGTATACTCGGCGCCTCATGGTTGGGTGATTTATGTGGATAAATATTTCTAGTGGTGCGCAAAACCTTGTGTGTGTGTGTGTGGCGGGATGTGATGGGCAAACCGAATGAACAGGTGCAGTATAATAGTGTCCAGCTCGACATGTGATGCATATTCCAAATAATGGTTTCACAATGCGTTCTGAACGCCAGTTTAAAAATGTATTTCCGCTGTCGGCAGCTGCCTAATAAAATTTGCACTCCCTCTTTCGGGTGAGGGAAAGATATTTCCGAAAGTGACTCTAAACCCCAATAATTGAGGGAAAGATAACTATCGTTCCCCATTGTGCTAATATTCTAGTAAGGTCTGCCGTCATCTGCGTCTCACCATCCGTGCTCTGTAGTTCTCCATTTGTACCATATATAGACTCCTCAGACACACACTCGATGATTTCCATAATGAATACTCCAGTTGTACCAAATACTGCTTAGCGCCATACAACCTCGGTGTTCGCGACTGCCTCTTCGCCAGTAGTTCAAAATAAAGTTATCCCTCACACTCAATTTTCAACCTATTACGCTAAGCTTGACATATGGCAAGTCTGGATTACAAAAAAGCGAAACCAGTTAGTATTGGAGAGAAACAAATTTATTCGTTGTAAAATAATATTATCGAAGTATATAAATATCTGAAGTGGTCAGAACACCAGTTTATAAAGACGGTTATGAACAAACCAGTATTTATTGGACATCTTTTTCGAAGTAATTAGTTGTCGTTAATCATAATTTGTTGTGTTCAGCAGTTACCATGGCGACGTGAAAGATATATCCATCCATGGAAACCATCTTGTTTTTAGTTTAACCTTTTAAACTCTGGTCTTATCTTCCAAGGCAGTTCATTGGCAGAATTTGGAAGAGTCCATTTGCGTTATTTGGGGTAGAACAATTAATATTTTCAACGTGCAGCCCTTGGATATATTGATTGGGCTTCACCATACATTCCCTTTTTAACCATCCAACTTGTGGAAATAATGAATTATCATATTTATGGGTCGGAAAACGACCTGCCGAATTCAAAGGGTTAAAAAAGAGATTATTATAAACTTCAGAACTAATGAATTGTAGATCATGATACATAATTCCTTAGAAACGTTATCTTCTCTTATCGTGACATTAGTTTCCTTAGAAACGTTATCTTCTCTTATCGTGACATTAGTTTCAATTGTAGATCACGATAAATAATTTCTTAGAAACGTTATCTTCTCTTATCGTGACATTAGTTTCAAGTCTAAAACGTTATCTTCTCTTATCGTGACATTAGTTTCAAGTCTAAAACGTTATCTTCTCTTATCGTGACATTAGTTTCCTTAGAAACGTTATCTTCTCTTATCGTGACATTAGTTTCAACTTAGAAATGTTATCTTCTCTTATCGTGACATTAGTTTCAACTTAGAAACGTTATCTTATCTTATCGTGACATTAGTTTCAAGCCTGAAACACTAATAATTCCTTAGAAACGTTATCTTCTCTTATCGTGACATTAGTTTCAACTTAGAAACGTTATCTTCTCTTATCATGACATTAGTTTCAAGCCTGAAACACTAATAATTCCTTAGAAACGTTATCTTCTCTTATCGTGACATTAGTTTCAAGTCTGAAACACTAATAATTCCTTAGAAACGTTATCTTCTCTTATCGTGACATTAGTTTCAATTGCAGATCACGATAAATAATTCCTTAGAAACGTTATCTTCTCTTATCGTGACATTAGTTTCAACTTAGAAACGTTATCTTCTCTTATCGTGACATTGGTTTCAACTTAGAAACGTTATCTTATCTTATCGTGACATTAGTTTCAAGCCTGAAACACTAATAATTCCTTAGAAACGTTATCTTCTCTTATCGTGACATTAGTTTCAACTTAGAAACGTTATCTTCTCTTATCGTGACATTAGATTCCTTAGAAACGTTATCTTCTCTTATCGTGACATTAGTTTCCTTAGAAACGTTATCTTCTCTTATCGTGACATTAGTTTCAAGCCTGAAACACTAATAATTCCTTAGAAACGTTATCTTCTCTTATCGTGACATTAGTTTCAAGTCTGAAACACTAATAATTCCTTAGAAACGTTATCTTCTCTTATCGTGACATTAGTTTCAATTGCAGATCACGATAAATAATTCCTTAGAAACGTTATCTTCTCTTATCGTGACATTAGTTTCAACTTAGAAACGTTATCTTATCTTATCGTGACATTAGTTTCAAGCCTGAAACACTAATAATTCCTTAGAAACGTTATCTTCTCTTATCGTGACATTAGTTTCAACTTAGAAACGTTATCTTCTCTTGTCGTGACATTAGTTTCCTTAGAAACGTTATCTTCTCTTATCGTGACATTAGTTTCCTTAGAAACGTTATCTTCTCTTATCGTGACATTAGTTTCAAGCCTGAAACACTAATAATTCCTTAGAAACGTTATCGTGACATTAGTTTCAAGTCTGAAACACTAATAATTCCTTAGAAACGTTGTCTTCTCTTATCGTGACATTAGTTTCAATTGTAGATCACGATAAGTAATTCCTTAGAAACGTTAACTTCTCTTATCGTGACATTAGTTTCAAACCTGAAACACTAATAATTCCTTAGAAACGCTATCTTTTCTTATCGTGACATTAGTTTCAATTGTAGATCACGATAAATAATTCCTTAGAAACGTTATCTTCTCTTATCGTGACATTAGTTTCAAGCCTGAAACACTAAATGCCAAAGTCATTTTTGACAACTTTATTTTCAGCATGTTTCTGATTTTTATGAATAAATTATGTGTGAACATAACTTGTGTTGTTATACTTCACTTTAAGACACTATGTTAATTTTCCGCAATGTATTCCCTTGGATCATTACAGTCAACATTGTTTGCAATGTTTTCCGCTCAGGCCAAGACGTCCTGAAGACGTGTCACGGAAAGACCCGAGGTGAAGTGAATTACAGAGAGTGATACATTCATCACGACTATGTGTGTGATACACGTCCAAGTATCAGACTGATTATGTGAGTGACACACGTCCAAGTATCAGACCGACTATGCTTGCAGCACTCGTCCAAGTATCAGGCCGACTATGTTTGTGACACTCATCCAAGTATCAGACTGACTATGCGCGTGACACTCGTCCAAGTATAGGGTCGATTATGTGTGTGACACACGTTCAAGTATCAGACCGACTATGTGTATGGCACACGTCTACGCATCAGGCCAACTATGCATGTGACACACGTCCAAGTGTCAGATCGACTATGTATGTGACACAAGCCCAAGGATCAGGCCGGCTGTGTGTGTGTGACACTCGTCCAAGTGTCAGAACGACTATGTGTATGACACGTCCACGTATCAGACTGACTACCCTTGTGACACACATCCAAGTATCAGACCGACTATATGTGTGCCACACACCCAAGTATCAGGCCGACTATGTGTGTGACAGACGTCCAAGTATTAGACCAACTATGTGTGTGACACTCGTCCAAGTAGCAGACCAACTATGTGTGTGACACTCGTCCAAGTACAGACCGACTATGTTTGTGACACACGTCCAAGTATCGGGCCGGCTATGAGTGTGACATACGGCCAACTCTGCCTGTGACACACATATGAGTATCAGCCCGACTATGTATGTGACACACGCATAAATATCAGACTGACTATGTATGTGACATACGTCCAAGTATCAGGACGACTATGTGTGTGACACACGCTCAAGTATCAGTCCGACTATATTTGTTACACTCGTCCAAGTAACAGACCTACTGTATGTGCGACAGGCGTCCAAGTATCAGACCGACTATGTTTGTGACACTCGTCCAAGTAACATACCTACTATGTGTGTGACACGCGTCCAAGTAGCAGGCCGACTATGCATATAACACACGTCCAAGTATCAGACCGACTGACACGTCCAAGTATCAGACTGACTATGTGCGTGACAACGCCCAAGTATCAGACCGACTATGTTTGAGACACACTCCCAAGTATCAGGCCGACTATGTGTGTGACACATCCAAGTATCAGGCCGACTAGGTATGTGACACACGTCCAACTATCGGGCCGGCTATGCGTGCGACATGTCCAAGTATCAGACCGACTATATGTGTGACACACGTCCAAGTATCAGGCCGACTACGTGTGTGACACACGTCCAAGTATCAGGCCGATTATGTGTGTGACACACGTCCAAGTATCGGGCCGATTATGCGTGTGACACACGTCCAGGTATCAGGCCGATTATGTTTGCGGCACACGTCCAGGTATCAGGCCGAGTATGTATGTGGCACCCATCCAATTATCAACCCGACTATGTTTGTGACACACTTCCAAGTTTCAGGTGGACTGTACTTGTGTCTCATTTCACATTTAGAATTGTCGCCAAGTATCAGGCCGACTATGTTTGTGACACACGTCCAAGTATCAGGTCGATTATGTGTGCGACACATGTCCAAGTATCGGGCTGATTATGTGTGTGACACACGTCCAGGTATCAGGCCGATTATGTGTGCAACACACGTTCAAGTATCAGGCCGAGTATGTATGTGGCACGCGTCCAAGTATCAGGCCGACTATGTTTGCGACACACCTCCAAGTTTCAAGGCGACTGTACTTGTGTCTCATTTCACATTTAGTATTGTTTCCCCTCGACTTGCAATACCTGCATGTTACAGAAGGTTGTAAAGAGGAAGGCGTAAAAAGCCAGCATTCTTTAATAGGAAGTGTCCTAGCTAATTATTTTCTGAGAGGGGGGGGGGGGGGTCGCAATGAAGATATTTGAAAGGCTGTTGTATGGATTTTTGGGGTGGCTGAAAGGGAAATGGGAGGGGCTACAACCGTAGGGTCCTAATTAGGCTACCCCCCAGAAACACCCCAGTGACAATTTTGCAAAATGTAGCGCTCTGAGATCGAATCTGAGGCATTTGTAGAGTGTATACTCCCTTTATTGGGGACCATACTGGTATTTATGTTGTGTGAAGTTTGCTTTGGGCTGATGGTTTTGGGAGGCCATCGGAAACTGTAGAGGGGTCAAGCCCCCCCCCCCCCACCCACCCCCCCCACCCCCCCCCCCCCACCCCCCCCCAGCTCCTCACCATAGATACACCAGTGAAG
Source organism: Pictodentalium vernedei (assembly GCA_031216915.1). NCBI lineage: Eukaryota > Metazoa > Mollusca > Scaphopoda > Dentaliida > Dentaliidae > Pictodentalium > Pictodentalium vernedei. The sequence goes on along the minus strand of CM062297.1, from coordinate 883,625,481 downwards.
AGGAAGAGAACGTGTGTGTCTCGGAGATAGGGAAATGTAGGAATATTGCTTTGTTTTGTTGAAATAGGATCACTGGATTCTTTCCTTATTCTTTCAGTGGGAAACACCCACTTAATTCTGAAATATATAACAAAATTTGTCTTTATTTTCAAATTTTATTTGAATTTTTCACATTTAAATTATTCCCCTTCCCGCTCATTCAAGGGATCATTAATAAATAATACTCCTTGAATTTCCCATTTTTGAAGTACAAAGGTTTATCAAGTATTTTTATATTTTCGTTATTTCAAATATCTGTGGATAGGAAACTGCCACTAGTTACAACATTTAGCTCTTGGCGAAGCGAAATTGGTGCCCTGTGTTAAATTTATATTTCCCAAACTGATTTTTTGTAGACTTTTGCGTATTTCCTTTTAACACTTTGTAGGCTACACGTATGCCACTTTGATCTAACAAACATTTCGAGTGATTATGAGGTTGTTTGTTGTTCCCCGGAAAAAAAAAAATTGGGGGACTAGTAAAATAGCTGGTGTCCGTCCGTGCATGCGACCATGTATCCGTGCGGATGTGTGTCTGTGCGGGCAATAATACGGGAATTATGAGTTTTTTTGTATTGACTGGACAGGCATTATGAGCTTACTTTCAGATTATGAGCATACGTACAAATATTATGAGGTTAATGTTTAAAATATGAGACTCATGAGGCAAGTATCGATTTGTAGCGATTTTTCGGGGTTTATGTTAAGGTTTATGGTCAATTAACGGCTGCGGTTAGCGTTGCTTCCTCTTCAGATTTATCTTGGGGGATCTAACCATTAACCATGCCTATTCCCCCCCCAAAAAAACATTCCGAAGAAACGACTAACTTTTTAGCGATTGTCCGAAAGTTTTAACATGATCAATTTTTCCGCAAATAATTAAGCCAACAACTCCCGTTTTTAAGAAAAGCCGTCCATGCGTGAAATGAAATTTGATATTTAGGTGTATAAACATAAAATACAGGTCAAGTTCGAATCGGGGTAATGTCCGACAATTTTTGCCAGAGTTATGGCCCATGTTTGACTTTTTGGATTCTCGATGATATCTTAAGCTGAAGTTTGCCAAATCGAATGAAATCTAATACGTATGTCTATCAATGTAAAATGCAGGTCACGTTCGAATCTGTGTGCGGATTAACAGATTTTGTTATGCCCCTTTTTCGACTTTAAAAATTCATTTTTGGGGGGTTTTCCTGATTATAACATAGTTATGGCTCGCCAAATCAAATGACAATTGGTACGTAAATGTATCAACATAAAATACAGGTGAAGTTCGAATAAAGGTGTCGTCCAACCAGTTTTGCAAGAGTTATGCCTCTTCTACGACTTAGAAAATGTTTTGGGGGTTTTCCCCGATAATAACTGTAGCTGCTGTTGACCGATTCAAATAAAATGTGGTATGCAGGTGTATCAATACAACATACAGGTCTCGTTTACATCAGGGTTTAGCCTGACATTTTTTGCGAGAGTTATGTTACTTTTTCGACTTTTTTTTCAAATATCGATTTGCACACTTTTGGCGGGGGACGTGTGACTGCGCGGCATTTTATTCAATTTAAATCCATTAATGAATGGAAACAGTCCTCTGGCTTCGTCATCAAAAATATTCTCCAGTAAAACCTCAAAGATGACATCTGAGTAAATCCAAACACTCCTTGTGCTAACGGATTCCCCGTCCTTCCCTTTCTCACCAATGTGGTTTTAAAAAAAACGTAGGCTAGATGAAATAATAAGGGCATAGTCATCCTCAGGCACAGAAATATTCTCTTGGACGCTAACACCTTACAACATAACGATCTGTTAAACGGACTTATAATCTAACCATTGTTGTGTGGATGTGGGTCGACTGGTCATATAGCTTGCAAAAGCCTTGATAATGGCAGTGATTAGTGACCAGAAAGACTGGAGGGGATTAAGAGTGTCATCCGCACTTCAGTAGTATATCAATCATGGAGAACCGTTGCTCTGGCTGTGTAGCTCGGTTGTGATCAATGGAGCTATCACGTGCGTCAGGTATTGCTCGTGGAATGGGCACATTATCCGTGTTGTCTTGGATAAGTGTACACTCTAAAGGTGGAAGATATAGAGTAGTTATCACTGCTGTCTTGGGTACCATAGAGGAAGGGAAGATATAGAGTGGTTATCAACATTGTTTTGTATATGGGTACACCCTAAAGATAGAAGATATAGTGTAGTTATCAGCATTGTCTTCTATACAGGTACACTCTAGAGATGGAAGATAAAGAGTTGCTATCAATGTGGCTTTGTGAATAGGTACAGTAGAGGGGGGGGGGGGGGGGAAATATAGAGTGGTTATCAATGTTGTTTTGGATATGGGTAAAGTGGAGGGAGGGAAGATACAGAGTTGTTATCAACGTTGTTTTGGATATGAGTGCAGAAAAGGGAGGGAAGATAAAGAGTTGTTATCAACGTTGTTTTGGATATGGGAACAGTAGAGGGAGGGAAGATATAGCGTGATTGTCAACATTGTCTTGGGAATGGGTACAGTAGAGAGGTGGAAGATATAGAGTTGTTATCAACGTTATCTTGGGTACGGGTACAGTAGAAAGGTAATATATACTCTCCCCCCAAAAAAGAAAGTGTGCATGCTAAAAAATAACACTAAAAAAAAGATATCTATCATTTTCATTCATGGAAATTTTATTCAATCACAGATGAATCAATTTGTGATCAACACGAGAAAATGCATTACGCTACGACGAATACTCTTGGTGCCATGGAGAGTCAAAGACACTAAGGGTCAAACACAAAAGTCACACACTCAATATCTGGTATGACCTCCGTCTGCATCGACTACTGCTGTGCATCTACGCCTCATGGAAGCGAACAAGTTAGCATGGAAGTGTTGTGGGATGTTGTTCCATATTCTGATAAGCTGTCTTTGGAGTTCCACAAGCGTTGACGGTGCATGGGGAAGCCGGCGTAGCTGACGTTTCATTTCGTCCCATACGTGCTCAATGGGTGAGATATCGGGCGAATTTGCGGGCCAAGGAAAAAACATCCACTTGTTGTTGCTGCAGATACTGTTGAACAATACGAGCTGCGTGGGGTCGGGCGTTGTCCTGCTGTAGAATGACGCCGGGGCCGTGACGTTGCAGAAATGGGACAACAACAGGTGTAAGCACTTCATCACGATATCTGGCTGCATTGAGATTGCCATCAATAATGACTAGCTCAGTTCTGTTACGGGCAGTGATGCCACCCCACACCATGAGAGACCCTCCCCCATAACGGTTTCGCTCCACGACACATTGATCTGCGTAGCGTTCGTTTCGACGTCTGTACACTTTCTGGCGGCCATCTGATGATGAAAGATGGAAACGACATTCATCTTTGAATAAAACACGTCGCCACTAGTGTAAGGGATGCCTGAGATGTTGTCTACACCACTGCTGTCGAGCACGACGATGACGTAGCGTCAAAATCGGACGAATTGCAGGTCTTCGAGGACGTAAGCCGTATTCTCTCAGCTGGTTGATTACTGTTTGAGGATGTATCCGTCTCAGGTTAGGGATGTTCCTGGCTGTCGTCGTTGCCGTTTGTTGCCGGTTCCGGAGATGGACGACACGGATATACTGATCTTGTGCAGGGGTGGTAACTCGGGGTCTTCCGGAGCGGGGTCGGTCTCGAACGTCATCATGTTGTGCATGTCGATGGACTAGCCTGTCTAAAGTGTTACGGTGGCAGTTCAAATGCTGGGCAACCTCTCTGTGTGTTCTGCCAGCTCTAATCATACCCAGGGCAAGGAGACGTTGTTTCATTGTCAATCGTGGCATGCTAATGTGGAGTCAGCGCAAGGTTGAATGTGAACGATAGGAAGGCCTGACTTTAGTGTTTAAATACCCAAGGATTCACACTGCTGCATGAATTTTCAGACTCTCCACGTGCAAAACATGCCTTTTCACAAACGTGCAGCACGCCATTTAACGTTAATGCAATTTTAACGGGGAAAGCTGTTTTTGTGTTCAATATAACTTATTCATGAACAGGTTAACACGCTTTACACCTACGAAATTATTTTTGTGGAGTTTGATCAATTTCTGCAATGCACACTTTCTTTTTTGGGCGAGTATATATAAAGCGATTATTAACGTTGTCTTGGATATCGGTACTGTCGAGAAGTAGAAGATATAAAGGGGTTATCAATGTACACCCGACTGGAGAGCATGTTCGAAAGTGACGTCATGGATATTGGTATGTTAAAGGTATAACGTATATGCCGATTGTTTCGGTGTTACGACGTAGATTTGTGCCAGTTGAATTCACTTTAGGTAAGATGCAAAATGACGTTCTGATCAATATGTATCATAGTGTGCATTTTGCGACTACAGTACGTGGAGAATGGATTGTAACTAAATCACCCACGGAGTGGAGTTATCACCCAAACTATCACTTTCAAATTTTGTATATATCAACTAAAACACAAGCAATGTTTCAGCCAATGGACCTTCGGGTTTAAACCAGAGGTCCATTGGCTGAAACTTTGCTTGTGCTTGTTATGCTTTGCAATAAATTTGCAATAATTGTTTGGGTGGAATCTCCACTCTGAAGGTGATTTAGTGATAATACACTATCCACGTACTGTAACAGTATACTACGATTGTCTTGAGTTTGGTATCAAATCAAGTCATAGTTGATATAGAAGCCATGACTAGATTTCATGCCAAACTCAACAAAATATGAAGCAAGTGTGTGTGTAGAGGGTTGTTTTCAACTTACTTCGTGAAATGCCCCAGCAATTGTGAAAACATTCAACATTTCATGTAATGTCATGAATTTTGGATTGTGATGAATTTATTTTGCGAGGATCAAGGCAGTATATACCTTAGGATACCTTAGGATCTTCTTATGGACGCAGGCTGTACAGCCTCCATGTCCACATCTATATTGTCTTTGGTGGAAATGTATCTCTAGTTTGACATATTCTACATTAACTCTTTACCTAACATGAAAAGCAGACGACACTTGCAAAAAAAATTCTTGAATTACTAATTTTTTTCATTTTTTGTCTCAAAAACATAGGTTATGACCCCTCGTTGGAACGAGCTCGTTCCAACGAGGGGTCATAACCTATGTTTTTGAGACAAAAAATGAAAATATTTTGAAAATTAATTGGCGATTTTTGAGAATAGCGCTGGCCGGTTTTGGCCGTTACGTTGGGTAAGGGGTTAAAGTCTGACCAGTACTTATCTAATTTAACTTCAAATTCACAAACTATTTTACTTTCTATTATACCATCACTGACACAACACTCAATACCAAAACTGACACAAAACACATGTTGGCATTGCGCGTTGTGCCACTGTTGGAATAGAGTGTTGTATCAGTGTTGGTATTGAGTGTTGTGTCAGTGTTGGCATTGTGTGTTGTGTCAGTGTTGGTACTGAGTGTTGTGTCAGTGTTGGTATTGAGTGTTGCGTCCATGCTGATAATGTGTTTTCTGTCAGTTTTGGTATTGAGTGATGTGTCAGTGATGGTATATTTACTTTCTATTAAAGCCCTCCTTTTGGTGTCTGGTTAGTCTTCCCTTTTTTAGCTCACCTGACTGCAAGTCAGTGGGAGCTATTGCCATCACTTTTGTCTGGCGTCCGTCGTCCATAAACTTCTGTTAACCTGACTTCTTTTTCAAAACCACAAGGCAAATTTCAGAAATATATTGCACAGACCATCGATGGAGTATACCCTTTCTATTTTGCTCAAATGAAGCATCTGCCATCTTCGAGCCCTGGTTAATGCACCGAAAGCTTAAAAACGTTTAAAATCTTCTTCTCAGGAACCACCAGAGATAATGCCTTAATATTCGGGATGGAACATCCTTCGGTATGAAAGTTTGTTCAAGGAAGGAAGGAAGGAAAGAAAAGGAAAGTTGGTAGGTCAATATTTGGACTCTCTGTGGGGGCATATTTTAGCCCCTGCCCCAAATTTCTATTTCAAGAACCCGTGAACCAAACTCAACCAAATTATGCATGTGTTATAAATGGGCTCTAAGTAATTGAATGCTGCCCAAACATTTTTTTAAAGTCCTGTGCAGCCCCTGGGTGTAAAAACTGAAAAATTCAAATGCCCATATATCCCAAACAACAAGGAACAGATAACTGTTGTTTTGGTATGAAACATCTTAGGACCAGTAGAAGGGATTGGGTACAAAAATTGCCACCGGTTCTACCAGGGTGCCCGGTAGAATGTATTGAAAAAATGATGAGTCAGCATTTTTGCAGTAGTTTATCCTGGAGAAAAAATTTCATGGAATGAGAATCTAGAATATCATGTTGGTCTTATCAAAACAAGTTACCTGTCAAACACATGTCAGTCTTATTATTACAATCAGTAAATCAAATTGTTGTTCAAAAAATGTTTTCCTTGATCAAACCCAATCAGTGCTGTACACATTTTCGTTTTTTTCTGCCTCCTTGGAAAAAAAAATGATCTGATTCCTGTATGAATATATTTAATTTAACCTTCTCATGACTTCAGTGTGTTTTCCAAAGATTTTATTTCATGTAGAACCCTTTGAATGCTCTGCATATACATGCTTTTCTTCTGTTTCTTTTTTTTTTTTTTTTGAAACATTTATCTGATTCCTGTATCCATGTCTTTAATTTAACCCTGTTAAGACTGCAATGCGTGTTCCAAAGAGTTCAATTAGAACAATTGGAACTTACTTTAGTGATGCAGATTCACTTTTTTTCAAAGAAACTCAGTGAACCAAAATTTGGGCTCCCCAAATTTGGCCTACACTCAATATTTCTATTTTCAGATTCAATGGGCAGATGTGAACCATATTTGTCATGTAGTATATAACTGGGTCATTAGTATTTCATTTATTCCAGACTTTTTTTTGTTTTTTGGGGGAGGAAGTTCTGAGAGAACCACAGTAGTTGAAAACAATACAAAAATTCAAAGAACAGAGCTTGTAAGAAACCTTTCCTAAGACCAGCGGAACTGAATGGCCAAACAGAATTGCCTTTGGTTGTGTCATAGCAAATCTAAAATTGCTCTTGCTGTTGATCACTTACTGATACACTCATCTTTTTTGACAACTTTAGCAAGGTGAGCGTTTTAGGATTACTTGAGCTTCTGGTTTATCTATTATTAGGGTTTAACGACACATTACCAGCCAAGGTTATATCGTGTCAGTGACAGTTTTACGGGTGGAGGAAGCCAGAGTACCCGGAGAGAACCACCAATCAACGACGAACAGCTGCCAGCTGTGTCAGTGTTGGTATTTAGTGTTGGGTCAGTGTTTGTATTCAGTGTTTTTTTGTGCTGGTATTGAGTGTTTTGTCAATGTTGGTATTTAGTTTTTTGTCAGTGTTGGTATTGAGTGTTGTGTCAATGGCGTCGGTATTGAGTGTTTTGTCAATGCTGGTATTGAGAGTTTTTGTATTGGGTGTTGTGTCGTGTTGGTATTGAATGTTGCGTCAGTGTTGGTATTGAGTGTTGTGCCGTGTTGGTATTGAGTGTTGTGTCATTGTTGCGTTTTCTCGGTGTTGGTATTGAGTATTTTGGCTGTGTTGGCATTGGATATTTTGCCAAAAGTTAGTATTGAGGGTTGTGTCAGTGTTGGTATTGAGTATTTTGTCAGTATTGGTATTGAGTGTTTTGTCAGTGTTGGTATTGAGTGTTGCGTCAGTGTTGGTATTAGGTGTTGTGTCGTGTTGGTATTGAGTGTTGCGTCAGTGTTGGTATTGCGTGTTGTGTCGTGTTGGTATTGAGTGTTGTGTCATTGTTGCGTTTTCTCAGTGTTGGTATTGAGTGTTTTGGCGGTGTTGGCATTGGGTGTTTTGCCAAAGTTAGAATTGAGTGTTGTGTCAGTCTTGGTATTTAGTGTTTTGTCAGTGTTGGTATTGTGTGCTGTTCAGTGTTGGTATTGAGAGTTGTGTCAGTGTTGGCATTGAGTGTTGTGTCAGTGTTGGTATTGTGTGTTGTACCGGTGTTGGAATTGAATGTTGTATCAGTGTTGGTATTGAACGTTTTGTCTGTGTTGGAATTGAGCGTTGTATCAGTGTTGGTATTGGGTGTTTTGTCAATGTTTGTATTGAATGTTTTGTCACTGCTGGTATTGAGTGTTGTGTCAGTGTTGGTATTGAGTGTTCTGTCAGTGTTGGTATTGTGTGTTGTATCACTGTCGGTATTGAGGGTTGAGTCAGTGTTGGTATTGTGTGATGTGTCAGTGATGGTATTGACTGTTGTGTCAGTGTTCGTATTGAGTGTTGTGTCAGTGTTGGTATTGTTTGTTGTGTCAGTGTTGGTATTGAGTGTTGTGTCCATGTTGATAAAGCGTTTTGTGTCAGTGTTGGCATTGCGCATTGTGCCACTGTTTGAATAGAGTGTTGTATCAGTGTTGGTATTGAGTGTTGTGTCAGTGTTGGCATTGTGTGTTGTGTCAGTGTTGGTACTGAGTGTTGTGTCAGTGTTGGTATTAAGTGTTGCGTCCATGCTGATAATGTGTTTTGTGTCAGTTCTGGTATTGAGTGTTGTGTCAGTGTTGTTTTTATGTGCTGTGCCAGTGTTGGTATTGAGTGTTGTGTCAGTGTTGGTATTGAGTGTTTTGTCAGTGTTGGCATTGTGTGTTGTATCACTGTTGGTATTGAGTGTTGAGTCAGTGTTGGTATCGTGTGTTGTGTCAGTGTTGGTATAGAGCATTGTGTCAGTGCTGGTATCCTGTGCTGCATCAGTGTTGGTATTGTGTGTTGTGTCAGTGTTGGTATTGAGTGTTGTGTCAGTGTTGGCATTGTGTGTAGTGCCAGTGTTGGAATTGAGTTGTGTATCAGTGTTGGTATTGAGTGCTGTGTCAGTATTGGCGTTGAGTGCTGTGTCAATGTTGGTATTGTGTGTTGTTCCAGTGTTGGAATAGAGAGTTGTATCAGTGCTGGTATTGAGTGTTGCGTCAGTGTTGGTATTGTGTGTTGTGCTAGTGTTGGAATTGAGTGTCGCATCAGTGTTGATATTGGGTGTTGAGTCAGTGTTGGTATTGTGTGTTTTGTCAGTGTTGGAATTGAGTGTTTTGTCAGTGTTGGTATTGCGTGTTGTATCTGTGTTGGTAGTGTGTGTTGTGTCAGTGTTGGTTTTGAGTGTTGAGTCAGTGTTGGTATTGTGTGTTGCGTCAGTGTTGGTATTGAGTGTTGTGTCAGTGTTGACATTGTTATTGAGTCAGTGTTGGTATTGCGTGTTGTGTCAGAGTTGGTATTGAGTGTTGTGTCAGTGCTGGTACTGTGTGATGTATCAGTGTTGGTACTGTGTGCTGTATCAGTGTTGGTATTGTGTGTTGTGTCAGTGTTGGTATTGAGTGTTGAGTCAGTGTTGGTACTGTGTGCTGTATCAGTGTTGGTAGTGTGTGTGGTGTCAGTGCTGGTTTTGAGTGTTGCGTCAGTGTTGGTATTCAGTGTTGTGTCAGTGTTGGTATGTGTGTTGAGTCAGTGCTGGTATTGTGTGTTGAGTCAGTGTTGGCATTGCGTGTCGTGTCAGTGTTGGTGTCATGTACTGTGTCAGTGTTGGCATTGAGTGTTGTGTCAGTGTTGGTACTGTGTGCTGTATCAGTGTTGGTATTGTGTGTTGTGTCAGTGTTGTTATTGAGTGTTGAGTCAGTGTTGGCATTGTGTGCTGTGTCAGTTTTGGTATTGAGTGTTGTGTCAGTGTTGTTATTGAGTGTTGAGTCAGTGTTGGTATTGTGTGCTGTGTCAGTTTTGGTATTGAATGTTGTGTCAGTGTTGGTATTCTGTGCTGTATCAGTTTTGGTATTGTGTGTTGTGTCAATGTTGGTATTGTGTGCTGTATCAGTGTTTGTGTTGTGTGTTGTGTCAGCGTTGGTATTGAGTGTAGAGTCAGTGTTGGTATTGTCTGTTGTGTCAATGTTTGTATTGTGTGCTGTCTCAGTGTCGGTATTGTGTGTGGCGTCAGTGTTGGTACTGTGTGCTGTATCAGTGTTGGTATTGTGTGTTGTGTCAGTGTTGGTATTGAGTGTTGTGTCAGTGTTAGCATTGTGTGTTGTATCACTGTTGGTATTGAGTGTTGAGTCAGTGTAGGTATTGTGTGTTGTGTCAGTGTTGGTATTGAGTGTTGTGTCAGTGTTGGTATTGTGTGCTGTGTCAGTGTTGGTATTGTGTGTTGTGTCAGTGTTGGTATTGAGTGTTGTGTCAGTTTGTTATTGTGTGTTGTGTCAGTGTTGGTATTGTATGTTGTGCCAGTGTTGGAATTGAGTGTTGTATCAGTGTTGGTATTGAGTGTTGTGTCCATGTTGGTATTGTGTGTTGTGCCAGTGTTGTAATTGAGTGTTGTATCAGTGCTGGTATTGAGTGTTGAGCCAGTGTTGGTATTGTGTGTTGTGTCAGTGTTGGTATTGAGAGTTGTGTCAGTGTTGGTATTGTGTGCTGTATCAGTGTTGTTATTGTGTGTTGTGTCAGTGTTGGAATTGAGTGTTGAGGAGGTGTTGGTATTGTGTGTTGTGTCAGTGTTGGTATTGAGAGTTGTGTCAGTGTTGGTATTGTGTGCTGTATTCAGTGTTGTTATTGTGTGTTGTGTGAGTGTTGATATTGAGTGTTGAGGAGGTGTTGTTATTGTGTTTTGTGTCAGTGTTGGTATTGCGTGTTATGTCAGTGTTGGTATTGTGTGCTGTATCAGTGTTGGTAGTGTGTGTGGTGTCAGTGCTGGTTTTGAGTGTTGCGTCAGTGTTGGTATTCAGTGTTGTGTCAGTGTTGGTATGTGTGTTGAGTCAGTGCTGGTATTGTGTGTTGAGTCAGTGTTGGCATTGCGTGTTGTGTCAGTGTTGGTGTCATGTACTGTGTCAGTGTTGGCATTGAGTGTTGTGTCAGTGTTGGTACTGTGTGCTGTATCAGTGTTGGTATTGTGTGTTGTGTCAGTGTTGTTATTGAGTGTTGAGTCAGTGTTGGCATTGTGTGCTGTGTCAGTTTTGGTATTGAGTGTTGTGTCAGTGTTGTTATTGAGTGTTGAGTCAGTGTTGGTATTGTGTGCTGTGTCAGTTTTGGTATTGAATGTTGTGTCAGTGTTGGTATTCTGTGCTGTATCAGTTTTGGTATTGTGTGTTGTGTCAATGTTGGTATTGTGTGCTGTATCAGTGTTGGTGTTGTGTGTTGTGTCAGCGTTGGTATTGAGTGTAGAGTCAGTGTTGGTATTGTCTGTTGTGTCAATGTTTGTATTGTGTGCTGTCTCAGTGTCGGTATTGTGTGTGGCGTCAGTGTTGGTACTGTGTGCTGTATCAGTGTTGGTATTGTGTGTTGTGTCAGTGTTGGTATTGAGTGTTGTGTCAGTGTTAGCATTGTGTGTTGTATCACTGTTGGTATTGAGTGTTGAGTCAGTGTAGGTATTGTGCGTTGTGTCAGTGTTGGTATTGAGTGTTGTGTCAGTGTTGGTATTGTGTGCTGTGTCAGTGTTGGTATTGTGTGTTGTGTCAGTGTTGGTATTGAGTGTTGTGTCAGTTTGGTATTGTGTGTTGTGTCAGTGTTGGTATTGTATGTTGTGCCAGTGTTGGAATTGAGTGTTGTATCAGTGTTGGTATTGAGTGTTGTGTCCATGTTGGTATTGTGTGTTGTGCCAGTGTTGTAATTGAGTGTTGTATCAGTGCTGGTATTGAGTGTTGAGTCAGTGTTGGTATTGTGTGTTGTGTCAGTGTTGGTATTGAGAGTTGTGTCAGTGTTGGTATTGTGTGCTGTATCAGTGTTGTTATTGTGTGTTGTGTCAGTGTTGGAATTGAGTGTTGAGGAGGTGTTGGTATTGTGTGTTGTGTCAGTGTTGGTATTGAGAGTTGTGTCAGTGTTGGTATTGTGTGCTGTATTCAGTGTTGTTATTGTGTGTTGTGTGAGTGTTGATATTGAGTGTTGAGGAGGTGTTGTTATTGTGTTTTGTGTCAGTGTTGGTATTGCGTGTTATGTCAGTGTTGGTATTGTGTGCTGTGTCAGTATTGGTATTGAGTGTTGTGTCAGTGTTGGTATTGAGTGTTGTGTCAGTGTTGGTACTGTGTGTTGTGCCAGTGTTTGTATTGTGTGTTGTGTCAGTGCTGGTATTGTGTGATGTGTCAGTGTTGGTATTGATTGTTTTTTGAGTGTTGGTACTGTGTGATGTGCCTGTGTTAGAATTGAGTGTTGTGTCAGTGTTGGTATTGTGTGTTTTGTCAGTGTTGGTATTGTGTGTTGTGTCAGTGTTGGTATTGTTTGCTGTATCAGAGTTGGTATTGAGTGTTGTGTCAGTCTTTGTATTGAGTGTTGAGTCAGTGTTGGTATTGCGTGTTGAGTCAATGTTGGTATTGTGTGCTGTATCAGTGTTGGTATTGTGTGTTGTGTCAGTGTTGGTACTGTGAGCTGTTTCAGTGTTGGTATTGTGTGTTGTGTCAGTGTTGGTACTGTGTGCTGTTTCAGTGTTGGTATTGTGTGTTGCGAAAGTGTTGGTATTGTGTGTTGAGTCAGTGTTTGTATTGTGTGTTGTGCCAACGTCGGAATTGAGTGTTGTATCAGTGTTGGTATTGAGTGTTGTGTCAGTGTTGATATTGTTTGTTGTGCCAGTGTTGGAATTGAGTGCTGTATCAGTGTTGGTATTGAGTGCTGAGTCAGTGTTGGTATTGTGTGTTGTGTCAGTGTTGGTATTCGGCATTGTATCATTGTTGGTATTGTGTGTTGTGTCAGTGTTGGTATTGAGTTTTGAGTCAGTGTTGGTATTGTGTGCTGAGTCGGTGTTGGTATTGAGTGTTGTGTCAGTGTTGGTATTGAGAGGTGTGTCAATGTTGGTATTGAGTGTTTGTCAGTTTTGGTATTGAGAGTTGTATCAGTGTTGGTGTTGAATGTTGTGTCAGTGTTTGTATTGAGTGTTGTGTCAGTGTTGGTATTCGGCATTGTATCATTGCTGGTATTGTGTATTGTGTCAGTTTTGGTATTGAGTGTTGAGTCAGTGTTGGTATTGTGTGCTGAGTCGGTGTTGGTATTGAGTGTTGAGTCAGTGTTGGTATTGAGTGGTGTGTCAATGTTGGTATTGAGTGTTTGTCAGTTTTGGTATTGAGAGTTGTGTCAGTGTTGGTGTTGAATGTTGTGTTAGTGTTAGTGTTGGTATTGAGTGTTGTGTCAGTGTTGGTATTGAGTGTTGTGTCAGTGTTGGTATTGAGTGTTGTGTCAGTGTTGGTATTGAGTGTTGTGTCAGTGTTGGTAATGAGTGTTGTGTCAGTGTTGGTATTGAGTGTTGTGTCAGTGTTGGTATTGAGTGTTGTGTCAGTGTTGGTATTGAGTGTTTTGTCAGTGTTGGCATTGTGTGTTGTATCACTGTTGGTATTGAGTGTCGTGTCAGTGTTGATATTGTTTGTTGTGCCAGTGTTGGAATTGAGTGCTGTATCAGTGTTGGTATTGAGTGCTGAGTCAGTGTTGGTATTGTGTGTTGTGTCAGTGTTGGTATTCGGCATTGTATCATTGTTGGTATTGTGTGTTGTGTCAGTGTTGGTATTGGGTGTTGAGTCAGTGTTTGTATTGTGTGCTGAGTCGGTGTTGGTATGGAGTGTTGTGTCAGTGTTGGTATTGAGTGGTGTGTCAGTGTTGGTATTGAGTGTTTGTCAGTTTTGGTATTGAGAGTTGTGTCAGTGTTGGTGTTGAATGTTGTGTCAGTGTTTGTATTGAGTGTTGTGTCAGTGTTGGTATTCGGCATTGTATCATTGTTGGTATTGTGTGTTGTGTCAGTGTTGGTATTGAGTGTTGAGTCAGTGTTGGTATTGTGTGCTGAGTCGGTGTTGGTATTGAGTGTTGTGTCAGTGTTGGTATTGAGTGGTGTGTCAATGTTGGTATTGAGTGTTTGTCAGTTTTGGTATTGAGAGTTGTGTCAGTGTTGGTGTTGAATGTTGTGTCAGTGTTGGTATTGAGTGTTGTGTCAGTGTTGGTATTGAGTGTTGTGTCAGTGTTGGTGTTGAATGTTGTGTCAGTGTTGGTATTGAGTGTTGTGTCAGTGTTGGTATTGTGTGCTGAGTCGGTGTTGGTATTGAGTGTTGTGTCAGTGTTGGTATTGAGTGTTCTGTCAGTGTTGGTATTGAGTGTTGTGTCAGTGTTGGTATTGAGTGTTGTGTCAGTGTTCGTATTGAGTGTTGTGTCAGTGTTGGTATTGAGTGTTGTGTCAGTGTTGGTATTGAGTGGTGTGTCAATGTTGGTATTGAATGTTGTGTCAGTGTTGGTATTGAATGGTGTGTCAATGTTGGTATTGAGTGTTTGTCAGTGTTGGTATTGAATGTTGTGTCAGTGTTGGTATTGAGTGTTGTGTCAGTGTTGGTATTGAATGTTGTGTCAGTGTTCGTATTGAGTGTTGTGTCCATGTTGATAATGGGTGTTGTGTCAGTGTTTGTATTGTGTGTTGTGTCAGTGTTGGTATTGAGTGTTGTGTCAGTGTTCGTATTGAGTGTTGTGTCCATGTTGATAATGGGTGTTGTGTCAGTGTTGGTATTGAGTGTTGTGTCAGTGTTGGTATTGAGTGTTGTGTCAGTGTTGGTATTGAGTGTTGTGTCAGTGTTGGTATTGAGTGTTGTGTCAGTGTTGGTATTGTGTGTTGTGTCTGTGTTGGTATTGAGTGTTGTGTCAGTGTTGATAATGGGTGTTGTGTCAGTGTTTGTATTGAATGTGTTGTCTATGTTGGGAGTGAGTGTTTTGTTGTAACAATCAGAGACATAGAAACGAGATATTATGAGGGCAGTGTGACATAAAATGTATTCCCCTCATCTTTACACTGATGTCTCCATTGACATTGTTTTTGGATATGTTGGTTATCAACGCTGTCCCCAGTTAACGATAACAACAAAGTATCTGTGCTAACACATAGTGTTAAATATATGGGGTGTGGCGCGGAATGAACTGGCGAAAAGGCTATAGGTGATACCTCGAGTGTAATCTGGGTCGTTGTTAAATGTTTCATGTGGATGGGAAACTCTTGTAACAATATATCGAGAAAACGAAGTTACTGTGCTGAGAAACAATGAGAATATGAAATATCTCTCTCTAAAATCACCCGTCATAAAATATTTAGGGTGTGGCTCAAGATGAATTAAAGAAAAAACAATTTGAATACGATCTACTCTCTGTCGCTCTTTCATTTGACATGGGGATGGGGATACCTAGCGACAATATTACTGATTTGTAAATGAAATGAAGGAAGATTTCAAGCGGGATTATACTTGTAGAGTTAGGTTGGCTGTGGCTGTGGTTACTGCCTTGTAGCGTTAGGTTGACTGTGGCTGTAGTTACTGCATTGTAGAGTTAGGTTGGCTCTGTGGCTGTAGTTTCTGCATTGTAGAGTTAGGTTGGTTGTGTGGCTGTAGTTATTGTTTGGAGGGTTAGGATGGCTTTGGCTGTAATTACTGCATTGTAGAGTTAGGGTGACTGCCACTGCAGGTACTGCATTGTAGAGTTAGGTTGACTATGGCTGTAGTTACTGCATTGTAGAGTTAGATTGGCTGTGGCTGTGGTTATTGTTTGGAGGGTTAGGATGGCTTTGGCTGTAATTACTGCATTGTAGAGTTAGGGTGACTGCCACTGTAGGTACTGCATTGTAGAGTTAGGTTGACTATGGCTGTAGTTACTTCATTGTAGAGTTAGATTGGCTGTGGCTGTGGTTACTGAATTGTAGAGTTAGACTGGCTGAGGCTGTGGTTACTGAATTGTAGAGTTAGATTGGCTGTGGCTGTGGTTACTGAATTATAGAGTTAGATTGGCTGTGGCTGTGGTTACTGAATTGTAGAGTTAGATTGGCTGTGGCTGTGGTTACTGAATTGTAGAGTTAGATTGGCTGTGGCTGTGGTTACTGAATTGTAGAGTTAGATTGGCTGTGGCTGTGGTTACTGAATTGTAGAGTTAGATTGGCTTTGGCTGTGGTTACTGAATTGTAGAGTTAGATTTGCTGTGGCTGTGGTTACTGAATTGCAGATTTAGATTGGCTGTGACTGTGGTTACTGAATTGTAGAGTTAGGATGGCTGTGGCTGTGGTTACTGTATTGCATTTTGCCCGGAAGACAAAATCCTGCTTGGGATTACAACTCTTCAGTGTTACCCATAAATCCCGGCCGGAAGGTTGAGTTAGAGCACACATTTTTGTTATGGTCTGAGGTGGTTAAATAAGCACTGTTTAGGTTTGATGCATTTTTGAGGATTTCACTTGAGGATCATCAGTCTTGTACCAATCGTCGCCTGAGTGCTAGAATGTTCTATGTCCCCTATGGGGCGATATATTATTTCCCCTATGGGACATAGGACATTCTTGCACAAAGGCGACCTAATGAAGGATGACCTAATTATCTTTTCCATTTTAAACTCGGAAACAAAGCTTAGGATCTCTTGTCACAACAACTTGTCTTTTTTCAGGTTCTTAAAGATTTTTTTTGAACAAGGTATTAATTTATTTATTTTACAACTAATTACTATATCATAATCACAAAGTATAAAATAAAGTTTACCCAAGCATTAATATCGGAACTACCCACTTCAAAGGACTGTTATCCCAGTCATTGGTTTTGTATCATATTTTATCAGTAAATCATAACTTTGTCTACAACAGTATACAAGCACTGCTCCACTTATCGGTGTTCCCACTTAGAGGCCATCTTACTAGTCTATTTCTATTTTTAGCAAGAACCATTCTTCATAGGTATCTTATTCATTGTTTTGTTTGGGGGAAAGGTCGAGTAACTAACAGGAAAGTGTATGAAGGAGGGAACACGGGGCGGGGCACTAATTATTTCTTTGAACTTCTGACTGAAAAAACATATCTTATGTCTCCCTAATTGGAACAAGCTGGATTAGCTGGCTTAGCTCGTTCCAACACGCTAAAAACTAAAGTGTTAAAAAGTACACTTGAAGTGCTGTATTTAACACTTACTAAGTCCTGAACTAGCACTTTGTTCAAGTGTAGATATCACAGAACTTGACAGGGGTTACAATAATACCACTTGACAAGTGTAATGTCGCGACTCTTGAAAGGAAACAACGCAGATGACGCGAATCAGGCTGGAACTCTCGGGCCTGATCCGCGTCATCTACGTTGTGTCCTTTTAATTATGTACCCACCAAGCGCAAACCAAATTATGGACGATTCTAGAAGAACCACAAATGCTAGACACATGGGAAGTGCCATCCATTCAAGTTTAAGATATCTGACGATTGTAATGTCTAAGTGCTTAAAGCATTGCACTTTGAGTGATAAAAATCAAACCCTAAGAGTTAGAATGGGTTTAACACCTTGAAAGTGTCAGTTTTAACACTTTAGTTTTTAGTGTGAATGAGAGGCCATAAGCTATGTTTTTAAACAAAATAATTACACCACAATAAACAGACACATTTTGCAGGGTTCCTATGTGGACGGCAATTGTTCTCTTTTAATTGTATTAACAAATGGTTTATTTCTTTTATTGGGTTTAATTACACTTTCAACAGCAAGTGCCACATCGCCTCGAACAGTTTTCGGGCGGAGGATAACCGGAGTGCCTGGAGAGAACCACTAAGCAACGGCGAAAAAATGCCAGCCTCTCCAATGTAGTAATTGTGCGCTTATCTAGGCATAATCGTGTATAGGAATTGCGCGCAATTGCCATATCGAATGACATCCAAAGCACGGCAAGTTCTTCTGGTTACTCATAGCAAACACAGGCAATATTTGTGCCAATGGACCTACGGGTTACCCGGAGGTCCATTGGCTGGACCATTGCTTTTGCACAGGCCATATGTACAGAATTTAATGACCTTCTTATGGCAAAAACGCGTAGATTAACGCGCAGATCGACGTGCTATTTATGCGCATTTCACGAAAGGACTCCTACTTTTAAGTTTTGTCTGTAACTGCACAAGGTTAGGAATTAAAAAGGTATGAGTTTTTTTCTCTTATCAAACGTTGGGCGTAGGGGTAATAAAAATCATGATATGTGAAAAAGAGGGGGTGGGGGTGGGTGTCAATAAAGTCAGATATAATGGTGTATTTTGTGAATAATGTTACACCATTTCTCCAACAGGCCATACTTTCTTACTTCATTTTCCCTTTTCATGTTTCTATGAATGGACATCAAATCAGCCATGGCAAATTTCTTCTCTAAGTCTGTCTTATTATCAAAATATTGAACATGAGGCCAGTCATAGAAATCACTAAACTGCAACCAATACATTTCATCTTCTGGACCATCTCTAAATTCTGCATTGGGGTTATACGAATGCACACTAGATGGGTGTTTTTTCATTTTCAACCACAAGTCTGGGTCTTTCATACAATATGGGGCACTGGTACTTGTTTTGTCTCTTCCCATACCTTTGCGCAAACGGAAATACTTAGCACTAGGTACAAACAACGGAATGTTCAGCGAATAAAATTCCGTGAATTTGAACGACATGACAGAATATGGGAAAAATATCATAGCTCGGTGGCTCGTTAAATTTTGAAATGTGTACGATTTGTATATCTCCCTTATATTAACAGCTTTGAATGATTTTATTTCTTTAAGAAACCTTGGTTGGGTGCGTGACATGACAAGAATTTCTGGTCGAGTTGCTTTATATTTGTTTCCTTGAGAGTAAAATCCACCAAAACTTGTAATTAATTGTACACTCTGAAGCCCGGTATAGTATTTTAAATATTCAAGGTCGTATCTACTTGCTGCTGCAATAACATGGTGGGTTTTTTTGGTTGAAAGTCCGTTTAGTTTATCAAGTTGTTTTAATTCTGCATTAAGTTTCATCCAACTTTCCACGTTACATCGACCCAAATTATAACGATGCACTGGTAAAAAGATGATTGATTTTGTCTCATTAAACGGCATCCATAATTCACACATTGAAGATGGAAAGGAACAGAAAAAGGCGTTGACTGTTTTAAAGACCCGATCTTTCTGAAAAAATGCCATATTGCTTTCAATCATTGAATCATTTATAGGGTCAGAATGTCGGCGAATCGCATGTATTTCTTTCGATATATGTTGATAAATCTTGATGTGTGGCCGTTTGAAAATCTCTGGGAAAGGTGTTGCTTTACCCAATATCCCCGCTACATATGTTGTCTGTCCCAAGCTAGCTAATACGGTTGGGATACCTATTCTACACCCAGGGTGTAAGTCAGAAGTCCAAAATATGGCTTGTTGCTTCGTGACGTTGGGATGTATACACCGATTTGGCATACCTTTTGGTTCATGTAAAGCCGATTGTCCAACGCCGAAGTCGGCATGACTATGTGAAATATGGTTCTCGTAGCGATGGCCAACATATTTAAGTTTATAACCTGCACCGACAATGGCTTCCAACCATAGCTGAACACTAAAAACGTCAGCTTGTCCAATGAATCCTGCTTCATAAATCTCTATGTAAAGTTCTTCCATTAGATCCTCCATTGAACGATGAAAATGATCTTTTTTTCTTATTTTATTTTTTCTCCACACCTCAAGAAATTCCACTAACTCTTTAGTTTCAGTATTCTGTGTGATTTTTTCAGCATCGTTTATCGGATCTGAATGAAGAAATTGGTCTTGTTCCACCAAAGGTCGAGGAAGAAATCCTACATACACATCGTAAAATGAGAATAACGCTTGGGCTATGTAACTTCTCCATATGTCAGACAGTCGTCCATCAACTGTTACTGGAAGATACAAAGCGAAAAATGCACGTTGAAAGTGAAGAGATGCGATTGCGTTGATTGGTGAATACAGGTCATGTGGCAGAATAAGAGGATTGAATACAGCAGCCTTTCGTTGGTCAAAGTTAAAAGGCGTATTTTTAGTCAATCTGGAATCAGTATCAACATCCGGCTCATGATCGGATAAAGACTGAAGAACAGCAATGTTTTCAAAAGATAATGTTCTGTTGGTAAAGAGAATGTTCTTTTGTAGTGCAGGATGAAGTTTGTTATGTGGGAATCCTCGAGGCCAACTGTTTGGAAATGGTGATCCCAAATAACTATACGGGTTGAAAAATAAATTCCCATTGTTTATTGTAATTTTAGTTATTTTCAAATTCTTTAATTTAGGGTTTTCAGGAACAAAAGATTCTATCCATAGGTTTTTGTCTACAGCGGCTCCTTCAATCCAGAATTTTAACATACTGTTATCGCTGAAGTCCCATATTACGTTTGCACCGTGTGCGATAGCATATAAATATCCAACATTTTTACGCGCAATTGAATTCCAGGGTAAAGATTGAACAAATGGTGACTTTATTTCAAGCTGGTTTTCTGGATCAAGAAAGATCAAATTTCGAGGAAAAGTGGTCGATATTTTATAATTTTGAGGTCCTTTCTCATCACCAACAATAACAACACACCATTTGTTGAGATATAAAAATCGTCTAACTGCTTCAGATGGTTGAAATATTGTCCATACAACTGCCCAATATTTACACGAATGGTTTGGAGTAATATTTGGTGTTCCATTTGGCTGAATATATCTATTACGAAACTTGACTTTATCCATTGGAAACTTACGAGTACCACGTGATCTAGAAGGTGATTTAGTTGATTTCGAAATGTCAATATCCTTTTTTGTTTCTATTATGTTTGTTTCAGGTTTTCCAGTTGTCTGTGTTTTGTTCCTGAATGGCAGATTTAAAATTATGATCAACACAAAAACGAAGAATAATAGATAAAGTAATTTCTTTCTACGCAGACAGAGAATAGAACGTACAGTCAACAGTTTTCTTACTCGGATTCAATGCAGCAAGTTTGTCCAAGGAAGATAACTTCCGCCGGATTGCAGACAATGTACTGATTGTTATCATTCATTGAATCACAATGAACAATCTTATTTGACAAAACGCTTCGACAATTCGTACAGCGTCCAATGCCTATCTGATGGCAATGACCAGCCATACACAATTTTACAGCCTGACAATACAACGGTCATCCGCACACAATTTTAGCGATTTCGGTATAACGGTTATCCATACACAGTTTTCCTGCCTGTCAATGCAACTGCGATCCAAACACAGTTTTACTGTCTGCATCATGGCCATTATCTCGTGGCGCAACAATGGAGTCCCATGTTCAATTTGTCTGTTCACCTGTTGGCGCCATCAAATGGCGATACTGAAAAATTAAAAAAAGAAATTACATCACTTATATTATATGTTTCCTATTCATTATACTCTCACTCGCGAAGAGAATGGAGTTAGTTATACTGGATTACATTTGTCCACCCGTCCGTCCGTCCGATCGGAAGTCCGTCCGTCCGTTCGTCCGTGCGTCTAGCCTTGAGACCGCCAGTCCGTCAGTCCGGAGCGATATCTTACCAGTGAGTGGATGGATTTTAATGAAATTTGGTATGAGGGATCTTTATGACAGCCGCTTCTGCATTTGTTATAAAAAAGTTGCCCGCATTTTTTCTAACAGAGTTACGATCCTTTCTTTGTTTTTAATTCATTTATGCTTCATTGATCCAGAACCGCAGTGGGGTATAATTGCCTTCAAGTTGTATCAAAAATGCCATACATGTAAATGTCTGCGAATACATCTAGTAAATCTAAGAATAGAATAGAATCGAACGGGAGCGGTAACGGAAAGGAAACAGAATAAAAAAAATCGACTGAACATACGCTTTGAGCAGAAACCTCAGACTTCATACATGCGACTCATCAGAATAACGTATAATGTCACAATAATGCCCTACCCATACTACTACTTCACTGAATAAATAACCAATAAATCAGATAAAGCCACTGTCACTTCACTACCCAAACTACTACTTCACTGAATAAATAGCCAATAAATCAGATAAAGCCACTGTCACCTCACTACCAATACTACTACTTCACTGAATAAATAACCAATAAATCAGATAAAGCCACTATCACCTCACTACCAATACTACTACTTCACTGTATAAATAACCAATAAATCAGATAAAGACACTGTCACTTTACTACCCATACTACTACTTCACTGTATAAATAACCAATAAATCAGATAAAGCCACCGTCACTTTACTACCCATACTACTACTTCACTATATAAATAAGCAATAATTCAGATAAAGCCACTGTCACTTCACTACCCATACTACTACTTCACTGAATAAATAGCCAATAAATCAGATAAAGCCACCGTCACTTTACTACCCATACTACTACTTCACTGTATAAATAACCAATAAATCAGATAAAGCCACTGTCACTTCACTACCCATACTACTACTTCACTGTATAAATAACCAATAAATCAGATAAAGCCACTGTCACTTCACTATTCATACTACTACTTCACTGTATAAATAACCAATAAATCAGATAAAGCCACTGTCACTTTACTACCCATACTACTACTTCACTGTATAAATAACCAATAAATCAGATAAAGCCACTGTCACTTTTCTACCCATACTACTACTTTACTGTATAAATAATCAATAAATCAGATAAAGCCACTGTCACTTTTCTACCCATAATACTACTTCACTGTATAAATAACCAATAAATCAGATAAAGCCACTGTCACTTCACTACCCATACCACTACTTCACTGAATAAATAACCAATAAATCAGATAAAGCCACTGTCACTTTACTACCCATACTACTACTTCACTGTATAAATAACCAATAAATCAGATAAAGCCACTGTCACTTTTCTACCCATAATACTACTTCACTGTATAAATAACCAATACATCAGATAAAGCCACTGTCACTTTACTACCCATACTACTACTTCACTGTATAAATAACCAATAAATCAGATAAAGCCATTGCCACTTTTCTACCCATAATACTACTTCACTGTATAAATAACCAATACATCAGATAAAGCCACTGTCACTTTACTACCCATACTACTACTTCACTGTATAAATAACCAATAAATCAGATAAAGCCACTGTCACTTCACTACCCATACTACTACTTCACTGAATAAATAACCAATAAATCAGATAAAGCCACTGTCACTTTACTACCCATACTACTACTTCACTGTATAAATAACCAATAAATCAGATAAAGCCACTGTCACTTTTCTACCCATAATACTACTTCACTGTATAAATAACCAATACATCAGATAAAGCCACTGTCACTTTACTACCCATACTACTACTTCACTGTATAAATAACCAATAAATCAGATAAAGCCACTGTCACTTTTCTACCCATACTACTACTTCACTGTATAAATAATCAATAAATCAGATAAAGCCACTGTCACTTTTCTACCCATAATACTACTTCACTGTATAAATAACCAATAAATCAGATAAAGCCACTGTCACTTCACTACCCATACTACTACTTCACTGAATAAATAACCAATAAATCAGATAAAGCCACTGTCACTTTACTACCCATACTACTACTTCACTGTATAAATAACCAATAAATCAGATAAAGCCACTGTCACTTTTCTACCCATAATACTACTTCACTGTATAAATAACCAATACATCAGATAAAGCCACTGTCACTTTACTACCCATACTACTACTTCACTGTATAAATAACCAATAAATCAGATAAAGCCACTGTCACTTTTCTACCCATAATACTACTTCATTGTATAAATAACCAATACATCAGATAAAGCCACTGTCACTTTACTACCCATACTACTACTTCACTGTATAAATAACCAATAAATCAGATAAAGCCACTGTCACTTTTCTACCCATAATACTACTTCACTGTATAAATAACCAATACATCAGATAAAGCTACTGTCACTTTACTACCCATACTACTACTTCACTGTATAAATAACCAATAAATCAGATAAAGCCACTGTCACTTTTCTACCCATAATACTACTTCACTGTATAAATAACCAATAAATCAGATAAAGCCACTGTCACTTCACTACCCATACAACTACTACACTGTATAAATAACCAATAAATCAGATAAAGCCACTGCCACTTCACTACCCATACTACTACTTCACTGTATAAATAACCAATAAATCAGATAAAGCCACTGTCACTTTTCTACCCATAATACTACTTCACTGTATAAATAACCAATACATCAGATAAAGCCACTGTCACTTTACTACCCATACTACTACTTCACTGTATAAATAACCAATAAATCAGATAAAGCCATTGCCACTTTTCTACCCATAATACTACTTCACTGTATAAATAACCAATACATCAGATAAAGCCACTGTCACTTTACTACCCATACTACTACTTCACTGTATAAATAACCAATAAATCAGATAAAGCCACTGTCACTTTTCTACCCATAATACTACTTCACTGTATAAATAACCAATACATCAGATAAAGCCACTGTCACTTTACTACCCATACTACTACTTCACTGTATAAATAACCAATAAATCAGATAAAGCCACTGTCACTTTTCTACCCATACTACTACTTCACTGTATAAATAACCAATAAATCAGATAAAGCCACTGTCACTTTACTACCCATACTACTACTTCACTGTATAAATAACCAATAAATCAGATAAAGCCACTGTCACTTTTCTACCCATACTACTACTTCACTGTATAAATAATCAATAAATCAGATAAAGCCACTGTCACTTTTCTACCCATAATACTACTTCACTGTATAAATAACCAATAAATCAGATAAAGCCACTGTCACTTCACTACCCATACTACTACTTCACTGTATAAATAACCAATAAATCAGATAAAGCCACTGTCACTTTACTACCCATACTACTACTTCACTGTATAAATAACCAATAAATCAGATAAAGCCACTGTCACTTTTCTACCCATACTACTACTTCACTGAATAAATAACCAATAAATCAGATAAAGCCACTGTCACTTTACTACCCATACTACTACTTCACTGTATACATAACCAATAAATCAGATAAAGTCACTGTCACTTTTCTACCCATAATACTACTTCACTGTATAAATAACCAATACATCAGATAAAGCCACTGTCACTTTACTACCCATACTACTACTTCACTGTATAAATAACCCATAAATCAGATAAAGCCACTGTCACTTTTCTACCCATAATACTACTTCACTGTATAAATAACCAATACATCAGATAAAGCCACAGTCACTTTACTACCCATACTACTACTTCACTGTATAAATAACCAATAAATCAGATAAAGCCACTGTCACTTTTCTACCCATAATACTACTTCACTGTATAAATAACCAATAAATCAGATAAAGCCACTGTCACTTCACTACCCATACAACTACTTCACTGTATAAATAACCAATAAATCAGATAAAGCCACTGCCACTTCACTACCCATACTACTACTTCACTGTATAAATAACCAATAAATCAGATAAAGCCACTGTCACTTTTCTACCCATAATACTACTTCACTGTATAAATAACCAATAAATCAGATAAAGCCACTGTCACTTCACTACCCATACTACTACTTCACTGAATAAATAACCAATAAATCAGATAAAGCCACTGCCACTTCACTACCCATACTACTACTTCACTGTATAAATAACCAATAAATCAGATAAAGCCACTGTCACTTTACTACCCATACTACTACTTCACTGTATAAATAACCAATAAATCAGATAAAGCCACTGTCACTTTTCTACCCATAATACTACTTCACTGTAAAAATAACCAATACATCAGATAAAGCCACTGTCACTTTACTACCCATACTACTACTTCACTGTATAAATAACCAATAAATCAGATAAAGCCACTGTCACTTTACTACCCATACTACTACTTCACTGTATAAATAACCAATAAATCAGATAAAGCCACTGTCACTTTTCTACCCATAATACTACTTCACTGTATAAATAACCAATAAATCAGATAAAGCCACTGTCACTTCACTACCCATACTACTACTTCACTGAATAAATAACCAATAAATCAGATAAAGCCACTGCCACTTCACTACCCATACTACTACTTCACTGTATAAATAACCAATAAATCAGATAAAGCCACTGTCACTTTACTACCCATACTACTACTTCACTGTATAAATAACCAATAAATCAGATAAAGCCACTGTCACTTTTCTACCCATAATACTACTTCACTGTAAAAATAACCAATACATCAGATAAAGCCACTGTCACTTTACTACCCATACTACTACTTCACTGTATAAATAACCAATAAATCAGATAAAGCCACTGTCACTTTACTACCCATACTACTACTTCACTGTATAAATAACCAATAAATCAGATAAAGCCACTGTCACTTTTCTACCCATAATACTACTTCACTGTATAAATAACCAATACATCAGATAAAGCCACTGTCACTTTACTACCCATACTACTACTTCACTGTATAAATAACCAATAAATCAGATAAAGCCACTGTCACTTTTCTACCCATAATACTACTTCACTGTATAAATAACCAATACATCAGATAAAGCCACTGTCACTTTACTACCCATACTAATACTTCACTGTATAAATAACAAATAAATCAGATAAAGCCACTGTCACTTTTCTACCCATAATACTACTTCACTGTATAAATAACCAATACATCAGATAAAGCCACTGTCACTTTACTACCCATACTACTACTTCACTGTATAAATAACCAATAAATCAGATAAAGCCACTGCCACTTCACTACCCATACTACTACTTCACTGTATAAATAACCAATACATCAGATAAAGCCACTGTCACTTCACTACCCATACTACTACTTCACTGTATAAATAACCAATAAATCAGATAAAGCCACTGCCACTTCACTACCCATACTACTACTTCACTGTATAAATAACCAATAAATCAGATAAAGCCACTGCCACTTCACTACCCATACTACTACTTCACTGAACAAATAACCAATAAATCAGATAAAGCCACTGTCACTTCACTACCCATACTACTACTTCACTGAATAAATAGCCAATAAATCAGATAAAGCCACTGTCACTTCACTACCCATACTACTACTTCACTGTATAAATAACCAATAAATCAGATAAAGCCACTGTCACTTCACTACCCATACTACTACTTCACTGAATAAATAACCAATAAATCAGATAAAGCCACTGTCACTTTACTACCCATACTACTACTTCACTGTATAAATAACCAATAAATCAGATAAAGCCACTGTCACTTTTCTACCCATAATACTACTTCACTGTATAAATAACCAATAAAGCAGATAAAGCCACTGTCACTTCACTACCCATACTACTACTTCACTGTATAAATAACCAATAAATCAGATAAAGCCACTGTCACTTCACTACCCATACTACTGCTTCACTGTATAAATAACCAATAAATCAGATAAAGCCACTGTCACTTTTCTACCCATACTAATACTTCACTGAATAAATAACCAATAAATCAGATAAAGCCACTGTCACTTTACTACCCATACTACTACTTCACTGTATAAATAACCAATAAATCAGATAAAGCCACTGTCACTTTTCTACCCATAATACTACTTCACTGTATAAATAACCAATAAAGCAGATAAAGCCACTGTCACTTCACTACCCATACTACTACTTCACTGTATAAATAACCAATAAATCAGATAAAGCCACTGTCACTTCACTACCCATACTACTGCTTCACTGTATAAATAACCAATAAATCAGATAAAGCCACTGTCACTTTTCTACCCATACTAATACTTCACTGAATAAATAACCAATAAATCAGATAAAGCCACTGTCACTTCATTTTAATTCAAACCGTATACTGATTTGTAATTTAAACAACATTTCATTATGAACATCGTCTTCTGCAAAATCCATAAACAGAAAGCGGTTTGATAATTACGAAATGGACGACCTTATTTCAAAATTTTGAGTGATTACATCAGACAATAACATATCGTCGACTGAGCGCTAGAATGGGACTATATATTATCTCCCCTATGGGACATATAACATTCTAGCACTCCGCTGACGATATGCTACGGGAGCCATCGACATAGAGAAACCTGTGCGAGAAGGCGAATATTTTAGTCTCATCGGAGAGGGGGCGGCAAAAAGTTCCGGACTCAGGGCCGTTGTGGATGGTTGAAAAAAACGCGTTTTTGCTGTATTTTTCCTAAAGGTTTGAACATTTAAGCTTAATACAGCTTACATTGCCTTCAGAATCATAATAGCAAGTTCCTCTGGTATATACAGACCTACATAATACTTGAATGTACTATTACTGGTAAATATTGACCTACATAATACTTGAATGTACTATTACTGGTATATATAGACCTACATAATACTTGAATGTACTATTACTGGTAAATATATTGACCTACGTAATACTTGAATGTACTATTACTGGACGCTTTTTGTTCAACCCTGAAGTCATAATAGGCATGACCATTGGAAATGAGACTGACCTGAGACATTATGATGTCACAATTGTGTTATGCTGAGCATTGATTAAAAATAGACATTAAAAACTTCAAAATTAAGTAACATCCAAATATCGCAGCTGCATGTAAAAGTAAACCCATTCTGAAACAATGAGCATTTTTCAATGTAGATATATGACAAATAAACAAACTGATGTTCATCTGGACCTAACAAAGGATGTGATGGTATGATTCAAAACAGTCTCTATGATAGAGTGTTAACATGGCTGTTGTCATTTTCCAAAAACAACTTAAGTTGTTGTTCAATAGACTTTGTTTAGTTCAATTCCGTGAAAGAGATTTTCATCTTTAATAGGTTCGGATTTAAAAATTTAAAATTAATTGCTGAGAATTCCATAAAAAAATTAAACGTATCAATAATCGCTTGTGGGTTCTAGCAGAGTAATGAAAATGATCAAATCATTGTTCTGATTCTATTGATTGTTTGATGACCGTTTTAAATGTGAGAACAGGCAGTCTTTACTGTGTCAGCCTCTGGCGACGGGCATTCAGACCACTGAACGATAATATAGTCTACCACACATGTAATTTAACGCAACCGATTGCCGCAAACCGTATACTGAGGGGAAATTAGCTCACTCAAAACGCTTGTCAACTTTAAACATTTATTTACATTTAGCGGCGGAATAACCAACCGTACTTCTTTCTCAGCCGGTATAGTCAGACTGTCGAATTCAGGAAATACATACATTTTATAGTAAAACAGTTACTCATAACACCGGTTACTTATTAACCTAAATCCTAAACAATAATTAAATCCTTTTGTGGAACACGACTTGTTATCAAGCAGTTCGTATTATTATAGATGGACAATTGCTGATTATCAGCTTATGTATACATTCTAATATACTCGACAACAATACAAACACTGAAATTACTGCTTAATCACCTAAACAATTAGCACCTGCGTTTTCAAAAATAATTTTTGAAAGACGCCTTGGAATTTTGTTCCTTTGAATTTCACTTCAAACCAGCCTATAACACAAAAATCAATCAGAGATTCAGATATGATTTAGGTAAATAAAAACAGATATTTTGTAACAAAAATATAATGTATTTCCTGTGCCTCGTGAATTCAAACAATTTATGTAGTCTTCAATGGGGCCAATACTATAAAACTTTTACAATTGTATTTTCTAGAATTGTATTTTCTAGAACTGTATTTTCTAGTTATGACTTTAAATGGGTTGAAATGAACCATTAGCATTTTCAAAGATGTGGCAATTTGCCAGCTGGCAAATTGCCATATCTTTTAAAATGCTAATGATCCATTTTAGTCAGTTTTTTTAGTAGGGTTTAACGACACATTAACAGCCAGGGTCATATCATGTCGGTGACAGTTTAACGGGTGGAGGAAGTAGTCAGTTTTTTTTAGTAGGGTTTAACGACACATTAACAGCCAGGGTCATATCATGTCGGTGACAGTTTTACGGGTGGAGGAAGCCGGAGTACCCGGAGAGAACCACCGAGCAACGACGAGCAGCTGTCAGCTCTCCAACATCGTAACTCTGAACTCTGCACCGCTGCACAGGCAGGGTTAGATTGGTTGAAGACATGCGCACCTTCGACGTGCAGTACGCCTTAGTACACAGCGTCACCGTGCCGCCTTGTAGGCAATCGGGGTTAAGCGCATTGCCCAAGGACACAACGCGGGAGCACGAAACAGTCGCTGAAATGGTCACCCATCCAATTACTAACCGCGCTCGACGTTGCTTAACTTCGGTGATCTGACGAGAACCGGTTACCGCGACGCCACCGCGCCCCCTT
Source organism: Pictodentalium vernedei (assembly GCA_031216915.1). NCBI lineage: Eukaryota > Metazoa > Mollusca > Scaphopoda > Dentaliida > Dentaliidae > Pictodentalium > Pictodentalium vernedei. The sequence goes on along the minus strand of CM062297.1, from coordinate 883,595,344 downwards.
TTAGTCAGTTACATTAATAGGTAGAAAATACAATCCCAGAAAATACAGTTATACAAGTTTTATAGTATTAACTTCTGTTCGACAACCAATATTAATTCAATACCTAGACATCACAGGGCTTGGCTAAAGTGGTTTTATAGTATTGACTTCTGTTCGACAGCCAATATTAATTCAATAACTAGACATCACAGGGCTTGGCTAATGTGGTTTTATAGTATTGACTTCTGTTCGACAACCAATATTAATTCAAAAACTAGACATCACAGGGCTTGGCTAATGTGGTTTTATAGTATTGACTTCTGTTCGACAACCAATATTAATTCAATAACTAGACATCACAGGGCTTGGCTAATGTTGTTTTATAGTATTGACTTCTGTTCGACAACCAATATTAATTCAATAACTAGACATCACAGGGCTTGGCTAATGTGGTTTTATAGTATTGACTTCTGTTCGACAACCAATATTAATTCAATACCAAGACATCACAGGGCTTGGCTAATGTGGTTTTATAGTATTGACTTCTGTTCGACAACCAATATTAATTCAATACCTAGATCTCACAGGGCTTGGCTAATGTGGTTTTATAGTATTGACTTCTGTTCGACAACCAATATTAATTCAATACCTAGACATCACAGGGCTTGGCTAATGTGGTTTTATAGTATTGACTTCTGTTCGACAACCAATATTAATTCAATAACTAGACATCACAGGACTAGGTTAATGTGGTTTTATAGTATTGACTTCTGTTCGACAACCAATATTAATTCAATACCTAGACATCACAGGGCTTGGCTAATGTGGTTTTATAGTATTGACTTCTGTTCGACAACCAATATTAATTCAATACCTAGACAACACAGGGCTTGGCTAATGTGGTTTTATAGTATTGACTTCTGTTCGACAACCAATATTAATTCAATAACTAGACATCACAGGGCTTGGCTAATGTGGTTTTATAGTATTGACTTCTGTTCGACAACCAATATTAATTCAATAACTAGACATCACAGGGCTTGGCTAATGTGGTTTTATAGTATTGACTTCTGTTCGACAACCAATATTAATTCAATAACTAGACATCACAGGGCTTGGCTAATGTGGTTTTATAGTATTGACTTCTGTTCGACAACCAATATTAATTCAATAACTAGACATCACAGGGCTTGGCTAATGTGGTTTTATAGTATTGACTTCTGTTCGACAACCAATATTAATTCAATAACTAGACATCACAGGGCTTGGCTAATGTGGTTTTATAGTATTGACTTCTGTTCGACAGCCAATATTAATTCAATAACTAGACATCACAGGGCTTGGCTAATGTGGTTTTATAGTATTGACTTCTGTTCGACAACCAATATTAATTCAATAACTAGACATCACAGGGCTTGGCTAATGTGGTTTTATAGTATTGACTTCTGTTCGACAACCAATATTAATTCAATAACTAGACATCACAGGGCTTGGCTAATGTGGTTTTATAGTATTGACTTCTGTTCGACAGCCAATATTAATTCAATAACTAGACATCACAGGGCTTGGCTAATGTGGTTTTATAGTATTGACTTCTGTTCGACAACCAATATTAATTCAATAACTAGACATCACAGGGCTTGGCTAATGTGGTTTTATAGTATTGACTTCTGTTCGACAACCAATATTAATTCAATACCTAGACATCACAGGGCTTGGCTAATGTGGTTTTATAGTATTGACTTCTGTTCGACAACCAATATTAATTCAATAACTAGACATCACAGGACTAGGTTAATGTGGTTTTATAGTATTGACTTCTGTTCGACAACCAATATTAATTCAATACCTAGACATCACAGGGCTTGGCTAATGTGGTTTAATAGTATTGACTTCTGTTCGACAACCAATATTAATTCAATACCTAGACAACACAGGGCTTGGCTAATGTGGTTTTATAGTATTTACTTCTGTTCGACAACCAATATTAATTCAATAACTAGACATCACAGGGCTTGGCTAATGTGGTTTTATAGTATTGACTTCTGTTCGACAACCAATATTAATTCAATAACTAGACATCACAGGGCTTGGCTAATGTGGTTTTATAGTATTGACTTCTGTTCGACAACCAATATTAATTCAATAACTAGACATCACAGGGCTTGGCTAATGTGGTTTTATAGTATTGACTTCTGTTCGACAACCAATATTAATTCAGTAACTAGACATCACAGGGCTTGGCTAATGTGGTTTTATAGTATTGACTTCTGTTCGACAACCAATATTAATTCAACAACTAGACATCACAGGACTAGGTTAATGTGGTTTTATAGTATTGACTTCTGTTCGACAACCAATATTAATTCAATACCTAGACAACACAGGGCTTGGCTAATGTGGTTTTATAGTATTGACTTCTGTTCGACAACCAATATTACGTCAATAACTAGACATCACAGGGCTTGGCTAATGTGGTTTTATAGTATTGACTTCTGTTCGACAACCAATATTAATTCAATAACTAGACATCACAGGGCTTGGCTAATGTGGTTTTATAGTATTGACTTCTGTTCGACAACAAATATTAATTCAATAACTAGACATCACAGGGCTTGGCTAATGTGGTTTTATAGTATTGACTTCTGTTCGACAACCAATATTAATTCAATAACTAGACATCACAGGGCTTGGCTAATGTGGTTTTATAGTATTGACTTCTGTTCGACAACCAATATTAATTCAATAACTAGACATCACAGGGCTTGGCTAATGTGGTTTTATAGTATTGACTTCTGTTCGACAGCCAATATTAATTCAATAACTAGACATCACAGGGCTTGGCTAATGTGGTTTTATAGTATTGATTTCTGTTCGACAACCAATATTAATTCAATAACTAGACATCACAGGGCTTGGCTAATGTGGTTTTATAGTATTGATTTCTGTTCAACAACCAATATTAATTCAATAACTAGACATCACAGGGCTTGGCTAATGTGGTTTTATAGTATTGACTTCTGTTCGACAACCAATATTAATTCAATAACTAGACATCACAGGGCTTGGCTAATGTGGTTTTATAGTATTGACTTCTGTTCGACAACCAATATTAATTCAATAACTAGATATCACAGGGCTTGGCTAATGTGGTTTTATAGTATTGACTTCTGTTCGACAACCAATATTAATTCAATAACTAGATATCACAGGGCTTGGCTAATGTGGTTTTATAGTATTGACTTCTGTTCGACAACCAATATTAATTCAATACCTAGATCTCACAGGGCTTGGCTAATGTGGTTTTATAGTATTGACTTCTGTTCGACAACCAATATTAATTCAATACCTAGACATCACAGGGCTTGGCTAATGTGGTTTTATAGTATTGACTTCTGTTCGACAACCAATATTAATTCAATACCTAGACAACACAGGGCTTGGCTAATGTGGTTTTATAGTATTGACTTCTGTTCGACAACCAATATTAATTCAATAACTAGACATCACAGGGCTTGGCTAATGTGGTTTTATAGTATTGACTTCTGTTCGACACCCAATATTAATTCAATAACAAGACATCACAGGGCTTGGCTAATGTGGTTTTATAGTATTGACTTCTGTTCGACAACCAATATTAATTCAATAACTAGACATCACAGGGCTTGGCTAATGTGGTTTTATAGTATTGACTTCTGTTCGACAACCAATATTAATTCAATAACTAGACATCACAGGGCTTGGACAATGTGGTTTTATAGTATTGACTTCTGTTCGACAACCAATATTAATTCAATAACTAGACATCACAGGGCTTGGCTAATGTGGTTTTATAGTATTGACTTCTGTTCGACAGCCAATATTAATTCAATAACTAGACATCACAGGGCTTGGCTAATGTGGTTTTATAGTATTGACTTCTGTTCGACAACCAATATTAATTCAATAACTAGACATCACAGGGCTTGGCTAATGTGGTTTTATAGTATTGACTTCTGTTCGACAACCAATATTAATTCAATAACTAGACATCACAGGGCTTGGCTAATGTGGTTTTATAGTATTGACTTCTGTTCGACAGCCAATATTAATTCAATAACTAGACATCACAGGGCTTGGCTAATGTGGTTTTATAGTATTGACTTCTGTTCGACAGCCAATATTAATTCAATAACTAGACATCACAGGGTTTGGCTAATGTGGTTTTATAGTATTGACTTCTGTTCGACAGCCAATATTAATTCAATAACTAGACATCACAGGGCTTGGCTAATGTGGTTTTATAGTATTGACTTCTGTTCGACAGCCAATATTAATTCAATCACTAGGCATGACAGGGCTTGGCTAATGTGGTTTTATAGTATTGACTTCTGTTCGACAACCAATATTAATTCAATAACTAGACATCACAGGGCTTGGCTAATGTGGTTTTATAGTATTGACTTCTGTTCGACAACCAATATTAATTCAATACCTAGACATCACAGGGCTTGGCTAATGTGGTTTTATAGTATTGACTTCTGTTCGACAACCAATATTAATTCAATAACTAGACATCACAGGACTAGGTTAATGTGGTTTTATAGTATTGACTTCTGTTCGACAACCAATATTAATTCAATACCTAGACATCACAGGGCTTGGCTAATGTGGTTTAATAGTATTGACTTCTGTTCGACAACCAATATTAATTCAATACCTAGACAACACAGGGCTTGGCTAATGTGGTTTTATAGTATTTACTTCTGTTCGACAACCAATATTAATTCAATAACTAGACATCACAGGGCTTGGCTAATGTGGTTTTATAGTATTGACTTCTGTTCGACAACCAATATTAATTCAATAACTAGACATCACAGGGCTTGGCTAATGTGGTTTTATAGTATTGACTTCTGTTCGACAACCAATATTAATTCAATAACTAGACATCACAGGGCTTGGCTAATGTGGTTTTATAGTATTGACTTCTGTTCGACAACCAATATTAATTCAGTAACTAGACATCACAGGGCTTGGCTAATGTGGTTTTATAGTATTGACTTCTGTTCGACAACCAATATTAATTCAACAACTAGACATCACAGGACTAGGTTAATGTGGTTTTATAGTATTGACTTCTGTTCGACAACCAATATTAATTCAATACCTAGACATCACAGGACTAGGTTAATGTGGTTTTATAGTATTGACTTCTGTTCGACAACCAATATTAATTCAATACCTAGACATCACAGGGCTTGGCTAATGTGGTTTTATAGTATTGACTTCTGTTCTACAACCAATATTAATTCAATAACTAGACATCACAGGGCTTGGCTAATGTGGTTTTATAGTATTGACTTCTGTTCGACAACCAATATTAATTCAATAACTAGACATCACAGGGCTTGGCTAATGTGGTTTTATAGTATTGACTTCTGTTCGACAACCAATATTAATTCAATAACTAGACATCACAGGGCTTGGCTAATGTGGTTTTATAGTATTGAATTCTGTTCGACAGCCAATATTAATTCAATAACTAGACATCACAGGGCTTGGCTAATGTGGTTTTATAGTATTGACTTCTGTTCGACAACCAATATTAATTCAATAACTAGACATCACAGGGCTTGGCTAATGTGGTTTTATAGTATTGACTTGAGTTCGACAACCAATATTAATTCAATAACTAGACATCACAGGACTAGGTTAATGTGGTTTTATAGTATTGACTTCTGTTCGACAACCAATATTAATTCAATACCTAGACATCACAGGGCTTGGCTAATGTGGTTTTATAGTATTGACTTCTGTTCGACAACCAATATTAATTCAATACCTAGACAACACAGGGCTTGGCTAATGTGGTTTTATAGTATTGACTTCTGTTCGACAACCAATATTACGTCAATAACTAGACATCACAGGGCTTGGCTAATGTGGTTTTATAGTATTGACTTCTGTTCGACAACCAATATTAATTCAATAACTAGACATCACAGGGCTTGGCTAATGTGGTTTTATAGTATTGACTTCTGTTCGACAACAAATATTAATTCAATAACTAGACATCACAGGGCTTGGCTAATGTGGTTTTATAGTATTGACTTCTGTTCGACAACCAATATTAATTCAATAACTAGACATCACAGGGCTTGGCTAATGTGGTTTTATAGTATTGACTTCTGTTCGACAACCAATATTAATTCAATAACTAGACATCACAGGGCTTGGCTAATGTGGTTTTATAGTATTGACTTCTGTTCGACAGCCAATATTAATTCAATAACTAGACATCACAGGGCTTGGCTAATGTGGTTTTATAGTATTGATTTCTGTTCGACAACCAATATTAATTCAATAACTAGACATCACAGGGCTTGGCTAATGTGGTTTTATAGTATTGACTTCTGTTCGACAACCAATATTAATTCAATAACTAGACATCACAGGGCTTGGCTAATGTGGTTTTATAGTATTGACTTCTGTTCGACAACCAATATTAATTCAATAACTAGACATCACAGGGCTTGGCTAATGTGGTTTTATAGTATTGACTTCTGTTCGACAACCAATATTAATTCAATAACTAGATATCACAGGGCTTGGCTAATGTGGTTTTATAGTATTGACTTCTGTTCGACAACCAATATTAATTCAATAACTAGACATCACAGGGCTTGGATAATGTGGTTTTATAGTATTGACTTCTGTTCGACAACCAATATTAATTCAATAACTAGACATCACAGTGCTTGGCTAATGTGGTTTTATAGTATTGACTTCTGTTCGACAACCAATATTAATACAATAACTAGACATCACAGGGCTTGGCTAATGTGGTTTTATAGTATTGACTTCTGTTCGACAACCAATATTAATTCAATAACTAGACATCACAGGGCTTGGCTAATGTGGTTTTATAGTATTGACTTCTGTTCGACAGCCAATATTAATTCAATAACTAGACATCACAGGGCTTGGCTAATGTGGTTTTATAGTATTGACTTCTGTTCGACAACCAATATTAATTCAATAACTAGACATCACAGGGCTTGGCTAATGTGGTTTTATAGTATTGACTTCTGTTCGACAGCCAATATTAATTCAATAACTAGACATCACAGGGCTTGGCTAATGTGGTTTTATAGTATTGACTTCTGTTCGACAGCCAATATTAATTCAATAACTAGACATCACAGGGCTTGGCTAATGTGGTTTTATAGTATTGACTTCTGTTCGACAGCCAATATTAATTCAATAACTAGACATCACAGGGCTTGGCTAATGTGGTTTTATAGTATTGACTTCTATTCGGCAGCCAATATTAATTCAATAACTAGACATCACAGGGCTTGGCTAATGTGGTTTTACAATATTGACTTTTGTTCGACAACCAATATTAATTCAATAACTAGACATCACAGGGCTTGGCTAATGTGGTTTTATAGTATTGACTTCTGTTCGACAACAAATATTAATTCAATAACTAGACATCACAGGGCTTGGCTAATGTGGTTTTATAGTATTGACTTCTGTTCGACAACCAATATTAATTCAATAACTAGACATCACAGGGCTTGGCTAATGTGGTTTTATAGTATTGAATTCTGTTCGACAGCCAATATTAATTCAATAACTAGACATCACAGGGCTTGGCTAATGTGGTTTTATAGTATTGACTTCTGTTCGACAACAAATATTAATTCAATAACTAGACATCACAGGGCTTGGCTAATGTGGTTTTATAGTATTGACTTCTGTTCGACAACCAATATTAATTCAATAACTAGACATCACAGGGCTTGGCTAATGTGGTTTTATAGTATTGAATTCTGTTCGACAGCCAATATTAATTCAATAACTAGACATCACAGGGCTTGGCTAATGTGGTTTTATAGTATTGACTTCTGTTCGACAACCAATATTAATTCAATAACTAGACATCACAGGGCTTGGCTAATGTGGTTTTATAGTATTGACTTGTGTTCGACAACCAATATTAATTCAATAACTAGACATCACAGGACTAGGTTAATGTGGTTTTATAGTATTGACTTCTGTTCGACAACCAATATTAATTCAATACCTAGACATCACAGGGCTTGGCTAATGTGGTTTTATAGTATTGACTTCTGTTCGACAACCAATATTAATTCAATACCTAGACAACACAGGGCTTGGCTAATGTGGTTTTATAGTATTGACTTCTGTTCGACAACCAATATTACGTCAATAACTAGACATCACAGGGCTTGGCTAATGTGGTTTTATAGTATTGACTTCTGTTCGACAACCAATATTAATTCAATAACTAGACATCACAGGGCTTGGCTAATGTGGTTTTATAGTATTGACTTCTGTTCGACAACAAATATTAATTCAATAACTAGACATCACAGGGCTTGGCTAATGTGGTTTTATAGTATTGACTTCTGTTCGACAGCCAATATTAATTCAATAACTAGACATCACAGGGCTTGGCTAATGTGGTTTTATAGTATTGACTTCTGTTCGACAGCCAATATTAATTCAATCACTAGGCATGACAGGGCTTGGCTAATGTGGTTTTATAGTATTGACTTCTGTTCGACAACCAATATTAATTCAATAACTAGACATCACAGGGCTTGGCTAATGTGGTTTTATAGTATTGACTTCTGTTCGACAACCAATATTAATTCAATACCTAGACATCACAGGGCTTGGCTAATGTGGTTTTATAGTATTGACTTCTGTTCGACAACCAATATTAATTCAATAACTAGACATCACAGGACTAGGTTAATGTGGTTTTATAGTATTGACTTCTGTTCGACAACCAATATTAATTCAATACCTAGAGATCACAGGGCTTGGCTAATGTGGTTTAATAGTATTGACTTCTGTTCGACAACCAATATTAATTCAATACCTAGACAACACAGGGCTTGGCTAATGTGGTTTTATAGTATTTACTTCTGTTCGACAACCAATATTAATTCAATAACTAGACATCACAGGGCTTGGCTAATGTGGTTTTATAGTATTGACTTCTGTTCGACAACCAATATTAATTCAATAACTAGACATCACAGGGCTTGGCTAATGTGGTTTTATAGTATTGACTTCTGTTCGACAACCAATATTAATTCAATAACTAGACATCACAGGGCTTGGCTAATGTGGTTTTATAGTATTGACTTCTGTTCGACAACCAATATTAATTCAGTAACTAGACATCACAGGGCTTGGCTAATGTGGTTTTATAGTATTGACTTCTGTTCGACAACCAATATTAATTCAACAACTAGACATCACAGGACTAGGTTAATGTGGTTTTATAGTATTGACTTCTGTTCGACAACCAATATTAATTCAATACCTAGACATCACAGGACTAGGTTAATGTGGTTTTATAGTATTGACTTCTGTTCGACAACCAATATTAATTCAATACCTAGACATCACAGGGCTTGGCTAATGTGGTTTTATAGTATTGACTTCTGTTCTACAACCAATATTAATTCAATAACTAGACATCACAGGGCTTGGCTAATGTGGTTTTATAGTATTGACTTCTGTTCGACAACCAATATTAATTCAATAACTAGACATCACAGGGCTTGGCTAATGTGGTTTTATAGTATTGACTTCTGTTCGACAACCAATATTAATTCAATAACTAGACATCACAGGGCTTGGCTAATGTGGTTTTATAGTATTGAATTCTGTTCGACAGCCAATATTAATTCAATAACTAGACATCACAGGGCTTGGCTAATGTGGTTTTATAGTATTGACTTCTGTTCGACAACCAATATTAATTCAATAACTAGACATCACAGGGCTTGGCTAATGTGGTTTTATAGGATTGACTTGAGTTCGACAACCAATATTAATTCAATAACTAGACATCACAGGACTAGGTTAATGTGGTTTTATAGTATTGACTTCTGTTCGACAACCAATATTAATTCAATACCTAGACATCACAGGGCTTGGCTAATGTGGTTTTATAGTATTGACTTCTGTTCGACAACCAATATTAATTCAATACCTAGACAACACAGGGCTTGGCTAATGTGGTTTTATAGTATTGACTTCTGTTCGACAACCAATATTACGTCAATAACTAGACATCACAGGGCTTGGCTAATGTGGTTTTATAGTATTGACTTCTGTTCGACAACCAATATTAATTCAATAACTAGACATCACAGGGCTTGGCTAATGTGGTTTTATAGTATTGACTTCTGTTCGACAACAAATATTAATTCAATAACTAGACATCACAGGGCTTGGCTAATGTGGTTTTATAGTATTGACTTCTGTTCGACAACCAATATTAATTCAATAACTAGACATCACAGGGCTTGGCTAATGTGGTTTTATAGTATTGACTTCTGTTCGACAACCAATATTAATTCAATAACTAGACATCACAGGGCTTGGCTAATGTGGTTTTACAGTATTGACTTCTGTTCGACAGCCAATATTAATTCAATAACTAGACATCACAGGGCTTGGCTAATGTGGTTTTATAGTATTGATTTCTGTTCGACAACCAATATTAATTCAATAACTAGACATCACAGGGCTTGGCTAATGTGGTTTTATAGTATTGACTTCTGTTCGACAACCAATATTAATTCAATAACTAGACATCACAGGGCTTGGCTAATGTGGTTTTATAGTATTGACTTCTGTTCGACAACCAATATTAATTCAATAACTAGACATCACAGGGCTTGGCTAATGTGGTTTTATAGTATTGACTTCTGTTCGACAACCAATATTAATTCAATAACTAGATATCACAGGGCTTGGCTAATGTGGTTTTATAGTATTGACTTCTGTTCGACAACCAATATTAATTCAATAACTAGACATCACAGGGCTTGGATAATGTGGTTTTATAGTATTGACTTCTGTTCGACAACCAATATTAATTCAATAACTAGACATCACAGTGCTTGGCTAATGTGGTTTTATAGTATTGACTTCTGTTCGACAACCAATATTAATACAATAACTAGACATCACAGGGCTTGGCTAATGTGGTTTTATAGTATTGACTTCTGTTCGACAACCAATATTAATTCAATAACTAGACATCACAGGGCTTGGCTAATGTGGTTTTATAGTATTGACTTCTGTTCGACAGCCAATATTAATTCAATAACTAGACATCACAGGGCTTGGCTAATGTGGTTTTATAGTATTGACTTCTGTTCGACAACCAATATTAATTCAATAACTAGACATCACAGGGCTTGGCTAATGTGGTTTTATAGTATTGACTTCTGTTCGACAGCCAATATTAATTCAATAACTAGACATCACAGGGCTTGGCTAATGTGGTTTTATAGTATTGACTTCTGTTCGACAGCCAATATTAATTCAATAACTAGACATCACAGGGCTTGGCTAATGTGGTTTTATAGTATTGACTTCTGTTCGACAGCCAATATTAATTCAATAACTAGACATCACAGGGCTTGGCTAATGTGGTTTTATAGTATTGACTTCTATTCGGCAGCCAATATTAATTCAATAACTAGACATCACAGGGCTTGGCTAATGTGGTTTTACAATATTGACTTTTGTTCGACAACCAATATTAATTCAATAACTAGACATCACAGGGCTTGGCTAATGTGGTTTGATAGTATTGACTTCTGTTCGACAACCAATATTAATTCAATAACTAGACATCACAGGGCTTGGCTATTGTGGTTTTATAGTATTGAATTCTGTTCGACACCCAATATTAATTCAATAACTAGACATCACAGGACTTGGCTAATGTGGTTTTATAGTATTGACTTTTGTTCGACAACCAATATTAATTCAATAACTAGACATCACAGGCCTTGGCTAATGTGGTTTTATAGTATTGACTTCTGTTCGACAACCAATATTAATTCAATAACTAGACATCACAGGGCTTGGCTAATGTGGTTTTATAGTATTGACTTCTGTTCGACAGCCAATATTAATTCAAAAGCTAGACATCACAGGGCTTGGCTATTGTGGTTTTATAGTATTGACTTCTGTTCGACAGCCAATATTAATTCAATAACTAGACATCACAGGGCTTGGCTAATGTGGTTTTATAGTATTGACTTCTGTTCGACAACCAATATTAATTCAATAACTAGACATCACAGGGCTTGGCTAATGTGGTTTTATAGTATTGACTTCTGTTCGACAGCCAATATTAATTCAATAAGTAGACATCACAGGGCTTGGCTAATGTGGTTTTATAGTATTGACTTCTGTTCGACAACCAATATTAATTCAATAACTAGACATCACAGGGCTTGGCTAATGTGGTTTTATAGTATTGAATTCTGTTCGACAGCCAATATTAATTCAATAACTAGACATCACAGGGCTTGGCTAATGTGGTTTTATAGTATTGACTTCTGTTCGACAGCCAATATTAATTCAATAACTAGACATCACAGGGCTTGGCTAATGTGGTTTTATAGTATTGACTTCTGTTCGACAGCCAATATTAATTCAATAACTAGACTTCACAGGGCTTGGCTAATGTAGTTTTATAGTATTGACTTCTGTTCGACAGCCAATATTAATTCAATAACTAGACATCACAGGGCTTGGCTAATGTGGTTTTATAGTATTGACTTCTGTTCGACAACCAATATTAATTCAATAACTAGACATCACAGGGCTTGGCTAATGTGGTTTTATAGTATTGACTTCTGTTCGCCAGCCAATATTAATTCAATAACTAGACATCACAGGGCTTGGCTAATGTGGTTTTATAGTATTGACTTCTGTTCGACAGCCAATATTAATTCAAAAACTAGACATCACAGGGCTTGGCTAATGTGGTTTTATAGTATTGACTTCTGTTCGACAGCCAATATTAATTAAATAACTAGACATCACAGGGCTTGGCTAATGTGGTTTTATAGTATTGACTTTTGTTCGACAACCAATATTAATTCAATAACTAGACATCACAGGGCTTGGCTAATGTGGTTTTATAGTATTGACTTCTGTTCGACAGCCAATATTAATTCAATAACTAGACATCACAGGGCTTCGCTAATGTGGTTTTATAGTATTGACTTCTGTTTGACAACCAATATTAATTCAATAACTAGACATCACAGGGCTTGGCTAATGTGGTTTTATAGTATTGACTTCTGTTCGACAACCAATATTAATTCAATAACTAGACATTACAGTGCTTGGCTAATGTGGTTTTATAGTATTGACTTCTGTTCTACAAACAATATTAATTCAATAACTAGACATCACAGGGCTTGGCTAATGTGGTTTTATAGTATTGACTTCTGTTCGACAACCAATATTAATTCAATAACTAGACATCACAGGGCTTGGCTAATGTGGTTTTATAGTATTGACTTCTGTTCGACAACCAATATTAATTCAATAACTAGACATCACAGGGCTTGGCTAATGTGGTTTTATAGTATTGACTTCTGTTCGACAACCAATATTAATTCAATAACTAGACATCACAGGGCTTGGCTAATGTGGTTTTATAGTATTGACGTCTGTTCGACAACCAATATTAATTCAATAACTAGACATCACAGGGCTTGGCTAATGTGGTTTTATAGTATTGACTTCTGTTCGACAAAAAATATTATTTCAATAACTAGACATCACAGGGCTTGGCTAATGTGGTTTTATAGTATTGACTTCTGTTCGACAACCAATATTAATTCAATAACTAGACATGACAGGGCTTGGCTAATGTGGTTTTATAGTATTGACTTCTGTCCGACAGCCAAAATTAATTCAATAACTAGACATCACAGGGCTTGGCTAATGTGGTTTTATAGTATTGACTTCTGTTCGACAACCAATATTAATTCAATAACTAGACATCACAGGGCTTGGCTAACGTGGTTTTATAGTATTGACTTCTGTTCGACAGCCAATATTAATTCAATAACTAGACATCACAGGGCTTGGCTAATGTGGTTTTATAGTATTGACTTCTGTTCGACAGCCAATATTAATTCAATAACTAGACATCACAGGGCTTGGCTAATGTGGTTTTATAGTATTGACTTCTGTTCGACAGCCAATATTAATTCAATAACTAGACATCACAGGGCTTGGCTAATGTGGTTTTATAGTATTGACTTCTATTCGACAGCCAATATTAATTCAATAACTAGACATCACAGGGCTTGGCTAATGTGGTTTTATAGTATTGACGTTTGTTCTACAACCAATATTAATTCAATAACTAGACATCACAGGGCTTGGCTAATGTGGTTTTATAGTATTGACTTTTGTTCGACAACCAATATTAATTCAATAACTAGACATCAGAGGACTTGGCTAATGTGGTTTATAGTATTGACTTCTGTTCGACAACCAATATTAATTCAATAACTAGACATCACAGGGCTTGGCTAATGTGATTTTATAGTATTGACTTCTGTTCGACAACCGATATTAATTCAATAACTAGACATCACAGGGCTTGGCTAATGTGGTTTTATAGTATTGACTTCTGTTCGACAGCCAATATTAATTCAATAACTAGACATCACAGGGCTTGGCTAATGTGGTTTTATAGTATTGACTTCTGTTCGACTGCCAATATTAATTCAATAACTAGACATCACAGGGCTTGGCTAATGTGGTTTTATAGTATTGACTTATGTTCGACAACCAATATTAATTCAATAACTAGACATCACAGGTCTTGGCTAATGTGGTTTTATAGTATTGACTTCTGTTCGACAACCAATATTAATTCAATAACTAGACATCACAGGGCTTGGCTAATGTGGTTTTATAGTATTGACTTCTGTTCGGCAACCAATATTAATTCAATAACTAGACATCACAGGGCTTGGCTAATGTGGTTTTATTGTATTGACTTCTGTTCGACAACCAATATTAATTCAATAACTAGACATCACAGGGCTTGGCTTATGTGGTTTTATAGTATTGACTTCTGTTCGACAGCCAATATTAATTCAATAACTAGACATCACAGGGCTTTGCTAATGTGGTTTTATAGTATTGACTTCTGTTCGACAACCAATATTAATTCAATAACTAGACATCACAGGGCTTGGCTAATGTGGTTTTATAGTATTGACTTCTGTTCGACAGCCAATATTAATTCAATAACTAGACATCACAGGGCTTGGCTAATGTGGTTTTATAGTATTGACTTCTGTTCGACAACCAATATTAATTCAATAAATAGACATCACAGGGCTTGGCTAATGTGGTTTTATAGTATTGACTTCTGTTCGTCAACCAATATTAATTCAATAACTAGACATCACAGGGCTTGGCTAATGTGGTTTTATAGTATTGACTTCTGTTCGACAGCCAATATTAATTCAATAACTAGACATCACAGGGCTTGGCTAATGTGGTTTTATAGTATTGACTTCTTTTCGACAGTCAATATTAATTCAATAACTAGACATCACAGGGCTTGGCTTATATGGTTTTATAGTATTGACTTCTGTTCGACAACCAATATTAATTCAATAACTAGACATCACAGGGCTTGGCTAATGTGGTTTTATAGTATTGACTTCTGTTCGACAACCAATATTAATTCAATAACTAGACATCACAGGGCTTGGCTAATGTGGTTTTATAGTATTGACTTCTGTTCGACAGCCAATATTAATTCAATAACTAGACATCACAGGGCTTGGCTAATGTGGTTTTATAGTATTGACTTCTGTTCGACAACCAATATTAATTCAATAACTAGACATCACAGGGCTTGGCTAATGTGGTTTTATAGTATTGACTTCTGTTCGACAACCAATATTAATTCAATAACTAGACATCACAGGGCTTGGCTAATGTGGTTTTATAGTATTGACTTCTGTTCGACAACCAATATTAATTCAATCACTAGACATCACAGGGCTTGGGTAATGCGGTTTTATAGTATTGACTTCTGTTCGACAACCAATATTAATTCAATAACTAGACATCACAGGGCTTGGCTAATGTGGTTTTATAGTATTGACTTCTGTTCGACAGCCAATATTAATTCAATAACTAGACATCACAGGGCTTGGCTAATGTGGTTTTATAGTATTGACTTCTGTTCGACAACCAATATTAATTCAATAACTAGACATCACAGGGCTTGGCTAATGTGGTTTAATAGTATTGACTTCTGTTCGACAACCAATATTAATTCAATAACTAGACATCACAGGGCTTGGCTAATGTGGTTTAATAGTATTGACTTCTGTTCGACAAACAATATTAATTCAATAACTAGACATCACAGGGCTTGGCTAATGTGGTTTTATAGTATTGACTTCTGTTCGACAACCAATATTAATTCAATAACTAGACATCACAGGGCTTGGCTAATGTGGTTTTATAGTATTGACTTCTGTTCGACAACCAATATTAATTCAATAACTAGACATCACAGGGCTTGGCTAATGTGGTTTTATAGTATTGACTTCTGTTCGACAACCAATATTAATTCAATAACTAGACATCACAGGGCTTGGCTAATGTGTTTTTTTAGTATTGACTTCTGTTCGACAACCATTGTTAATTCAATAACTAGACATCACAGGGCTTGGCTAATGTGGTTTTATAGTATTGACTTCTGTTCGACAACCAATATTAATTCAATAACTAGACATCACAGGGCTTCGCTAATGTGGTTTTATAGTATTGACTTTTGTTCGACAACCAATATTAATTCAATAACTAGACATCACAGGGCTTCGCTAATGTGGTTTTATAGTATTGACTTCTGTTCGACGGCCAATATTAATTCAATAACTAGACATCACAGGGCTTGGCTAATGTGGATTTATAGTATTGACTTCTGTTCGACAGCCAATATTAATTCAATAACTAGACATCACAGGGCTTGGCTAATGTGGTTTCATAGTATTGACTTCTGTTCGACAGCCAATATTAATTCAATAACAAGACATCACAGGGTTTGGCTAATGTGGTTTTATAGTATTGACTTCTGTTCGACAGCCAATATTAATTCAATAACTAGACATCACATGGCTTGGCTAATGTGGTTTCATAGTATTGACTTCTGTTCGACAGCCAATATTAATTCAATAACTAGACATCACAGGGCTTGGCTAATGTAGTTTTATAGTATTGACTTCTGTTCGACAACCAATATTAATTCAATAACTAGACATCACAGGGCTTGGCTAATGTGGTTTTATAGTATTGACTTCTGTTCGACAACCAATATTAATTCAATAACTAGACATCACAGGGCTTGGCTAATGTGGTTTTATAGTATTGACTTCTGTTCAACAGCCAATATTAATTCAATAACTAGACATCACAGGGCTTGGCTAATGTGGTTTTATAGTATTGACTTCTATTCGACAGCCAATATTAATTCAATAACTAGACATCACAGGGCTTGGCTAATGTGGTTTTATAGTATTGACTTCTGTTCGACAACCAATATTAATTCAATAAATAGACATCACAGGGCTTGGCTAATGTGGTTTTATAGTATTGACTTCTGTTCGTCAACCAATATTAATTCAATAACTAGACATCACAGGGCTTGGCTAATGTGGTTTTATAGTATTGACTTCTGTTCGACAGCCAATATTAATTCAATAACTAGACATCACAGGGCTTGGCTAATGTGGTTTTATAGTATTGACTTCTTTTCGACAGTCAATATTAATTCAATAACTAGACATCACAGGGCTTGGCTTATATGGTTTTATAGTATTGACTTCTGTTCGACAACCAATATTAATTCAATAACTAGACATCACAGGGCTTGGCTAATGTGGTTTTATAGTATTGACTTCTGTTCGTCAACCAATATTAATTCAATAACTAGACATCACAGGGCTTGGCTAATGTGGTTTTATAGTATTGACTTCTGTTCGACAACCAATATTAATTCAATAACTAGACATCACAGGGCTTGGCTAATGTGGTTTTATAGTATTGACGTCTGTTCGACAACCAATATTAATTCAATAACTAGACATCACAGGGCTTGGCTAATGTGGTTTTATAGTATTGACTTCTGTTCGACAACCAATATTAATTCAATAACTAGACATCACAGGGCTTGGCTAATGTGGTTTTATAGTATTGACTTCTGTTCGACAACCAATATTAATTCAATAACTAGACATCACAGGGCTTGGCTAATGTGGTTTTATAGTATTGACTTCTGTCTGACAGCCAAAATTAATTCAATAACTAGACATCACAGGGCTTGGCTAATGTGGTTTTATAGTATTGACTTCTGTTCGACAACCAATATTAATTCAATAATTAGACATCACAGGGCTTGGCTAATGTGGTTTTATAGTATTGACTTCTGTTCGACAGCCAATATTAATTCAATAACTAGACATCACAGGGCTTGGCTAATGTGGTTTTATAGTATTGACTTCTGTTCGACAGCCAATATTAATTCAATAACTAGACATCACAGGGCTTGGCTAATGTGGTTTTATAGTATTGACTTCTGTTCGACAGCCAATATTAATTCAATAACTAGACATCACAGGGCTTGGCTAATGTGGTTTTTTAGTATTGACTTCTGTTCGACAGCCAATATTAATTCAATAACTAGACATCACAGGGCTTGGCTAATGTGGTTTTATAGTATTGACTTCTATTCGACAGCCAATATTTATTCAATAACTAGACATCACAGGGCTTGGCTAATGTGGTTTTATAGTATTGACGTTTGTTCTACAACCAATATTAATTCAATAACTAGACATCACAGGGCTTGGCTAATGTGGTTTTATAGTATTGACTTTTGTTCGACAACCAATATTAATTCAATAACTAGACATCACAGGGTTTGGCTAATGTGGTTTTATAGTATTGACTTCTGTTCGACAACCAATATTAATTCAATAACTAGACATCACAGGGCTTGGCTAATGTGATTTTATAGTATTGACTTCTGTTCGACAACCAATATTAATTCAATAACTAGACATCACAGGGCTTGGCTAATGTGGTTTTATAGTATTGACTTCTGTTCGACAGCCAATATTAATTCAATAAATAGACATCACAGGGCTTGGCTAATGTGGTTTTATAGTATTGACTTCTGTTCGACTGCCAATATTAATTCAATAACTAGACATCACAGGGCTTGGCTAATGTGGTTTTATAGTATTGACTTATGTTCGACACCCAATATTAATTCAATAACTAGACATCACAGGGCTTGGCTAATGTGGTTTTATAGTATTGACTTCTGTTCGACAACCAATATTAATTCAATAACTAGACATCACAGGGCTTGGCTAATGTGGTTTTATAGTATTGACTTCTGTTCGGCAATCAATATTAATTCAATAACTAGACATCACAGGGCTTGGCTAATGTGGTTTTATAGTATTGACTTCTGTTCGATAACCAATATTAATTCAATAACTAGACATCACAGGGCTTGGCTAATGTGGTTTTATAGTATTGACTTCTGTTCGACAACCAATATTAATTCAATAACTAGACATCACAGGGCTTGGCTAATGTGGTTTTATAGTATTGACTTCTGTTCGACAGCCAATATTAATTCAATAACTAGACATCACAGGGCTTGGCTAATGTGGTTTTATAGTATTGTCTTCTGTTCGACATCCAATATTAATTCAATAACTAGACATCACAGGGCTTGGCTAATGTGGTTTTATAGTATTGACTTCTGTTCGACAGCCAATATTAATTCAATAACTAGACATCACAGGGCTTGGCTAATGTGGTTTTATAGTATTGACTTCTGTTCGACAACCAATATTAATTCAATAACTAGACATCACAGGGCTTGGCTAATGTGGTTTTATAGTATTGACTTCTGTTCGACAACCAATATTAATTCAATAACTAGACATCACAGGGCTTGGCTAATGTGGTTTTATAGTATTGACTTCTGTTCGACAACCAATATTAATTCAATAACTAGACATCACAGGGCTTGGCTAATGTGGTTTTATAGTATTGACTTCTGTTCGACACCCAATATTAATTCAATAACTAGACATCACAGGGTTTGGCTAATGTGGTTTTATAGTATTTACTTCTGTTCGACAGCAAATATTAATTCAATAACTAAACATCACAGGGCTTGGCTAATGTGGTTTTATAGTATTGACTTCTGTTCGACAGCAAATATTAATTGAATAACTAGACATCACAGGGCTTGGCTAATGTGGTTTTATACGCTCGATTAAAAAACGGTTGTATTATGGAATCAGTCTGTCCGTCCGTTTGTCCATCCGTTAACCCTTTATCCAACGTAACGGCCAAAACCGGCCAGCGCTATTCTCAAAAATCGCCAATTAATTTTCAAAATATTTTCATTTTTTGTCTCAAAAACATAGGTTATGACCCCTCGTTGGAACGAGCTCGTTCCAACGAGGGGTCATAATCTATGTTTTTGAGACAAAAAATGAAAAAATTTAGTTATTCAAGAATTTTTTTTCCAAGTGTCGTCTGCTTTTCATGTTAGGTAAAGGGTTAACATATTTGGTTTCCGATTGATAACTGCAGTTTGGTCTCAACCAAAGTTGGTACAATTCAAAATGGCTTACGGCCTATTTATCCAGGCCTGGCGGTACTCATATTTGTCATGTATTGGTTCAAGAGGAATAACTCTATATTTCCTTAATCATCAATGTGACTGCGGACCTGTTTCAGTACCTCGCTAATTAATACACGGCTCCGGTCACCTGAAGAATAATAAAGCACAGATCTCTGGGTGTTTTCGTACACTCATATTGATGTATACATTGATGATTATTGTAAAAAAATGTTTCTTCAAACCTTTTACAACTGTGTTCGAGGCATTGATTTTGCGTTTTTTATTTGTTACGTTCGGTCATGGCTAAAGTATACCATTTGAGAGCACACGCAATTTGATTTACTGAATAGTGGATTAGACTGCGTTATGATGCAAACAAATCTTCGTTCGGTCTAATTTACTATCTCTCTTAGCCTCATTTCGGTATTTAACAGCCATATCCTGTGGCACCCCAATTTCAGCACCCATTTTTGGAAAAACCTGGCTCTCAGCTCCCCTTTTTAGTCTTATGAGGCCACGAGGGCTATGAGAAAGTCCCTCAATGAGGTCTTATTTTCTATCTCTTCAGCCTCATTTCGGTTGAGGCCATGAGGGCCATGGCAAAATCCCTCAATGAGGTCTAATTTACTGTCACTCTTAGCCTCATTTGGGTATTTAAGGATACCTATGACCCAGCTCCTAAATTGCTCCTAGCTCCTACATGGCTCATATACAGCTGCTATGCTGGTAGTCTTACCCACGGCTTCCATCTTATCTCCAAAGCTCCAAAACCAAACTTGTCTACAAATATCTTTCCTATCATTAGCTTCTACAACATTCTTTTGTCATTTCGGCCTTGTACCATTACTATTGGCTATCGTTATTCTGCCCCATGTCTCAAACATTAATACTTCCTAGCTATACCTATCTGTGTCTCGACTGTACCCTCGATCAGACTGCTTCGTGTTCCCCATTT
This sequence comes from Pictodentalium vernedei, assembly GCA_031216915.1. Taxonomy (NCBI): domain Eukaryota; kingdom Metazoa; phylum Mollusca; class Scaphopoda; order Dentaliida; family Dentaliidae; genus Pictodentalium; species Pictodentalium vernedei. The sequence continues at coordinate 883,573,865 of CM062297.1, read as the reverse complement.
TGTACCATTTTATACAGCGTTCAATTTAAAATATCTATAGACATGCTATAAAAGAGATTCCATAAGTGGGATTCCTAGCCGATTCCGTAAAATTGGATCTTTTACCCAGGCTTGGGGTATACAACTTGGCAGATATAGAGTTTTTTCAACAGTGCATTTCACTACTGGTTTTCTTATCTCGGCCTCTTTGGGGCTTTTACGGTGCATTCCGCTACTGTTTTTTTTTTCTTAGTCTCCTTGCAACTCGATATGCCTGTAGACTACATTTAAGTATTCTGCTTTGTTTATTTTGTGTGGAGGGGGTTGAAGCAGTTGTCCAAGCTTTTTTCGAGTGGAGATCTTAACCCGAAAAGTGTAGCCACTCCTCCTCCCTAGCAGGTAAGCTTGAAATTCTTTAAAAAGAATTTTCGAGACCCACCACTGACAATACCTTGAGATGGTGTCAGGGCAGTTCTTTTCAAATTTTCAAAATCTCCTCGGCGTTTTGTCCCAAGTCGAGTTTCGTACAAAGTCGATTCGTCCAAAACAAATTTTTTTTAGGGAGGGAAGGGGAGGGGGGTGGGTTATGAGAGAGGAGTGCCCTTTCATGTATTTTTGAAGGTAGATGTCATTTAGATTGTGTATTGGTGTGTTTCAGGGTGAGTTATGTCCGTGCGGTTGGTTTGCTTGTAATGGATGGGTTAATAGTACGTTTCAATGAGAGCGGTAGAATGTTTATGAATGCATTTATGTCGGGTATAGTGTTGAAATAATAATAATATCATCATTATGTACTGGGTTATATATTCATACCACCCGTATTTTGGCAAATAAAAATCAACCAAGAGAATCCAACGTGTCCATTGAAACTCTCAATGTGTAAGCCTACCCGTAATTAAAGCTATTTATGAGTCCGTTTGGGTTGCTTGTTATTCAAGGGTTATTAACAATCACAGGGAATGTTTTAGTAACATCTCCAAGTTATCGTGATATTCATTTTCAAATGGATTTAGAATTCAAAAATCTAGTGTCGTATTCAACAACATTAGGTTAGCTTAAAACTTTACCTAACCCTTACCCAAACGCAACGGCCAAAACCAATCAGCGCTATTCTCAAAAATCCAATTAATTTTCATTATCTTTTGTAAATTACTCTGAGGCAAGCGGACGAATCGTTACGTGGAGAGTTAAAGGAAATAAAGACACGCCCTTTTAACGTATTTCGATATTTTCATTCCTGTGAGAACTGCGGGATGTGTAAAAGTTTTGTTTCATTCCGAAATATATTTCGATGACGTGGCAACTGTTACTTATTCCCAGTTCCTTATTCGACATTCTCTATCAACCGACCAAATCGGTCGATAGAGAATGTCCAATAACGGAGTAGGATTAAGTAACAGTTGTCACATGCGTATTTATTTCTCCAAATGCTATATGCTATTCTAAGAAAAAGGGGACATTGATTAGAAAAAACATCACGTGATACTTAAATAGACAAACTTATCCCTTTACTAGCATAATGAACATGACCGTCGAGATTTATCCATAAAGCACCACGTACAATTATTATGACCTCAAAATCTCTGAGATTGCTCCAATGAGGGGCCATACAATTAAAACTAGAAGTCCTGTCCTGAAATGCGCAGAAGTAGCACGTTGATATGCGCGTTAATGTGCGCGTGATGGCCCAAGTCAAGCTATCAAATTCTGTACATATGGCCTGTGCACAAGCAATGTTTCAGCCAATGGACCTCCGGGTAACCCGGCGGTCCATTGGCAGAAACATTGCATGTGTTTGTTATGAGTGATCAGGAGAACATGCCGTGCTTTGGATGCCATTCAATATGGCAATTGCGCGCAATTCCAACGCGCAATTAAGCCTAGATAAGCGCACAATTCGTGACAGGACTTCTAGTTTTAACTGTAGGTCATGTGTGTGATGCAATAAAAAATGTGTTTGCATGTATCGTCAACGTTGATCTTACTTACAAATAAACATGCTATCAGAAAACCTGTCAACAATACCGCACTAAATGGATGCTAAAAAATTCAGAGCACGAATGATGGGTTTGAAGATGCCATCAAACATCAATCATCGATTTTGAATGTTACAGGTCCACACCCACAGGTCCATCCCCCACTGCAGCTGTAGAAATCTCAAAAAGGCGTAAAAAAGTATAATGGTTTCAAACTGAAGCTTCACACATCTCCATTGAGTGTTTTTTGTACCGAGTTCACTAAAATCGATATAATCATTGGTCGAGTTCACCGACATTGATGTGAACCGAGGTTACTGAGTTCACTGACATTGATGTGAACCGAGGTTACTGAGTTCACTAACATAGATGTGAACCGACTTTACTGAGTTCACTAACATTGATGTGAACCGATTTTGTCGAGTTCTCTAACATTGGTGTGAACCGACTTTACTGAGTTCACTAACATTGAAGTGAACCGATTTTGTCGAGTTCACTAACATTGATATGAACCGAGTTTACTGAGTTCATTAACCCTGAAATGAACCGAGTTTACTGAGTTCATTAACATTGAAGTGAAACGAGTTTACTGAGTTCATTAACATTGATGTGAACTGAGTTTACAGAGTTCATTAACACTGAAGTGAACCGAATTTACTGAGTTCATTAACATTGATATAAACCGAGTTTACTGAGTTCAATAACATTGATGGGAACCGAGTTTACTGAGTTCATTAACATTGAAGTGAACCGAGTTTACTGAGTTCATTAACATTGATATGAACCGAGTTTACTGAGTTCAATAACATTGATGTGAACCGAGTTTACTGAGTTCAATAACATTGATGTGAACCGAGTTTACTGAGTTCAATAACATTGATGGGAACCGAGTTTACTGAGTTCATTAACATTGAAGTGAACCGAGTTTACTGAGTTCATTAACATTGATATGAACCGAGTGTACTGAGTTCACTAACATTGAAGTGAACCGAGTTTACTGAATTCACTAACATTGATATGAACCGAGTTTACTGAGTTCACTAACATTGAAGTGAACCGAGTTTACTGAGTTCACTAACATTGATATGAACCGAGTTTACTGAGTTCAATAACATTGATGTGAACCGAGTTTACTGAGTTCAATAACATTGATGGGAACTGAGTTTACTGAGTTCATTAACATTGAAGTGAACCGAGTTTACTGAGTTCATTAACATTGATATGAACCGAGTTTACTGAGTTCACTAACATTGAAGTGAACCGAGTTTACTGAGTTCAATAACATTGAAGTGACCGAGTTTACTGAGTTCATTAACATTGAAGTGAACCGAGTTTACTGAGTTCATTAACATTGAAGTGAACCGAGTTTACTGAGTTCATTAACATTGAAGTGAACCGATTTTGTCGAGTTCACTAACACTGAAGTGAACCGAGTTTACTGCGTTCACTAACATTGATATGAACCGAGTTTACTGGGTTCACTAACATTGAAGTGAACCGAGTTTACTGCGTTCACTAACATTGATATGAACCGAGTTTACTGAGTTCACTAACGTTGATGTGAAGCGAGTTTACTGAGTTCAATAACATTGAAGTGAACCGAGTTTACTGAGTTCAATAACATTGATGGGAACCGAGTTTACTGAGTTCACTAACACTGAAGTGAACCGAGTTTACTGCGTTCACTAACATTGATATGAACCGAGTTTACTGGGTTCACTAACATTGATATGAACCGAGTTTACTGAGTTCATTAACATTGAAGTGAACCGATTTTGTCGAGTTCACTAACACTGAAGTGAACCGAGTTTACTGCGTTCAATAACATTGATGGGAACCGAGTTTACTGAGTTCACTAACACTGAAGTGAACCGAGTTTACTGCGTTCACTAACATTGATATGAACCGAGTTTACTGGGTTCACTAACATTGATATGAACCGAGTTTACTGAGTTCATTAACATTGAAGTGAACCGATTTTGTCGAGTTCACTAACACTGAAGTGAACCGAGTTTACTGCGTTCACTAACATTGATTTGAACCGAGTTTACTGGGTTCACTAACATTGAAGTGAACCGAGTTTACTGAGTTCACTAACATTGATATGAACCGAGTTTCCTGAGTTCACTAACATTGAAGTGAACCGAGTTTACTGCGTTCACTAACATTGATATGAACCGAGTTTACTGAGTTCACTAACATTGAAGTGAACCGAGTTTACTGATTTTACTGGACATCAAATTGTGAAGAGTTAGAGATTATTTTTATAATTTATACTACATCCTTTACTTAACCCTTTACCAAACGTAACAGTCAAAACCGACCTGTGCGTTATTCACAAAAATCAACAATTAATTTTATAATGTTTTTCATTTTTTGTCTCAATAACATAGGTTATGACCCCTGTTTGGAACGAGGGGTCACAAGCTATGTTTTGAGGCAAAAATGAAAAAAAGTTAGTTATTCAAGAATTTTGTTTGCAAGACTTAGTGTCGTCTGATTTCATGTTAGGTTAATGACTAAAGTTGACAAGCGCTGTTCACAATAATCGCCATCCAATTTTAAGTATTTTAAAATATTTTTGCCTAATAAACATATCTTAGCATAGTCGAGCTCATTCAAGTGAAGTTTCATAATAACTTATGATTTCGAAATAAAAAAAAAATAAAATATTTAGTTATTCAAGAAATGTTTTTTTTTTCTGTTGCTAATATCGCGATTTATTTGTATTAGGTAGAAAGTTAATGGAACATAAGAGAAGATTAATTTATTTCTACTTCCTAAACCAACTTACTTACAGCATTACAACGTTGAGTGCTGACGTCATTCGGGCATTGGACGTGTTTTGGATTCTGACGCCATTCGGGTATTAGACGTGTTTTGGATTCTGACGTCATTTCCGTATTAGACGTGCTTTGGATTCTGACGTCATTCGGGTATTAGACGTGTTTTGGATTCTGACGTCATTCGGGTATTAGACGTGTTTTGGATTCTGACGTCTTTCCCGTATTAGATGTGTTTTGGATTCTGACATCATTCCCGCATTAGGCATGTTGTGGATTCTGACGTCATTCCCACATTAGAGGTGTTTTGGATTCTGACGTCATTCGGGTATTAGACGTGTTTTGGATTCTGACGTCATTCGGGTTTTAGACGTGTTTTTTTATTCTGACGTCATTCCCACATTAGACGTATTTTGGATTCTGACGTCATTTGGGGATTATACATGTCTTTGGATTCTGACGTCATTCGGGTATTATACGTGTTTTTGGATTTGCCGTCATTCCCGCATTAGACGTGTTTTTGGATTCAGGCGTCATTACCGTATTATACGTGTTTCGGATTCTGACGTCATTCGGGTATTAGATGTGCTTTGGATTCTGACGTCATTCGGGTATTAGACGTGTTTTGGATTTTGACGTCATTCCCGTATTAGACGTGTTTTGGATTCTGACGTCATTCCCGTATTATATGTGTTTTGGATTCCTGATGTCATTCCCGTATTAGACGTGTTTCGGATTGTGACATCATTCCCGTATTAGACGCGAACGATATTTTCAGTATTTGATATTGATTATGTGATAAACATTTATCAGGTTTTCCGTAACCGATTATACACACGGTAACGGTTACGGTAACGACAATGTCCTTGTCAGTGGTTAAAGTGTTCACATCTCAATGGACGGTGGATAATATGACGATAACCGAGTTAAACAGACCTTTAACCCCTGAATCAGCCTCAGGAAGCGTTCACGATACCCTGGATTACTGGTTTGCATACAGGGACGTGACGACTGGGGAGTAGGCAACCCTCCTCACCCCCCAATACTGGCCAAAATGTTTTACAGTTGGGAATTCGAAGGGCAAGTCATGAGTGGTTGGAAATTCCATCTATCTGGATTTTAGAGCTTCTTTGGTGATGTCGATGTCTCCTTTACTTACCAAAATTCCAGTTAGATTTCAAATCGGCAAAAATTCCAACTGTTAATATTTACAACTACAGTGTACGCAATATCGAGCTACATTTAAGTATGCATGATATCAATCGGTGTGAGATTTCTATAGTACGTTTACTTATCGTAATAAAAAAAAATCCTCGAAATACACTTCGAGAAAATTGCATCATGTAAAATGGTTATCCTGAGTTAATTCCATCATTCACAGTCACAAAATGATAAAACATCGAAAACTGATCATTTCTGTATAAGATCGGAATTAATGTTAGGAGAGTATGAATTATTCAAAGTTCTCAGCTTGAGTATTTGTTCAGCACATATTCAACTCCCAGAATAATACTAAATAATAAAAACAGCCTGATATTTCTATCATAAAAGTTCTCAGCTTGAGTATTCGTTTAGCACATATTCAACTCCCAGAATAATACCAAATAATAAAAACAACCTGATAATTCTATCATAAATATGTTGGCATTTCAGTTACAAGAATCAATTTTATGCCCCCTTTCATGACTTCATTTTCAAAAATTTTCTCGGTAGTGAATTTCTAACTACGGGAGGAATCGGGAGCGGGTTTCCGCCTCCCGGCCTCCCGGTCCCTGCCATTAGGTGGAAAATCACTACCCTACCCCCCCCCCCCCCCACACCTCCCAATCGAAAACCTCTAGTCACGTCCCTGTCTGCAAAATATGAACAGTCTGGTAGGTCAATAAACCAGGAACAAATATAATGATATGCAAAATGCAGGCCAATAATGAAGACAGAGATGTTTTTCACTCTAAAATCAGTTTGGTTAAAATTAACCCATATCAACTCTATTGAGTCAATAAGAACCCCATAGGGTTCATATTTACTAAACCCAGTTGATTTGGGTCAATTTGTTAGAATGTATCAAATCAAGCGACTTTAGTGGTGTACAAATACATAGAACTAAGCCTTGTGAATGTGATTTCTGGGCCTCAATACTTCATGTTCACTACTCGAACCTTCTGATGGACAACGCAGCACCCCCCCCCCCCCCCCCAAACTGACGCGTCCTCCTGTTCTTCTAACCTTCAGGTATTCATGCTACCGTCACATTCAATACTTTACCTTCGCTGTCGACCCATGTATATACTTCCATCGTTCTGCCGTTCACTTTGAAACCACAGTTACCGTACATTTGTTCCATATTTACTGACCAGTCAGTCTGTCCATTTTATAGCCCAAATGTACAGTAAATCAGTGCTCCATGTAAAATGTCTGTTGTTTACTTTGCAAGGTTTGGTTTCAGTGATTAATGGTGTATTTAGGTTAGCTACCTTCACGTTCGCCATCGATCGAACAAGTCAAGGAATGGAGGTATATCGTAAGATAAGTGATTATTACCATCAAGTGGGTTTCTGAGATGGTGTATTGGAGTATCGGCCTTGTCTCTGGGTCATATATCTTTAGTCATGTAGGCTCAGAGACGAAGCCTCGACTTCAATAAAGTACATCAGTGGTCGTAATCCACGCATGCGCAGTACTGTCCACGCATTACCATGTAATAAGAATCACCGTCAGTAAAAGTTTAATTAATGAGCCACCGGGTTGCACCCGGTGCTTCATTAATTAAATGTTTGATGATTATTCTTATATTTAATGTTTGGAATATAATATTATTCCGTCCGTGGAAATATTTCCAGCCCGTGGAAAGTGACAAATCCACGGCGGCCGTACTGTTCACCGTCTCGGAAATCCACATGATAGTAATAGCCTATATTTATTTGGGGGTACGTATTTTGATATCGATTTTTCAACAAATATAATTTAGGATTAATGAGTGTGTGGTTTGGGCTCAGAATAAAATTCCTTCAGAGAATTACATTTTGTTTTGCTTGTATATTTTGATGAGTTTATCTTCTCCCTCGCATCAGTAAAACCCGCCTAAGCCAAACACTGGTAACGACTACCTTAAAATTAGAAAGAAAATAAAAAACGCTCATCAAAAATTTAAAAATAGAATGTAAAAGTTGGCTATCGTTACCTTATTTATTGAATCAAAGTCAGTTTAGTCCTCATCAAATACGGAATAAGATAACAATAATCTCTCAATAACATAAATTTATATATAAACTGTTTGCATATGTTTTTAGTTTCTTCGTGGTATCATGAAAATGGAACATTCGACCTATGCAACTAATTCGGCGTAGCCTTTGAAAAATATGCGTTACAGCAATGTAAATTGAAGTTCACCCTCCATGCTTTTAAATACATTCACACACCGTGACAGTGGGTTCATTATCATTAAAATATATATATAATATATACTTTTGTCAAATTGCCGTCATGATCGGGAGATTACTTCCTTCTAAGCGGCTTTCATTTTTGACTAATTCATATTCCATTACGTTAAGTGCCGAACCAGTGTATACCGTGTCAGGGGGGAGTAAACTATAGCGTCACGCTTATCATAATTGTTAAATGAGAAATAAAAAAAATGTTCCAGGTGGGCCTACTTCTTACAGGCCGATTTATTGCCTGGCAAGTGGCTGCCAAGCTCCTAATCACGTACCTATTTATAAAATCACCGTGGGTGGCAACAAGGAAAGATATATTCCGCTTTTCACGTTGTTCTCTGTTTTCAAATGTAAATTATGTACAAAGACACCGTATCATATCGTCCTTGGGTGGCAACAAGTAAAGATATATTCCGCGTTATTACGCGCAAAATTTGTTCTCAGCCTTAGCATTACGAGCATTCTATCATTTATCTGAATCTCTCCCTGGTAACAGAGGCAGAGACAAAGTCGCATACAGTATTCACACATACAACCATTCCTTGACCCGAATCATTCAAACGCGTTGTTCTCCATATTTAGTGTATTTCGTGCAAAATCACCGTATCATATCTCCCTTGGGTGACAACAAGTAAAGATATGTTCCCCGCTTCACGTTGTTCCGGGTATCCGAGTTTATTAGGCACAAAATCATCGTATAATATCTCCCTTGGGTGGCAAGAAGTAAAGATATTTTCCCCGTTTCACGTTGTTCCGGGTATCTAAGTTTATTACGCGCAAAATAACCGTATACCATCTTCCTTGGATGGCAACAAGTAAAAATATATTCCACGTTATTACGCAACAATCAAATATAAATTACACGCTATTGCTGATACCTCGCCCTGGTAACAGAGGCAAGTTAGCTCGCATACCGTATTCACACACCCGACCACTCTTTGAACCGAATCATTCAAACATTCAAAAACGCGCTTCCATATCCACGTCCCAATACCCCATCCACGTCAATCAGACATCAATACCGATAATGAAAAATATATTATTTTTATACATTCTCTGCGTAGTAATAACCACCGCTCCTTCCAGTGTATGTAAATGCCTTGTGCCCACCCACCTTTAAAGCATATATGTGTTCCCTCCCCACACCATTGACCTGTATACGGCCCCTGTTATACTGTCTACACTGACAACTGTAGGCTAGGGTGTCCATACTCCCCATACATCCCCCCCATACGCATGACGTACGCACCCACATACACACAATGATCTTAATCCCACAACATATATACGCTTTGTCAACATCAACGCGTCTTTATGTGTAATTGCTCTAGACACTAACTTACAGTCCCCCCTCCCGACCCCTCCCCCCATCAGCAAGTTTATAAATGAGAATGTTTGGAATCATTCTTGTCTATTGATCCCATTGGGTTCTAGTGTTTGAAGTTTGTTAATCCCCGTCTCTGCCACGTACACAACTTCATTATACTTGTCGAAGAGAATCCCATATACCACATTCCTGGACATGCAGGTGATTTTCTTGCCTATGTAATAGACTGTTCCGTTCTTGTCTGCAAATTGTTTTGTTTGGAGCAATTAACCCACATATTGCACAGTTCTTTCGCGTCTATCAGATCGCGTCCCTTCATTGTTGAATATTTTATTATGCTTACTATGGCGTATATTTTCTCCCCCCACTGCATGTGTAATATACGTCTGTCCAGGGTGAGATAGCAGGGAGAGACAGATGTATCCCACCCCACCCACGTGACGTTATACATTTATAACGTTATTATGACGCTATGCATAGTTTTTGGCTACCAACTAATTCATATTGACGCCATCAGAATGCCGTGTGTTCAAAGTTTGATGCTCTAAAACTCTTTAAACCTCCAGATGCCACCGTTCCTAATGGATTTCGTGGTATATACCTTTGGTAGAAACATAACTTTTGCATGGTCTTTTCGATGGTGTCATTAGTTTTTCAAAACAACGAATACCAAATGAGTTTATTATATCAGCACGTGACCGCCGATTACCTCTGGCTAACGTGACCGCTGTATGGTGGGGGGAGAAAAATAATCCCTGATGGGTACGGGTGTGGGATGGGAAAATCTCACCCGAGGACAAGATATTTGGGCCAGACACGAGGCTTATAATAGTCTCTCAAATTTGTCAGTCTTTTGTGCGAAATCAGGGGAGGTTTTTCGAATTCTAACTTCATGCGTTTTGAAAGGTGTAAAATGGACAGCCGCTCACGTGTTATTTTTGCGATATCGGGGTGGCGACGCGAGTATGTCACCACAAACGGGACTCATTCGTCGTTTGATTTGTTTGATCGTTTCTCAAGTAACTGTTTAAGCTCGATTTGGTCGACCATTTTTAGCTGTTAGCTTGCAAACTTTTCGTCGTAACCTCTGGCTTGCAGGTTTTGTTTTATGTCATTTTTGTGGCATTCATATTCAGCATTATGAGGACAGATTCGTTTTACTCTTGAAGCTATTCCATAATATGGTCTCGCTCTTTGGATGTTGATTGGGTTATCCGACGTGGCGTGCAGGTATTGATGCGTGTCCGTGGGTTTTGTATATAAACCGGTTTTAAGAAATCCGTCTTCAATTTTGTCAACCGTGTCTAAGACTTCTATCCTATTTTCAGACCACCTTAAATCAACTTGTATTCTTGGATGTATTGTATTTGCCAACGAATGATATTGTTTCAGAGACTCCAACCCATGCGTCCATATTCCCCCCAGATATCATCAACGTACAATACCTGTTCAAGTGGATGTAACTTCTGTGCTTTCGACAGTTTCTCTTCCAATTCAATCATATATGTGCGCGCATAATTCATCCCAAATTGCGAATCTATTGCAACGCCGTCCGTTTGTAAATAATATCTTCCTTTAAATGAAAAATTGTTATTGTCCAAAACAGTCTCCATTAGTTCAAAACCTATCTCTGTTGGGAGTAATTTTCTTTGAGAGTTTTCTAGTGCTTTTTTACATGCTAATATACCTTCACCGCGTGGGACGCTTGGGTATAGTTTCTTGACGTCGATACAGAACATTATATTGTTTTCGGAGAGTGGTTGGGATATACAGTTCAGTCTGTTCAGGAAATGTGTGGTGTCACGTTTGTAGGAGGGTAACGACTCAACGTGTTGTTTTAATTCAGACTTCATCACTTCTGCTATTTTCTCTGTTGGGTGGTTTATTACCGAAATTATTGTTCTTAAAGGGGCTTCTTTTTTATGCATTTTGGGGTTACCTTTTACTTTTCCAGCCCGTGGCTGCTTAGATTTTGGTTTCATTGTGCAGCATTTTACTCTTTGTATCTTCATAAATGTTATTTTGATCATCGCTTGCATTCTTAACTTCTACAGTTTCGTCCTTTTTCGGGGGTTTCCCAGACTTTTTGTCGGTAATCTTTTCTGAATAACCTCAGGGATTCAATTTTGGTTCATCCCAACGGAACACGGAAATATTTTGTGACTGTCCGTATTTGTATGTGATTATTTTAGACCCATTTGTCTTTTTCATACTTCCAATCATTTGTGCAGCCTAAATATGTGAATCATTCAAAGTTTTTCTGGTTCGAATCGCACCCATCTGTAATTTTAACAATACTTACAATATACATGAATCTCTATTCCCAGCATATTCACCAAACCTAAAACATGTATATTCTCATCTGTTGCCCAGCTCTCAAATCTACGATTCCTTTTGGATCTATTTCTAATGAATCCTGTTACTGGATCATCTGTATATTTAGACATTATTTCCACGTGATGTTCCACATAGTCCATTACTCGTTTTCGTATTACACGATGGTATTCCTCATCGCCTGTACAGATTTTGCTGATGCATCTATAAAAATAATTTCCGTCTGCCCTAACATTTTGCAGTTGGACTGGACTGAACTTACCAGATGATAATATATTTAGACCGAGATAACGATATTCTTTAACTACTTCTAGCGATTGATTATCAAGAACAAAATTATGTTTATTCAATAACTTTCCCGACTTATTGAATATCATGACTTTCGATTTCTCAGTGCTTACTTGCAGACACCATTTGCGAAAATATGGACCCAGCTGATTGAGCTCCCTTGAAGACCATTCGCGCTTGCAGAAAGAATAGCTATGTCATCGGCATACATTAAACAAACAATTGATATATGTGTCATGCATGTGAATGGGGTCACGAGTATTACCAAACACTGATGGTATATTATTAATACATAAATTAAACCATTTTGGCCTTAAAATACAGCCCTGTTTAACACCTAATATTATTGTATTATACATTAGTTCATAGTCACTTACTGTATGCAATCCAAATTTGGGGGCATGGTCCATCCTGCAGTAAAATATACTCTCTACAGAAACGTGCCATGCGAATAATTAGCTGTAAAAAGTTTAATAGTCATACTGATCCCCTATTCAAGAATAATAATATTCTAAAATTTAACGATCTGTACAAAGTGAATGTCTCTCTATTCATGCACGACTGGAAAAACGATAGGTTGCCCGACTCATTTGAAACATTTTTTAGTGTACACACTTTACCTGGACTCCAAACAAGACAAGTTGGCATGATACAGTCCCTGAGAGCTAGAACCCAATTCTCTGCTAAACTGCCAAAACATAGCTTCCCAAAGATTTGGAATGGAATTGACGCCAACCTACGGGCCCTACCCTCCAGACACGTTTTCAAGAAACAACTTACTAACGAATGCTTAGCAAGCTACTCCTCACATGTTAACTGTTCGTTTCATATGTGCCCAGACTGTAGGCATAATCCTCATTGATACACGTACGTCGCCACAGTTTATTGTGGGACCCTTCATTCATATGAATATGAATATGAGAGAGAGAGAGAGAAAGAGCGAGAGTAATATTCCCACCTCCTACTTAAAAACGAGCCATATTGTAAACACTCCTACTTAAGGCGCTGACTGTTCGAGGCTTCTCTGTCAAGACGAAAACATCCACAGTCTTATGACGCAATTGTCAGCCCATGCCGATGACTTCTCTAGTTATCTCATCCAACCAGACCTCGAACTAATCCCCAATCATGTCTTGACCCATCATCTTACGCTTAATCTTATTGATTCAAATTTGTAGTCTACCGTCAAATTGCATTTGCGCTTTTTCGAGGTCTTCCTTTCTCTCCCCATTCATTCATTAGTTGGACCATAGGCAGTGATACCTATGAACAATAATATCCAGTCTACTCCATTTCTGTGTAGTGATTTGTGTATAGTCTTTTTCACTTCCTGGGGACAACAGGAAGACAGCCAATATGGCTATGTTGTCTCCCAACAAGTTACCATTGTATTCTATTTATGCAAAACTCTTTGTACAAAACTAACTTGTAAATCTGGTATTTTGTTGAATAAACTTCATTTCATTTCATTTCACCTGTTGTCGCACGTATTGCATCGGTCATTCCCTGTGGACATTTTATATGGAACGATATATCACTATACATTATTTTTAGAATCAATAGAAAATTGCCTCCAAGTCCATAGTTAGCGAGTTTATGGAATACGCCATCCCGTCACACCGTGTCAAACGACTTACGGACGTCAATAAAACATGCATAGAGATATTTATTTTTAGATAGATTTTATCCACGATAGAGTGAATTGTGAGTAGGTGGTCTGTCGTACGACATAAATTTTGAAATCCTATTTGGCATGGAGATATAATATTATATCTTACCTTCTTCAAGTATCTGGGAGTTTTATTGGTTCAAAGACGTCACATGTAGACTGCATATAAAACCACATACTGCCTGCCAACATCAATATACGCTGACAGCTGTGGGTAATCTCCCTATTGTTCATTGATTATTCAAAATGGCGGCAGCCGATAAACGCTTCAAGTTGAAAGATTGGGTGTTGGAAGCCCATATTTGGTCTGAAGTGCAGGTTAGGCAACTTAAAAGGCTTCATATTCTGTAGATGTGTGTCATGTTACCTTCGAAATGAAACTGTTTGGTACATATGATTTTGCCTTGTTAAAAGTTATGGAAGTGTGCCTGTAGGCACTCTCCCATAAATTGTAACAAGGCCAAGACACGTGAACACATTGTGAGAAATCTCTCATTTAATTTCGATCGATGTTGTTATTAGTTCTGTGCATCGATGCAACAGTCGGTCAGATATATTCGTTACACAGTTTGTTGGTGGCCTAATATGGTATATATGGTCCAATATGGAATTACCTGACACCATATATACCATATTAGGCCACCAACAAACTGTGTAAAACTTGAGTTCAATATGGAATTACCTGATACCATATATACCATATTATGCCACAAACAAACTGTGTAACTAATAATATGATGACAGGAGTGATTCAAGTCGAATATCGAGTATTTTACAGAAGAATTTGCTTAAACAGCTGGATATGGCTATGCCTCTATTATAATTAGGGGCATCGGTCCCCCCCCCCCCCCCCCCCCCCCCCCCCCTTTGTGCAGATATGTCATGATGTTTTTTCTCCAAATGTGTAGGAATTGTCCCACAGTCAGTATCGAATTAAAAAGTTTAACATAGCATGGCAGCAACTCATTCATGGATGATTTTATCATTTCGTTGGAAACAAGGTCTGTACCAACTCTTAATATAATACGACGCTTAATGTAATACACTTTTAAATGTTAGGAGTTTATTACATTAAGCGTCGTATTACATTAAGAGTTGCTTGTACCAACTCTTAATGTAATACGACGCTTAATGTAATAAACTCTTAAATGTTCGGAGTTTATTACAGTTAGAGTCGTATTACATTTAGAGTTGCTTGTACCAACCCTTAATGTAATACGACGCTTAATGTAATAAACCATATGGAAATATATTCGTGTTTCCCATCCGTCCGTCCGTCCGTCCGTCCGTCCGTCCACTGAATCCGTTTCGACGAAGAGCTTCTATGTGTTGTGTTTTGATACGTTTAAAGCTTGTTACAATGGTCTGTGAGGATCTATAGATGTACATAAATGTTTTTTTTTTTATTTCCGCGTGCGTGGGGGGGGGGGGGGGGGGAGGGGGGCTGGGGCGGGCAGCAGGTTTGTTTTAGAGACGAGAAGCGTAACATACAGCACACTTTCCCACGAATGACGCTTAATGTAATAAGCTTTTAAATGTTAAGAGTTTATAACATTAAGCGTCTTATTACATTAAGAATTGCTTGTACCAACTCTTAATGTAATACGACGCTTAATGCAATAAACTCTTAAATGTTAGGAGTTTATCACATTTACGCTTGAGTTACACCTAAGGTTTCGCCCTATTACTCAAAATGTAGTACAACGCTTATGTGAGAAACTTATCTCTGCATTAAACTATATGGAAATATATTCGTGTTTTCCATCCGCCCGTCCGTCCACTAAATCTGTTTCGACGAAGAGCTTCTATGTGTTAGGTTTTGATACGTTAAACGCGTGCTAAAATGGTCTGCGAGGGTCTATAGATGTACATAAATGTTTTTATATGTTTTTTACTTCTGTGTGTGTGGGAGGGGGGGGAACTAAGGGGGAGGGGGGGCTCCACGTTTGTTTTTTGGAGACGAGAAGCGTAACATACGGAAAACTCTCCCACGATTGACGCTAAATGTAATAAACTTTTAAATATTATGAGTTTATTACATTTAGCGTCGTATTACATTTAGGGTTGATCCTGTTAAATCCATTGTAGTGCACGAAATTGTGGAATAAGAAAACTAAAGTCTCAATTTCCAAATAATATGTTGGATTTATTTCTTCAAAATTGTGTAGTCTACCAGCTCAAGTAGGTAAGAAAATGTCCTCGGTGAACAAATAGGTCCACATAGTTACTGTTGGGTTAAAATACCATTATTATAATGAACAAAATACATGCGGCTAGAGTATGATCTTGATGACGTTATTACCATGGTGATACATGGTTCAGTGTGCATGCCCAGTGCGTGTTATTGAGTTTCCATTGTCCATTTGTTTTTTAAATTGGTGCCACGATCTTTGTTTCTATACGTGACTGCTATGAGACTGGAAGGCCTCTAGTAATAAACACTTTCGCCAGCCACTGATTTGTCGCGATTCTCAGGTGAGAAGGCATTGGTTAAACATGTGTTCTCAACTATCTCCCTATCCCCACACCTCTTCCCAGGTACGTGGAGACAGGGGAGTGTGGGGGTGTCACCCCTCCAATCCTGGCCAATTGTTTGTGGCATAATATGGTATATATGGTATCGACTTCTGTTCGACGGCCAATATTAATTCAATAACTAGACATCACAGGGCTTGGCTAATGTGGATTTATAGTATTGACTTCTGTTCGACAGCCAATATTAATTCAATAACTAGACATCACAGGGCTTGGCTAATGTGGTTTCATAGTATTGACTTCTGCTCGACAGCCAATATTAATTCAATAACAAGACATCACAGGGTTTGGCTAATGTGGTTTTATAGTATTGACTTCTGTTCGACAGCCAATATTAATTCAATAACTAGACATCACAGGGCTTGGCTAATGTGGTTTTATAGTATTGACTTCGGTTCGACAGCCAATATTAATTCAATAACTAGACATCACAGGGCTTGGCTAATGTAGTTTTATAGTATTGACTTCTGTTCGACAACCAATATTAATTCAATAACTAGACATCACAGGGCTTGGCTAATGTGGTTTTATAGTATTGACTTCTGTTCGACAACCAATATTAATTCAGTAACTAGACATCACAGGGCTTGGCTAATGTGGTTTTATAGTATTGACTTCTGTTCGACAGCCAATATTAATTCAATAACTAGACATCACAGGGCTTGGCTAATGTGGTTTTATAGTATTGACTTCGGTTCGACAGCCAATATTAATTCAATAACTAGACATCACAGGGCTTGGCTAATGTAGTTTTATAGTATTGACTTCTGTTCGACTACCAATATTAATTCAATAACTAGACATCACAGGGCTTGGCTAATGTGGTTTTATAGTATTGACTTCTGTTCGACAGCCAATATTAATTCAATAACTAGACATCACAGGGCTTGGCTAATGTGGTTTTATAGTATTGACTTCTGTTCGACAGCCAATATTAATTCAATAACTAGACATCACAGGGCTTGGCTAATGTGGTTTTATAGTATTGACTTCTGTTCGACAGCCAATATTAATTCAATAACTAGACATCACAGGGCTTGGCTTATATGGTTTTATAGTATTGACTTCTGTTCGACAACCAATATTAATTCAATAACTAGACATCACAGGGCTTGGCTAATGTGGTTTTATAGTATTGACCACTGTTCGACAACCAATATTAATTCAATAACTAGACATCACAGGGCTTGGCTAATGTGGTTTTATAGTATTGACTTCTGTTCGACAACCAATATTAATTCAATAACTAGACATCACAGGGCTTGGCTAATGTGGTTTTATAGTATTGACGTCTGTTCGACAACCAATATTAATTCAATAACTAGACATCACAGGGCTTGGCTAATGTGGTTTTATAGTATTGCCTTCTGTTCGACAACCAATATTAATTCAATAACTAGACATCACAGGGCTTGGCTAATGTGGTTTTATAGTATTGACTTCTGTTCGACAACCAATATTAATTCAATAACTACACAAGACAGGGCTTGGCTAATGTGGTTTTATAGTATTGACTTCTGTCCGACAGCCAAAATTAATTCAATAACTAGACATCACAGGGCTTGGCTAATGTGGTTTTATAGTATTGACTTCTGTTCGACAGCCAATATTAATTCAATAACTAGACATCACAGGGCTTGGCTAATGTGGTTTTATAGTATTGACTTCTGTTCGACAGCCAATATTAATTCAATAACTAGACATCACAGGGCTTGGCTAATGTGGTTTTATAGTATTGACTTCTGTTCGACAGCCAATATTAATTCAATAACTAGACATCACAGGGCTTGGCTAATGTGGTTTTATAGTATTGACTTCTATTCGACAGCCAATATTAATTCAATAACTAGACATCACAGGGCTTGGCTAATGTGGTTTTATAGTATTGACGTTTGTTCTACAACCAATATTAATTCAATAACTAGACATCACAGGGCTTGGCTAATGTGGTTTTATAGTATTGACTTTTGTTCGACAACCAATATTAATTCAATAACTAGACATCACAGGGCTTGGCTAATGTGGTTTTATAGTATTGACTTCTGTTCGACAACCAATATTAATTCAATAACTAGACATCACAGGGCTTGGCTAATGTGATTTTATAGTATTGACTTCTGTTCGACAACCAATATTAATTCAATAACTAGACATCACAGGGCTTGGCTAATGTGGTTTTATAGTATTGACTTCTGTTCGACAGCCAATATTAATTCAATAACTAGACATCACAGGGCTTGGCTAATGTGGTTTTATAGTATTGACTTCTGTTCGACTGCCAATATTAATTCAATAACTAGACATCACAGGGCTTGGCTAATGTGGTTTTATAGTATTGACTTATGTTCGACAACCAATATTAATTCAATAACTAGACATCACAGGGCTTGGCTAATGAGGTTTTATAGTATTGACTTCTGTTCGGCAACCAATATTAATTCAATAACTAGACATCACAGGGCTTGGCTAATGTGGTTTTATAGTATTGACTTCTGTTCGATAACCAATATTAATTCAATAACTAGACATCACAGGGCTTGGCTAATGTGGTTTTATAGTATTGACTTCTGTTCGACAACCAATATTAATTCAATAACTAGACATCACAGGGCTTGGCTAATGTGGTTTTATAGTATTGACTTCTGTTCGACAGCCAATATTAATTCAATAACTAGACATCACAGGGCTTGGCTAATGTGGTTTTATAGTATTGACTTCTGTTCGACATCCAATATTAATTCAATAACTAGACATCACAGGGCTTGGCTAATGTGGTTTTATAGTATTGACTTCTGTTCGACAGCCAATATTAATTCAATAACTAGACATCACAGGGCTTGGCTAATGTGGTTTTATAGTATTGACTTCTGTTCGACAACCAATATTAATTCAATAACTAGACATCACAGGGCTTGGCTAATGTGGTTTTATAGTATTGACTTCTGTTCGACAACCAATATTAATTCAATAACTAGACATCACAGGGCTTGGCTAATGTGGTTTTATAGTATTGACTTCTGTTCGACAACCAATATTAATTCAATAACTAGACATCACAGGGCTTGGCTAATGTGGTTTTATAGTATTGACTTCTGTTCGACAACCAATATTAATTCAATAACTAGACATCACAGGGCTTGGCTAATGTGGTTTTATAGTATTGACTTCTGTTCGACAACCAATATTATTTCAATAACTAGACATCACAGGGCTTGGCTAATGTGGTTTTATAGTATTGACTTCTGTTCGACACCCAATATTAATTCAATAACTAGACATCACAGGGTTTGGCTAATGTGGTTTTATAGTATTTACTTCTGTTCGACAGCAAATATTAATTCAATAACTAAACATCACAGGGCTTGGCTAATGTGGTTTTATACTATTGACTTCTGTTCGACAGCAAATATTAATTGAATAACTAGACATCACAGGGCTTGGCTAATGTGGTTTTATACGCTCGATTAAAAAACGGTTGTATTATGTCATCAGTCTGTCCGTCCGTTTGTCCATCCGTTAACCCTTTACCCAACGTAACGGCCAAAACCGGCCAGCGCTATTCTCAAAAATCGCCAATTAATTTTCAAAATATTTTCATTTTTTGTCTCAAAAACATAGGTTATGACCCCTCGTTGGAACGAGCTCGTCGAGCTCGTTCCAACGAGGGGTCATAATCTATGTTTTTGAGACAAAAAATGAAAAAATTTAGTTATTCAAGAATTTTTTTTCCAAGTGTCGTCTGCTTTTCATGTTAGGTAAAGGGTTAACATATTTGGTTTCCGATTGATAACTGCAGTTTGGTCTCAACCAAAGTTGGTACAATTCAAAATGGCTTACGGCCTATTTATCCAGGCCTGGCGGTACTCATATTTGTCATGTATTGGTTCAAGAGGAATAACTCTATATTTCCTTAATCATCAATGTGACTGCGGACCTGTTTCAGTACCTCGCTAATTAATACACGGCTCCGGTCACCTGAAGAATAATAAAGCACAGATCTCTGGGTGTTTTCGTACACTCATATTGATGTATACATTGATGATTATTGTAAAAAAATGTTTCTTCAAACCTTTTACAACTGTGTTCGAGGCATTGCTTTTGCGTTTTTTATTTGTTACGTTCGGTCATGGCTAAAGTATACCATTTGAGAGCACACGCAATTTGATTTACTGAATAGTGGATTAGACTGCGTTATGATGCAAACAAATCTTCGTTCGGTCTAATTTACTATCTCTCTTAGCCTCATTTCGGTATTTAACAGCCATATCCTGTGGCACCCCAATTTCAGCACCCATTTTTGGAAAAACCTGGCTCTCAGCTCCCCTTTTTAGTCTTATGAGGCCACGAGGGCTATGAGAAAGTCCCTCAATGAGGTCTTATTTTCTATCTCTTCAGCCTCATTTCGGTTGAGGCCATGAGGGCCATGGCAAAATCCCTCAATGAGGTCTAATTTACTGTCACTCTTAGCCTCATTTGGGTATTTAAGGATACCTATGACCCAGCTCCTAAATTGCTCCTAGCTCCTACATGGCTCATATACAGCTGCTATGCTGGTAGTCTTACCGACGGCTTCCATCTTATCTCCAAAGCTCCAAAACCAAACTTGTCTACAAATATCTTTCCTATCATTAGCTTCTACAACATTCTTTTGTCATTTCGGCCTTGTACCATTACTATTGGCTATCGTTATTCTGCCCCATGTCTCAAACATTAATACTTCCTAGCTATACCTATCTGTGTCTCGACTGTACCCTCGATCAGACTGCTTCGTGTTCCCCATTTTGTACCATTTTATACAGCGTTCAATTTAAAATATCTATAGACATGCTATAAAAGAGATTCCATAAGTGGGATTCCTAGCCGATTCCGTAAAATTGGATCTTTTACCCAGGCTTGGGGTATACAACTTGGCAGATATAGAGTTTTTTCAACAGTGCATTTCACTACTGGTTTTCTTATCTCGGCCTCTTTGGGGCTTTTACGGTGCATTCCGCTACTGTTTTTTTTTCTTAGTCTCCTTGCAACTCGATATGCCTGTAGACTGCATTTAAGTATTCTGCTTTGTTTATTTTGTGTGGAGGGGGTTGAAGCAGTTGTCCAAGCTTTTTTCGAGTGGAGATCTTAACCCGAAAAGTGTAGCCACTCCTCCTCCCTAGCAGGTAAGCTTGAAATTCTTTAAAAAGAATTTTCGAGACCCACCACTGACAATACCTTGAGATGGTGTCAGGGCAGTTCTTTTCAAATTTTCAAAATCTCCTCGGCGTTTTGTCCCAAGTCGAGTTTCGTACAAAGTCGATTCGTCCAAAACAAATTTTTTTTAGGGAGGGAAGGGGGGGGGGGGTGGGTTATGAGAGAGGAGTGCCCTTTCATGTATTTTTGAAGGTAGATGTCATTTAGATTGTGTATTGGTGTGTTTCAGGGTGAGTTATGTCCGTGCGGTTGGTTTGCTTGTAATGGATGGGTTAATAGTACGTTTCAATGAGAGCGGTAGAATGTTTATGAATGCATTTATGTCGGGTATAGTGTTGAAATAATAATAATATCATCATTATGTACTGGGTTATATATTCATACCACCCGTATTTTGGCAAATAAAAATCAACCAAGAGAATCCAACGTGTCCATTGAAACTCTCAATGTGTAAGCCTACCCGTAATTAAAGCTATTTATGAGTCCGTTTGGGTTGCTTGTTATTCAAGGGTTATTAACAATCACAGGGAATGTTTTAGTAACATCTCCAAGTTATCGTGATATTCATTTTCAAATGGATTTAGAATTCAAAAATCTAGTGTCGTATTCAACAACATTAGGTTAGCTTAAAACTTTACCTAACCCTTACCCAAACGCAACGGCCAAAACCAATCAGCGCTATTCTCAAAAATCCAATTAATTTTCATTATCTTTTGTAAATTACTCTGAGGCAAGCGGACGAATCGTTACGTGGAGAGTTAAAGGAAATAAAGACACGCCCTTTTAACGTATTTCGATATTTTCATTCCTGTGAGAACTGCGGGATGTGTAAAAGTTTTGTTTCATTCCGAAATATATTTCGATGACGTGGAAACTGTTACTTATTCCCAGTTCCTTATTCGACATTCTCTATCAACCGACCAAATCGGTCGATAGAGAATGTCCAATAACGGAGTAGGATTAAGTAACAGTTGTCACATGCGTATTTATTTCTCCAAATGCTATATGCTATTCTAAGAAAAAGAGGACATTGATTAGAAAAAAACATCACGTGATACTTAAATAGACAAACTTATCCCTTTACTAGCATAATGAACATGACCGTCGAGATTTATCCATAAAGCACCACGTACAATTATTATGACCTCAAAATCTCTGAGATTGCTCCAATGAGGGGCCATACAATTAAAACTAGAAGTCCTGTCCTGAAATGCGCAGAAGTAGCACGTTGATATGCGCGTTAATGTGCGCGTGATGGCCCAAGTCAAGCTATCAACTTCTGTACATATGGCCTGTGCACAAGCAATGTTTCAGCCAATGGACCTCCAGGTAACCCGGCGGTCCATTGGCAGAAACATTGCATGTGTTTGTTATGAGTGATCAGGAGAACATGCCGTGCTTTGGATGCCATTCAATATGGCAATTGCGCGCAATTCCAACGCGCAATTAAGCCTAGATAAGCGCACAATTCGTGACAGGACTTCTAGTTTTAACTGTAGGTCATGTGTGTGATGCAATAAAAAATGTGTTTGCATGTATCGTCAACGTTGATCCTACTTACAAATAAACATGCTATCAGAAGACCTGTCAACAATACCGCACTAAATGGATGCTAAAAAATTCAGAGCACGAATGATTGGTTTGAAGATGCCATCAGACATCAATCATCGATTTTGAATGTTACAGGTCCACACCCACAGGTCCATCCCCCACTGCTGCTGTAGAAATCTCAAAAAGGCGTAAAAAAGTATAATGGTTTCAAACTGAAGCTTCACACATCTCCATTGAGTGTTTTTTGTACCGAATTCACTAAAATCGATATAATCATTGGTCGAGTTCACTGACATTGATGTGAACCGAGGTTACTGAGTTCACTGACATTGATGTGAACCGAGGTTACTGAGTTCACTAACATAGATGTGAACCGACTTTACTGAGTTCACTAACATTGATGTGAACCGATTTTGTCGAGTTCTCTAACATTGGTGTGAACCGACTTTACTGAGTTCACTAACATTGAAGTGAACCGATTTTGTCGAGTTCACTAACATTGATATGAACCGAGTTTACTGAGTTCATTAACATTGAAATGAACCGAGTTTACTGAGTTCATTAACATTGAAGTGAACCGAGTTTACTGAGTTCATTAACATTGATGTGAACTGAGTTTACTGAGTTCATTAACACTGAAGTGAACCGATTTTGTCGAGTTCACTAACACTGAAGTGAACCGAGTTTACTGCGTTCACTAACATTGATATGAACCGAGTTTACTGGGTTTACTAACATTGAAGTGAACCGAGTTTACTGAGTTCACTAACATTGATATGAACCGAGTTTACTGAGTTCACTAACATTGAAGTGAACCGAGTTTACTGAGTTCAATAACATTGAAGTGAACCGAGTTTACTGAGTTCAATAACATTGATGGGAACCGAGTTTACTGAGTTCACTAACACTGAAGTGAACCGAGTTTACTGCGTTCACTAACATTGATATGAACCGAGTTTACTGAGTTCATTAACATTGATGTGAAGCGAGTTTACTGAGTTCAATAACATTGAAGTGAACCGAGTTTACTGAGTTCAATAACATTGATGGGAACCGAGTTTACTGAGTTCACTAACACTGAAGTGAACCGAGTTTACTGCGTTCACTAACATTGATATGAACCGAGTTTGCTGAGTTCATTAACATTGAAGTGAACCGAGTTTACTGAGTTCATTAACATTGATATGAACCGAGTTTACTGAGTTCACTAACATTGAAGTGAACCGAGTTTACTGAGTTCAATAACATTGAAGTGACCGAGTTTACTGAGTTCATTAACATTGAAGTGAACCGAGTTTACTGAGTTCATTAACATTGAAGTGAACCGAGTTTACTGAGTTCATTAACATTGATATGAACCGAGTTTACTGAGTTCACTAACATTGAAGTGAACCGAGTTTACTGAGTTCAATAACATTGAAGTGACCGAGTTTACTGAGTTCATTAACATTGAAGTAAACCGAGTTTACTGAGTTTATTAACATTGAAGTGAACCGAGTTTACTGAGTTCATTAACATTGAAGTGAACCGAGTTTACTGAGTTCATTAACATTGAAGTGAACCGATTTTGTCGAGTTCACTAACACTGAAGTGAACCGAGTTTACTGCGTTCACTAACATTGATATGAACCGAGTTTACTGGGTTCACTAACATTGAAGTGAACCGAGTTTACTGCGTTCACTAACATTGATATGAACCGAGTTTACTGAGTTCACTAACATTGATGTGAAGCGAGTTTACTGAGTTCAATAACATTGAAGTGAACCGAGTTTACTGAGTTCAATAACATTGATGGGAACCGAGTTTACTGAGTTCACTAGCACTGAAGTGAACCGAGTTTACTGCCTTCACTAACATTGATATGAACCGAGTTTACTGGGTTCACTAACATTGAAGTGAACCGAGTTTACTGAGTTCACTAATATTGATATGAACCGAGTTTACTGAGTTCACTAACATTGAAGTGAACCGAGTTTACTGATTTTTCTGGACATCAAATTGTGAAGAGTTAGAGATTATTTTTATAATTTATACTACATCCTTTACTTAACCCTTTACCTGTGCGTTATTCACAAAAGTCAACAATTTATTTTATTATGTTTTTCATTTTTTGTCTCAATAACATAGGTTATGACCCCTGTTTGGAACGAGGGGTCACAAGCTATGTTTTGAGGCAAAAATGAAAAAAAGTTAGTTATTCAAGAATTTTGTTTGCAAGACTTATTGTCGTCTGATTTCATGTTAGGTTAATGACTAAAGTTGACAAGCGCTGTTCACAATAATCGCCATCCAATTTTAAGTATTTTAAAATATTTTTGCCTAATAAACATATCTTAGCATAGTCGAGCTCATTGAAGTGAAGTTTCATAATAACTTATGATTTCGAAATAAAAAAAAAAATAAAATATTTAGTTATTCAAGAAATGTTTTTTTTTTCTGTTGCTAATATCGCGATTTATTTGTATTAGGTAGAAAGTTAATGGAACATAAGAGAAGATTAATTTATTTCTACTTCCTAAACCAACTTACTTACAGCATTACAACGTTGAGTGCTGACGTCATTCGGGTATTGGACGTGTTTTGGATTCTGACGCCATTCGGGTATTAGACGTGTTTTGGATTCTGACGTCATTTCCGTATTAGACGTGCTTTGGATTCTGACGTCATTCAGGTATTAGACGTGTTTTGGATTCTGACGTCATTCGGGCATTAGACGTGTTTTGGATTCTGACGTCTTTCCCGTATTAGATGTGTTTTGGATTCTGACATCATTCCCGCATTAGGCATGTTGGGGATTCTGACGTCATTCCCACATTAGAGGTGTTTTGGATTCTGACGTCATTCGGGTATTAGACGTGTTTTGGATTCTGACGTCATTCGGGTTTTAGACGTGTTTTTTTATTCTGACGTCATTCCCACATTAGACGTATTTTGGATTCTGACGTCATTTGGGGATTATACATGTCTTTGGATTCTGACGTCATTCGGGTATTATACGTGTTTTTGGATTTGCCGTCATTCCCGCATTAGACGTGTTTTTGGATTCAGGCGTCATTACCGTATTATACGTGTTTCGGATTCTGACGTCATTCGGGTATTAGATGTGCTTTGGATTCTGACGTCATTCGGGTATTAGACGTGTTTTGGATTTTGACGTCATTCCCGTATTAGACGTGTTTTGGATTCTGACGTCATTCCCGTATTATATGTGTTTTGGATTCCTGATGTCATTCCCGTATTAGACGTGTTTCGGATTGTGACATCATTCCCGTATTAGACGTGAACGATATTTTCAGTATTTGATATTGATTATGTGATAAACATATATCAGGTTTTCCGTAACCGATTATACACACGGTAACGATTACGGTAACGACAATGTCCTTGTCAGTGGTTAAAGTGTTCACATCTCAATGGGCGGCGGATAATATGACGATAACCGAGTTAAACAGACCTTTAACCCCTGAATCAGCCTCAGGAAGCGTTCACGATACCCTGAATTACTGGTTTGCATACAGGGACGTGACAACTGGGGAGTAGGCAACCCTCCTCATCCCCCAATACTGGCCAA
Organism: Pictodentalium vernedei; assembly: GCA_031216915.1. Lineage (NCBI taxonomy): Eukaryota > Metazoa > Mollusca > Scaphopoda > Dentaliida > Dentaliidae > Pictodentalium > Pictodentalium vernedei. The sequence goes on along the minus strand of CM062297.1, from coordinate 883,547,227 downwards.
AATGTTTTACAGTTGGGAATTCGAAGGGCAAGTCATGAGTGGTTGGAAATTCCATCTATCTGGATTTTAGAGCTTCTTTGGTGATGTCGATGTCTCCTTTACTTACCAAAATTCCAGTTAGATTTCAAATCGGCAAAAATTCCAACTGTTAATATTTACAACTACAGTGTTCGCAATATCGAGCTACATTTAAGTATGCATGATATCAATCGGTGTGAGCTTTCTATAGTACGTTTACTTATCGTAATAAAAAAAATCCTCGAAATACACTTCGAGAAAATTGCATCATGTAAAATGGTTATCCTGAGTTAATTCCATCATTCACAGTCACAAAATGATAAAACATCGAAAACTGATCATTTCTGTATAAGATCGGAATTAATGTTAGGAGAGTATGAATTATTCAAAGTTCTCAGCTTGAGTATTTGTTTAGCACATATTCAACTCCCAGAATAATACTAAATAATAAAAACAACCTGATATTTCTATCATAAAAGTTCTCAGCTTGAGTATTCGTTTAGCACATATTCAACTCCCAGAATAATACCAAATAATAAAAAACAACCTGATAATTCTATCATAAATATGTTGGCATTTCAGTTACAAGAATCAATTTTATGCCCCCTTTCATGACTTCATTTTCAAAAATTTTCTCGGTAGTGAATTTCTAACTACGGGAGGAACGGGAGCGGGTTTCCGCCTCCCGGCCTCCCGGTCCCTGCCATTAGGTGGAAAATCACTACCCTACCCCCCCCCCCCCCACACCTCCCAATCGAAAACCTCTAGCCACGTCCCTGTCTGCAAAATATGAACAGTCTGGTAGGTCAATAAACCAGGAACAAATATAATGATATGCAAAATGCAGGCCAATAATGAAGACAGAGATGTTTTCCACTCTAAAATCAGTTTGGTTAAAATTAACCCATATCAACTGGATTGAGTCAATAAGAACCCAATTGGGTTCATATTTACTAAACCCAGTTGATTTGGGTCAATTTGTTAGAATGTATCAAATCAAGCGACTTTAGTGGTGTACAAATACATAGAACTAAGCCTTGTGAATGTGATCTCTGGGCCTCAATACTTCATGTTCACTACTCGAACCTTCTGATGGACAACGCAGCCCCCCCCCCCCCCCCAAACTGACGCGTCCTCCTGTTCTTCTAACCTTCAGGTATTCATGCTACCGTCACATTCAATACTTTACCTTCGCTGTCGACCCATGTATATACTTCCATCGTTCTGCCGTTCACTTTGAAACCACAGTTACCGTACATTTGTTCCATATTTACTGACCAGTCAGTCTGTCCATTTTATAGCCCAAATGTACAGTAAATCAGTGCTCCATGTAAAATGTCTGTTGTTTACTTTGCAAGGTTTGGTTTCAGTGATTAATGGTGTATTTAGGTTAGCTACCTTCACGTTCGCCATCGATCGAACAAGTCAAGGAATGGAGGTATATCGTAAGATAAGTGATTATTACCATCAAGTGGGTTTCTGAGATGGTGTATTGGAGTATCGGCCTTGTCTCTGGGTCATATATCTTTAGTCATGTAGGCTCAGAGACGAAGCCTCGACTTCAATAAAGTACATCAGTGGTCGTAATCCACGCATGCGCAGTACTGTCCACGCATTACCATGTAATAAGAATCACCGTCAGTAAAAGTTTAATTAATGAGCCACCGGGTTGCACCCGGTGCTTCATTAATTAAATGTTTGATGATTATTCTTATATTTAATGTTTGGAATATAATATTATTCCGTCCGTGGAAATATTTCCAGCCCGTGGAAAGTGACAAATCCACGGCGGCCGTACTGTTCACCGTCTCGGAAATCCACATGATAGTAATAGCCTATATTTATTTGGGGGTACGTATTTTGATATCGATTTTTCAACAAATATAATTTAGGATTAATGAGTGTGTGGTTTGGGCTCAGACTAAAATTCCTTCAGAGAATTACATTTTGTTTTGCTTGTATATTTTGATGAGTTTATCTTCTCCCTCGCATCAGTAAAACCCGCCTAAGCCAAACACTGGTAACGACTACCTTAAAATTAGAAAGAAAATAAAAAACGCTCATCAAAAATTTAAAAATAGAATGTAAAAGTTGGCTATCGTTACCTTATTTATTGAATCAAAGTCAGTTTAGTCCTCATCAAATACGGAATAAGATAACAATAATCTCTCAATAACATAAATTTATATATAAACTGTTTGCATATGTTTTTAGTTTCTTCGTGGTATCATGAAAATGGAACATTCGACCTATGCAACTAATTCGGCGTAGCCTTTGAAAAATATGCGTTACAGCAATGTAAATTGAAGTTCACCCTCCATGCTTTTAAATACATTCACACACCGTGACAGTGGGTTCATTATCATTAAAATATATATATAATATATACTTTTGTCAAATTGCCGTCATGATCGGGAGATTACTTCCTTCTAAGCGGCTTTCATTTTTGACTAATTCATATTCCATTACGTTAAGTGCCGAACCAGTGTATACCGTGTCAGGGGGGAGTAAACTATAGCGTCACGCTTATCATAATTGTTAAATGAGAAATAAAAAAAATGTTCCAGGTGGGCCTACTTCTTACAGGCCGATTTATTGCCTGGCAAGTGGCTGCCAAGCTCCTAATCACGTACCTATTTATAAAATCACCGTGGGTGGCAACAAGGAAAGATATATTCCGCTTTTCACGTTGTTCTCTGTTTTCAAATGTAAATTATGTACAAAGACACCGTATCATATCGTCCTTGGGTGGCAACAAGTAAAGATATATTCCGCGTTATTACGCGCAAAATTTGTTCTCAGCCTTAGCATTACGAGCATTCTATCATTTATCTGAATCTCTCCCTGGTAACAGAGGCAGAGACAAAGTCACATACAGTATTCACACATACAACCATTCCTTGACCCGAATCATTCAAACGCGTTGTTCTCCATATTTAGTGTATTTCGTGCAAAATCACCGTATCATATCTCCCTTGGGTGACAACAAGTAAAGATATGTTCCCCGCTTCACGTTGTTCCGGGTATCCGAGTTTATTAGGCACAAAATCATCGTATAATATCTCCCTTGGGTGGCAAGAAGTAAAGATATTTTCCCCGTTTCACGTTGTTCCGGGTATCTAAGTTTATTACGCGCAAAATAACCGTATACCATCTTCCTTGGATGGCAACAAGTAAAAATATATTCCACGTTATTACGCAACAATCAAATATAAATTACACGCTATTGCTGATACCTCGCCCTGGTAACAGAGGCAAGTTAGCTCGCATACCGTATTCACACACCCGACCACTCTTTGAACCGAATCATTCAAACATTCAAAAACGCGCTTCCATATCCACGTCCCAATACCCCATCCACGTCAATCAGACATCAATACCGATAATGAAAAATATATTATTTTTATACATTCTCTGCGTAGTAATAACCACCGCTCCTTCCAGTGTATGTAAATGCCTTGTGCCCACCCACCTTTAAAGCATATATGTGTTCCCTCCCCACACCATTGACCTGTATACGGCCCCTGTTATACTGTCTACACTGACAACTGTAGGCTAGGGTGTCCATACTCCCCATACATCCCCCCATACGCATGACGTACGCACCCACATAAACACAATGATCTTAATCCCACAACATATATACGCTTTGTCAACATCAACGCGTCTTTATGTGTAATTGCTCTAGACACTAACTTACAGTCCCCCCTCCCGACCCCTCCCCCCATCAGCAAGTTTATAAATGAGAATGTTTGGAATCATTCTTGTCTATTGATCCCATTGGGTTCTAGTGTTTGAAGTTTGTTAATCCAAAATGCTTCACGAGCCCTCCCGTAATTTTGTCCCCGTCTCTGCCACGTACACAACTTCATTATACTTGTCGAAGAGAATCCCATATACCACATTCCTGGACATGCAGGTGATTTTCTTGCCTATGTAATAGACTGTTCCGTTCTTGTCTGCAAATTGTTTTGTTTGGAGCAATTAACCCACATATTGCACAGTTCTTTCGCGTCTATCAGATCGCGTCCCTTCATTGTTGAATATTTTATTATGCTTACTATGGCGTATATTTTCTCCCCCCACTGCATGTGTAACATACGTCTGTCCAGGGTGAGATAGCAGGGAGAGACAGATGTATCCCACCCCACCCACGTGACGTTATACATTTATAACGTTATTATGACGCTATGCATAGTTTTTGGCTACCAACTAATTCATATTGACGCCATCAGAATGCCGTGTGTTCAAAGTTTGATGCTCTAAAACTCTTTAAACCTCCAGATGCCACCGTTCCTAATGGATTTCGTGGTATATACCTTTGGTAGAAACACAACTTTTGCATGGTCTTTTCGATGGTGTCATTAGTTTTTCAAAACAACGAATACCAAATGAGTTTATTATATCAGCACGTGACCGCCGATTACCTCTGGCTAACGTGACCGCTGTATGGTGGGGGGAGAAAAATAATCCCTGATGGGTACGGGTGTGGGATGGGAAAATCTCACCCGAGGACAAGATATTTGGGCCAGACACGAGGCTTATAATAGTCTCTCAAATTTGTCAGTCTTTTGTGCGAAATCAGGGGAGGTTTTTCGAATTCTAACTTCATGCGTTTTGAAAGGTGTAAAATGGACAGCCGCTCACGTGTTATTTTTGCGATATCGGGGTGGCGACGCGAGTATGTCACCACAAACGGGACTCATTCGTCGTTTGATTTGTTTGATCGTTTCTCAAGTAACTGTTTAAGCTCGATTTGGTCGACCATTTTTAGCTGTTAGCTTGCAAACTTTTCGTCGTAACCTCTGGCTTGCAGGTTTTGTTTTATGTCATTTTTGTGGCATTCATATTCAGCATTATGAGGACAGATTCGTTTTACTCTTGAAGCTATTCCATAATATGGTCTCGCTCTTTGGATGTTGATTGGGTTATCCGACGTGGCGTGCAGGTATTGATGCGTGTCCGTGGGTTTTGTATATAAACCGGTTTTAAGAAATCCGTCTTCAATTTTGTCAACCGTGTCTAAGACTTCTATCCTATTTTCAGACCACCTTAAATCAACTTGTATTCTTGGATGTATTGTATTTGCCAACGAATGATATTGTTTCAGAGACTCCAACCCATGCGTCCATATTCCCCCCAGATATCATCAACGTACAATACCTGTTCAAGTGGATGTAACGTCTGTGCTTTCGACAGTTTCTCTTCCAATTCAATCATATATGTGCGCGCATAATTCATCCCAAATTGCGAATCTATTGCAACGCCGTCCGTTTGTAAATAATATCTTCCTTTAAATGAAAAATTGTTATTGTCCAAAACAGTCTCCATTAGTTCAAAACCTATCTCTGTTGGGAGTAATTTTCTTTGAGAGTTTTCTAGTGCTTTTTTACATGCTAATATACCTTCACCGCGTGGGACGCTTGGGTATAGTTTCTTGACGTCGATACAGAACATTATATTGTTTTCGGGGAGTGGTTGGGATATACAGTTCAGTCTGTTCAGGAAATGTGTGGTGTCGCGTTTGTAGGAGGGTAACGACTCAACGTGTTGTTTTAATTCAGACTTCATCACTTCTGCTATTTTCTCTGTTGGGTGGTTTATTACCGAAATTATTGTTCTTAAAGGGGCTTCTTTTTTATGCATTTTGGGGTTACCTTTTACTTTTCCAGCCCGTGGCTGCTTAGATTTTGGTTTCATTGTGCAGCATTTTACTCTTTGTATCTTCATAAATGTTATTTTGATCATCGCTTACATTCTTAACTTCTACAGTTTCGTCCTTTTTCGGGGGTTTCCCAGACTTTTTGTCGGTAATCTTTTCTGAATAACCTCAGGGATTCAATTTTGGTTCATCCCAACGGAACACGGAAATATTTTGTGACTGTCCGTATTTGTATGTGATTATTTTAGACCCATTTGTCTTTTTCATACTTCCAATCATTTGTGCAGCCTAAATATGTGAATCATTCAAAGTTTTTCTGGTTCGAATCGCACCCATCTGTAATTTTAACAATACTTACAATATACATGAATCTCTATTCCCAGCATATTCACCAAACCTAAAACATGTATATTCTCATCTGTTGCCCAGCTCTCAAATCTACGATTCCTTTTGGATCTATTTCTAATGAATCCTGTTACTGGATCATCTGTATATTTAGACATTATTTCCACGTGATGTTCCACATAGTCCATTACTCGTTTTCGTATTACACGATGGTATTCCTCATCGCCTGTACAGATTTTGCTGATGCATCTATAAAAATAATTTCCGTCTGCCCTAACATTTTGCAGTTGGACTGGACTGAACTTACCAGATGATAAAATATTTAGACCGAGATAACGATATTCTTTAACTACTTCTAGCGGTTGATTATCAAGAACAAAATTATGTTTATTCAATAACTTTCCCGACTTATTGAATATCATGACTTTCGATTTCTCAGTGCTTACTTGCAGACACCATTTGCGAAAATATGGACCCAGCTGATTGAGCTCCCTTGAAGACCATTCGCGCTTGCAGAAAGAATAGCTATGTCATCGGCATACATTAAACAAACAATTGATATATGTGTCATGCATGTGAATGGGGTCACGAGTATTACCAAACACTGATGGTATATTATTAATACATAAATTAAACCATTTTGGCCTTAAAATACAGCCCTGTTTAGCACCTAATATTATTGTATTATACATTAGTTCATAGTCACTTACTGTATGCAATCCAAATTTGGGGGCATGGTCCATCCTGCAGTAAAATATACTCTCTACAGAAACGTGCCATGCGAATAATTAGCTGTAAAAAGTTTAATAGTCATACTGATCCCCTATTCAAGAATAATAATATTCTAAAATTTAACGATCTGTACAAAGTGAATGTCTCTCTATTCATGCACGACTGGAAAAACGATAGGTTGCCCGACTCATTTGAAACATTTTTTAGTGTACACACTTTACCTGGACTCCAAACAAGACAAGTTGGCATGATACAGTCCCTGAGAGCTAGAACCCAATTCTCTGCTAAACTGCCAAAACATAGCTTCCCAAAGATTTGGAATGGAATTGACGCCAACCTACGGGCCCTACCCTCCAGACACGTTTTCAAGAAACAACTTACTAACGAATGCTTAGCAAGCTACTCCTCACATGTTAACTGTTCGTTTCATATGTGCCCAGACTGTAGGCATAATCCTCATTGATACACGTGCGTCGCCACAGTTTATTGTGGGACCCTTCATTCATATGAATATGAATATGAGAGAGAGAGAGAGAAAGAGCGAGAGTAATATTCCCACCTCCTACTTAAAAACGAGCCATATTGTAAACACTCCTACTTAAGGCGCTGACTGTTCGAGGCTTCTCTGTCAAGACGAAAACATCCACAGTCTTATGACGCAATTGTCAGCCCATGCCGATGACTTCTCTAGTTATCTCATCCAACCAGACCTCGAACTAATCCCCAATCATGTCTTGACCCATCATCTTACGCTTAATCTTATTGATTCAAATTTGTAGTCTACCGTCAAATTGCATTTGCGCTTTTTCGAGGTCTTCCTTTCTCTCCCCATTCATTCATTAGTTGGACCATAGGCAGTGATACCTATGAACAATAATATCCAGTCTACTCCATTTCTGTGTAGTGATTTGTGTATAGTCTTTTTCACTTCCTGGGGACAACAGGAAGACAGCCAATATGGCTACGTTGTCTCCCAACAAGTTACCATTGTATTCTATTTATGCAAAACTCTTTGTACAAAACTAACTTGTAAATTTGGTATTTTGTTGAATAAACTTCATTTCATTTCATTTCACCTGTTGTCGCACGTATTGCATCGGTCATTCCCTGTGGACATTTTATATGGAACGATATATCACTATACATTATTTTTAGAATCAATAGAAAATTGCCTCCAAGTCCATAGTTAGCGAGTTTATGGAATACGCCATCCCGTCACACCGTGTCAAACGACTTACGGACGTCAATAAAACATGCATAGAGATATTTATTTTTAGATAGATTTTATCCACGATAGAGTGAATTGTGAGTAGGTGGTCTGTCGTACGACATAAATTTTGAAATCCTATTTGGCATGGAGATATAATATTATATCTTACCTTCTTCAAGTATCTGGGAATTTTATTGGTTCAAAGACGTCACATGTAGACTGCATATAAAACCACATACTGCCTGCCAACATCAATATACGCTGACAGCTGTGGGTAATCTCCCTATTGTTCATTGATTATTCAAAATGGCGGCAGCCGATAAACGCTTCAAGTTGAAAGATTGGGTGTTGGAAGCCCATATTTGGTCTGAAGTGCAGGTTAGGCAACTTAAAAGGCTTCATATTCTGTAGATGTGTGTCATGTTACCTTCGAAATGAAACTGTTTGGTACATATGATTTTGCCTTGTTAAAAGTTATGGAAGTGTGCCTGTAGGCACTCTCCCATAAATTGTAACAAGGCCAAGACACGTGAACACATTGTGAGAAATCTCTCATTTAATTTCGATCGATGTTGTTATTAGTTCTGTGCATCGATGCAACAGTCGGTCAGATATATTCGTTACACAGTTTGTTGGTGGCCTAATATGGTATATATGGTCCAATATGGAATTACCTGACACCATATATACCATATTAGGCCACCAACAAACTGTGTAAAACTTGAGTTCAATATGGAATTACCTGATACCATATATACCATATTATGCCACAAACAAACTGTGTAACTAATAATATGATGACAGGAGTGATTCAAGTCGAATATCGAGTATTTTACAGAAGAATTTGCTTAAACAGCTGGATATGGCTATGCCTCTATTATAATTAGGGGCATCGGTCCCCCCCCCCCCCCCCCCCTTTGTGCAGATATGTCATGATGTTTTTTCTCCAAATGTCTAGGAATTGTCCCACAGTCAGTATCGAATTAAAAAGTTTAACATAGCATGGCAGCAACTCATTCATGGATGATTTTATCATTTCGTTGGAAACAAGGTCTGTACCAACTCTTAATATAATACGACGCTTAATGTAATACACTTTTAAATGTTAGGAGTTTATTACATTAAGCGTCGTATTACATTAAGAGTTGCTTGTACCAACTCTTAATGTAATACGACGCTTAATGTAATAAACTCTTAAATGTTCGGAGTTTATTACAGTTAGAGTCGTATTACATTTAGAGTTGCTTGTACCAACCCTTAATGTAATACGACGCTTAATGTAATAAACCATATGGAAATATATTCGTGTTTCCCGTCCGTCCGTCCGTCCGTCCGTCCGTCCGTCCGTCCGTCCGTCCACTGAATCCGTTTCGACGAAGAGCTTCTATGTGTTGTGTTTTGATACGTTTAAAGCTTGTTACAATGGTCTGTGAGGATCTATAGATGTACATAAATGTTGTTTTTTTTTATTTCCGCGTGCGTGGGGGGGGGGGGGGGAGGGGGGCTGGGGCGGGCAGCAGGTTTGTTTTAGAGACGAGAAGCGTAACATACAGCACACTTTCCCACGAATGACGCTTAATGTAATAAGCTTTTAAATGTTAAGAGTTTATAACATTAAGCGTCTTATTACATTAAGAATTGCTTGTACCAACTCTTAATGTAATACGACGCTTAATGCAATAAACTCTTAAATGTTAGGAGTTTATCACATTTACGCTTGAGTTACACCTAAGGTTTCGCCCTATTACTCAAAATGTAGTACAACGCTTATGTGAGAAACTTATCTCTGCATTAAACTATATGGAAATATATTCGTGTTTTCCATCCGCCCGTCCGTCCACTAAATCTGTTTCGACGAAGAGCTTCTATGTGTTAGGTTTTGATACGTTAAAAGCGTGCTAAAATGGTCTGCGAGGGTCTATAGATGTACATAAATGTTTTTATATGTTTTTTACTTCTGTGTGTGTGGGGGGGGGGGGGGGACTAAGGGGGAGGGGGGGCTCCACGTTTGTTTTTTGGAGACGAGAAGCGTAACATACGGAAAACTCTCCCACGATTGACGCTAAATGTAATAAACTTTTAAATATTAGGAGTTTATTACATTTAGCGTCGTATTACATTTAGGGTTGATCCTGTTAAATCCATTGTAGTGCACGAAATTGTGGAATAAGAAAACTAAAGTCTCAATTTCCAAATAATATGTTGGATTTATTTCTTCAAAATTGTGTAGTCTACCAGCTCAAGTAGGTAAGAAAATGTCCTCGGTGAACAAATAGGTCCACATAGTTACTGTTGGGTTAAAATACCATTATTATAATGAACAAAATACATGCGGCTAGAGTATGATCTTGATGACGTTATTACCATGGTGATACATGGTTCAGTGTGCATGCCCAGTGCGTGTTATTGAGTTTCCATTGTCCATTTGTTTTTTAAATTGGTGCCACGATCTTTGTTTCTATACGTGACTGCAATGAGACTGGAAGGCCTCTAGTAATAAACACTTTCGCCAGCCACTGATTTGTCGCGATTCTCAGGTGAGAAGGCATTGGTTAAACATGTGTTCTCAACTATCTCCCTATCCCCACACCTCTTCCCAGGTACGTGGAGACAGGGGAGTGTGGGGGTGTCACCCCTCCAATCCTGGCCAAAATTTCCAAAAGTTGGAAATTCAGAGGACAAGTCATGAGTAGTTGGAAATTCCATCTATCTGGATTTTAGAGCTTCTTTGATGATGCTGATGACTCCTTTACTTCTCAAAACCCAACTCGGTTTCAAATCGGCAAAAATTCTAACTTATTAATTACAACTACAGTGTACGCAATATCGGGCTTCATAAGTATGCATGATGTCAATCGGTATGAGATTTATGTAATACTAAATAATAAAAATAATAAAACAAATCCTCGAAATGCACTTCAAGAAAATCACATCATGTAAAATCGTTATCATGAGTTAATTCCATTATTCACAGTAACAGAATAATGAAACATCGAAAATTGATCATTCCTGCATAACATCTGATTTAATGTTAGGACAGTGTGAATTGCTCAAAGTTCTACGCTTGAGCATTTGTTCAGCACATATTCAATTCCCAGAAGAATACCAAATAATAATAACCTGATAATTCTATCATAAATGCGTTGGCATTTCAGTTTCTAGAATCATTTTTATTGCCCCCTTTCATGGCTTTATTTTCAGAATCTTTCTCGGTGGTGAATTTCCAACTAGGGGAGGAACCGGGAGGGGTTTCCCCCTCCCGGTCCCTCTCCCTAGTTGGAAATTAAATACCCGGCAACTAGTGGGATGCATAGAGGGGAATACCTTCTTTTTTCGGCGAGTGGAGGTGGGAATACGATTTGTTAGGGAGAAAGTAAAACGAATGAAAACCAGAGAAAGAAAATTTACTGCATCCAGTAAATTTAAGTCTGTACGAAAGAGGTTAAAGCATCACAAATAAAGAAAATAGAAAGATAATTTATGGATGCTCATTTCTGGGGGTGAAGTATTTTTAAAGAAATCAGAAATAGGTTTTCGTTAATAATATTCAAAGTGTTCATAAAGGAATCCGATATTTCTTTCCAAGAAACCACTAAAAACACATAAGTGCACAGTATTAAAATGGTTCGATTAAGGAATCAGAAATGCACATTTTTGCTTTGCCACCTATTTCAATGATACGATGTTTGGAGCAGTAATGAGAGTATGGAAAGAGTTAACACTATTTTCACTGAAATAAAATCTTTGGAATCCACATTGAAGTTATCAGAGGGTTAAAAGAATTTAACTGAATAATTTATATTTTATTTCATTACAAAACAAAAGGTTTCTCTCAACTTAGTTCCAGGAACTGACATCTGATTATAATAACAAGATTACATTTAATGTTTGACACCTAGCTCCACTGATGTTTACATTGTCCCCAGTGTGAATAACACAACATAGTGTTGCTGGGCGATAATTTACTGTTTCAGGAAATTGGAGGCTGTGAAAACCCTGTGGCCGACTTGGCCATATTCAAGGGGTCTAGCGACCTGAAAAACAGAGGTGGCCGAGAACTTGCCAAAAATCAGCAAAATAGGACAATTCGTTTTGGAGTTATCGTGTGGACAAGGAAGTGAAGAGAAGACAGAAACAGGAGAATAAGAAGAATAAGAAAAAAATAGAGATAAAGAAACCGTACAAAAACAATAGTTTACGTGTTTCACACAGACTGATAAAATACAAATGTTGAGTTATTCAGAGATGTATTCTCTAAAAGTTTTGTTCTTTTTTTATGACAAGGGTTAATTAAAGCCATATTGGTGTCCTATGTTTTTGATTATTTAGAATAAGTCTCATTTGTCCAATTAAAACTTCCTTCGCCAAGAATGAAGAAGGACATGTCCATTCACAGAAGCGAACATATATTCACCATGCAGCCGGTAATTTTATAGTAAGGCCCAAGAAGTTAAGAATCTGTTTCTCAGCTCCTCCCCGGATATTTTGGTTGCCGCGGGCTCACTTTTTATAACCAATGCAAACAAACAAAAATAAAAATGGTTTATGTTTGATATTTTACCCAAGTTAATAAAATTGATAAATTTGTCCCTTGAGTGTCGCTCAGGCATATCCATATCCAAAGGCCGTACGCCTGAGTTGAGAGTGGGTATGGCCTTCCCATTGGTGGGGGTTCGGAGGGCTCCCCGAACCGAAACCAATGCGAGGCCACACCCACCCGATCTCAGGCAAACGGTATTACCCTTTCTGAGAAAATTTTGAAAATTTAATGCTCCGAGAGTGAATCTGAGACAGTCTAGTGCTTTAATTTTTCCCATTTTCAGGAGGCCGCCGTAATTTTTAGGGGGGTCATGGCCCTTCCTAGGTCTCCCTTGGCTACGTCACTGCTTTATCGTGAATGAAAGTTGTTTTCGCATTGTCAGAAAGCAAAGTATCAATAATCTTTGATACCGACACTCTTAAACGAAAACACAGATTTTCTAAAAACAATATATTTAAATAAAAAAGCAAATATATTGGAAATAAAAAAAAATGATCAAAATGAAGCCTTCAATAGTAAAAACATATTATCGTGTACTTAGTTGTTCAGTGACAATGGAATAATATATAGACAAAACTACATGTATGTTTCAATCAGTCGTTTTGTATTCAATGAGTCAGATGTGCGTAGGAAGAAAACGTCGAGACCTTCGGTCTCGACGTTTTCTTCCTACGCACATCTGACTCATTGAATACAAAACGACTCATTGAAACATACATGTGGTTTTGTATTTATTACATGACCCAAGCACCTACTGACCTAATTGTCTTTTCTATCAACGGTGGTAAACACCATGCACTTTATGCAGTCGCATTGCTACATGGCGTGAACAGGTTGGAACAGGATGGTGTGCAATACGGAATTCCGTATTGCACAGCCGTATTGCACGCCGTATTGCATAAGAGAGACTGCATGGGCATGTAATAAAACCTCATAAGCTATGTGCATAAATATTATTTTGTCTGTTTTTCCAGACCACAGGAATTTAAAAAAAAATAGTTTGCATTCGGTGAAGAATTTCTTCTATCGGGGTTCATACAATTTGTACCCATTCCCACATGTTCATACTCCAATAAAAATTATAAAAATTGCATTCAATTCTTATAATTACATTTCGTAACTGTTTAAACTACTTTTTACCAAACAACTAAGCATAAAGACGAAATAAAACACGTACGAACGAACGAAACGAAAAACCACCCTTACACAAAATACAAAGCGCACAACTCTGCTTTTTAATTTTTAAAACTTTAGAAATGGAAACGAGTATTTTAGTAACGGGCTTTATGCCACAGTTGGGAAATGTCACCAAAGAAACAGCAGTGGAGTTGATCACTGCGAGAGGCGCTAAAAGTTAAAAATCCGCTCAAACACAGCCCGAATTACATTCTGTCAACTGCGCTCTACCGTAAATGCGGGTCAAAGTTCGACCAAATGTATTCACTGGAAAATGAATTACATTTGGTCATGACGTTTTCACCCAGTTGACCAATGGGAATTGAGTATTTGGACCCAAAACGTATAACTACATTAACAATGTAATTATTGGTGTTTGACATTATTTGTTTAGCATTTAAATACGATAACCATGGAAAATCCAATATTATTGGTAAAAGATGAAATTGGCCAAAAGGTTGACGGAGCGAACTGATATGGGTTCAATAAGAGTATGAGACCCATTATTGTTACTTACATCTTTACAACGCCTTCTCGTGGTCCCAATCAGATTGCAGATGGTCCTTTGTGGGATGTTGTTCCATTCTGGGACAAGCATGACACCAAGCGCCTGCATAATTCTTGGTTGGACTGGTCGGACTGAAATTGCAAGCTGTAGCTCATTCCAGATATTCGATTGGATTGGATTGAGGTCACGGGATCTTGCTGGCCATTCCATGCGCTCAATCCCTTCCCTCTGTCGGTACTCTCGGACAAAATGGGCAACATGAGGACGGTCATTATCGTCTATCAGAATGAATTTATCTCCCACTGCACCTGAATACAATCTGACGTGGGCATCCAGCATCAATATACCGATGTGTACTCAATGTACAGCGGTCAAGGACACAGAGTTATGTACATGTACGTCCATCCCAACTGATGCCGCCCCAGACCATTACTGACCCTCCACCAAAGCGGTCATGTTCAGCAATGTTGGCTGTATAAAATCGCTCTCCTGGTCTTTTCCATACCCTAGAACGCCTATCTGTGTTGTCTATGCAGTATCTTGACTCGTCTGTAAAAAGGATAGGTCGCCACTCTCATCTGGTCCATCGAATTCGATCCATGGCCCATTCCTATCATGCCTGGTGGTGGTTCTGAGACAACGGACTGCGAATAAATGGTCTTCGAGATCGGAGACCACTTTCATGCAACCTTGCCCGGATAGTCTACGTCGAAACACTTACACCGGATGCATTCTAAAGGTCACTGCGAAGCTGGGTTGCTGTGTCAAAGCGGTTCCTTCGGGCCTGAATGATAGAAAATCGATCTCCAGCTGCAGATGTTGCCCTGCCTCTGCCACCACCATGTCGTCCGACTGGTGTGCCATACTGAGATCTTGGCCAGGCTCTGGTGATCACCGTATTGTGCTCACCAAGGGCTTCACCAACCTGACGATGGGTAGCCCCTTGCTCACCAATCCCAACAGCCCGCGACATTTCTGCTTCAAACAAATGTCTTCTTATATTTGCATTCGCCATATTCAATCATTATATCACAAGGGTTTGTGTTGAAATGAGGGCTGAATACCCAACACATCTCATGTACATGTCGACAGTACACGAAAACATCATGAAAATCAAGGGGTACATGCTTTCCATGACATCGCGAAAAGTCTGCCTGTCATGAGAGCTAATGTAAACACTGGGGACTATCTCAATACATTTCTCGATCATATCCCCCCAAAATATCGCAAATGTGTCACAAGAAAATTTCACAATGATGTGTCAAATATGTGGTGCTTAGCAAACTTTGAGTAGTATACTTTGTAGCGTGTTGGAATTACATCACCGCATCCCGTCTTTGATCCAATCCAAATCACTTGTGTTTTATCAAAATTCACCTTCAGACCTGAGTGTTTGGAAAATTCATCCATGATACTTAGCACGGCATTGGGTGAATGGCTCTCATCGCTTGGTGGAAATAGTTTGTAGAGACATCTTCATAATAAAGACACGACTTGGAGGTTTGGTGGGAGTAGTTTGTCGAGACATCTTCTCGATGAAGACATGACTTGATGGTTTGGCGGGCATAGTTTGTCTGTCTCTATCATCGCAATTGGGTCAGGTGTGGTCTACACTTCTCAGTTGGTTTACTCCGCGACGTGCCCTCTCATTTCCATGCGAACCCCTTTTTAAGCTCTCCCACGACTTTCCACCATACAAGACTGACATCACCACATCTCCTGGTAAATTGTTCAACCCTTTGGTACTTTTGTATGTGTTATTACGTACGAGATACAGTACGTTTCTAGTGTATTATCACTAAATGACCCGCAGAGTGGAGATTCCACCCAAGCCATAATTGCAAATTTGTTGCAAAACATAAGAAGCACAAGCAAAGTTTCAGCCAATGGTCCTCCGGGTTAAACCCGGAGGTCCATTGGCTGAAACATTGCTTGTGGTTTTAGTGAATATATACAAAATTTGAAAGTTATAGCTTGGGTGATAACTCCACTCTGCGGGTGATTTAGCTACAATCCACTCTCCACGTACTGCAGTTTGTTTAGTTTAACCGTTTGCAATGTGTGTACGTGTTAATACGTACGAAATCATTTGTTTAATTTAAAAATATTTTAATGCTCTACAGACATTGATTGTTTATATAGGTACACGAGTTTGTTGATGAGAATGTGAACACGCTATAATGTTCATGTCAGCCTCTTTCGGTTTGTTTGTTTGCTTGTACATGTTTAGGATACAAAAATACGCTATGGTACAGACATTTCCTCCCGAAACGGTTTTTATTCATGTAATATGCTGCCGAAATATTGTTTTCTTAAAAATAAATATTTATTAAATTTTGTCTGGTTTATTTCATGACAAGAAACACATCAGTTTGATTTAAACTAAATTTTGAGCTGACGAACTGATTAAATTGACTAGCAATTATTGATATAATTCGTTGATCGCCTACAATTTAACCCTTACAGAGATGTTACACACAGAGGTGTTACACACAGAGATGTTACACACAGAGATGTAACACACAGAGATGTTACACACGCTTTTGCTTTTCTTCTAAGCAATGACAAGTCGAAGAGTTAAAGGTTCTTTTAATTTAGAGTTGGTTAAATTGAATTCATCTTTACTATTTTTGCTGTCTCAATATTTGCGATATGTTCATTCATTGTATTTTAAGGTGAAAGGAATTGTGTTGACTTCCTTTCACAGTTTTCCTCTGATATGTTAGTAGTTTAGTTCCTATAAGTTTCATGATTTAACACTAACCCTATAGACACACAGTGCATTCAGGTTTGTACCTATAAGTTTCATGATTTAACACTAACCCTATAGACACACAGTGCATTCAGGTTTGTACCTATAAGTTTTATGATTTAACACTAACCCTATAGACACACAGTGCATTCAGGTTTGTATCTATAAGTTCCATGGACACACAGTGCATTCAGGTTTGTACCTATAAGTCTCACGATTAAACACTAACCCTATAGACACATAGTACATTCAGGTTTGTACCTATAAGTTTTATGATTTAACACTAACCCTATAGACACACAGTGCATTAGGGTTTGTACCCATAAGTTTCATGATTTAACACTAACCCTATAGACACACAGTGCATTCAGGTTTGTACCTATAAGTCTCACGATTAAACACTAACTCTATAGACACATAGTGCATTCAGGTTTGTACCTATAAGTTTTATGATTTAACACTAACCCTATAGACACACAGTGCATTAGGGTTTGTACCCATAAGTTTCATGATTTAACACTAACCCTATAGACACACAGTGCATTCAGGTTTGTACCTATAAGTTTTATGATTAAACACCAACCCTATAGACACACAGTGCATTAGGGTTTGTACCCATAAGTTTCATGATTTAACACTAACCCTATAGACATACAGTGCATTCAGGTTTGTACCTATAAGTTTTATGATTTAACACTAACCCTATAGACACACAGTGCATTAGGGTTTGTACCCATAAGTTTCACGATTTAACACTAACCCTATAGACACACAGTGCATTCAGGTTTGTACCTATAAGTTTTATGATTAAACACCAACCCTATAGACACACAGTGCATTAGGGTTTGTACCCATAAGTTTCATGATTTAACACTAACCCTATAGACACACAGTGCATTCAGGTTTGTACCTATAAGTTTCATGATTTAACACTAACCCTATAGACACACAGTGCATTCAGGTTTGTACCTATAAGTTTCATGATTTAACACTAACCCTATAGACACACAGTGCATTCAGGTTTGTACCTATAAGTTTTATGATTTAACACTAACCCTATAGACACACAGTGCATTCAGGTTTGTACCCATAAGTTTCATGATTTAACACTAACCCTATAGACACACAGTGCATTCAGGTTTGTACCTATAAGTTTCATGATTTAACACTAACCCTATAGACACACAGTGCATTCAGGTTTGTACCTATAAGTTTCATGATTTAACACTAACCCTATAGACACACAGTTCATTCAGGTTTGTACCCATAAGTTTCATGATTTAACACTAACCCTATAGACACACAGTGCATTCAGGTTTGTACCTATAAGTTTCATGATTTAACACTAACCCTATAGACACACAGTGCATTCAGGTTTGTACCTATAAGTTTCATGATTTAACACTAACCCTATAGACACACAGTGCATTCAGGTTTGTACCTATAAGTTTCATGATTTAACACTAACCCTACAGACACACAGTGCATTCAGGTTTGTACCCATAAGTTTCATGATTTAACACTAACCCTATAGACACACAGTGCATTCAGGTTTGTACCTATAAGTTTCATGATTTAACACTAACCCTATAGACACACAGTGCATTCAGGTTTGTACCTATAAGTTTTATGATTTAACACTAACCCTATAGACACACAGTGCATTCAGGTTTGGTTTGTACCTATAAGTTTCATGATTTAACACTAACCCTATAGACACACAGTGCATTCAGGTTTGTACCTATAAGTTTCATGATTTAACACTAACCCTATAGACACACAGTGCATTCAGGTTTGTACCTATAAGTTTCATGATTTAACACTAACCCTATAGACACACAGTGCATTCAGGTTTGTACCTATAAGTTTTATGATTTAACACTAACCCTATAGACACACAGTGCATTAGGGTTTGTACCTATAAGTTTCATGATTTAACACTAACCCTATAGACACACAGTGCATTCAGGTTTGTACCTATAAGTTTTATGATTAAACACCAACCCTATAGACACACAGTGCATTAGGGTTTGTACCCATAAGTTTCATGATTTAACACTAACCCTATAGACACACAGTGCATTCAGGTTTGTACCTATAAGTTTCATGATTTAACACTAACCCTATAGATACACAGTGCATTCAGGTTTGTATCTATAAGTTTCATGATTTAACACTAACCCTATAGACACACAGTGCATTCAGGTTTGTACCTATAAGTTTCACGATTAAACACTAACCCTATAGACACACAGTGCATTCAGGTTTGTACCTATAAGTTTCATGATTTAACACTAACCCTATAGATACACAGTGCATTCAGGTTTGTATCTATAAGTTTCATGATTTAACACTAACCCTATAGACACACAGTGCATTCAGGTTTGTACCTATACGTTTTATGATTAAACACCAACCCTATAGACACACAGTGCATTAGGGTTTGTACCCATAAGTTTCATGATTTAACACTAACCCTATAGACACACAGTGCATTCAGGTTTGTACCTATAAGTTTCATGATTTAACACTAACCCTATAGACACACAGTGCATTCAGGTTTGTACCTATAAGTTTCATGATTTAACACTAACCCTATAGACACACAGTGCATTCAGGTTTGTACCTATAAGTTTCACGATTAAACACCAACCCGATAGACGCACAGTGCATTCAGGTTTGTACCTATAAGTTTCACGATTACACTCTAACCCTATGAACCATATGGACAACTCAGTGTTAAAAAATGCTTGTACCTTTAGTGGCTCTCCTAACTACTTAGTTGCATACAGAAAGAACAGAGATTTTGAAGCGTATTGATACGAAAAGCTTCACATTTATTTCTAAATTTATCTGCTTCTTCTACTGTGTCTTTCCCTGGTAGTTGTTCGATAGAATGGATTTCAAAATCGTCCAAAGAATGGCCAGGAAGGTTGAAATGTTGTGTTACTAGGGAATCAACATTATGTTTTATATCCTGTTTGTGTCGAGAAGCACGCGTTCGGAAAGGAGTTTGAAATTGCCCCACATACTGCTTCCTACAGCGTTTACATGTGATAGGGTAAATGATATTGCGTGAATCCGAATGAATGAAGTTTCAGATCTGATAATAATCTTTAGTTTGTTCAGAGGAAATTTCCTCTTTCTGATCAGGGATAAAAATATGCAATCTACAACGAGGCTGTTTGCAATTCAATCCATTCCACACCACTACAATGCTGCAACGGGCTGTTGTGTTCACTTCTTCGGAAGTTTGAAATAATAATTTCTGGAGGGCTTTCCAGCTTTATCAGTTTGAGATTTCAGGCTACGCAAAAAGCGCAGCGAGTGCCACTTCGATCAAGCGCGCCAAATAGGGAAGAACAAGGGAATTTCATTGAAATTTACCTTATCACCTGCGTTGCGGTGAAAACGAATGGACTGTGATTTGATGATTGTAGCAACCACTTTTGTTACAACGACCACTTTTGTTACAGCTCACCACTTTTGTTACAACAATTGCCCACTTTTGTTCCAGCTCACCACTTTTGTTACAAAATCAATCACTTTTGTTACAACCATCGCCCATTTTTGTAACGAGAAAAAAACAAACTCGCTGACAATTGTTGTTACATTAATCTGCAAGTAATGCCAGACGTGATGTTCAGTCATGATTATCGGGAGGGCGGTTGATTAGTGGTTAGAGCGTTGGTCCTGGAATCAGAATGTTGTGTGTTTGATGCCTGGCCGGGGTTACATGCATTGTGTCCTTGGGAGCACGATTGAACCATGTGCTGAGGCGTATCGCACTTTGCTTTTCCACATGCTTACACCGACATAGCATTCCTGAGGCGAATAATAATAATAATAATAATAATAACAATAATTATAATAATAATAATAATAATAATAATAATAATAATAATCATAATCATAATAATAATAATAATAATAATAATAATGATGAATTATTATTTATTATTATCATTGTTAGTAGTAGTATTCGCTGCACGAGTGTTATGTCGGTGGTAAGACTTGAGCGCGATAGTGAAAGTATTATCTATAGTAGTAGCAGTGATGATGGTGGTAAGAGTACTAAAAGTAGTGGTAGCTATAGTAGAAACGAAAGTTTAGAGTTATGGAAAGTGAATCCACTCAGTGCAGTGCCTGGGCGACCCTCGGATTGGAAAATCAAATTTACAGAGACAGACTCAAGGTGCAAAAGGGACATGAATGATTCAATCAGTCACATTTTGTCTCTCTCTGCCTGCCTGCCTGGCTGCCTGTCTAAAAGGTCGCCCAATCCCGCCCCCCCCCCTCTCTCTCTCTCTCTCTCTCTCTCTATCTATCTCTCTCTATCTCTCTCTCTGTCTCTCTTTATCTCTCTCTCTCTCTCTCACAACTATTTCTGGAAAAAGGTTGGAGGCACATGCTCTCTGTGCCCTTCCATTATTCCTGGTGTCACCCTCATATAGGTATTCATCACAGCCCACACACTGGAACAATGGTACCCATCACATATGAATACAGTCAGCGCCAAATATTTGTAATATTAGTCACTCGGACGAAGCCATGCCTTGATGACGTAATTGTGATATTAGTCACTCGGACGAAAGCATGTCTTGATGTTGTACTTGTAATATTAGTCATATTAGTCACTCAGTTGAAGGCATACCTTGATGTAGTTGTAATATTAGTCACTAGGACGAAGGCATACCTTGATGTAGTTGTAATATTAGTCACTCGGACGAAGGCATACCTTGATGTAGTTGTAATATTAGTCACTCGGACGAAGGCACGCCTGGATTATGAACTTGGAATATTCGTCACTCGGACATAGCCATGCCCTGATGACATACATTCTAGTCACTCAAACGAAGGCATGCCTTGATTGCATACTTGGAATATTAGTCACTCGGACGAAGCCATGCCTTGATGACATACGTGTAATATTATTTACTCGGACGAAGCCATACCTTGATGACATACTTGGAATATTAGTCACTCGGACGAAGCCATACCTTGATGACAAACTTGGAATATTATTCACTCGGACGAAGCCATGCCTTGATGACATACTTGGAATATTAGTCACTCGGACGAAGCCATGCCTTGATGACATACTTGGAATATTAGTCACTCGGACGAAGACATGCCTTGATGACATACTAGGAATATTAGTCACTCGGACGAAGGCATGCCTTGTGACATACTAGGAATATTAGTCACTCGCACGAAGGCATGACTTCATGATGTAGTTGGGATATTATTTACTCGGACGAAGTCATGCCTTGATTATGTACTAGGAATATTAGTCACTCGGAGGAAAACATTGCTTGATGACATACTTGGAATTTTCGTCACTCAGACGAAGGCATGCCTTGATAATTTAGTTTGAATATTAGTGACTCTGGCGAAGACATGCCTTGATGACACACTTGGAATATTAGTCACCCGGACGAAGCCATGCCTTGATAATTTAATTGGAATATTAGTGACTCTGGCGAAGACATGTCTTGATGATGTACTTGGAATATTAGTTACTCGGACGAAGACATGCCTTGATAATTTAGTTGGAATATTAGTCACCCGGACGAAGCCATGCCTTGATAATTTAGTTGGAATATTAGTGACTCTGGCGAAGACATGCCTTGATGATGTACTTGGAATATTAGTTACTCGGACGAAGACATGCCTTGATAATTTAGTTGGAATATTAGTCACCCGGACGAAGCCATGCCTTGATAATTCAGTTGGAATATTAGGGACTCTGGCGAAGACATGCCTTGATGACACACTTGGAATATTAGTCACCCGGACGCAGCCATGCCTTGATAATTTAGTTGGAATATTAGTGACTCTGGCGAAAACAAGCCTTGATAATGTACTTGGAATATTACTTACTCGGACGAAGACATGCCTTGATAATTTAGTTGGAATATTAGTCACCCGGACGAAACCATGCCTTGATAATTTAGTTGGAATATTAGTGACTCTGGCGAAGACATGCCTTGATGATGTACTTGGAATATTATTCACTCGGATGAAGGCATACCTTGTTGTTGTAGATGGAATACTAGCTGTCGGTCCTTGAGCTATCGCGGTCGAGGCAAATCAGGTTTTCTCCACACCCCACCCTCACCCCCGACAACTGGTCACAACGTCTCTGTAAACGGCACCTTATTTGTACAGTGTGAAAGTAAATTTAAGTAACGGGCTGTTTGATTCCCTTAATTATTTATTCGACAAATAATATATGCTTTGCCTAACAGATAAAGAATGCGTTCGTGCGAAAGAGACTGTTTATCATAATTCTACTATCTCAACAGATCTCAGAAGCTATTTCAACTAGAAATATTGTCACCAAGGTGAATGGGATGAATCAATTTTAATTTTTTTCGAACATTCCTCCAAGGCTTTTTTCATTTGTTCCGTCGTCTCCCTATTGTCTTCTTCTTTGCAATATTCATTGCGTGAGGAGTTAATTAGGTGCATTATACCACTGAAATATTGATAACGAACTGATTAGTGGCTTGAGGTTATTTTTTCTTTACGAAGGGTGACACGGCTGATTACGATGATATTTAGATTTTATTACCCTCAAACCAAAAAAAAACAAAAACATAATGATAATAACACTTAGACCAACCCTTGTGCTGCTGTGATTCTCATGATCCTCCCGCGTCGCCGCATGCTCCCCTTTCTCTCCCGCAGCTATCAAAGACGGACTACCTGACATTATCCCATGGATGTGACAACCGTACTTATTCCCAGCTCCTTATTCTGCATTCGTTATCAACCGATTTTATCGGTTGAAAACGAATGTCGAATAAGGAATTGGGAATAAGTAACGGTTGTCACGCCCCTTGTTATCACGGCATTCCATTTTTTTCAAATTCACTAATATTATCCGTTTGTATCAAGCAATAAACATATATCAGATAATCACTGTATGAAATTATCCATTACACACAATTCCTTCCCAATATGTCCGTTTCAAAAGAACAAAACCACTGTTCTCCAAAGTAATTGCTTACCGGAGAGGGACGCCGGAGCCGGTAAGCAGTAACTTTGGAGAATATATTTTTCATTGAATGGGGCTGCTCTGTCTGATAAACGACCAAGCCTAAGTATGTTTCGACGACATTCTTGTATCCAGTTTCCGCGAGAAATCGTTGCCTGAGAGCTAGAATGTCCTATGTCTCCTATGGGACATAGGACATTCTAGCACTCAGGCGACGAAATGTCAGTCACTGTCTTGTGTAACGGTTAAGGGGGGATTACCCCAAAGGACATGATCATTAGTCATTCTTTGTTCGTCCCTTGAATGAATGTGCGGGTTATCAAGTAAAAATCGCCAGTCGCGTTTGATAAGATTATGCCCCTCACACACGCCGCCTGTGTGTGTGTGTGTGTGTGGGGGGGGGGGGGGGGGGGGGGGGGGATAATCTTACCAAACGCGAACTGCGTATATTTTTCACATCTTGTCAAAAATTGAGTTTATTAACACTCAGTATACAAACCACGAATACTATTCTCGATTGAGACTCAATTTTGAATAGTATTCGTGGTTTGTATACTGAGTGTTAATAAACTAGAGTCGGCCCGTCATGCCCTTACCCCCCCCCCCCCCCCCCCCCAAGCACCCCGCCCCCCCCCCCCCCCCCCCCCCAATCCGAAATTCGCTCCGGCGTCCCTGCAGGAAACGTCATTTCATCGGGGGTTGGTAGTCGATTCTGTGATTAACCATGGTCGGTTTCCATAGTTACAGAAAGTACATGTAAACGGTAAAATGACAAATGATGTGAGAAGAATAATTTCATTCACTAGAACCGGTAAACCTCGGTTCAGATCGATTTTCTTGAAACTATCCAGAAAGTTCAGATCAAATAGTGGTTTATTAGAGATCCTATATTTCTCTTATCTTATCTCGTTATTAAGCTCCCCGTGAAACTTGTTCCGTGGGTCAGCTATCACATATGTCTCTCATCTTATCTCCTCATTTAGCTCCCAATAAACCTTGTTCTGCGGGACAGCTATCATATATTTCTCTCACCTTATTTCCTCATTAAGCTCTAAATGAATCTTGTTCTGCTGGACAGCTATCCTATATTTCTCTCATCTTATTTCCTCATTAAGCTCCGAATGACTCTTGTGATGCTGGACAGCTATCATATATTTCTTAAATCTTATCTCATTATAAAGCTCCCAAATGAACATTGTTCTGCGGGACTGCTATCATATAATTCAATCATCTTTTCTCATTTAGCTCTCAATGAACCTTGTTATGCGGGACTGTTATTTTCAATATTCTACGATAGAGTGTCCCAGGTTCTCCACTGCGCCCAACAATGCCTCTGGCGCTAATTACGCAATGGTGGTTCCTGATTTGCTCTAAGGCCCCAATGAGCATGATCCAAATTTGAAGAGCGTGGACCAGACGAATGTTCCTTCTGGGGACATTTTAAATCCTTGTTTTTCATTATCCCACAAGCATCCAAAAAGCCCTTTGTTCCGAAATATTTTCTGCAGTTTCGATTACAGGCCCTCTCCCCACTCTATCTAACCAGCGACTTGTTTTTTTGTTCGTTGTGTTTGATAATTATACTTAGTAATTGTCCATTAACTCCCTCGCATGCCCTACACAATATATACGATATACAGTTAAAACTAGAAGTCCTGTCACGAACTCTGCGCTTATCCACGCTTAATTGCGCGTAGGAATTGCGCGCAATTGCCATATCGAATGACATCCAAAGAACGGCAGGTTCTCCTGGTTAATCATATCGAACACAGGCAATGTTTCTGCCAATGGACCTCCGGGTTACCCGGAGGTCCATTGGCTGAAACATTGCTTGTGCACAGGGCATATGTACAGAATTTGATAGCCTTACTGTGGTCATAACGCGTAGATTAACGCACAGATCGCCGTGCTATTTGCACGCATTTCATGACAGGACTTCTAGTTTTAACTGTATCTTGGCTTAATTGCACGTAGGAATGGCGCGCAATTGCCATATCGAATGACATCCAAAGAACGGTGTCTCAATAAGTCTGCAATGATAGCTAACGGTAGCTTACCAACTGTTCGGGAAAGCTTTCTTAGGTTAAAGTAACATACATCCCCTCCACCACCTTATTCACTCAAGACGGCTCCCAAGGCTGCGTCATTGCCCGCCTTGCATTGTTCTGTGGAGTTCCCAGACTATTCACAAGTGACTGTTCTAGTGACATCAAATCCGTATCATGTGTTACTTTTAGCACACCCATCATCTCATAAATCGTTTTCTCTCAACAATCGCCTTGAAACTATTCCCTTCTGACGTTTCAATTGGTTAATAATCGGCACCAAGTCAGACGGACGGTGAACGAGCAGGCACAATGGACTTAACTAAGCTAGTATTGAGGATAAGTAATAATTTAATTCTACAGTTCTAGAGAACTATAGGATTAAATTGTTACTGATACTCCCCACAAATATAGAATGGATTCGCTAACTTCGACATGGACAATATCGCACACCCACAAATACAGAATGGACTCGCATACCTCGTCGTGGACAATATCACATACCCACAAATACAGAAAGGACTCGACAACTTCGACGTGGACAATACCGCGCGCTCACTAATACAGAACGGATTCGCCAACTTCGACGTGGATAATATCACACACCCACAAATACCGAATTTGTAATATTAGTCACTAGGATGAAGGCATCTCCAAAAAAAAACAATTAATCACTTCGACGTGGATAATATCACACACCCACAAATATTGAATGGATTAGCCAACTTCGACGTGGATAATATCACACACCCACAAATACTGAATGGATTAGTCAACTTCGACGTGGATAATATCACACACCCACAAATACTGAATGGATTAGCCAACTTCGACGTGGATAATATCACACACCCACAAATACAGAATGGATTCGCCAACTTCGACGTAGACAATATCACACGCCACAAATACAGAATGAATTCGCCAACTTCGACGTGGATAATATCACACACCTACAAATACTGAATAGATTAGCCAACTTCGACGTGGATAATATCACACACCCACAAATACAGAATAGATTCGCCAACTTCGACGTGGATAATATCACACACATACAAATACTGAATGGATTAGCCAACTTCGACGTGGATAATATCACACACCCACAAATACTAAATTGATTAGCCAATTTCGACGTGAATAATATCACACACCCACAAATACTGAATGGATTAGCCAACTTCGACGTGGATAATATCACACATCCACAAATACTGAATGGATTAACCAATTTCGACGTGGATAATATCACATACCCACAAATACAGAATGGATTCGCCAACTTCGACGTAGACAATATCAAACAAATCAAATACAGAATGGATTCGCCAACTTCGACGTGGATAATATCACACACCCACAAATACTGAATGGATCAGCCAACTTCGACGTGGAAAATATCACACACTCACAAATACAGAATGGATTCGCCAACTTCAACGTAGACAATATCACACACCTCAAATACCGAATGGATTCGCCAACTTCGACGTGGACAATATCACACACCCACAAATACAGAATGGACTAGCCAACTTCGACGTGGATAATATCACACAACAACAAATACAGAATGGATTCGCCAACTGCGAAGTGGACAATATCACACACCCACAAATACAGAATGGACTCTCCAACTTCGACGTGGATAATATCACACACCTGCAAATACAGAATGGATTCGCCAACTTCGACGTGGACAATATCACACAACCACAAATACAGAATGGACTCTCCAACTTCGACGTGGTTAATATCACACACCTCCAAATACAGAATGGATTCACCAACTTCGGCGTGGACAATATCACACACCTTACAATGCAGAATGGACTCTCCAACTTCGAAGCGGTTGATATCACACACCTAGAAATACAGAATGGATTCGCCAACTTCGACGTGGACAATATCACACACCCACAAATACAGAGTGGACTCTGTAACTTCGACGTGGACAAATCACACACCCACAAATACAGAATGGGCTCGCGAACTTCGACGTGGACAACATCATATACGTACAAATACAGAATAGATTCGCCAACTTCGACGTGAACAATGCCACACACTTACAAATACAGAATGGATTCGCTAACTTTGGCGTGGACCATATCACACACCAACAAATACAGAATGGATTCGTCAACTTCGACGTGGACAATATCACATACCCACAAACACAGAATGGAATCGCCAACTTCAACATTGACAATATCACATACCCACATTTATCATATGACTCGTCCGTTTTGTACACTTAAAAACAGAATGGACTCTCCAACTTCGACGTGGATAATATCACACACCTGCAAATACAGAATGGATTCGCCAACTTCGACGTGGACAATATCACACAACCACAAATACAGAATGGACTCTCCAACTTCGACGTGGTTAATATCACACACCTCCAAATACAGAATGGATTCACCAACTTCGGCGTGGACAATATCACACACCTTACAATGCAGAATGGACTCTCCAACTTCGAAGCGGTTGATATCACACACCTAGAAATACAGAGTGGATTCGCCAACTTCGACGTGGACAATATCACACACCCACAAATACAGAGTGGACTCTGTAACTTCGACGTGGACAAATCACACACCCACAAATACAGAATGGGCTCGCGAACTTCGACGTGGACAACATCATACACGTACAAATACAGAATAGATTCGCCAACTTCGACGTGAACAATGCCACACACTTACAAATACAGAATGGATTCGCTAACTTTGGCGTGGACCATATCACACACCAACAAATACAGAATGGATTCGTCAACTTCGACGTGGACAATATCACATACCCACAAACACAGAATGGAATCGCCAACTTCAACATTGACAATATCACATACCCACATTTATCATATGACTCGTCCGCTTTGTACACTTAAAAACATTTGATATTTGTTTTCATATTAATCAGTGATAAATAAAGCCTTCCGTCAATTTCATTGGTCAATTTCAAAACTAGACAATTTGATTGGCTGAACAAAATACAACTGGGCCACGTTTTCATAATTTGCATAATTAGTGTTGGGAGCTTTTATTGGTCAAATTCAAAACTGGACAATTTTATTAGCTAAACAACTTCCAACTGGGTCACATTTGCATAATTTCAGTAAGGATAATTTACGTTATCTGTCCTATTTAGGGTGGGTTATATTGTATTATTTTTTTACCTACAAGAAAAACGCCTTTCATTTTTTTGTATATTTTCACTTTTTGCTTCCAAAACATAGGTTATGACCCCTCATTCGAATTAGCGTGTCGCGCTCGTTTCAATAAGGGACCATAACCTAGGTTTTGGAAACAAAAAATGAAAATTTTTAGTTATACGAGGATGTTTTTCCCAGTGCCGTCTGCAACTCAAGTTAGGTGGTGGGTTAAAAAGTCATACTAAGTGGCTAATTTGTGCGTGTGTGTGACATATGATAAATAGAGTATGATATGAGTGTTTTTCTCATATAATATTTCTGAAACTCGTACGAATTTTTCGTTTGGGCTCTCCAGAGGCTCGCCAAAACGGAAAATTCTTAGACTCGTTTCATAAATACTATATGAGAAAAAACACTCATTCCATATCCTCTATATACAAAATGAACTTGCCAACTTCGACGTGGACAATATCACATACCCCCAAATACAGACCGGATTCCTCAACCTCGACGTGGACAATATCACATGCCCACAAATACAGAATGGTTTCGCCAACTTCGGCGTGGACAATATCACACACCCACAAACACAGAATGGATTCGTCAACTTCGACGTGGTCAATATCGTACAAGACAATACTAGCAAAGTTGAAAGGTCTAACATTCAGAAAGTTCTCCAAGAAACAATTAATTAATGTCGGGTGCTCGTATTATCAGCAATTTGTCCAGTTGAAGACAGAACCTTATAGTTCTCACACGACGGACTGTGAATAAGTGACTAGGGGCCGCGGCGTCTCATTGGTTAGAGCATTAGATTTAAAACAGAAATGTCGACAGTTCGTTCCTGACAGGCGCCATTAGGGGTGTGTCGTTTAGTAAGCCACTTAATTCCCTTTTCCTACGTGGTTGCACTGTGGCGCTGTGTACTAAAATACACTGCATGTCGATGGTGCGCTTGATTTACGCCGCTGCTTGTACGGAACTAGTAAGTTGGATAGACAGACAATTGCTCGCGGTTGCTCGGTTGTTTTCACCGGGTTCTCCAACTTCATCGACCCAGAAAACTGTCTGACAAGATGTGACTCTGGTTGTTGTTGAAAAAGTCGTTAAACCTCAGTAAAAAAAATCGAATCGAATAAATTACTTATTTTTTCTAGAATTGTGGCAAGAAATATTTGCACTGGTACTTCAAGAAACACAACGTCTCAACCGTTTAATAGTTGTATAGTTGTGATTTTTGTTAGAAGCTAGAACGGCCTGGATATTTTTCAGATTTGACCTGGTGATTCTAAGGCACACTTTAAGATATCTGAAAAAAAAAATATTTCAAATCGGAGCAATAGATGCAAGATGTTTGATATAAAACACCGCAACAGATACATTTTCCAACATTTGGATTCAATTAATATTACCAATTTGTGTCACTCATAATCATCATACAATTATCTCGGCTGAATTCTGTCATCAGCTATTTTCCTCATGCTGCAAGTAGTATGGGTAGTGACAATAATCATTAATTTTCCGCCATATGATTGGGAAAAATCAAGGAATAGTTTAGGAAAGTATGGGATACCCTTAATTTAGATTGTTTGTTTATGTAGAGGCGCGGCGGGGATGAATATTACGATTTGTTCATGGCTGAAATCTTGTAATCATTTGTATTGTTTCTCATTTGTTCTAAAAAATGTCAAAATAGAACTGAATTTCCCACAAACCGCTTAGGAAAAGACTCCCGCGAAATTCGATTCAAAAGTCAATATTCGGTTAGATTCGATTCGAAATCGGAAATTCGAATATTTTCGAATTTATTTCGCCCATAACCGTGAATGTTTACAGACTGTAACTGATAACATTATTTATATTGAGTATTGCTGAGTAGAAACGTAACTGACTTGTAGCGGTAACAATATTTGTAGTGATGTAGCTACAACATTTGCTGTACAACAGTTGTAGCTACATCGCTACAAACACTGTTACCGCTGCAGTTGTTCATTTCAACTTATTATGTATTATGACCAGTGACCATTTATACCTAGGAAGCCACCGTCTCGCCCTTGCAGCCTAATCTTGTATTTAAAACTACCTCGCGATACACAGCGAACATACTTTGTTTTATCACATGACTCGTCCGTTTTGTTCACTTTAAAGCATTTGATATTTTGTTTTCATATTAATCAGTGATAGATAAAGCCTTCCGTCAATTTCATTGGTCAATTTCAAAACTAGACAATTTGATTGGCTGAACAAAATACAATTGGGCCACATTTTCATAATTTGCATAATTAGAGTTGGGAACTTTCATTGGTCAATTTCAAAACTGGACAATTTGATTGGCTAAACAAAATAAAAACTGGGTAATATTTGCATAATTTCAGCAGGGAGAATTTACGTTATCTGTCCTATTTAGGGTGGGTTATATTGTATTAATCGTTTACGTACAAGAAAAACGTCATTCATTTTTTTTTTAATTTTCACTTTTTGTTTCTAAAACGTAGGTTATGACCCCTCATTGGAACTAGCATGTCGCGCTCGTTCCAATGATTTGTCATAACCTATGTTTGAGAAGCAAAAAAAATGAAAAATTTTAGTTATACGAGGATGTTTTTTCCAAGTGCCGTCTGCAACTCAAGTTAGGTGATGGGTTAAAAAGCCATACGTAGTGGCTAATTTGTGCGTGTGTGAGTCATATGATAAATAGAATATGAAATGAGTGTTTTTTCTCATATAATATTTGTGAAACTCGTCCGAATTTTCCGTTTAGGCTAGCCAGAGGCTCGCCAAGACGAAAAATTCATAGCCTCGTTTCATAAATATTATATGAGAAAAACATTCATTCCGTATCCTCGAAATATCAAATATCGCTTCCAAAAATCACAAACTGCATATGTCTGACGCTCATTGCAAAGTCTCGGAGATTAGTGTTTCAAGCAAATATTTTGTTCAGTATTCGATTGATGATTAATCCGATTTATCCGACCCAATGAATGTGGTGTATCTATAAACATCTGGATTGCTGGAACGTTAGAAAAAAAAACCTAGCCACTCAGCCCCGCACAGGTCGATCAAATAATAACTCCTCCCACGTGTAATGTTTTGTGACGTGACATATGTTACCCTGTGACTCTAGTTACAGCGTAACAGCTTTCATTTCATCAATCGCAATTATGTTTACCTTGCACGAAAATTGGTCAATCAGTATCAACTCTTCAATGACTCCTCCCACGTGTAACATTTA
The DNA here is from genome assembly GCA_031216915.1 of Pictodentalium vernedei. NCBI lineage: Eukaryota > Metazoa > Mollusca > Scaphopoda > Dentaliida > Dentaliidae > Pictodentalium > Pictodentalium vernedei. The sequence goes on along the minus strand of CM062297.1, from coordinate 883,514,829 downwards.
ATGACGTGAAACCTGTTACCCTGTGACTCTAGTTACAGGTAACAGCTTTCATTTCATCAATCGCAATTATGTATACCTTGCACGAAAACTGGTCATTCAGTATCAACTCTTCAATAATTCCTCCTACGTGTAACATTTAATGACGTGAAATCATGTTACCCTGTGACTGTAGTTACAGCGTGACAGCTTTCATTTCATCAATAGCAATTATGTTTATCTTGCAGGAAAACCGGTCATTCAGTATCAACTCTCCAATAACTCCTCCCACATGTAACATTTAATGACATGAAATCTGTTACACTGTGACTGTAGTTACAGCACGACAGCTTTCATTTCATCAATCGCAATTATGTTTACCTTGAACGAAAACTGGTCATTCAGTATAAAATCTCCAATAAGTCCTCCTACGTGTAACATTTGATGACGTGAAATATGTTACCCTGTGACTGTAATCACAGCGTGACAGCTTTCATTTCGTCAATCACTATGGTGTTTACCTAGCATGAAAACTCGTCATTCAGTATCAATTTTCCAATTTTCACTCATACCAACTCAGCACCCCCCCCCCCCGGGTCAATCAACGCAAAAACTCCTCCCACGTGTAGCATTTAATGACGTGAAATCTGTTACCCTTTCACTGTAATCACAGTGAAACAGCTTTCATTTCATCAATCGCAATGGTATTTATCTAGCACAAAAACTGGTCATTCGGTATCAATTTTCCAATTTCCTTGTCAATAATAATTAAAAAATGTTTTTTAATATTCATTTAGGACTGCATCGAAACATTTTCACACCATCATTTTTAACACAGATCAAAGAGATAAAGGCACTCTCCATTAATTTGTAATAAACCGATTTATATGAACAAAATAATATTTGCGTTGGACTGAATATAGAACAAGAAAGAGGAATTGTTGGGCTTTTGCTCTAGTACTTTCATTTTTTGAAAGCGCCGATTGCCTCTTCTGGCACTCAACCAGTTAAAAAGCGGTCATTGGCTACGAGACGTCGGGAATTGAAAACCTTTGAGAATTTTGTCGTTGTTGAGCATTGCTTATTTATAGTAACCTCACCCCCCCCCCCCCCCCCAAATTCTAAGATGACGGTGGTTGAGACAGTTTTCTGTATGTGCCCATTGAGCCAAACAGCCATCCTGTTCTATAGAGATCAATGGCTGAAACACTTTCTATATGTAAACGTTGAGCGTTACAGCCATCATGTTCTATATAGATCAGTGGTTGGTACACTTTCTATATGTAACCAGTGAGCGTTAATGCCATCCTGTTCTATATAGATCAGTGGTTGGTACACTTTCTATACGTAACCAGTGAGCGTTACAGACATCCTGTTCTATAGAGATCAGTGGTTGGTACACTTTCTATACGTAACCAGTGAGCGTTACAGCCACCCTGTTCTATATAGATCAGTGGTTGGTACACTTTCTATACGTAACCAGTGAGCGTTACAGACATCCTGTTCTATATAGATCAGTGGTTGGTACACTTTCTATATGTAACCAGTGAGCGTTACAGCCATCCTGTTCTATATAGATCAGTGGTTGGTACACTTTCTATACGTAACCAGTGAGCATTAATGCCATCCTGTTCTATATAGATCAGTGGTTGGTACACTTTCTATATGTAACCAGTGAGCGTTACAGCCATCCTGTTCTATATAGATCAGTGGTTGGTACACTTTCTATACGTAACCAGTGAGCGTAACAGCCATCCTGTTCTATATAGATCAGTGGTTGGTACACTTTCTATACGTAACCAGTGAGCGTTACAGCCATCCTGTTCTATAGAGATCAGTGGTTGGTACACTTTCTATATGTAACCAGTGAGCGTTACAGACATCATGTTCTATATAGATCAGTGGTTGGTACACTTTCTATACGTAACCAGTGAGCGTTACAGACATCCTGTTCTATATAGATCAGTGGTTGGTACACTTTCTATATGTAACCAGTGAGCGTTACAGACATCCTGTTCTATATAGATCAGTGGTTGGTACACTTTCTATATGTAACCAGTGAGCGTTACAGCCATCCTGTTCTATATAGATCAGTGGTTGGTACACTTTCTATACGTAACCAGTGAGCGTTACAGACATCCTGTTCTATATAGATCAGTGGTTGGTACACTTTCTATATGTAACCAGTGAGCGTTACAGACATCCTGTTCTATAGAGATCAGTGGTTGGTACACTTTCTATACGTAACCAGTGAGCGTTACTTCTATCCTGTTCTATATAGATCAGTGGTTGGTACACTTTCTATATGTAACCAGTGAGCGTTACTTCTATCCTGTTCTATATAGATCAGTGGTTGGTACACTTTCTATATGTAACCAGTAAGGGTTACAGCCACCCTGTTCTATATAGATCAGTGGTTGGTACACTTTCTATACGTAACCAGTGAGCGTTACAGACATCCTGTTCTATATAGATCAGTGGTTGGTACACTTTCTATATGTAACCAGTGAGCGTTACAGCCATCCTGTTCTATATAGATCAGTGGTTGGTACACTTTCTATACGTAACCAGTGAGCGTTAATGCCATCCTGTTCTATATAGATCAGTGGTTGGTACACTTTCTATACGTAACCAGTGAGCGTTACAGACATCCTGTTCTATATAGATCAGTGGTTGGTACACTTTCTATATGTAAACAGTGAGCGTTACAGACATCCTGTTCTATAGAGATCAGTGGTTGGTACACTTTCTATATGTAACCAGTGAGCGTTACAGACATCCTGTTCTATATAGATCAGTGGTTGGTACACTTTCTATACGTAACCAGTGAGCGTTACTTCTATCCTGTTCTATATAGATCAGTGGTTGGTACACTTTCAATATGAAACCAGTGAGCGTTACAGACATCCTGTTCTATATAGATCAGTGGTTGGTACACTTTCTATATGTAACCAGTGAGCGTTACAGACATCCTGTTCTATAGAGATCAGTGGTTGGTACACTTTCTATATGTAACCAGTGAGCGTTACAGCCATCCTGTTCTATATAGATCAGTGGTTGGTACACTTTCTATACGTAACCAGTGAGCGTTACAGACATCCTGTTCTATATAGATCAGTGGTTGGTACACTTTCTACATGTAACCAGTGAGCGTTACTTCTATCCTGTTCTATATAGATCAGTGGTTGGTACACTTTCTATACATAACCAGTGAGCGTTACAACCACCCTGTTCTATATAGATCAGTGGTTGGTACACTTTCTATACGTAACCAGTGAGCGTTACTTCTATCCTGTTCTATATAGATCAGTGGTTGGTACACTTTCTATATGTAACCAGTGAGCGTTACAGACATCCTGTTCTATATAGATCAGTGGTTGGTACACTTTCTATATGTAACCAGTGAGCGTTACAGACATCCTGTTCTATAGAGATCAGTGGTTGGTACACTTTCTATATGCAACCAGTGAGCGTTACAGACATCCTGTTCTATATAGATCAGTGGTTGGTACACTTTCTATACGTAACCAGTGAGCGTTACTTCTATCCTGTTCTATAGAGATCAGTGGTTGGTACACTATCTATATGTAACCAGTGAGCGTTAATGCCATCCTGTTCTATATAGATCAGTGGTTGGTACACTTTCTATATGTAACCAGTAAGCGTTACAGCCACCCTGTTCTATATAGATCAGTGGTTGGTACACTTTCTATATGTAACCAGTGAGCGTTACTTCTATCCTGTTCTATAGAGATCAGTGGTTGGTACACTTTCTATATGTAACCAGTGAGCGTTAATGCCATCCTGTTCTATATAGATCAGTGGTTGGTACACTTTCTATATGTAACCAGTAAGCGTTACAGACATCCTGTTCTATATAGATCAGTGGTTGGTACACTTTCTATACGTAACCAGTGAGCGTTACAACCACCCTGTTCTATATAGATCAGTGGTTGGTACACTTTCTATATGTAACCAGTGAGCGTTACAGACATCCTGTTCTTTACAGATCAGTGGTTGGTACACTTTCTATATGTAACCAGTGAGCGTTACAGACATCCTGTTCTATAGAGATCAGTGGTTGGTACACTTTCTATATGTAACCAGTGAGCGTTACAGCCATCCTGTTCTATATAGATCAGTGGTTGGTACACTTTCTATACGTAACCAGTGAGCGTTACAGACATCCTGTTCTATATAGATCAGTGGTTGGTACACTTTCTATATGTAACCAGTGAGCGTTACAGACATCCTGTTCTATATAGATCAGTGGTTGGTACACTTTCTATACGTAACCAGTGAGCGTTACAGACATCCTGTTCTATATAGATCAGTGGTTGGTACACTTTCTATATATAACCAGTGAGCATTACAGACATCCTGTTCTATATAGATCAGTGGTTGGTACACTTTCTATACGTAACCAGTGAGCGTTACAGACATCCTGATCTATGGAGATCAGTGGTTGGTACACTTTCTATATGTAACCAGTGAGCGTTACAGACATCCTGTTCTATATAGATCAGTGGTTGGTACACTTTCTATACGTAACCAGTGAGCGTTACAGCCATCCTGTTCTATAGAGATCAGTGGTTGGTACACTTTCTATATGTAACCAGTGAGCGTTACAGACATCCTGTTCTATATAGATCAGTGGTTGGTACACTTTCTATACGTAACCAGTGAGCGTTACAGCCATCCTGTTCTATAGAGATCAGTGGTTGGTACACTTTCTATACGTAACCAGTGAGCGTTACAGACATCCTGTTCTATATAGATCAGTGGTTGGTACACTTTCTATATGTAACCAGTAAGCGTTACAGACATCCTGTTCTATGTAGATCAGTGGTTGGTACACTTTCTATATGTAACCAGTGAGCGTTACAGACATCCTGTTCTATATAGATCAGTGGTTGGTACACTTTCTATATGTAACCAGTGAGCGTTACAACCACCCTGTTCTATATAGATCAGTGGTTGGTACACTTTCTATATGTAACCAGTGAGCGTTACAGACATCCTGTTCTATATAGATCAGTGGTTGGTACACTTTCTATATGTAACCAGTGAGCGTTACAACCACCCTGTTCTATATAGATCAGTGGTTGGTACACTTTCTATATGTAACCAGTGAGCGTTACAGACATCCTGTTCTATATAGATCAGTGGTTGGTACACTTTCTATATGTAACCAGTGAGCGTTACAACCATCTTGTTCTATATAGATCAGTGGTTGGTACACTTTCTATACGTAACCAGTGAGAGTTACAACCATCCTGTTCTATAAAGATCAGTGGTTGGTACACTTTCTATATGTAACCAGTGAGGGTTACAACCATCCTGTTCTATATAGATCAGTGGTTGGTACACTTTCTATACATAACCAGTGAGCGTTACAGACATCCTGTTCTATAGAGATCAGTGGTTGGTACACTTTCTATATGTAACCAGTAAGCGTTACAGCCATCATGTTCTATATAGATCAGTGGTTGGTACACTTTCTATATGTAACCAGTGAGCGTTACAGACATCATGTTCTATATAGATCAGTGGTTGGTACACTTTCGATACGTAACCAGTGAGTGTTAATGCCATCCTGTTCTATATAGATCAGTGGTTGGTACACTTTCTATATGTAAACAGTGAGCGTTACAGACATCATGTTCTATATAGATCAGTGGTTGGTACACTTTCTATACGTAACCAGTGAGCATTAATGCCATCCTGTTCTATATAGATCAGTGGTTGGCACACTTTCTATATGTAACCAGTGAGTGTTACAGACATCCTGTTCTATAGAGATCAGTTGTTGGTACACTTTCTATATGTAACCAGTGAGCGTTACAACCACCCTGTTCTATATAGATCAGTGGTTGGTACACTTTCTATATGTAACCAGTGAGCGTTACAGACATCCTGTTCTATATAGATCAGTGGTTGGTACACTTTCTATATGTAACCAGTGAGCGTTACAACCACCCTGTTCTATATAGATCAGTGGTTGGTACACTTTCTATATGTAACCAGTGAGCGTTACAGCCATCCTGTTCTATATAGATCAGTGGTTGGTACACTTTCTATATGTAACCAGTGAGCGTTACAGACATCCTGTTCTATATAGATCAGTGGTTGGTACACTTTCTATATGTAACCAGTGAGCGTTACAGACATCCTGTTCTATATAGATCAGTGGTTGGTACACTTTCGATACGTAACCAGTGAGTGTTAATGCCATCCTGTTCTATATACATCAGTGGTTGGTACACTTTCTATATGTAAACAGTGAGCGTTACAGACATCATGTTCTATATAGATCAGTGGTTGGTACACTTTCTATACGTAACCAGTGAGCATTAATGCCATCCTGTTCTATATAGATCAGTGGTTGGCACACTTTCTATATGTAACCAGTAAGCGTTACAACCACCCTGTTCTATATAGATCAGTGGTTGGTACACTTTCTATATGTAACCAGTGAGCGTTACAGCCATCCTGTTCTATATAGATCAGTGGTTGGTACACTTTCTATATGTAACCAGTGAGCGTTACAGACATCCTGTTCTATATAGATCAGTGGTTGGTACACTTTCTATATGTAACCAGTGAGCGTTACAGACATCATGTTCTATATAGATCTGTGGTTGGTACACTTTCTATATGTAACCAGTGAGCGTTACAGCCATCCTGTTCTATATAGATCAGTGGTTGGTACACTTTCTATACGTAACCAGTGAGCGTTACAGACATCCTGTTCTATATAGATCAGTGGTTGGTACACTTTCTATATGTAACCAGTGAGCGTTACAGACATCCTGTTCTATATAGATCAGTGGTTGGTACACTTTCTATACGTAACCAGTGAGCGTTAATGCCATCCTGTTCTATATAGATCAGTGGTTGGTACACTTTCTATATGTAACCAGTAAGCGTTACAACCACCTTGTTCTATATAGATCAGTGGTTGGTACACTTTCTATATGTAAACAGTGAGCGTTACAGACATCATGTTCTATATAGATCAGTGGTTGGTACACTTTCTATACGTAACCAGTGAGCATTAATGCCATCCTGTTCTATATAGATCAGTGGTTGGCACACTTTCTATATGTAACCAGTAAGCGTTACAACCACCCTGTTCTATATAGATCAGTGGTTGGTACACTTTCTATATGTAACCAGTGAGCGTTACAGCCATCCTGTTCTATATAGATCAGTGATTGGTACACTTTCTATATGTAACCAGTGAGCGTTACAGACATCCTGTTCTATATAGATCAGTGGTTGGTACACTTTCTATATGTAACCAGTGAGCGTTACAGACATCATGTTCTATATAGATCAGTGGTTGGTACACTTTCTATACGTAACCAGTGAGCATTAATGCCATCCTGTTCTATATAGATCAGTGGTTGGCACACTTTCTATATGTAACCAGTAAGCGTTACAGACATCATGTTCTATATAGATCTGTGGTTGGTACACTTTCTATATGTAACCAGTGAGCGTTACAGCCATCCTGTTCTATATAGATCAGTGGTTGGTACACTTTCTATACGTAACCAGTGAGCGTTACAGACATCCTGTTCTATATAGATCAGTGGTTGGTACACTTTCTATATGTAACCAGTGAGCGTTACAGACATCCTGTTCTATATAGATCAGTGGTTGGTACACTTTCTATACGTAACCAGTGAGCGTTAATGCCATCCTGTTCTATATAGATCAGTGGTTGGTACACTTTCTATATGTAACCAGTAAGCGTTACAACCACCTTGTTCTATATAGATCAGTGGTTGGTACACTTTCTATATGTAAACAGTGAGCGTTACAGACATCATGTTCTATATAGATCAGTGGTTGGTACACTTTCTATACGTAACCAGTGAGCATTAATGCCATCCTGTTCTATATAGATCAGTGGTTGGCACACTTTCTATATGTAACCAGTAAGCGTTACAACCACCCTGTTCTATATAGATCAGTGGTTGGTACACTTTCTATATGTAACCAGTGAGCGTTACAGCCATCCTGTTCTATATAGATCAGTGATTGGTACACTTTCTATATGTAACCAGTGAGCGTTACAGACATCCTGTTCTATATAGATCAGTGGTTGGTACACTTTCTATATGTAACCAGTGAGCGTTACAACCACCCTGTTCTATATAGATCAGTGGTTGGTACACTTTCTATATGTAACCAGTGAGCGTTACAGCCATCCTGTTCTATATAGATCAGTGATTGGTACACTTTCTATATGTAACCAGTGAGCGTTACAGACATCCTGTTCTATATAGATCAGTGGTTGGTACACTTTCTATATGTAACCAGTGAGCGTTACAGACATCATGTTCTATATAGATCAGTGGTTGGTACACTTTCTATATGTAACCAGTGAGCGTTACAGCCATCCTGTTCTATATAGATCAGTGGTTGGTACACTTTCTATACGTAACCAGTGAGCGTTACAGACATCCTGTTCTATATAGATCAGTGGTTGGTACACTTTCTATATGTAACCAGTGAGCGTTACAGACATCCTGTTCTATATAGATCAGTGGTTGGTACACTTTCTATATGTAACCAGTGAGCGTTACAGCCATCCTGTTCTATATAGATCAGTCGTTGGTACACTTTCTATATGTAGCCAGTGAGCGTTACAGCCATCCTGTTCTATATAGATCAGTGGTTGGTACACTTTCTATATGTAACCAGTGAACGTTACAGACATCCTGTTCTATATAGGTCAGTGGTTGGTACACTTTCTATACGTAACCAGTGAGGGTTACAGACATCCTGTTCTATATAGATCAGTGGTTGGTACACTTTCTATATGTAACCAGTGAGCGTTACAGCCATCCTGTTCTATATAGATCAGTGGTTGGTACACTTTCTATATGTAACCAGTGAGCGTTACAGACACCCTGTTCTATATAGATCAGTGGTTGGTCCACTTTCTATATGTAACCAGTGTGCGTTACAACCATCCTGTACTATATAGATCAGTGGTTGGTACACTTTCTATATGTAACCAGTGAGCGTTACAGCCATCCTGTTCTATAGAGATCAGTGGTTGGTACACTTTCTATATGTAACCAGTGAGCGTTACAGACATCCTGTACTATATAGATCAGTGGTTGGTACACTTTCTATATGTAACCAGTAAGCGTTACAACCACCCTGTCCTGTAGAGATCAGGGGTTGAGGACATTTCCTATATGTAACCAGTGAGCGTTACAACCATCCTGTTCTGTAGAGATCAGTGGCTGATACACTTCTCTATGTAACCTGTGATGGTTACAGCCATTTGTTCTGTAGAGATCAGTGGTTGAGTACACTTTCTATATGTAGACAGTGAGTGTTACCACCACCCTGTTGTGTAGAGATCAGTGGCTGATACACTAACAACCACCCTGTTCTATAGAGATCAGTGGTTGAGTACACTTTCTATATGTAGCCAGTGATCGATACAGCCACCCTGTTGTGTAGAGATCAGTGGCTGATACACTTACAACCACCCTGTTCTGTAGAGATCAGTGGTTGAGTACACTTTCTATAGGTAACCAGTGAGCGTTACAACCACCCTGTTCTATATAGATCAGTGGTTGAGTACACTTTCTATATGTAGCCAGTGATCGATACAGCCACCCTGTTGTGTAGAGATCAGTGGCTGTTACACTTACAACCACCCTGTTCTGTAGAGATCAGTGGTTGAGTACACTTTCTATACGTAACCAGTGAGCGTTACAACCACCCTGTTCTATAGAGATCAGTGGTTGTGTACACTTTCTATATGTAGCCAGTGATCGATACAGCCACCCTGTTGTGTAGAGATCAGTGGCTGATACACTTACAACCACCCTGTTCTGTAGAGATCAGTGGTTGGTACACTTTCTCTACGTAACCAGTGAGCGTTACAGACACCCTGTTCTATATAGATCAGTGGTTGAGTACACTTTCTATATGTAACAAGTGAGCGTTACAGACATCCTGTTCTATATAGATCAGTGGTTGGTACACTTTCTATATGTAACCAGTGAGCGTTACAGACACCCTGTTCTATATAGATCAGTGGTTGGTACACTTTCTATACGTAACCAGTGAGGGTTACAGACATCCTGTTCTATATAGATCAGTGGTTGGTACACTTTCTATACGTAACCAGTGAGCGTTACAGACATCCTGTTCTATATTGATCAGTGGTTTGTACACTTTCTATATGTAACCAGTGAGCGTTACTGCCACCCTATTCTGTAGAGATCAGTGGTTGAGACAATTTCTATATGTAGCCAGTGAGCGTTACTGCCATCTTGTTCTATTGAGATTAGTGGTTGAGACACTTTCTATATGTAACTAGTGATGGTTACAGCCGTTTGTTCTATAGAGATCAGTGGCTGAGACACTTTCTATACGTAATTAGTAAACGTCACAGCCATCCTGTTCTGTAGAGATCAATGGGTTTGTCCGATCTTGAGTTTCTAAGATGAGCTGATTGGAAAAAGTATGATACTTTTGGTTTCACTGTAACTGTAGACGTGGAACCTAATTAAGCACCCCCTGGTTTTATCGCCGTGGTGTTGGTAGAAACTGTTATTACTTTCATGCTATCTTTCAGATGGCTAAAAGAGATTGTTTGCGGAAAGCATGGTCTATTGACAAATGAAAGACAACACAATGATGAAAATATGCAGCATTTTAATGGCGTTTATTACACATATCTCACTAATGTTTTTGATGAAAAATGTTCTCTCGACAAGTATAGTGCTGGAACGGTCCACGATGAAACAATGCCGGTAATTACTGACAGAAAATGTAACTTAAGATCTTATGAACAAATTAGCAGTGTCTGAGGTCAGTAGTGAGAGTATCCACCACGTGCCCGGATGACAGCCTGAACCTTACTCTTAATGCCACCAGTGAACCTTTTAATACGGTCCAGTGGCAACTGCTGTCACTCCTCGTGCAATGCCGTTTCCAAATTGGCCAAATTCTGTACACGTGGATCCCTTGCATGCACACGACGTCCAAGGAAGTCCCAGATGTGTTCTTAGGGATTCAAATCGGGGTTAACAGCAGGCCAAGGTACTGTTGTAATAGCGTTGTTTTGAAAGAATGCTCTCACAGCATGGGAACGATGTGGCCTTGCATTGTCGTCCATGACTACAGGGCGAGTAGCCAACGGGTCGTTGACAAAATTCTTTTCCATAAGGAACAGTAGGTCTGATGTTCCTGGGCAGGTAAGCAGTATTTCTATGCCTCCACACTCTCATGCGACCATCTGTGACGTGAAGCTGGAACCTACTCTCGTCTGACCAATGGACTCTCCCCAAGGTTCTAAGATTCCAATGTTGTCGTGCCATACACCAATCCAAACGTCGTCTTTGATGCTGATCGAACAGAGCTGGACGCTTGATAACCCTTCTGGACCTCATACCCAGTGCTTTGAGACGGTTGCGGACAGTTCTGCGTCACAAACGCCAGTTTGGAGAGCCAAAGGCGTTTCAAAACCCCACTTGAAGCAAAGAGTTCACACATAACGAGGTGTGCCAGACTCTGATTTTCCCGAGGAGAGGGCTTTTGGGGTTGTTCAGGCCTTGGTGGGTCCTTAACGTCATTGGTTTGTTGATGTTTTCGGATAAGTCTGCTGATGACAGAATAACTATAGCTAAGTTGCCTTCCAATAGCTTTGAATGACATGCCCGTTACATGCATGTCAACTCCGTGCCTCTGACAGTGTCATCCTTTCCATGTCAATATTTATTGATAAACGAAGTGACAAGTTTTCTTGTTTTATACATCGATATTGTATATGGATGATAGAGTTTTTTTTTGTGACATTCGTGGGAAGCATACTTCACGTGGACGAGAGGATGTGTTTGGGGTACACTAATAACCAGAAACATCATGTTTCACTAGATGAAATGTTATTCAAGACAGAGTAATCATCAAACATATTAATCAGTAACAGCAGCTTCACTATCATGAAACATTTCAGGGGTTGCTTAATTAAGTCCCACGTGTATATATCAACCAACTTCTGAAATCACTATAAGATTGCTAAACAAAAAATATCAAATAGTCCAGTTGCTTTCTCAAATCACCAGTGTATCGTTGTATTTTTCAAATAACATTTTCAATAACGTGAGATATTTTCCATTTGTTATGATTGTTTGAATGAAACCGTATTGCTTTCATTGTATTATCATCGCGCGCCGCGCAGCTGTAGTTCCAATAAGTTGTTTACTAGTTTTGTGTCTGTTAATATGACATTTGTTGGCCAGAATCGACGTATTTACTACACATTACTAGACAACAGTTGGAAACATGTATCACTTCAACAGACATTAAATATTCACTCTGCATAAAATGTCTGAGCTCCCAATGTACTCAGTTAACGACGAACAGTTAAAACTAGAGGTTCTGTAACGAACTGTTCACTTATCTAGTCTTAATGGCGCGTAGGAATTACGTGCCGTTGCCATATCGAATGGCATCCAAAGAACGGCAGTTTCTGCTGGTTACTCACAGGAAAGACAGGCAATGTTTCTGCCAATGGACCTCCGGGTAACCCGGAGGTCCATTGGCTGAAACATTGCTTGTGCACAGGCCACATGTACTGAATTTAATAGCCTTACTATGGTCATAACGCGAATATTAACGCGCAGATCGACGAGCTATTTGTGCGCATTTCATGACAGGACTAGGTTTATTTATACCAATTTGATAATGTTTTAAATCACTGATCATTTTCTTATCAAAGATATTTTTAGGGACCTTCTATGTAAAATGGGTAAATTGGTCTGGAGAAAAAATCAGCAGGTCGCTTTTACGAATACAATTTATAATTTTTAACGATGAAACCTTTTTGGGGTATCGTATATTGATCAGAATTCAGGCGTTACATTTTCGTTTATAAATTTGTTTCTACTTGTTGCACTAAACTTGCTGCGATTCATTTTTGAACGTGGAAAAATAATCGATTTTTAAATCAAAGAAGGGTGCCATTAACTTCTTACCCAACGCAGACGATATCAAAATTTATTATTTTAGTTATTATTCTGCCAAAATGTTTTTAAAAAAATCAGTGAAACCATATCTTGTTACCCCAATATGGTTTGTTAATTTTTTTTTAAAAATCGCGGATGTGCACGATTCATTAGGAACATGATTAACTGGTCTATCCCCTGTCTCTCCCCCACTCCACCCCCCCCCCCCCTCCCATATCAAATACTGACATTTCAGTATTTTTTTATGGAGGGGAGGGGGCGGGGTTACACGTCGAAATATTGGTTAACCTTATTATCATTATTGTGCCAATTCAATGTGCTAAGGTTTACGAGAACGCTCGTTTTGTTCGTGTGGTGATTACGCAACGGATAACCGGTTAGCCAAAAGGTGCATCTTGAACGGTAAAGTCTGAGTAACTTAACTCGTAGATTGCAAATGTTTTCTCAGCATCAAGATTTGTTCAACATTTTTGTCTTGTGACAATCTATGAGAGAGTGCCTACAGGCACCTTTCCATAATTTGTAACAATGTAAATCGATGGAGATGAAGTGATTTTACTTCCAGGATAATAAGAAGGAAATCCATAAAATATGAAGTCTTCAACTTTAGGTACCTTTGTTCAGAATAAAGCCCACATATGGGCTTCTAGCACTCTACCAGTTAACCAGCCTTTCTTGTGTCTGATGGATTTTTAGACTTTTGCCTTGAGAGGCTATACATGAATATATTTCAATTCCAAGCAATATATGAATACTTGTTAATGATAAACAATGCAGTTTCCCAAGAATTTTTACATTGTCGACCATTCGGTTAGCCATCTCCAAACCACGTGACCTATCAGTTGGTTAGAGTAATTTTTATTTAAATTTTGTGCGTAGGCCTACCATACAAATCCACGGAGAAGCCATCTTCTTTATGAATTCAGGTCTTATCACGAACCTGGAATGGAAAATAGCGGTCTCTATTTCAAAGAGTAGAAGAGCATTTAAAAAAAAAAATCAAAAAGCGGAATGGTAAAACAATGCGAAAAACATACATGTCACATGATCAATTTCTGTTTTAATTATTCATGATTGAGTGTTGGAAATTATTCCTGAGTGTTGTGTTAGGTAAAGGCCACGTAGAAAATGTAATGACATTCGTGTGAATCATATGATTCAGTCAAGTCACAGCCAGAATTTTTTTTCAATTTGGAAACTAGAGTAAAGTCTGAGTTTTATCTTATTGTAGAACAGTGATAATAATACAACCCCGCCCCCACCCCCACCCCCACCCCTCCCCACCCCCACCCCCACCCACAGACGTAGTTCTGGTTCATCTCAGACAATCACACACAAATCATCATTGCTCTTCTGGCAATGTTTTCGTATTGAATCGCGGGATGGGTAATGTGATTGTATTTTTGTATTCAAAAGGTTAATATATAATGAAAAATTGACTTTCAAATGAGGTAATGAAGCGGAAAATCAAGCCGGGTGGAAACTTCTATAAATGGCAATATATTTCATGTTACTGTGGTAGTTATAACCGTCAACGTTATATACTGCGCATCCTGAACAAACAGACAGTATGAAATTTCTGCTGATACTTCTGTGCCTGCCTTTGTTTGTATATTCGCTGACACGTGAGTTTATTTTATGTTTATAGTCCGTAAGGGTGTAACTAAACGGTATAGGTGTGAGGGGGTGAATAGCCGTTGAGCGCCCCCATCCCCTGTGTTGCGCGCTAACTGGTAGAGTGCTAAATTATTTTATAGGCAAGTCTTTGCCTGGTTACAATTTATAGGAGAGTGCCTGGGCACTCTCCTATAAATTGTAACAGGACAAATCATCACAGACAAAGTAATATCTCTTCAAAGATAATATGAAGCATAGTTATGGAATTTAAAGCCTTTAAGTAGCAATATCTGCACCTCAGAATAAAGCCCAAATATGGGTTTCTAGAATTTTACCAGTTAATGTTTTCAGTCTTAGACATTTTCGTTTGTATTGACGTCCTGGCTGTTGATTAGCATTTAATGTAATTATGTAGTTCTCATGAGACTACAGTATGTTGAGAGTGGATTGTAACTAAATCTCCTGTGGAGTGGAGTTATCACCAAAACAAAAAGTATCAATTTCAAATTCTGTCCATATGAACAAACAAACACAAGTAATACTTCAGTCAATGGACCTCATGGTTTAACCAGTAGGTCCATTGCTGGAACTTTGTTTGTACTTGTTATGCTTTGCAACAAATTGGCAATTTTTCTTTGGGTGGAATATCCACTCAACGGATGATTTAGTGATAATGCACTCTCCACGTATTGTAGTTTTATGCATCAGAAATACACGTGGATTTTCAGCTAATGGACTGCCGTGTAAAGATAGAGGTCTATTTTGCAAAAATGTTTCTCGTGCTTCTTAATGTTTTTCGTTAGAATGCGCCTTATGCGTATGTAACTTATGCGTCGTGAAATGTTTAGTGATACTCTATACTGGGTCATACTGTAGGTTTAGTGATATTCTAAATTGGATCATACTGTAGGTTTTAGAGGAAAATTAGGCTTTTCAATTTGGGGAATTTAATCGAGATCAGTGGCGTCATGCCAATGGTGTAAGCACCCCGCAAATATTTTCGATGAAGGACTGGGAAGTGCCATTTCCGGAAATCTGGGGGTCATTTTTTGCCAAAATGTTTGGGCACCTTACGCGCCAACCGATGGTGGCGCTCCGTTTAGATGGTGTTACCGATCCGGGCTCCCAAGATTTTTCACTAGCATGACGCCCCTGGTCGAGATAATATGGTAGATCTTAAATTTTACCGTAAAGAGCGCAGAGACGCGTTAGAGGGCCTTGGCTTGGAGAAGGGCGGTGCAGCCTATGCATTTCTAACCGACCTCCCCCACTGGACCCGCCGCTGCTAAATATTCAAATTCCAGTGTATGATTTTAGGAATCTGAGGTGATAGATTGGAAACGAAATCATGTTGGGAATAAAAACAATTTCAGTTAGGCACCGTGAATCGTTTTAAAATATGCACAATTTAGACGTCAGCGGGTATGGGACATAACAAAAAGTGTTTCAAAAGATTCTCTGTGGCATGTATGGAGGGTTCTCAGTGGTTGTGTGCTGAACATTTCGTTGTTTTGGGTACACAGTACGTGCGAGGCATTTTACCACAAAACGCCATCGATGTGGCAGCCACCATATATATCGGAAAAAACTCTTTTCATATCTAATGTAAATGACAGCGACAAAGGGTGGAAACAATTACAACCCGCGGCGGGCCGATCCAACTAATAATCTTTCACTGCAAACGCAAGTATTGGGGATTAGCGCTTTTCGGGAAAATGGTCAAGTTTTAATGAATGGAAAGTGCTTCCGTACAAGGGATCCTCCGCGACGTCGGGTAATTGGGATTAAATTGAATTCATTACAATAAATATCGTCGGCTGAGTGCTAGAATGTTCTATGTCCCATAGAGGACAGAGTACTCCCACAGGGGGACATAGAACATTCTAGCACTCAGCCGACGATATGTCACTCAGACAAAGAAATGATTATGTCAGTTGTAGCAAACATGTTATTATCGCACATGTAACAACATACATCATGTGTGTACGCATTTAGTTTATCTTTCGTGTGAGAAAATAAGTATCTCGTAACTTTATTTTGCCTGCGACTGTTCGAGAAATGCATGTCTGGTATTTTGGGAAGGCGGGAGCGTATGGGGCCACTTGTTTTAGCTCATGTTAGGCCAAGGCATCGCCCTATTTCGCCCCCCCCCGCGCCTCCCTGAACACCTATCACATTTTCAATGGAGTCCAAGGGTAAACTCGGACTTCGAATGAGAACTGACGATTGTTTGTTTCCTTTGTTGATGTATGCCTGCTATTTTATAGCCTCAGAACGAGCAATTCCCTGACTTGTTGTACTGCGTTACACGGGGAGTCATTTGCCACAGAATCAAGTTTTGTGCCCGGTCAGTGACTCACCATACTACACGCTAAAAACTAAAGTGTTAAAAACTGCACTTGAAGTGCTGTATTTAACTCTTACTAAGTGCTGAACTAGCACTTTGTTCAAGTGTAGATATACCAGAACTTGACAGGTGTTGACAATAATACCACTTGACAAGTGTAATGTCGCGACACTTAAAAGGAAACAACGCAGATGACGCAGATCAGGCTCGAACTCTCGAGCCTGATCCGCGTCATCTGCGTTGTGTCCTTTTAATTATGTACCCACCAAGCGCAAATCAAATTATGGACGATTCTGGAAGAACCACCAATGCTAAACACATGAGAAGTGCCATCCATTCAAGTTTCAGATGTCTGACGATTGTACTGTCTAAGTGCTTAGAGCATTGCACTTTGTGTGTTAAAATCAAACACTAAGAGTTAGAATGGGTTTAACACCTTGAAAGTGTCAGTTTTAACACTTTAGTTTTTAGTGTGCATAAAGACTGTGGTCTAGAATCCATATAGGAGCTAGGTGCTATAAAGCTGACAATATATATACACTTTAGTTTTTAGTGTGTACCAGTTATCACTTGAATATTCAATGAATAAAGGCTTAAATTTAATGGCCTAGGTTTTTAACTCCTTCATTGCATGGATCTCAATTTGTGGCATTTGTCCAAAAGGCAGAAAACACAGCGGACTGAGTTTTACGATTATTTAATTGACATACTATTGTTGAATACAACAATTTATAACTTTACTTGAAATCAAAACACAGCCTTCGACATCAACATCGCACGTTCGTAACAAGGATTTTGCTTATCGCATCATTTTCAATTGCAAGACATTCGTCCCCATTCAGTTCGACACATACAACAGTCGTGCCAGCATGCATAACATTCACATGACTGACCCGTGCCGATGCGTGTGACTGTAGTTGACATTTTGGAGACTTTGAGTACATATTACAGGAAAAGAAGATTATTATCAAACTTTCGAGGAGAGGGGTTTTCAACCCCAAAATTATTTACAGGTTCAAGGGATTAGCAAAATACGTCCAGTGTGAAATTCTTAAACCCTCTTGTAACTCGGAGCCTCCATCCCATATCCGTGACGATTGGGGTCCCAACCCAGAGCTCTTTGATTCTTGCCCTACAAACCTGAGACATCCAGTGCCACCCTCCCCAAACCTCCCTTGATCCTTGCCCTACAAACCTGAGACATCCAGTGCCACCCTCCCCAAACCTTACTTGATCCTTGCCCTACAAAACTGAGACATCCAGTGCCACCCTCCCCAAACCGTACTGCCCCTTGGGTATTTTACCAGTGTTATTTGCGCAGTTACACCGAAAACTAGTTATTACCTGAGAGGAATGTACACTGGGCGTCTGCTTCCAAATCCACCCAATATCCATGTACAGTTTGTGGGTTTGTGCCAGGCTTCCGAAGAATCTCATGCCATGCATGCATAATCAGAATGTTTTTGGTATATATTTGGTATACAGCATCCATAGGGTTGGGGGGGGAGGGTAGATACTAGTTTGTTAAAATGAAGTTCCTTGGTTCATGTTTGGGATCAATGCATGGAAGGGTTTTCATTTTGTCGGGTTGTGAGAGTGCTTCTTTCGGGGCTGTTTCCCTTAAAAAATCAGCCCCGAGTAGGCCCTGACTCTCAAATCTTGGAGCCTTATTTCAGGCCCCGACCATTTTTTAAAATGCAAGCCCTGCATAGCTCGAATTTTTAATCTTCTTCAAATTCAATAGTCAGAATACTTTACGTAGGGTTTGATTTACAACATCTCGAGGGAGTCAGAGCTGGAATCGGCCATGTAGCTGAAAAAAGATGAAATGTTTTATTAGGTACCCTCTAGTGGTGTACAACGAAGATTAATCCACATACGTTTTATCAAGAGGCCTCAAAACCACTGGGCCAATTCAGGTGAGAGTTTGTGTGAGTGATGGTCCGAAAGGGCATTGCAGTTTTTATCAACTCAATATGCCCATCCCTATAGGGTGGGGTAAAATAATCCAAACTGTTTTTAAAATCTTCTTCTCAAGAAACAGTGGGAACAATGATATGATATTTGGTGTGGAGCTTTGTTTTGAGGTGTAGAATCAAGTTTATTTAAATGAAGTTCATGAAGCAATATTTGGTCGCTCTATTTTTTTTTTTATTTTCTGAACGGATTGTCCAATTATAACCAGATTTGATATGTGGTTTATTGGGTTGTAAGTGCCTGATTCGTGCAAAAAAAAATGTTCCTCTTTCCCCGAGAGAAACCTCATGGATTGATTTTAGTTAAATATGAGGTGATTGTTCCAGCATCGCATTTTTTTTTTCAGTTCCCTAGTGATTGCGGGGTGGGGAGATAATACTCCCAATATTAAATCACAATCTCATGAGCCAAGGATATAATGTCATGACAATATTTGCGCGCGTAATTATAAGAGGCAAGATTTTTTGCCCTCCTTGAAATGTTTCTTTTCTGAACCGATGAGCTGGTTTGAACAAATTCGGTATGTGGTATTAAGTTATAAGAACGTGATTCATGTAAAACAAAATTCATGTGTCCCCCATGAAAACACAATGAACTGAAAATATGAATATTGTCAAGTGACCATATTTCCCAAACCCCACGGAACTGAAACTGTTATTTGGTATGAGGCATCCTTACGACCAGTAGAATGGAATGGTAAAGAAATTGCCATCGGCTGTGTCAGGGTGTTCTGTAGGGGTCATCGACTGCATATTTGCAAAAAAAAAAAAAAAAACTTTTCTGCAGAACCACTGATCAGGATCTTCTGATATTTAGTATACAGCATACATAGGGTGGGGGACATGTTGCCTTACACCAAGCACCTTGGTTCATATGTGAGTGACCAAATTTTAACTCAGGGCAATATGAGGCATAATCTTTAAATTAAAGATATATGATTTTTTTTGCATGAACGTTATAATGGTCAGCTATGGGAAAATAATCGGTAGTGTGATACTTAAGTCTATAGGAAATACATTTTTTGGCTTCCAGTCTTGATTTAACTATTATTATTGTAGATTATTTCACAGGGAAATGTTAATTGGGGGACCATCCACGCCTTACAAAACTGTTTTATTATTTTGAAAAGCAGGGAGTGACCTGGGCATGCGACAGTGCGTATTTGGTTCTGAAACATCAGGACCTGGCTCTTAAATCTCAGAAATAGTCTTCTCAGTTGGCACGTAACTTCTCAGATCATATTTTGATATTCTTTCGATGGATAATCGAGAGAGACACTCTTACATGTATTATATATATGATTATCATTTATCATTGTTGTAGAGTGCTTAAGTTAATACTTCAAGTCTTAATTACCAGCCATTAATCTTCACTGTGGTTTCTGATCAAGTCTTGGCTGCCTAAATAGGCAGCCAAGACTTGATCAGAAACCACAGTGAAGATTAATGTTTGCTATAGTGTACTAAATGAAAATGATGTGAGCTATTACATTCTTGCAGTGTGTGTTACAAACAGCAGTGTGACTCCGTCAATTGAAATCTGGCGCATGAATTGAAAAAATAGGCTCCGAGGCTAGAGCGTATTTTAAATAGTCCTGATCGGTCCCTGCGGCCTAATACTCTCTTCGATGCAGACATTAACCGATTTATCGAAATATTTACAAACATCACTAATCAAATAAACCTGGAATGAAAATGTACCTATATAATGGGAGATATGAACATCGACCTTCTTAAATATAATGAGCATAGCCAAACGAATAACTACACCAATACCAAATTTAGCCAGGGATGTTTACCCCTTATACCTAAACCAACTTGGGTCAAAGAGTTTACAGCAACATTAATAGATCACATTCTAACTAACAATATAAAAACAAATCATGGAGCCTGAATAATAAATTATAACAGACCAAGCAGACTACCTTGGAACATTTGGCTGTGAAACAGAAGGCTCAACCGACCCTCCAAACAAATGCACCACCACGTGCGTCGTTAACCAAGAACATTAAACTCACTTAAAAACACATTATCATCTTGCAGTTTGCATCTGGTCTGAAAACAACCTCTCCAAACGTAGGGTATAATAAATTGTTAGATATTTACACAACCACATGCCGAGCAGCCTTCCTTCTTAAGTTAGTAAATGCTAACAAACAGCATATCAAACATCAACCCTAGATGACGCGTGGTCTAATACAGTCTTCCAAAAGTAAAAATAAACTATATAGAAAGAAACTAAACAACCCATCAGAAGAAAATAAAATAAAATTAAAACTCTATATCCAAATATTCAACAATTTAAAACGATTAAGCAAGGCTAAATACTATGACCGTTTATGTTATGAAAATAGATATCACATTAAAAAAACTAGGGATATCTTGAACAAGGAAATCCAAAAAAACAGAAACAAAATATCTCTTTTTGCTCACCATTTGTTAGTAACCATTACAGACCAGTTAGTTATAGCAGGACATTGAAACACATTCTTCTCTAAAATAGGACAAACGGTCATCGACAGAGTTCCCCATACAGAAAAGCATTTCACTGCATACCTCAATAACAAAAACACTAATAAAAAAGGTTGTGCCTTGGAGACTCGAGCCGGGAGACAGAGGTTGGCAGCTAGCACCCCTTCCACATCCTAACCTAACGGATCATCAACCATGCTGTTATCCGTTTCTTCTGTACTGCGGGGCCTTCTTGCGAACAGAAAAAGATTGCCAGATGATTTTCCAATAGCTGCCCCCAAACTGCAATCACTGATGAACTAGAACATTTTTATTGCCATTGCCATTGCTAAAGAACCCTTCTCGTCTCTAGTTGCAAATAATCTAATTACGATCCGGAAGGTTTTCCCATACTTCTTCTCTCACTGAATAGCCGTTCCCAAATCTTCTATCAACTCACGTCCACTCTTCTGTAGTACTATCCTATGAACTTCTACCTTGACTTCGGGCCCAATACGAGGGCGATGACGGCTACCAGCCTATTTCAATCTGATCAGCCAACTTACACCTCGAACTATTAAACATTGCTATCTGCCACTCATATAGCTCGGTGTAAACAGGGAGCAAACACAGCATTTTGAGGCTATTACTTAAGGCAGTCTTATGTTGAGTGTTGTCCCGTGCTCGTGTTGGGTTTGGAGTAAGTCTTCTCTTTTCTTTACTGTATTGTTTAATACAATATCTAATTTAACCAGTACATTGCATAAAATGATCGATACATCATAACCATGATTACTAACTGCACAATGTACTAAAATTTAATATCTGGATTGTAACATACTGTAAAAGCCATCTCGAGAGTTTATAAGTTCTGTTTTATTGAGTGGAAACGACCTTGTAAAAGCTTTAAGCTTATTGTCGAATCCACGCCCGTTATATTTATGTATGCGATTATCTGAAATTTGAAATAAGATATTGTTTAAACTAAAACACTAATAATTTCCTTATGGCACCAGCTAACCCGCAGGAAATCACAGTACGTGGAGAGTGTATTATCACTAAATCACCCACGGGGTGGAGATTCCACCCAAGCAATAATTGCAAATTTGTTGCAAAGCATAACAAGCACAAGCAAAGTTTCAGCCAATGGACCTCCGGGTTAAACCCGGAGGTCCATTGGCTGAAACATTGCTTGTGTTTTTAGTCGATATATACAAAATTTGAAAGTTATAGTTTGAGTGATAACTCCACTCCGCGGGTGATTTAGTTACAATCCACTCTCTACGTACTGTATATCAATTGTCAAAAAGTTAAAATAAAAAAAAACAATACAGATTGTGATGATATATCAACAAAGATTCTAAAAAAAACCATTCAGGAAGTGTCAATACCATTATGTCACATAATAAATAACTCACAAGAAGCTGGACTCGTAAATGAACATAGCACAGGTTATACCTGTATAAAAGCGGTAACCCCAAAGAATTTAATAATTACAGGCCGATTAGTCTACTTCCGGTTTTCTCAAAGACCCTTGAAAAGACAATCTGCATTAGATTAACATTATTCCTGAACCAATATAACACAAATATGGCTTCAGAGCAAACAATTCTACTGTGCACCCGATACGATATCTTCCTCGTGATGTGGCTTCAGACAATGACAAAACAACATAATAATGCACTTTACCCATTTTTCTTGATTTATCTAAGGCATTTGACACCACCTTTGATTTGGACTTACCTACACCTCTAATATGATAGTTTATATGTTTGAATGCCTGTTCGGCCAAAAAATGATTTATAAAAGTTTAAACAAGCACAGAAATTAGTGATTTTATGTGGATGAAAAAACTGTATGTTTGGTCATTTATGCCAACGCATTTTTTCCCGCCCCTAACCATCAACCCACCCCATCCTTCCCCGAGTGAAACCTGGGTAGTGAGGCAGACTCAGGTAGTGCTTGTTTACTGTGGTAAACAAACTCTGTTCTACTGGTAAAATAGGACCCGGTCACCAATGCCTGTGGTTAAAGTCCTTTAAAATGTGCAACACGGGTATAAATGATTGTCTGGTCTTGACTTTATCTCCATGTTGCGGGTACGATTAGCCACTGTGTAGAAGTATGTAACCTTAAACACCAATAATTAATTATTAATTACCCACCCCCTCCTTGTGTCTGAACATTTCGAGTGACACCCCCCCCCCTCCGCACATATTGTCACATATAAACTGAGTTAGCTAACTTATTATTCATACTTTGTAATTATAATGAATGATTTATTTTAAAATTAGTGTGATCACTGCTTAGCATGACCTCATCTGATTTTCTGAGCATTCACCGGTAAGTAAGATATGGGTGGGAGGGTCCCAAGGTCTGAGCTAGAGGAGGATAGATAAGGAGGTAATTCAGCGACCTGTAGTATCTGTAGTCGTTCAGTTCTGCCGAGTATCAATCAAATCACTTCCGCGCATCAATTGCACTGTTTACTTTCGTGCATCAATCCAAGGTTGAAACGAGTGGGAGTATCAAATTCTTATAAAAAAAACGTATAATAAAAAGAGAAGCTAGTGTGTTCTGAGTGGATATCGAAGATTATCTCACTCGTGACCGAGATATAGAGGATATGGAATGAGTGTTTTTCTCATATAATATTTATGAAACTCGTCCGAATTTTCCGTTTGGGCTCGCCAAAGGCTCGCCCAAACGGAAAATTCGGACGAGTTTCATAAATATTATATGAGAAAAATACTCATTTCATATTTTATTTATCATATGACACACACACACGCACAAATTAGCCACTTAGTATGACTTTTTAACCCATCACCTAACTTGAGTTGCAGACGGCACTTGGAAAAAACATCCTCGTTTAACTTAACATTTTCATTTTTTGCTTCCAAAACATAGGTTATGACCCCTCATTGGAACATGCGCGACACGCTTGTTCCATTGAGGGGTCATAACCTATGTTTTCGAAGCAAAAAGTGAAAATATCAAAAAAAATGAATGGCGTTTTTCTTGTATTGCGCTAGACGGTTTTTGCCGTTACGTTATGGAAAAGATTAATACAATATAACCCATCCTAAATAGGACAAATAACGTAAATTATCCCTACTGAAATTATACAAATGTGATCCAGTTGTATTTTGTGTAGCCAATCACGTTGTCCAGGATTGAAATTGACCAATGAAAGCTCCCAACTCTAATTTTGCAAATTATGAAAATGTGGCCCAGTTGTATTTTGTTCAATCAATCAAATTGTCTAGTTTTGAATTTGGCCAATAAAATTAACGGAAGGCTTTATTTATCACTGATTAATATGAAAACAAAATATCAAATGTTTAAAGTGAACAAAACGGACGAGTCATATGATAAAACTGGTTAATTTCGCTCGCGCAAGCTCTCGCTAAGTAATCATTCGTCTCGGTCACTCATGAGATAATTTTCGTTATCCACTCAAAAACACAAGATAATTATCCTCTATTTCTTTATTAAAGTATCACATTTTAAATTGAATTTCATCCATAAAATTCTGTAATTTAAAGTACTAGTGCACAACTAAAACTAAAATATTATTGGAAATTCTACAGTACGTGGAGAGTGGGTTGTAACTAAATCACCCGTGGAGTGGAGTTATCACCCAAAGTATCATTTTCAAATTCTGTACATATGGACAAGAAACACAAGCAATGTTTCAGCCAATGGACCTCCGGGTTTAACCCGGAGGTCCATTGGCTGGAACTTTGCTTGTGATGGTTATGATTTGCAGCAAATTTGCAATTATTGCTCGGGTGGACTCCCACTCTGTTGGTGATTTAATGATAATACACTCTCCACGTACTGTTCCTTTTAATTACTCTATTTCTTTAATGCAATCTATTTATATTTAGCTATACAACTTTTTGGGGGGAATTAGATTTCATTCCTGTGATATTACTTTAAAAAAAATGTTAAAAGTATCCTTAATCTTTGCACTAAAAAAATAAACGATTTGCTAAATTCTCGCGTTCAGCCCCCTTTCGTTTGCTCTCACTATGCGGGTTTGGGACATTTCTTATTTCTTCTGTTTGTGGACCAGGGTTAATATTTCACGGAGATGAATCCTTTAAAATACTAAACATTTCTTTCTGTTGCTGCTATTACAATAATTGTTCATATTTAGTCGCCACTTTCTTCAAGTGGGAGAAACATTATTGGTGTGCCGGATGGTAGGGCACCAGTCGTGAAGATGAAATAGACTGGAGACTGATGTGTTGACTGTTGTACTATGACTACAAGTATACACTACAGTACGTGGAGAGTGGATTGTAACTAAATCACCCGTGGAGTGGAGTTATCACACAAGCTATAACTTTCAATTTCTGTACATATCGACAAAAACACAAGCAATGTTTCAGCCAATGGACCTCCGGGTTTAACCCGGAGGTCCATTGGTTGAAACTTTACTTGTGATGGTTATGCTTTGCAACAAATTTGCAATTATTGCTTGGGTAGAATCTCCACTCTGCAAGGGATTTAGTGATAATACGCTCTCTACGTACTGTATATTGCGATGAATAGAGTAAAAAAGAGAATGATAAATCGTAACTTGGAATATTTCCTATTTTCTCTTGTATTTTTTCATAGGCTTCCTTTGTGCAATCTTTATTCATTACTGGGGAATAACATATTTTTAGTAATTATTGGAAGGGTAATGGTTTTTATTACACGCCACTTCTTTACAATCCCCATCTACCGCAACACTGAACCATGCGGAAAATGAAAATCTGGTCCACACATATGTCCGGAACGGAAAGCGTTGACGGATTATTCTAAAATAGAAGCGAAATTTCATTGGGTTTTTCAAAAAATCGTACAACGCAATTGCAATTTAAATCGCTAGCGATAGCGGAAAATCGCCCCCTGAGTTTCAATGCGTACTATGTGCCAGTAGGCACAAAGAACACTTCGGAACTCAGGGGATGAAATAGTAACACGGGTTCCCCTCGCAAATTTGGTTGGCGATAAAATGTGTTCTTTTTGTTGATAGTTGTTAAATGGATTGCTTAGTGTCCTTCTAATAAGTTTTTTTTTATAGACTGAAGGCGTATAATAAGCACATAACGACACGCGTGTGTGAATGGGTTAATCAATATGGCACTTGTGCCATCGCGGAAGGAAAAAACTTGAGGCCAGTGGCCTCTCGTTCTATCCTTCCGCGCTGACGCTCGTGCCATACTGATTCACCCGCGTGTGTCGTTCTGTGATTTTTTTCTTTTCAAATTTTAAAGTTTGAATCTGATTTTTAACATCAGTTGCAGTTTACATTACGAACATTACGAACGGAGCAATTGTGTCACTCATAGGCGAACCTGTTTATTCTTAAATTTTCCAGCGGCTGAAAATACTCGTAACATCAAGAAATGATTGGCCAACTCTTTGGAAAAGATAACCCAAGAAGTATGACTGCCTCTCTTTTGATGTGTGCGATACAGACTTCTTTTTATTGATCTTTTTTTGGAATGTCGTGAACAAACGTTAATTTTTAAAGGGTGTGTAATAATGTTTGATCCCTAACATCTGAAACGTCATACAGTACGTGGAGAGTGGATTGTAACTAAATCACCCGCGGAGTGGAGTTATCACCCAAACTATAACTTTCAAATTTTATACATATGGACAAAAATCACAAGCAATGTTTCAGCCAATGGACCTCCGGGTTTAACCCGGAGGTCCATTGGTTGAAACTTTGCCTGTGCTTGTTATGCTTTGCAACAAATTTGCAATTATTGCTTGGGTGGAATCTCCACTCTGCGGGTGATTTAGTGATAATACACTATCCACGTACTGTAGATTCCGAGCAAAGGTAACAATAGTTGTGACTGAATCTATAACACTACATTTCATAAATTGTGTTAAACTTTTCGGGTTCATGCATTTAGGGGTGTTGATAAGAGCGGCACCAGAGCCCCCCGTTTACGCAGTTGGACATTTTCATACAAATATATTAATAATGAAAATATCTTTGTTTTAGCAAGATGTCCAATTAAATGTCCTCCTGGTACACAGTGCAGACGGACTGGAACCAAGTACCGTTGCGAGCCTCTATGTAAGTTTACACTCTCACTATAAACGATGAAAACAGAACACAGCTAGGGTGCAATATTGAGGACATGGGTCAACGAACCGAGTTGGAGTTTTTGAAGTGTTTGGTTTCACGAGCGTCATAAGGACGCGTCAAATACAGGAAAAACACCAAGAAAAGACGTTGATTCCCGTCCCAAGTGCTGTACTGGAGTTATGTTCTGTATTTATATCACGATTAAATTTGAATTAAGAAAACCAAGTAAATATTTCTAAAGAAAAATCTCACAGTCAGCGTTCTGTTTACTTTCTTGCTTGCCACTGTCCTGTGTCGAAGTGTTTCATTTACGCCCTAACATGAAACAGGTATACAACGATACAACAGATGATGTTTTCTTACATGACGTTTCTACACGTATGCCGGTTTTCACGTGCGATGTATCCATACACTTATCAACATCTGTGTTTTATCAGCTAATCTTAAATACACGCAAAAATCACGGTACACAGTACAGCCGCCATGGACTGGTCACTTTGCACGAGTGGGCTATATTTCCACTAGCGCAATAAAATTGGATTCCAAACACCAGTCATAACACTATTGCTCAAACAAACATTTAATTAATGAAACACCGGGTACAAACCAGTGTTTCATTAATTAAAATTTTGCTGATGATGATTTGTGTTACCTGGTAAACGCATGTACAGTTGAAACTAGAAGTCCTGTCACCAAATGTGCGCTTATCTAGGCTTAATTGCGCGTTGGAATTGCGCGCAATTGCCATATTGAACGGCATCCAAAGCACGGCAGGTTCGCCTGGTTATTCATAGCAAACACATGCAATGTTTCTGCCAATGGACCTCCGGGTTACCCGGAGGTCCATTGGCTGAAACATTGCTTGTGCACAGGCCATATATACAGAATTTGATAGCTTTACTTGGGCCATAACGCGTACATTAACGCGCATATCAACGTGCTATTTGTGCGCATTTCATGACAGGACTTCTAGTTTTAACTGTACATCACAGCCCACGCGTGCATTACGACCAGTCCCCGGCGACTGTACTGTAAAATAAAATCTCTCCGGCAATAATCACACAATAAATTGACATCTATATTTCTGTGCGTGTTCAATGTTTTAATTTCTCGTAAAACATCGCAACGCATATAATATGAAAGGATGCCAACAGTTTCTGAGTGGAAACCAACATTATATAATCTGTGACCGCTAGAAAATACAAGTTGTCCTTGCACTCACTCATGGACTAATTCGGGTACCTACTTAAAACAGCTGATATCCGCTATATATATATATAATACGGCGGACGTGGACTGGTCACGGGTGGGCAGGAATTCCACGGACGTAATAACATTGGATTCCAAACATCAGTCATGGCAATATGCATCAAAAAATTAATTAATTAAGCACCGGGTACAACCCATTGCTTTATTAATTAAAATTATGCTGTTGTTGATTTTTATTGCTTGGTAAACACATGCATGAACATAACTGCCTACGCGTGGATTTACGACCAGTCCACGGCGATTGTACTGTATGGCGACTTTACTGTCATAAGTAAGGATCTCGATTTATTTACACATTTGTATCTCAGGATAATATCTTCAGATCTCAAAGGCGTGGATTCTCCGCTTCTATTCCGTCTAAAACCATTAATATGCAAGCCTGGCGAAACAAGAGAAAGCGCATTTGACAATCCATATTCTGAAGTGGTAATTCTAGAAGCTAGTCATACGTATACGTAAGCATGCAGACAAGAGAAACATTATTTTAACTGCTACGGTTCACGTAATGCAAAATATAGGATACAAAATTCATCCTCAAGAAACAAGGAGCACCTTATTTATCATTCGTAATAAATTCAAAAACACAAACGCCAGTGCTGTTGTTCTTTTGTCTTATCCTCTCGTTATTGCTGAACAGAAATCTCAGCAATTGGATACCTAACTAGGGGAGTTATGTCATTCATGTAGAAGTTAATCTTAGCATCCACACTTAAATCGTTTGTATTGCTGCTCTGGATTTTGCAAAGAAAGATTTACTGAGAAAACACTACATGCTGCTTTCAGGAAGTATTAAATCGAAGAACAGCTTTATGGATTTTTTAATTTGGATGTAATTTACGCTTTCCACTACTCTGAAAATGTGAAAGAAGGGTTTCCGTTTCACAACCCACAAGCAGTTATTATCAACGCAAAACCCATAAACGACATCAAGGTATACCGGGAGATCTTATTAACTCAAAATGTTCAACCCACGTTATTTCTATGAACCAAATAATTGTTTTGTCAGTGAGTGTTCAGCTGTTCCTCAGAAAAAAACACACACACCCTAAACGTCTTGTGTTTGCTAACCCTGCTTGTGTGGAGTTAGTATGGTGGGGAACTGACAGTTACTCGCCGTTGCTCTGTGGCTCTCGCCGGGTACTCCGGCGTCCTTGGCTCGGAGAACTGTCGTGGATATGATTGGCTAATGGTCATAAAATATGAACTTGAGCACACTAAATAAACAAATAAATAAATTTGATTGAAACATCGCGAAGTGTGAATGTTTCGAAGTTGGCAAATTACATCATGCCAAAGGTCAAGTTGGATGAACTTCCGACAAAAGGTTTTCAAAAGCTAAAATTTAATATACAGGCTTTTTACAGGTAGTAACAATAGCGAGCATGGTATACATGAATATTTGGTGTCGTGTGTATCATAGTCATACTTTCCTCAGTGATAGGACAGGTGTAATGAGTAATGATAATCTAGCATTTTCTTAACAGACTTATTTTTGTGTCGGTTGAAATTCTATCATGTATCAGTACCTTCAGTACACTATTGTATTCTCGCGCGTTATCTTTCTTGTATTTTGTCTTTGCACTCCAAAATTAGTGGTGTTAAAAATCAACCAAAATTAACTGGGTTGTTTGAAAATGAACCCAATTGGGTTCATATTCATCCAACCCAGCTGATTTGGTTTATTTTTAACACCACTGATTTTAGAGTGTGATGATGTTAGAAGCACATCTATAGTTAAAACTAGAAGTTCTGTCACGAACTGTGCGCTTATCTAGGCTCAATTGCGCGTAGAAATTGCGCGCAACTTCCATATCGAATGGCATCCAAAGCACGACAGTTTTTCCTGGTTACTCATAGAAAACACAGGCAATGTTTCTGCCAATGGACCTCCGGGTAACCCGGAGGTCCATTGGCTGAAACATTGCTTGTGCACAGGCGAAATGTACAGAATTTGATAGTCTTACAATGGAAATAACGCGTAAATTAACGCGCAGATCGACGTGCTATTTGTGCGCATTTCATGACAGGACTTCTAATTTTAACTGTACACAAATAGATAATCAAATCGGTACATGCATCTTGTAGAACAGCATCGGTCTATTCCCTGTCTGGATCAGACAAAAATTCTAATACTTTTTTATTGCGCTCAGACATTGGTGGCAGATCGTCAGTGATTTTCCCACAGTGGATCGCCTGTTTGAGACATAGGTGCAGGTACTTGCCCTGTCTTCTTAGATGGCATCCCATTTTAAACATCAAATCACAACTGAAGGATTGAGAGCTA
Organism: Pictodentalium vernedei; assembly: GCA_031216915.1. Taxonomy (NCBI): domain Eukaryota; kingdom Metazoa; phylum Mollusca; class Scaphopoda; order Dentaliida; family Dentaliidae; genus Pictodentalium; species Pictodentalium vernedei. The sequence continues at coordinate 883,483,799 of CM062297.1, read as the reverse complement.
TTTAGTTCGTGGATGGTTCGTGAATGGAGCAGGACACCTTTCATATTAGTGGAGGTTCTTTGGTTATCAATCGCTGGTCAGAACAATAATGAAGTGAAACGCCGAATGGAATGGTTTAACGCGCCGAAGGCGCGCAGGGACGATATGGGGAACAAGCCCCTTTCGACCCTCGTTGACTGTGAGTGACTAATTTCCAATGAAGTGAAACTCGAGCGTGGCCCCTTTTATATTCTTCCCAACTGAAGTACCCGGATGAAGAAGTTATTGTCAGCCAGATATCCTCCAAAAGATATCACCCAAAAGGTAACCCCCAACAACTATCCTCCAGTAATACATCAATATATCAAAGGTATACTCCAATATCAAGATAAGGATAGCAATGTTGTAAGACCTCATTGAGTGATTTCCTCATAAAAATAATAACACTTTGTCCAGCCGCTGATTTGTCGCGGTTCTCGGACGAGAAGGCCTGTACTCCCAACTGCCTCCCTATTCCCATGCTTCTCCTATCCTCCCAACACTCGTAGACGAACTGCTTGATGACATCCCTTGCCCCATTCTTCCCAATCTCTCCGTTTAGCATATTAACCCTCTCCTTTGAGTCTCCCCCTAACCACATGTCCTTCATTCTCCCATCCCACTTCCCCATTATACTCCCAGTGAATCTTATTCTTTTAGACTGGTACGTTGGGCATTCTAGAAGGAAGTGTTCCAGGGTCTCCTATGTCTCAAATTACACATCTGACACTCCCTTTCACTGTCCTTCCCAATTTTTCCCCTCAGCTCCAGGGATCGCGACCTCATCTTGAATAGCAGTGACCCCCCAAAGGTGCCATCAATGTATTCTTCAAAGCCTGGCTTCTCTTTATCACCCAGGCCACCCAAAGACCTCTTTGATTTGACCCCCCCCCCCCCCTCTTGCCAATTGCAGGTTACAATCCCCCATGACCCTTTCTCTGACGATTTTTTACCCTGCTTGGCCCCCAACGTGCAGGTCCGAGATCTCCAATGAGTAGTTCTCTACTAGCTCCCTCACTTAGACCATCCACCCCGTCTTTATATTTGAGTTGAAAATTCTCAGGAACATTACTTTACACCATCGGCTGGCTGGGAGATTTACCAAATAATTAAGATAACCGAGTTTCAACAGGTCTATCCTGTCCTTGATCCTCATCCACCCAAGCCCACCCTGATTGTTTCTAGCGCTGCGGCCTTACTCGACCCCGTTATCCATCCGCCGGCATCGTTCTGCAGGATTTCCAAGCTCTTTACGGCCGTCTGGTTTAGGGGTACCACTTCCGTACCGAATGTGATACTTGGCAACCCACCATTTCCCAAATGGTTTTCCCCACGAAAACCTTACTGAAACTGTTTCTCCCTATAAGTTTCATTTGGTTAAGGATTCGCTTCCCCTTCAGAATCAGTTTATTGGTGTGGTTTCGGTAGGTAGATGCCTCTTCCTGTAATGTTTCTATTTACCCCCCCAAATACTCGTAATCACCTGTTTCCCCTACACTAACAAGTTTACACTTACCTTCCGGAATACAGAACTCACCCACTCTCCACCTGCGAGTGGGGTCCACTTTGCGGCCCACGGGTATAACTTTGCTCTTCCTTTCATTAAGTTCGAGTCTCCATTTGCTCCCATGTTTCCCAACAATTCCCAGCATTTTAGTTAGCTCCTCTTCGCTTTCTGACACTGGCACCATAGCGTCTGCAAAAATAGCCCTGGGATCTTCAAGTCCCCAACTGCTACCCCCTCCTCGCTATGCAGGAGTTCATCTCCTAAATCTTTGATATACAGTGCAAACAGGATTGGCGAAAGGATACACCCCTGTTTTAGGCACACGTTTTGTTGTAATGTTTCCCAGGCTAAGTTCACTCTGTACGTCTTTATATAATGCTTTCATAATTCCAACAAACTCGCCTCCTAAGCCCAGAGCCTCCAGCTTGCGCCACATACCCTCCCTCCATACTCTATCGTATGCCTTTTTGACATCCCAAAAGGCCATAAACAGCTTTTTCTTTTTTGCTTTCGCGGATTCTATCATTTGGGATAGCGTGAAAAGATGGTCAGTAACTCGCCTTCCCTTCCTGAAGCCATTCTGGATTTCTCCCAAAAAAACCCTACTCTTCAATCACCTCCTCTAATCTCCCATAAAGGACTTTACAGAAAACTTTTCCAATGTTGCTACTGACAGAGATCCCTCGATAGTTATCCAAAACGTCTTTTTCCCCCTTTTTGTGAATAAATGTCACTTTGCTTTCTCTCCACTCCTTCGGGACCTCTTGATTTTCTATGGCTAGATTGAATAGGGCAGTTAGGCTTTCCACGAGTTCCTCTCCCCCTTTTTTGATAAACTCGTTTGGAATTTCATCCACTCCTCCCGCTTTTCCATCCCTTAATTTTGAGATCACATTTCGCACCTCCACCGTTTTAATTTCGCTGCACACGAAGTTCGATAGGCTTTCCTCGACCTGATTCGGACACTCAGGTGGGCTCCCCATGTCCCATCGCTTATCTTTTCCCAGTGCTTGACTAGTTCTGATGCGACTTGATCTTGCTCGTCTGTAACTCTGCCATCTACTTTAATACTCTGTGGGTTACTTCCTTTCTGACGTTTATCCATCCATTTCCAAAATAAGTTCGAACTCGACACCCCCACGCCCCCCCCCCACCCCCCGTCGTTCTTATCGTCCTAATAAGACTGCAATTTCGCACTCTCCGATTATCGTCTTTAATCTTATTTACTTTATTTCGAGCTAGTTGGTATTCTTCCTTTGCTACTGTGGCCTCATTGCTTTCCGCTCCCTTAAGTTTTCTACTTCTCCTGTATGCAGCACATTTAGCTTTTCTTCCCTTTATGGCCCTTTTCAGTTCTTCATTCACTCTGTACCCAAGTTCTCGTGTTGGCACCCTGATCTTTCCTACACTTTCCTTCCCTGTCTCCACTAGGCTCGAAACTATGGCGTCCGCCATCTTCTGGACACTGCCCCCCCCCCCCCCCTTGGGTACGGTTGCAAGCTTTGGTTTCAGTTTTTCATTGAACTTCGCCCAGTCAGCATCCTTTTTGAGTCCCCAAATCTCCTTAAAGCTTCCTTTGCTTTTTATTAGATTTTTGGCCCTGATCGTCACTGTAATCAAGTTGTGATCACTATCCACCTCCATTTTACCATCATCATCCACTTCTACCCCTATCACCTCCCTCCATAAATTAATATCTGTGAGAATGTAGTCGATTATTGATTTTCTGTCGTTCCTCTCCCGTGTCCATTTCCCCTCACACCTCGCATCCCTGTTCAGAATCTTCAGACCGAGCTCGTTTGTGAAGTTCAACAGCTTCCTTCCATTCCTGTTGACTTTCTTGTCCCCTCCCTCTATGCCTTCTTCCTTGTTACCTATGTGGCCATTAAAGTCACCCATCAGAATTATTCCGAGCCCCTTATTTTGTAGCTCTGTGATATTGGCCCTTAGTGTTGAGTAAATCGAGTCATTCAACTCGGGTTTGCTTCCCTCCACCGCACAGTACATAACCCCAATGGCAATACTTTTTTTTCTCAGATTGATCCTTACCCATCCACTTTCTTTCGATACATCAGCCGAGGTGCTGACCTCTTCCAGGTCTGTGATCAGCGACGGTTTTAAATCCTCTTTAATGTACATGCCTACCCCTCCTCCTTTGTTCTGGCCTTCCGTTCGGCCTACACCTATCCATACGTACCCCCTTACTTGGTCTACCCGTTCATCGTGTCTTATCCACGTTTCACTTAGGCCCATGACGTCAAACTCCTCTGCCTCGATCAATGTAGCAATTTCACTTACTTTCCGATGGAGACCCTGGATGTTGCTATACCCCACTTTCAGGGTATCAAGATTCATTGGCTTCTGCCTACTGGTCCCATTATTATCTAGTCCCTGTATGTTTGTATATCCTATTTTGTGTACCTGTGCTTTCCTTCGGACGCTGTGCCTATTCAAGTGGATTTTTGGTCCCTTTTCCTTATCCCCCTTTTCCCATTTTTTACAACTATGGTTCGCAACACATTTCCTGCGTTCATTTCCCCCTTCTCTGTTCCCCCTCCCCTCCCTATACCAAAAAAGGCTTCACCACCTGCAACATATTTATTCCTAAACCCCCTGTACCCCTTCGGCTAAGACGGAGACCATCCCTTCTATATAGGTCCTTTCTGCCCCCAAATGATCCCCAATTGTCTATAAAGGGTATCCCAAGTTCCTTACAATACTCCCCCAATTCCTCATTGGCTCCAATGATCCGCGAATTACGCTCGCTCCCACCACCTAGTACTGGGAGAAGCCCCGGAACCACTACCTGTGCATTCTTGGCATCCAATTGAGTTATTAAGTTCTTGTAAGTCTCAATAAGCTGAACTGATTTTCTCTCCCTGACGTTGTTGGTCCCCATGTGTACACTAATCACTGGGTCTGGGCCTGACCCCTTTACTAATCTACCCACTCTGTCCCTTATGTCCTCCACCCTAGCCCCCGGAAAGCACAAATTGGTCCTGTTGACACTGTCGGGCCCACACACCACCCTATCTAGCCCCCGCACTATACTACTCCCTGCAACCACCAACTGCCTCTTTCCTGTCCTACTACCCCTGTTACCACCTCTGTTCCCACTGGACCGGCTCGCAGTCTTGCACTCCGCTACACTAACCCTCAAGCCTACCTCCACCTCTTCAGGCCCCACCTGCTCCTCCGAATTCTCGAAATTACCTAACACACTGAATCTGTTGTGGACACTGCACTTCACTTTTTGCCCACTCCCACTACAAGCCTCCCTGTCCTCGTTTACAACCTTCCTAACCTTCCCTCTGGCACCTGCCCTGACAGACGCCACATGGTCATCGCTATCTCCCTGGCTATCCGATTCTAAACGAATACGCCTCTTACCCCCCGATTCACACTACTATCCTGGGGATTTGACACTCTAGCCTCTACTTCTCCCTACCCTCAACCCGACGCAACTTCCAATTCCCAAAAGACCCACTATTCACGTCAAAAGTCCGCTTCCTACTACCCACCACCTTCCACCACCACATCGAATGCCACCCTAACTGGGGTAACACCAGACTTTCCTGCCTTCCCCAGTTTCCCCCTCACAACTCCCAACTCCCCCAGCTCACGCCCATCCACATAACCATATCACAGTGCTTACACACCACCGACCGCTGGCCGTCCGTTGATAACTCACTAGCCGCCCCCTCCCCCCCCCCCCCCCCCCCCCGTGCTGGTCTCGACCACTGCCCCCACCTGTACACCTATACTAACCGTCTCTACGCTGCTTGTCTGAACCTCCCGCGTCAAGAAACACTTACCGTTCATAACAACCATAGCCAAAATTAAAAAGAGAAACTTAAAATTTGAGAAAGCGGTCGAAAACGTGAACAAAACAAAACACCGAAAATGACCGCGCGAAGATAGGGAACACGCCACTAAAATGCGACAGAGAAACTAAACTAAACACTAATATAACTATCTTTTATTACAAATCACATCTATACAAGACTAAAACAATATATCTATCAACATAAACACCTGAAAGAAAAGTATGAAATTATTAAAGCTAACTTTTGACAACTGAAATGGATATACTCCCTGTTGGTTTCCGAGATGATGATATGAGGAATGAAAGATCATACCTGAATGAGAGATTCCCTCGTGATTCTCAAGGCCCCAAATGACAAAACTGGATTCTCTCATGAAGGGTGTAACTTGGCCATGCTATACACAGATGAGGGTATGACGGGTGATAGATTATATACATCACTGAGAGATTTTTATATGGCCCTCATGGGCCATACGACAAACTCGATGACTGATGTAACACCAGTAGACTACACCAGTATGTCCAATGTCCATTAAATACCCAGATGGGGATAATAGGGACTTATGTGCCATATGGCAAACCCGATGACTTCTGCGTACGCTCCTAGAGTATACGCCAAAACAATCGAATAACGCTGGGTAGACAGAAACAATAATAGAGCTCGAAGATACAAAGAAAGAAGCAGATGATTCCGAAGGAATTCGATCCAGTAAAGATATTCTGATAAATGTTTGTTGCACTTTTAGATTGTCTGTGGTCATTAGGTGTACCCCAGTTCAATTGAGCAGCCCTTCCGAACATATATACCCACTGTATTAGAAACCCTGAATGCTCGCCGCTGTCCCTTGCTGTCAAACATGGAGGTCTGGATAGGCCAGAACGAGTATGACTACTTTGACTGACTCAAGTCCAAAGTGATAAAGTGTAAAAGGTGCATCATCTTTATCGAAGGCATTCCTTGGTGATATAGTTGAAATATTTAGTAATATATTTCTTATTCGGTATTATAGTTAAACACTCTGGAATTTTCTGATTTGTTTTCTGGATAAATAAATAGATCTAGCAAACGTGGGCCCGCGTAATATGCAAATTGAGCAGTTGAAAAAAAAATTTCAAAATATTTCAACAAAACCATATCATGTGACCCCTCATTGGAATGAGCTCATTGAGGGGTCACATGATATGGTTTTGTTGAAATATTTTGAAAAATTTTAAAAACTATATTTAAAATAATAAATTTTGAAATCGTCTGCATAGGGTAAAGGGTTAATTCTGTAGTTTTGTCATGAGACTGATCGTATCCAGATTACTGAATAACACAATGTATTCGGAAAATTCGTTTATATGTCATCTGATACGATGGCGGAGATCGGGTTACGTCCAGTTTGTACAATGTATAAAGCAGAGCAGATGATGCCTTGACCACCCATGGGTCGATATATTGTTTGTCTGTCGTTCACCCTGGTTATAACTGTTCAATTCTTGGTAAAATCTGGTCCCAGTTCGAAGACAATTGCGATGTGAATTTTCAGCACTTGAATATTAAGCAGAGAAAATGTCAAAACTTAATTTTATACAGTGATAAATCAAAAAAGATAGCCTCGAGTAAATAGAATATCAATGCTTCAGGATCAGGCTCTACACGGTTATAATATTAATGAAAATACGCTACACGTCAGGATCCTGCCCTATACGGTTATAATATTAACAAAAGTGCACTGCACGTCAGGATCCCGCTCTATAGGTTATAAAATTAACAAAAGTACAATGCGCGTCAGGATCAGGCCCTATACGGTTATACTATTAATGAAAGTACGCTACACGTCAGGATCCCGCCCTACACGGTTATAATATTAATGAAAGTACGCTACACGTCAGGATCCCGCCCTACACGGTTATAATATTAATGAAAGTACGCTACACGTCAGGATCCCGCCCAATACGGTAATAATATAAATGAAAGTACGTTACACGTCAGGATCTTACCGAATACGGTTATAATAGTTAAGAAAGTACGCTGCAGGTCAGGATCCCGGCCTTTAGGGTTATAATGAATATACGCTAAACGTCAGGATCCCGCCCTAAACGGATATAAAATTAATGAAAGTACGCTGCTCGTCGGGACGCTGCTCGTCGGGACCCTGCCCTATACGCTTATAATAATAATGTAAGTACGCTGCACGTCAGGATCCCGCCCTACACGGTTATAATATTAATGAAAGTACGCTGCTCGTCGGGGCCCCGCCTTATACGGCTATAATAATAATGTAAGTACGCTGTACGTCAGGATCCCCCTACACGGCTATAATATTAATGAAAGTACTTGGCTCGTAAGGATCACGCCCAACAGAGTTAGAATATTAATGAAAGTACGCTGCACGTCAGTATACCACACTTATACGTTTATAATATTAATGAAAGTACACTGCAAGTCAGGATCCCTCCCTTGTGCGGTTATAATATTGATGAAAGTACCCTGCACGTCAGGATCCTGTCCTATACGGTTATAATATTAATGAAAGTACGCTGCACATCAGGATAACGCCCTATATGATTACAATATGAAAGAAATTACGCTGCACGTCAGGATCCCTTCATATACAGCTATAATGTTAATTAAAGTACGCTACACGTCCGGACCCCGTCCTTTACGGTTATAATATTAATGAAAATACGTAGCACGTTAGGATCACGCCCTGTACGGTTATAAAATTAATGAAATGGCGCTGCACGTCTGGATCCCGCCCAGTACTGTTATAATATTAATGCAAGTACGCTGCTCGTCGGGGCTCCGCCTTATACCTTTACCATAATAATGGAAGTCGAGGTCCCGCCCTGTATGGTTATAATATTAATGAAAGAACGCCGCATGTCAGGATCCCGCCCTATACGGTTATAATATTAATTAAAGTACACAACACGACAAGATAACGCCCTATACGATTATAATATAAAGAAAAGACCTCTGGACGTAATGATCATGCCCTGCACTTTTAATATGAAAGAAAGTACGCTGCACGTCAGGATATCTTCCTAAACAGCTATAATATTAATGAAAGTACGCTGCTCGTCCGGATCTCGCCTGTAGTAGGAGAGCGATGGATCGTGCCCCATTCGGGGGACCCCGGAAGTGACGTCATGTTTGGATGTCATGATAACCCGCGTGAGGGGCCATCTTGTGACGTCACCTCCATAGTGATACGTGGTGTGAGTGCGCATGCGCAGCGCGTGTTGTTAGGGTGATACGTGTTTCCGTCGTCCAAATTGTATACTGGAGGCCGCCATCTTGGTTTCTATGGTAGCACGTGGTTGCTATGTGACCCAAAACCTTCTAACAAGACAGGAGTATATTTGGAGGATGTGTTTCTTTGTGCAGGGTTAATTTCCCGATTCGTAGAATTACCACAAACAATCCGACAATCCCTTCAAATCACCGAAATTGACTTTTCTTTCTATGGAATCACCAATTTATCGGCTTAGCACGTAGTGCTAGAGCTCCAAGGGGTACCGGGGGTGTGTTCAAATGAATAGGAGTATTTTCCCGATTAGCAGAATTACCCAAATAAACCTGACAAGTTTTACTATTTCGAATTCTTTCAGAATTCTCTGCTTCTATCTATCTATGCAATAGGTTTCGTCTATCTGGCCATGTTCGTTTATTCTAGAGTATACTGGAGTAGCGTAGAATAGTCTATTAGTTGGAACAGCTTACCTTATTATTACTATATTTAGCTATTCTGGTCTATTCTTGTTAGTTCTGACCCTATTCCAAGCACTCTTGTTGTTTCATTTATCTAGATCATTTATATAAATTATAACTAATCAATCAGATTGCTTGATTTCCCATAATCTGTATGGAGAGTTATCTCCCGTGTGTATATCAAAAGCCTATGTCATTCCCAAAGCCAATAAGCTATCGAGCCGTTACTGGTAAACCATTGCTCGAACGACTCGAAGTAGATCGAGCAAATGAGCTAACGAGCAATTGCTCGTTCGAGTGACTCGCACATATTACTCGAACGACTCGAATCCCATCGAGCAAATGAGCTAACGAGCAATTGCTCGTTCGAGTGACTCACACATATTGCTCGTCGACTCATTTCAGAAAAAGGGATTATGTAGCCACAGACGATTCCTAAAAAGGGATTCCACGAATGGTATTCCACAAATGAGATTCAATAAGTGGGATTCCGCCTTATGTCGAGTGACTCGCATATATTGCTCGAACGACTCGAATCCCACCGAGCAAATGAGATAATGAGCAATTGCTCGTTCGAGTGCCTCGCACATATTGCTCGAACGACTCGAATTCCATCGAGCAAATGCGCTAATGAGCAATTGCTCGTTCGAGTGACTCGCACATATTGCTCGAACGACTCGAATCCCATCGAGCAAATGAGCTTACGAGCAATTGCTCGTTCGAGTGACTCGCAAATATTTCTCGAATGACTCGAATCCCATCGAGCAAATGAGCTAACGAGCAATTGCTCGTTCGAGTGACTCGCACATATTGCTCGAACGACTCGAATCCCATCGAGCAAATGAGCTTACGAGCAATTGCTCGTTCGAGTGACTCGCAAATATTGCTCGAATGACTCGAATCCCATCGAGCAAATGAGCTAACGAGCAATTGCTCGTTCGAGTGACTCGCACATACTGCTCGATGACTCATTTCAGAAAAAGGGATTCCATAGCCACAGGTGTTTTCAAAAAAGGGATTCCACAAATGGGATTCCAAAAAGGGATTCCATAAGTGGGATTCCGTCTTATGTCGAGTGACTCGCACATATTGCTTGAATGACTCGAATACCATCGAGCAAATGAGCTAACGAGCAATTGCTCGTTCGAGTGACTCCTCGAACGACTCTTGGACTCATCTGAGAAAAAAGAGATTCCATAGCCACAGGCATTTTTGAAAAAGGGACTCTGAAAAAGGGATTCTATAAAATGAGATTCCTATCTAATACCGTAAAATGGGAATCCGTGTTTCAACATCAACAGTCGAGGGTACGGAAAGGGCTTGATAACAACCAATTATTATTGCAAGAACCCGAACAGATACAACTGACGACCAACCACTACAAAACAACAAAGGTACAGAACGAAGATAAAACATTACCATGATCGAAGTGAACATAACATAACAAACTTTGACTTAACCTTAACACCCAATTTTGACAATGAAATTTTCACCTGAATAGACTATAACCCCTAAATAGTACATGCAACAACCCACCTAAACAGACGAAACATGAACAAAGATGAACTAGTTGGAACAGAACTAACTCAACTGGAGTTGAACTGTTGAAGTCGCAGTGAACGAAGATCCAACACAACCAAGATCAGAGTGAACGGACACAAGGAAGTTGGCGAAGTGAATTGAACATACCGAAGTGAACGAAGATTCAATACAACCAAGATCGAAGTGACCAGAACAAAGTGAAGAAAATGGAACTGATCTAATCAAACACAACCAAGAACAAAGTCAACATAACAAAGTGTTCATGAATGAACTATAACCCCTAAATATAACCCAATGTTAACCCTTTGAACTGTTTGAATGAACTCTAACCCTAATGAAAATATAACGAAAGCAATCTGAATGAAGTTTTGAACTGAATTCTTCCAACGGGGAAGGGGGATACCCTCGACTGTTGATGTTAAATCACGGAATCCCATGTTACGGTATTGGATAGGAATTTCATTTTACAGAATTCTTTTTTAAGAATCCCTTTTTCAAAAATGCCTGTGGCTACGGAATCCCTTTTTTCTCAAATTAGTCCAAGAGTCGTTCGAGGAGTCACTTGAACGAGCAATTGCACGTTAGCTCATTTGCTCGGTGTGATTCGAGTCATTCCAGCAATATGTGCGAGTCACTCGACAAAAGACGAAATCGTACTTATGAAATCCTTTTTTTGGAATCCCATTTGTGGAATCGCTTTTTTGAAAACACCTGTGGCTATGGAATTCCTTTTTTTCTGAAATGAGTCATCGAGCAGTATGTGCGAGTCACTCGAACGAGCAATTGCTCGTTAGCTCATTTGCTCGATGGGATTCGAGTCGTTCGAACAATATTTGCGAGTCTCTCGAACGAGCAATTGCTCGTAAGCTCATTTGCTCGATAGGATTCGAGTCGTTCGAGCAATATGGGCGAGTCACTCGAACAAGCAATTGCTCGTTAGCTCATTTGCTCGATGGGATTAGAGTCGTTCGATCAATATGTGCGAGTCACTCGAACGGGCAATTGCTCGTTAGCTCATTTGCTCGATGGGATTCGAGTCGTTCGAGCAATATATGCGAGTCACTCGACATAAGACGGAATCCCACTTATGCAATCCCATTTGTGGAATCCCATTTGTGGAATCCCTTTTTAGGAATCGTCTGTGACTACAGCAATTGCTCGTTAGCTCATTTGCTCGATGGGAATCGAGTTGTTCGAGCAATATGTGCGAGTCACTCGAACGAGCAATTACTCGTTAGCTCATTTGCTCGATCTACTTCGAGTCGTTCCAGCAATGGTTTACCAGTAACTGCTCGATAGCTTATTGGCTTTGGGAATGATATAGGCTTTTGATATACACAAGGGAGATAACTCTGCATACAGATTATGGGAAATCAAGCAATCTGATTGATTAGTTATAATTTATATAAATGATCTAGATTAAAGAAACAACAAGAATACTTGGAATAGGGTCAGAACTAACAAGAATAGACCAGGATAGCTAAATATAGTAATAATAAGGTAAGCAGTTCCAATTAATAGATTATTCTACGCTACTGGAGTATACTCTAGAACAAACGAACATGGCCAGATAGACGAAACCTATTGCATAGATAGACAGAAGCAGAGCATCCTGAAAGAATTCGAAATAGTACAACTTGTCGGGTTTATTTGGGTAATTCTACGAATCGGGAAAATACTCCTATTCAACTGAGCACACCCCGGTACCCCTTGGTACTATAGCACTACGTGCTAAGCCGATTAATTGGGGATTCCATAGTAAGTAAAGCCAATTTCAGTGATTTGGAGGGATTGTCGGGTTGTTTGTGGTAATTCTACAAATCGGAAAATTACTGCTGTACAGAGGAACACATCCCCCAAATATACCCCTGTCTTGTTAGAAGGTTTTGGGTCACATAGCAACCACGTGCTACCATAGAAACCAAGATGGCGGCCTCCAGTATACAAACTGGACGACGGAAACACGTATCACCTTAACAACACGCGCTGCGTATGCGCACTCACAACACGTATAAATATGGAGATGACGTCACAAGATGGCCGCTCACGCGCGTTACCATGACAACCAAACACGGCGCCACCAGGTCACGTGACATGACGTCACTTCCGTGGATCCCTTGCGGGGTCCCCCAATGGAGCACGATCCATCGCTCTCCTACTACTCTCGCCCTATACGCTTATGATATTAATGAAAGTACGCTGCTCGTCAGGGCCACACCCAAAACGTGTATAATATTAACAAAAGTACGCTGCACGTTAGGATCACGCCATATACGGTTGTATTATTAATGAAAGTACGATGCTCGTCAGGATCCCGCCCTATACGGTTATAAAATGAATGAACGAACGCTGCACGTCAGGATCAAGCCGTATACGGTTATATTATTAATGAATGTACGCTCCTCGACAGGATCTCGCCCTATACGGTTATAATATTGATGAAAGGGCGCTGCACGTCAGGATCCCTCCCTATACAGCTATAATATTAATAAAAGTACCCTGCACGTTCGGATCCCGCCCTATACTTTATAATATTAATGAAAATACGTTGCACGTCAGGATCACGCCCTATAAGGTTATGGCTTTAATGAAAGCACGCTGCACGTCAGAATTACGCCCTCAGAGTTATACTATTAATGAAAGTACGCTGCACTTCAATATCACGCCCGATACGGTTATAATATTAATGAAAGTCCTCTGAACGTCAGGAGCACGCCCCATACGGTTATAATGTTAATGAAAGTATGCTGCACGTCAGGATCACGCCCTATACGGTTACATTATTAATGAAAGAACGCTGCTCGTCAGGGTCACGCCCTATGTGCTTTTAATATTAATGAGAGTACGCTGCACGTCTGGATTACACCATATAGATTTCTAAAATTAACGAAAGTACGCTGCACGTCAGGATCCCGCCCAAGACGGTTATAATATTTATAAAAGTACGCTGCAAGTCAGGATCACGCCCTATGCGGTTATTATATGGACGAAAGTACGCTGCATGTCAAAATTACGCCCTATATGGTTCTTATATTAATGAAAGTACGCTGCACGTCAGGATCCCGCCCTAAACGGTTATAATAAAAGTACGCTGCACGCCAGTATCCCGCCCTATACGGTTATAATTTTCATGAAAGTACGCCGCACGCCAGGAACTTGCTCTATAGGATTATAATGAAAGTACGCTGCAGGTCAGAATCCCGCCGTATTCGATTATAATATTAATGAAAGTACGCTGCACGTCAGGATCACGCCGTGTACGGTTATAGTATTGACGAAAGTATGCTGCATGTCAGGATCCCGGCCTGTACGGTTACAATATTAATGAAAGTATGCTGCACGTCAGGATCACGCTCTTTCCGGTTATAATATCAATGAAAGTACGCTGCACGTCAGGATCACGTACTATACGGTCATAATATCAATGAAAGTACGCTGCACGTCAGGATCACGTACTATACGGTCATAATATTCATGAAAGTAAGCTGTACGTCAGGATCACGCACTATACGGTTATAATATTAATGAAAGTACGTTGCACGTCATGATCACGCCCTATACGGTTATAATATCAATGAAAGTACGCTGCACGTCGGGATTACGCCCCAAAAGGTTATATTATTAATGAAAGTACGCTGCACGCCAGGATCTCGGTTTATAATTTAAATGAATGCACCCTGCATGTCAGGATCACGCCCTATAAGGTTATAATATTAACGAAATTACGCAGTACGTGAAGATCACGCCCTATGCAGTTATAATATTAATGAAAGTGTGCTGCAGGTCAGGATCACGCCCTATACAGTTATAATATTAACGAAAGTACGCAGCGCGTGGGGATTACACCCTATTCGGTTATAATATTAATGAAAAGTACCCTGCATGTCAGGATTCCACCCTTTACGGTTATAATATTAAGGAAAGTATGCTACACGTCGTGTCCGTGCACTGATCCATGCCGAAATGTCTACACGGAATACATTTGTTTGTCATACGAGTTATTTGTTTATTTTTTGGGTTGAACGATTTTTTCCCCAGCCATGGTAACATCGGAGAGTTTGTCTGGTGGAGGAAAAAGGAATACCCACAGAGAACCACCGAGTAACGACGAGCAACTATCAGACTTCCCAACGTACTAACTCCACGCAAGCAAGGTTTGAAATGGTTGAAGACAAGTGCATCAACGACGTGCAGTATGCCTTAGTGCACAACACCACCATCCCCACAAGTGGGAAATTTGGATTTAGTGTCTTACCCAATGACACAACGCGGTTGTCGGCGGTGGGATTTGAGCCGCCGCATGCATTAGTACACAACACCTCCGCCCCCCCCCCCCCCCCAAGTGAGCAATTTGGATTTAGTGTCTTACCCAATGACAGACCGCGGTTGTCGCCGCTTCCTTTGTCATATGAATATATTGCCCACACTTTGCGAAAGAAATGATAGTTTCATCAGGTTATACTTACAGTTAATACTAGAAGTCCTGTCATAAAATGCGCACAAATAGCACGTCGAACTGCGCATTAATCTACGCGTTATGCCCATAGTAAGGCTTTCAAATTCTATACATATGGCCTGTGCGCAAGCAATGTTTCATCCAATGGACCTCCGGGTAACCCGGAGGTCCATTGGCAGAAACATTGCCCGTGTTTGCTATGAGTAACCAGGAGAACTTGCCGTGGTTTGGATACCATTCGATATGGCAATTGCGCGCAATTCCTACGCGCAATTAAGCCTAGATAAGCGCACAGTTCGTGACAGGACTACAAGTTTTAACTGTACAGTTCGATGGTCTGAAATAGATCAGTACCCATATTAATATTGGGTTCACATACAGTACGTAGATAGTGTATTATCACTTCACTAAATCACCCGCAAAGCGGAGATTCCACCCAAGCAATAATTGCGAAATTTATTGCAAAGCATAACAAGCTTAAGCAAAGCTCCAGCTGATGGACCTCCGGGTTAAGCCCGGACGTTATTTGGCTGAAACATTGCTTGTGTTTTTTGTCCATATTATGTTCAAAATTTGAAAGTGATACTTTTGGTGATAACTCCACTCCACGGTTGATTTAGTCACAATCCATTCTCCACATTCTGAAGGTCTTGTACAGCATAACTGAAACAACCGTACTGTCGCAGTAATTAGAAAGTGGACTCGATTCGAGATTTGTTCGTCTCGGTGTCGAACCTTTTTCCCGATTTGATTCGAGCGAGAAGTCTCGATTTGCCTTGCCTAGTTCCTCGACATGTACATGTATTTATTATAATGCTAACCAAGTCAGTGAAACATATGACACAAACTCTGATATCTTATCTCTAAAATGTATTTTTTCAGTCCGACCGTGCCGGAATCCGTGTTTGAATAGAGGGACCTTTATTGTGACAAAAACCTCATTTTACTGCAGATGCCGATCGGGGTTTTCTGGGAGGAGATGCGAGAGAGGGAGAGGTAATGTATTATATGTATTTATATGATACACGGTCTTCGTTTCATAGCTTCCCAGTTTACATATATCGGTACGAAATCTAATTAGAACTAACGAGATTAGAGACGTACGGTTTTGGGACAATGTGGAGTAAGATTTTGGGACAACGTGGAGTGAGTGTTACTTATAAAACACAACCTCTGACGCATGACAACGGTTAAGTTTGATCAGTTAATGACAGAGTGAAATATGTAACTCTAATTGCATTTTTGAATTATTGAAAATGGATATTATCTTGGAAGCAAATCTGTGAAATGAGTTACTGACTATCAAATAGAATACACGGACAGTGTGCCCTCTTGGTGTGTCTTAGATCAAACTCCGTGGTCAAAGGACAAGCCCAGAGAATTGAAATTAAATTTTGATTTTGTATCCTTCGTTTTATTAACCAATTACCCAACGCAGACGATATCAAAATTTATTATTTTAAATATAATTTTTTGAAATTTTTCAAAAAATTTCAACAAAACCATATCATCTGACCCCTCGTTGGAACGAGCTCGTCGAGCTCGTTCCAACGAGACGTCACATGATATGGTTTTGTGGAATTTTTTTGAAAAATAATATTTTTTCAACTGCTGAATTTGCATATTACGCGGTCGGATGCGGCCGATTCGTTGGGTAAAGGGTTAATCATTGATTATACAGAGAGTAATCGCTTGACTGGACTGGTTACGTGAAATAATTCATGAGAGGTGAGGGACGTTGTACCAACGAGTGCGCGAATGCATACGAGTGTCTTACAACATAGTCCCTCGCCTCGAATGAATTATTTCACGTAACCAGTCCAGTCAAACGATTACTCTGTTTATTACTTTTCATTATTAACGACAATTATATCATTTAACCCTTTACCTAACGTAACGGCCAAAACCGGTCAGTGCTATTCTCAAAACTCGCCAATTAATTTTCATTATTTTTTCATTTTTGGTCTCTAAAACATAGGTTATGACCCCTCATTGGAACGGGCTCGTCGAACTCCTTCCAATGAGGGGTCATAACCTATGTTTTTGAGACAAAAAATTAAAGTAATAGTTATTCAAGAATTTTTGTTGCAAATGTCGTCTGCTTTTCATATCAGGTAGAGGGTTAAAAAAAAACAAACAGAAAAAACAAAAACAATGAAGTCCCCATCACACCCACGGCAAAGCGTCTTCGTTTGCGCGCAAGTACACATGGCCGAATTGTTGATTGCATAATTCACTCGTGAAGTTATCGTTTATAATCAAACTCGGAAATCCCAGTAAATCACACTTTGGAAAGCAATAAACACTTTTAACACTTACCTAACAGATCTAAAAGATCAAACTAACAAGATGTTTTTCCTAATTAACGGAAAATTTGGTTTAGGTTTTGATGCAACCGAAACATCCTAAATGGGGATGTGGTGGCTTTGCGGTAACCAGTTGTCGTCAGACCAACGAGAACGAGTTAAGCAACGTCGAGCCTGGTTTGTCTTTGGATGGGTGGCCGTCCGAGCGATCGATTCGGATTCCTCAGTGCATCCTTGGCCAAGGCACTTAACCCCGAATGACCACATTGAGCCGCGATGACGACGTGTACTAAGGCGTATTGCACGTTGATGGTGCGCATGTCGACCAATTTAACCCTGCCTGTGATGCAGTTTGGAGTTACTATGTTGGGAAGCTGGCAGTTGCTCGTCGTTGCTCGGTGGTTCTCCCCCGGTACTCCAGCTTCATCAACCAGTAAAATTGTCACCGACACGATATGACCTTGGCAGTTAAAGTTCCGTTAAAACCAAATAAATAAATAAATAAATAAATAAATAAATAAATAAATAAATAAATAAATAAATAAATAAATAACATCCTGGCTGATTCAGAACTTGGCGGATTCGGACCTTGCTCGTTTCGGACGTTGGCTGATTCGAATCTTGGCTAAATTAGATCTTTGAGCCTAACCCCCCCCCCCCCCCACCCCCCCCCCCCGTCTCATTCGGACCCTCACTCTACCTAATTTAAACCTTTGATTAGCGATTCGCTTTCCTTTTGACTGTTTCGGACCCCAGGCAAAAAAATATTCTCAAATGTTACTTGATTGCCAAAGAGTGGAATACTAGCGATAATGTTTTGAGAAGATCGACACATCAATTATTCATCAGAATACTATGGTTCACCTACTGTAATCACACTCTTTACCTGTCACTTATAAACTTACAGAACGATTCAACGAAGTAACTCGAGACGAACGCGGATTGTATTTTTCAACATCTGGTTTCCCTAGAATCCTTAAAACACTACAACCGAAACGGAGGACCCCGAGGGGCATAAAATTGATCTGTCTGGGTCACTCGTGTATGAAGATATAGTCCGTTCGGACGAGCTGATATCTCGATAATTAGTATCTCCATGGTTACTAAATCACAAACTGACACAATATAAAAAAATTCAAACGGGCATTGTTTTCATAGGACTGGACAAAATGGTATTTAGATTTGATAAAGAAACAGGACGCGGTTCGTACTGTTTAGAACTTGTTTTCCGTTTTCACTGACATCTGTACTCATGGGACACCGTTGCCTTCATTGGTTGCCTCTCTCCCTATTTAGTGCTTGTTGTCAGTTTTCATTGACTTCTGCACTGATGGGACTCCGTTGCCTCTATTCGAACTGTTTAGTGATTGTTGTCAGTTTTCATTAACTTCGTACTGTTTAGTGCTTGTTGTCAGTTTTCATTAACTTCTCTTCTGATGGGTCTCCGTTGCCTTTATTCGTACTGTTTAGTGCTTGTTGTCAGTTTTCATTAACTCCTGTTCTGATGGGTCTCCGTTGCCTCTATTCGTACTGTTTAGTGCTTGTTGTCAATTTTCATTAACTCCTGTTCTGATGGGTCTCCGTTGCCTTTATTCGTACTGTTTAGTGCTTGTTGTCAGTTTTCATTAACTTCTCTTCTGATGTGACTCCGTTGCCTTTATTCGTACTGTTTAGTGTTTGTTGTCAGTTTTCATTAACTTCTGTTCTGATGGGTCTCCGTTGCCTTTATTCGTACTGTTTAGTGCTTGTTGTCAGTTTTCGTTAACTTCGTACTGTTTACTGCTTGTTGTCAGTTTTCATTAATTTCTCTTCTAATGGGACTCCGTTGCCTTTATTCGTACTGTTTAGTGCTTGTTGTCAGTTTTCATGAACTTCTCTTCTGATGGGTCCCTGTTGCCTTTATTCGTACTGTTTAGTGCTTGTTGTCAGTTTTCATTAACTTCTCTTCTGATGGGTCGCTGTTACCTTTATTCGTACTGTTTAGTGCTTGTTGTCAGTTTTCATTAACTTCTCTTCTGATGGGTCTCTGTTGCCTTTATTCGTACTGTTTAGTGCTTGTTGTCAGTTTTCATTAACTTCTCTTCTGATGGGTCTCCGTTGCCTTTATTCGTACTGTTTAGTGCTTGTTGTCGGTTTTCATTAACTTCTCTTCTGATGGGTCTCCGTTGCCTTTATTCGTACTGTTTAGTGCTTGTTGTCGGTTTTCATTAACTTCTCTTCTGATGGGACTCCGTTGCCTTTATTCGTACTGTTTAGTGCTTGTTGTCAGTTTTCTTTAACTTCTCTTCTGATGGGTCCCTGTTGCCTTTATTCGTACTGTTTAGTGCGTGTTGTCAGTTTTCATTAACTTCTCTTCTGATGGGTCTCCGTTGCCTTTATTCGTACTGTTTAGTGCTTGTTGTCGGTTTTCATTAACTTCTCTTCTGATGGGTCTCCGTTGCCTTTATTCGTACTGTTTAGTGCTTGTTGTCGGTTTTCATTAACTTCTCTTCTAATGGGACTCTGTTGCCTTTATTCGTACTGTTTAGTGTTTGTTGTCGGTTTTCATTAACTTTTCTTCTGATGGGTCCCTGTTGCCTTTATTCGTACTGTTTAGTGCTTGTTGTCAGTTTTCATTAACTTCTCTTCTGATAGGTCCCTGTTGCCTTTATTCGTACTGTTTAGTGCTTGTTGTCAGTTTTCATTAACTTCTCTTCTGATGGGTCCCTGTTGCCTTTATTCGTACTGTTTAGTGCTTGTTGTCAGTTTTCATTAACTTCTCATCTGATGGGTCCCTGTTGCCTTTATTCGTACTGTTTAGTACTTGTTGTCAGTTTTCATTAACTTCTCTTCTGATGGGTCCCCGTTGCCTTTATTCATACTGTTTAGTGATTGTTGTCAGTTTTCATTAACTTCTGTTCTGATGGGTCTCCGTTGCCTTTATTCATACTGTTTAGTGCTTGTTGTCAGTTTTCATTAACTCCTGTTCTGATGGGTCCTCGTTGCCTTTATTCGTACTGTTTAGTGCTTGTTGTCAGTTTTCATTAACTCCTGTTCTGATGGGTCCCCGTTGCCTTTGTTCGTACTGTTTAGTGCTTGTTGTCAGTTTTCGTTAACTCCTGTTCTGATGGGTCTCCGTTGTCTTTATTCGTTCTGTTTAGTGATTGTTGTCAGTTTTCATCAACTTCTCTTCTGATGGGTCTCCATTGCCTTTATTCGTACTGTTTAGTGCTTGTTGTCAGTTTTCATTAACTTAGTACTGTTTAGTGATTGTTGTCAGTTTTCATTGACTTCTCCATTGCCTTTATTTTTCCTCTGCTGTAATACTGAACTTTTGTTACAGAATTACCTGTATCTTTGTAAGATCTGGAGCCAATACTATAAAATTGTTACAATTGTATTTTCAAGAATTGTATTTTCTACCTGTTGATATAACTGACTAAAATAAATCATTATCATTGTAAAAGATATGACAATTTGGCAACTTGCAAATTGTGAGATCTTTGAAACTGCTAATGGTTCATTTTAACCCATTTAAAGTCGTAACTAGAAAATACCATTCTAGAAAATACAATTGTAAAAGTTTTATAGTATTGGACCCTGATTGTATTAAAAAACACATTTCACGTTCATTCATGATTCAGAACATTGCGGTCTCAATGGGTCGATAATTTGTTTATTTTCTATTCGAAACTGTTCTGAACGAAGCATTGATACCCAAAGAGTTTGTTCGGTCAATAGTTTTCTTTCAGAAGCAGTTGTCGTACTTGCTCGGGATGTTTTGAATAGAAAAATAAATCCACTTGTATATTCGCGGGCTTTGTCTTCTTTTGCACCGGCTGAAGCATTAAAAAGTCTTGAGTTCACGGGTTGTTTGTTACTGAGCTGAGAAACGTTTTTTGGGGGATGGAATATGTTTGGTACTCCTCGCAGATGTGATGGGAAGCGAATACAGATCAGTATCGAAGTGACTGAATTTTGGGTAATTCACTTTTATTACTTTCTATAGGTGGGCATTATTTATTATTTATTTCTTCCCAAAGTGTGATTCACTGAGTTTTCCGGGTTTGATTATAAACGATAACTTCACAAGTGAATTATGCAGGCGTAAACGAAGACTCTTTCCAGTGGGTGTAATGGGAACTTCATTTTTTTGTGTTTTTTAACCCTTTACCTAACATGAAAAACAGACGACACTTGCAAAAGGAATTCCTTGAATAACTATTGTTTTCATTTTTTGTCTCATAACCTATGTTTTAGAGACAGAAAATGATTTATTAATTGGCGATTTTTGAGAATAGCGCTGGCCGTACGTTAGGTAACGGGTTAAATAATATAATTATCGTTAATAATGAAAAGTAAAAAACAGAATAATTGCTTGACTGGACCGATGACGCGAAATAATTCATTCGAGGCGAGGGACTATATTGTAAAACACGTTCGAATTCACACACTCGTGTTTGTACAACATCCCTCACCTCTCATGAACCATTTCATGTAACCAGTCCAGTCAAGCGATTACTCTTTATCTGTTTGTACACTAGAATTCCGAGTTGGAGAAGTTTACCAAGAAATCCACTTGATTTCATCTCGATCTCAGCACCTTACTTACAGCACCATCCCCCCCCCCCCCCCGCCATTTCCATTATATGAATAATGTTCCGCGACACCCATATTTGACATAACTATCCAACAGTATACTCATTTCAGCACCCGTTTCATGTCACATCAGACATAAAACAGGTAGTTTGTATTCGATTACTGGCAGAGTTTACTAAGTCAGAAGAGAGTACGATGTTCGTGGGAGTTGAATTCTCCTACTGGTAGAGTTTACTGAGTCAGAAGTCAGAAGAGAGTACGATGTTCGTGGGAGTTGAATTCGCCTACTGTCAGAGTTTACTGAGTCAGAAGTCAGAAGAGAGTACGATGTTCGTGGGAGTTGAAGCCAAGCATAAAACATTGACAACGGTGTCAATGGCTTAGTTCTGGTTGCAAATGGTAGCGGTAATAATGTTAGAAGAAAGTAGTAGGCATACCGTGTACTCATAGTGAAGGAAGCAGCAGAGGACAATAGCAGTGGTACCTCTGTTAGCAGACACTAGGCATAACCAGTCTTATAGAGAATGCAGGTAGTACTGGGTTAGCGATAATACCAAATGGAAGGGACCCACAGCGGAAAAAAGCAAATTAATTGATTGTAATGTTAGGATACGGTTTTAGGTTTTACTACTTTTCGTAATGAACACAGCAGCAGTAGGCAAGTGGTGGAAGCCAGATGTAGAGTACTACTGTTAACGGACAGTGGACATAGTGGGAAGACGTGGCGATCAGTTAAGCAGTATAAACTAATTATGGAACTGAATGGGATACAAACGGGAAGCCATAGCGTTAGTTACAGTGATATGAGACAGTATTTTTGAACTTTGGAAATGTTGAATTTTGGGTCGAATTGAATCCCAAACCGAATAGAATGGATTATCGAAAAGAGTTTCATCGCTCTTCATGTAATCCTTTGAACTCTAGTGGTATCTTCCATGCCAGTCCAATGGCAGCAATTAGAAGAGTCCATATTCATTATTTGGTGTAGACCAATCAGTATTTTCAACGTGCAGCCTCAGGCTGCACGTTGAAAATACTGATTGGTCTACCCCACGATATTTACTGAACAGCCATCCTATATAATGACATTATAGAATAGAATAGAATAGAATTTATTGAAGCAATAAGCACCAACTTGAGGCAGATTGCCAATTTTACAACAGCATTATCATGGTAATATAATGAAACAATTTAATGAAACAATATAAGGAAACAATATAAAATGAAATGAATGAACTAATAAATTGGACAATGTAGAAACAACTGATACACCCATGATAAGGTAAATAATCATACAGTCATACATTAAGAAGGCATCGCAGTGATTACCATAAATCATAAATCACTGTCGGACTTCAGATTCCCGTAATATGAAGAAGCGCCGGATAATGTTACAGATCGGAATACACAGTCCTGGGACGTTGTTCCTCATAATGTGTTGGATGAATGTCATATTATCCACCTGTATGTTTATGACGTATCATGTTCCTGGCCGGAAAAGCGGCTGCTGATGTTCAAAGGGTTAAGACATTGCACCTTCAATCTGTCAGCAGTAAATATTGTAAGTCTCAACTCAATTATTATATTCAATAACGACTTGACTGTTGGGGAAAGCCAATTAAGAAAGACGAATGCTCCAGAATGGAATCAAAGTATTTTCGAAAGCGGAAGCACTTTGAACTCGTCTTCTGTCATCAAGTTTCCTGTACAGGGAATCTGACGACAGAAGAAGAGTTCTTGAGGGGACACTTGATCGGATTTCTCTAACATATCTCGACCATTTGAAAATTTCCGAATGTGTATGGCGCGAACCGAATCATCGGAAGATTTCGATTCGAATCGAATTTATCCTAAATCACAGCCAGTTAACATTTTGTAAGATGTATATTTTAGCCAAGTCTTGGCTGCACGTGACGACAAGGTGTACTTTACTAGAAACCACTTCCAGAGTAATTTGACTGTTGCCCGTGGGACGTGCTTTGTAATATGAGTTCTGAGATTGCGACGTTTATGGGATACAGGTATTCGAAGTAAGTCCTTACGAATTACGAACCGACTCAGGCAGAGGATTCCGAAGAGAATCAAATTCAAATATCTAATCGATCTCACAGCTCCTCTCCTATAGAAGAGGTGTCCAATGGGAAACAAATCGATCTCACAGCTCCTCTCCTATAGAAGAGGTGTCCAATGGGAAACAAATCGATCTCACAGCTCCTCTCCTATAGAAGAGGTGTCCAATGGGAGACAAATCGATCTCACAGCTCCTCTCCTATAGAAGAGGTGTCCAGTGGGAGACAAATCGATCTCACAGCTCCTCTCCTATAGAAGAGGTGTCCCATGGAAGACACTTTATTTATTTGTATTTGAGGTAACTGTCAGCATCTTTGCGGCAATACCATAACTGCAACACAATAATAAAATGGTTATGTGTTTCTTTGTTAAAAGGATAAAGTCGAGTTCAGCTGATCGTTTTTTGCTCTATGCAGCTTCCAAACCAGGCAATGGTTATGAGACTCTATGTTCCCAGTATAAAGCCGAGTTCAGCTAAACGTTTGTAGCTCAAGAGGACTTCCAGACCAGGCAATGGTTATGAGACTCTATGTTGCCAGTATAAAGTCGAGTCCAGCTAACCGTTTATAGCTCTAGAAGACTTCCAGACCAGGCAATGGTTATGGGACTCTAGAGGAGATTCACACCAGAAAATGGTTATGGTTCTCTATGTTACCAGTATAAAGTCGAGTTCAGGTAGCCGTTTATAGCTCTAGATGATCTTCAAACCAGGCAATGGTTATGAGACTCTATGTTACCAGTATAAATCAAGTTGAGCTAACTGTTTATAACTCTAGAGGACCAACAAACCAGACAATGGTTGTGGGTCAGTGGTTTTGGGACAATGATTATGGGACTCCCAGGGACTTCCACACCAGGCAATGGGTAGAGTCTCCATGTTACCAGTATAAAGCCGAGTCCAGATAACCGTTTATAGATCTAGGAGAATTCCAAAGTAGGCAACGGTTATGGTCTCCATGTTACCGGTATAATGTCGAGTACAGCTTACTGTTTATGTCTCTCTATGGGCCTTCCAAACCAGGGAATTTTTATGATACTCTATGTTCCCAGTATAATGTCGAGTTCAGCTAATTGCTTATAGAGGACCCATAAGCCAGACAATGGTCATGAGTCAATGGACTGGACAATGCTTATGGCACTCACGAGGACTTCCACACCAGGCAATGGTTATGAGTCTCTATGTTACCAGTATAAAGCCGAGATCAGCTAACCATTTATAGCTCTAGGAGATTTCCAAACAAGTCAGTGGCTATGAGACTCTATGTTAACAGTATAAAGTCGAGTCCAGCTAACCGTTTACAGCTCTGTGAGACTTCCAAAACAGGCAAAGGTTGTGAAACTCCATGTTACCGGTATAAAGTCGAGTCCAGCTAACCGTTTATAGCTCTAAGAGATTTTCAAACAAGGCAATGGTTATGAGACTCTCTGTTACCCAATAAAGTCGAGTCCAGCTAACCGCTTATAGTCCCTAGGAGACTTCCAAACAAGGCAATGATTATGAGACTCCCGTGTTACCGGTATAAAGTCGAGTCCAGCTAACAGTTTATAGCTCTAGGAGACTTCCAAACCAGGCAATGGCTATGTAACTCTAGAGGACTTCCACACTAGACAATGGTTATGAGACTCTATGTTACCAGTATAAAGTTGAGTTCAGCTAACCGTTATAGCTCTAGAGGACTTCCAAACAAGGCACTGATTATGAGACTCTGCGTTACCAGTATAAAGTCGAGTTCAGCTGACCGTTTATAGCTCTAGTAGACTTCCAAACCGGGCAATGATGATGAGGCAATGGTTATGGGACTCTAGGGGAGTTCCAAACCAGGCAATGGTTATGAGACTGTATGTTACCAGTATAAAGTTGAATCCAGCTAACCATTATAGCTCTAGAGGACTTCCAAACAAGGCACTGATTATGAGACTCTATGTAACCAGTGTAAAGTCCAGTCCAGCTAACCGTTTATAGCTGTAGGAGACTTCCAAACAAGGCAATGGTTACGAGACTCTGTGTTACCAGTATAAAGTCGAGTTCAGCTAATCGTTTATAGTTCTAGAGGACCCCAAAACCAGAACATGGTTATGGGAAAATGGTTATGGGACTCTAGAGTACTTCTATGCCAGGCAATGGTAACAGTATAAAGCCGAGTTCATCTAACCGTTTATAGCTCCAGGAGACTTCCAAACCAGGCAATTGTTATGATACTCTATGTTACCAGTATAAAGTCGAGTCCGGCTAACCGCTTATAGCTCTAGAAGATTTACAAACAAGGCAATGTTTATGATACTCTATGTTACCCTATAAAGTCGAGTTTAGCTAACCGTTATACCGCTAGTAGACTTCCAGACCAGGCAAGGGTTATGAGACTCTATGTTACCAGTATAAAGTCGAATTCAGCTGACCGTTTATAGCTCTAGTGGACTTCCAAACCAGGCAATGGTTATGGGGCAATGGTTATTGGACTCTAGAGGAGTTCCAAACCAGGCAATGGTTATGAGACTCAATGTTACCGGTATAAAGTCCAGTCAAGCTAACCGTTTATAGCACTAGGAGACTTCCAAACAAGGCAATGGTTATGAGACTCTGTGTTACCAGTATAAAGTCGAATTCAGCTGACCGTTTATAGCTCTAGTGGACTTCCAAAACAGGCAATGGCTATGGGGCAATGGTTATTGGACTCTAGAGGAGTTCCAAACCAGGCAATGGTTATGAGACTCAATGTTACCGATATAAAGTCGAGTTCAGCTAATCGTTTATAGCCCTAGGAGACTTCCAAACGAGGCAATGGTTATGAGACTCTATGTCACCAGTATAAAGTCGAGTCCAGCTAATCGTTTATAACTGTAGAGAACACCAAAACCAGAAAATGGTTATGGGACAATGGTTATGGGACTCTAAAGTACTTCTATACCAGGCAATGCTTATGGTATTCTATGTTACCAGTATAAAGTCGAGTTCATCTAACCGTTTACAGCTCTAAAGAACTTCCAAACCAGGCAGTGGTTATGGTATTCTATGTTACCAGTATACAGTCGAATTCAGCTGACCGTTTATAGCTCTTGTGGATTTCCAAACCAGGCAATGGCGATGGGGCAATGGTTAAGGGACTCTAGAGGAGTTCCAAACCAGGCAATGGTTATGAGCCTCACTGTTACAAGTATAAAGTCCAGTCAAGCTAACCGTTTATAGCTCTACAGGACTTCCAAACCCGGCAATGGCGATGGCGCAATGGTTAAGGGACTCTAGAGGAGTTCCAAACCAGGCAATGGTTATGAGACTCAATGTTACTAGTATAAAGTCCAGTCCAGCTGACCGTTATAGCTCTACAGGACTTCCAAACCAGGCAATGACAATGGGGCAATGGTTAAGGGACTCTAGAGGAGTTCCAAACCAGGCAATGGTTATGAGACTATATGTTACCAGTATAAAGTCGAGTTCAGCTAACCGTTATAGCTCTACAGGACTTCCAAACCAGGCAGTGGTCATGAGACTCTATGTTACCAGTATAAAGTCGAGTTCAGCTGACCGTTTATAGCTCTACTGGACTTCCAGACCAGGCAATGACAATGGGGCAATGGTTAAGGGACTCTAGAGGAGTTCCAAACCAGGCAATGGTTATGAGCCTCAATGTTACAAGTATAAAGTCGAGTTCAGCTAACCGTTACAGCTCTACAGGACTTCCAAACCAGGCAATGGTCATGAGACTCTATGTTACCAGTATAAAGTCGAGTTCAGCTAACCGTTATAGCTCTACAGGACTTCCAAACCAGGCAATGGTCATGAGACTCTATGTTACCAGTATAAAGTCGAGTTCAGCTAACCGTTATAGCTCTAAAGAACTTCCAAACCAGGCAATGGTCATGAGACTCTATGTTACCAGTATACAGTCGTATTCAGCTGACCGTTTATAGCTCTAGTGGATTTCCAAACCAGGCAATGGCGATGGGGCTATGGTTAAGGGACTCTAGAGGAGTTCCAAACCAGGCAATGGTTATGAGCCTTAATGTTACAAGTATAAAGTCCAGTCCAGCTAACCGTTTATAGCTCTAGGAGACTTCCAAACAAGGCAATGGTTATGAGACTCTGTGTTACTAGTATAAAGTCGAGTGCAGCTAATTTGCTATAGCTCTAAAGGAGCCCCAAACTAGAAAATAGTTATGGGGCAATGGTTATGGGACTCTGGAGTACTTCTATACCAGGCAATGGTTATGGTTTTCTATGTTACCAGTATAAAGCCGCCCTGTTCAGCTAACAGTTTATAGCTCTAGAAGACTTCCAAACCAGGCAATGGTTATGAGACTCTATGCTACCAGTATAAAGCTGAGTTCAGCTAACCGCTTATAGCCCCAGGAGACTTCCAAATCAGGCAATGGCTATGGGACTCTAGAGGAATTCCACACTAGACAATGGTTATGAGGTAATCGTTTACAGCTCTAGAGGATTTCCAGACCAGGCAATGGTTACGAGACTCTATGTTACCAATATAAAGTCGAGTTCGGGTAATCGTTTACAGCTCTAGGGGACTTCCAGACCAGGCAATGGTTACGAGACTCAATGTTACCAGTATAAAGTCGAGTTCGGGTAATCGTTTACAGCTCTAGAGGACTTCCAGACTAGGCATTGGTTATAGAACAATGGTTATGGTACTCTTGCGGAGTTCTATGCAACGCAGTGATTATGGAGCTCTATGTTACCAATATAAAGTCGAGTTCAGCTAGCAGTTTATTGCTCTGGAGGTCCTCAAAACCAGACAATGGTTATGACGCTAAGGTTATGGTACTCTTGAGGACCAGGCAATGGTTATGGGTCTCCATGTTACCGGTTTAAAGCCGAATACAACTAACTGTTTATAGCTCTAGGGGACTTCCAAATAAGGCAATGGTAATGGGATCTATATTACCAGTATAAAGTCGAGTTAACCTAATCGTTTATAGCTCTAGGAGACTTCCAAACCAGGCAGTGGTTGTGGAATTCTATTTTACCAGTGTCATGTCCTCTCCACTACCGGAAACAAAGACTGATGGGGCTCTATATTACCAGTATAAAGTCGAGTTCACCTAATCGTTTATAGCTCTCGGAGACTTCCAAACCAGGCAGTGGTTGTGGAATTCTATTTTACCAGTGTCATGTCCTCTCCACTACCGAAAACAAAGACTGATATATATAATTTATTACACACTCATTTAAAATTAAGGTTTGTTCACGACATTCTAGGATGTGTGATAAAAGTAAACTTTTATTGCACACCTGTGAGATACAGATTTTTGCACTTTTTAATGTAAGAATGGAACCAGTCATATTTCTGGGGATACAGTTCATGGGCCCGTTTCGATGCAATAGGTCATTTATTTTGATGTTGTAAAGTGGATGTTCCCAGTCAAGAGTATCTGAGTTTATATTGTTTCTGAAGAAACTCATGTCCTATAGACTGACCGACCATCAAAAGAAACTTTCTAATTTATTTTCTTAACGTGAACAATACTGACAGACTATTGACTAATAACCCGATGGGTTAACGTAGGACATGGAAATGACTGGCATGCAGTTCAAACTAAAGAATAATGTAGACAGAATATGAAAGCGTCTATGAGTGACGTCATTTCGAATGAATGACGTTGCGTGAGCAAGTTTCTAGGTCACCAATTCGAAATACAAAACAAATTGCCTTTCGATATTCACTTGATTTTGTATGGATTCTGTACCCCTGTTAAAGGCTATAACACGAACTTTAATAAATTTTGAGCAGGCATAGTGAACAATACTATCATTTCCCTTGGACAATAAGGTTATAAATTTAATTTACGTGGGATGAATTGACACTGTCTACTGTAATCTTGACTAAAATCTTAACCTGTCTGTCAATCAGCCGAGTAACAACAGTTGCATGGAATTTGGAAGTCAGATAAACATGTGAGTTTTTTTTTTATAATTTCTCATTGATGGATTTTCCGAATTTACACCTATCGTTTCTTGTGAATGTGTGGTAACTTTTTTGGTGGGATCACATCAACCGTTTAGAATTTGCGCTGCAAAATTGAGGCATAAAAAGACGGTAAACTGTATTCCAGTTGAATAGTGTTTCATCGGTCGAAGTGGTGACTCATGGCAATTTGCAAGTTGAAACTATGAATGAAAGTTCAATCAGCGTACGAAATAACAATAAGACTGGTCTCCTGCTTGTGAAGAATAATTTGGATTTTTGTCTTATTTTATTTCCTTTACGTCTCAGAAGGATAGGTTAATTTTCACTTAGTATTACCGTAAAATGCCTGTTTTAGAAATTTGCGAAGGTGTATAATAAATACAGAATCGCACAAGCGTTTGAATGGGTAAATGTTTATCGCACTCGTTTGGTTAAACGACGAGTAATCTCACTTTCAAAATTCGCGCTGATATGGGGATGAGTTCGAGGGAATGTGTTCCTCTCCGAAAAGATGCAATGGCCGCCAAGATATGAATAGGACTACAAGCAGGCCCGTATTTGCTCCTCCCCGGCCAACACGAGGAAGGCGTGACTTGACGGTCCGATGGTCAAGGAAGTTGATACCCTTTCTCGATGTGGGGTCAGTGGAGAATTGTTGAAAATGTAATGGGTTTAGAGCCCCCTGTAGGTATCGTTGTACACAATGTAAATGACTAGACAGGACTAGAAATGAACAGTTTCCTACATTTTGTGCGTACGTATTCAAGTTTATTACACTGTACACTTGTGCAATCCCCATCTGCAGCAACACTAAACCATGCGGAAAATGAAAATCTGTTCCGCACACATGTGAGGAACGGAAATCGTCGACGGACTATCTTTAAATAGGAGCGAAATTTCGCTGGAAATTTCTACAAATCGTACAACGCAATTAATATTTGAATCTCTAGCGATAGCTGGAAATCATCCCCAGAGTTGCAGTGTGTTCTATGTGCCAGTAGGCGCATAAGACACAGTAGAACTAAGGGGACAAAATAGTAACACGGGTTCCCCTCGCAAATTTGGTTGGCGATGAAAATTGTTGTTTTCGTTGATAGTTGTCAAATGAATTGCTGAGTGTCCTTCTAATAATTATCTTTTTATAGACGCGAAGGCGTGTAATAAACACAGATCGACACATGCGTGTGAATGGGTTAATCGATATGGTACTTGTTCCATCGCGGAAGGACAAAACACGAGGCCTGCGGCCTCTCGATTTATCCTTCCGCGCTGGCGCTTGTGCAGTATCGATTCACACGCGTGTGTCGCTCTGTGTATTTGTTGATGCTTTTAGTAGGAGCTCCATGTCAAGCCTAGATGGAGGTTTAGTAAACATTGAATAAGATGGAAAGATTCAATATTGCTATCCATCAACAGTGGAATCAAACTTTAGGCCGGCCAAAACTACAATTCCAATCTGGGTCACTGAGCTCACCCTTAGACTGTCATTTTCTCCCCCACTATACGTGAAACATGCGCGTGTCCCGGGTGAGACAGCAGGGTGGGATATTTCTATCCCACCCACCCCATGTGACATACTCATTTGCATATTCTATTAGGTCGCCGGAACTATTTCATCATCGTCTGCACAATTGTAAATAAACAAAATGGCTTCACGATTTCCCGCATGTTATCCACGTGCCATTCGAAATCGACAATGTTGATTTGTTTCAACCCCATGTTTCTCTGCAGATTTAATAATATCACTGCGCAAATTTATCGATCGATCAATAATCTCACAATGCCCTTTATATTAGAGTTTGACACGCGCAAATTCATCAACCCCTTAACGGACAGCGTTACAAATCATTTTTTTAGTATATACCTAACTTTTGTACGATCTTTCAGATAAAATTGTTCGTTTTTCGAAAGGACTACGACTTGATAAATTGGGTATGTCAGCACGTGACCGCCAGTTATCAATAATGACGTAATCCTCGTCTGTGGGGAGAAAAATTATCCTCGATGAGTCTGAAGGTGGGAATGGGGAAATCTCACCCTCGGGTCAAGATATTTGAACTAGACCCTCGGCAAGCCTCGGGTCTGGTTCAAATATCTTGCCCCTCGGGTGAGATTTCCCCATCCCACCTCCAGACTCATCGGGGATCATAATAATCCCAAACAGGAATTATGGGGCGGCTGACACGATCTTCAGTTGTCGCTGGCCAGAGTATAGAATTACTAAAAGCTTATCCGAGAATTTTGACTAGTTTGGACCGATTGGAACTAGTGGAATCGCATCCACGAACATCTTTCCCTTATCTGCGTATCTAAAAACGACATTCTGTTGCGCCCTACTTTCCACACTCCGGTCCAGCATTTAATGGTGTCTAATGGTGTCTATATTGGTATGGTAAAAGATGGTTAGGCCTCTGGGGTTATTATCCAACTTAGATCTCACACACGATGCTCGTACCTTCACATACGTAATCATCGGCAACGTTCAATAAAACCCTAAAATTGTATCTGTGTATCAAAATTCCATATTCCGTGACAGCTCACTTTCGTCACCCTTTATGCCAATGCGCGTGGAATATCGTGTTTATCGTAAAAGAATGAAATGGTCATGCGAAAACCCTCCCCAGGTCTTTTCTAACTGTCACGCGTATCCTTATTTGGATATTGATCGGAAACGTTCATTAAAACTATAGTTGAGCAAACGAGGCATAGAGAAGTAGCAGTCTGAAGTTTGTAATCATCGGGAAGTAAAACTTACTGAACCATCTCTAGAAGACGTTATTGATGATAGTGGTAGTATGGGTGAGAGTCTGACGAGGAACTTACTGAACCATCTCTAGAAGACGTTAGTGATGATAGTGGTAGTATGGCGGGAGTCTGACGAGCAACTTACTGAACCATCTCTAGAAGACGTCAGTGATGATAGTGGTACTATGGGCGGGAGTCCGACGAGCAACTTACTGAACCATCTCTAGAAGACGTTAGTGATGACAGTGGTAGTATGGGCGGGAGTCTGACGAGAAACTTACGGAACCATCTCTAGAAAACGTTAGTGATGATAGTGGTAGTATGGGCGAGAGTCTGACCAGCAACTTACTGAACTACCTCTATAAGACGTTAGTGATGATAGTGGTAGTGTGGGCGGGAGTCTGAGGAGCAACTTACTGAACCGTCTCTAGAAGACGTTAGTGATGATAGTGGTAGTATGGGCGGGAGTCTGACGAGCAACTTACTGAACCATCTCTAGAAGACGTTAGTGATGATAGTGGTAGTATGGGCGGGAGTCTGACGAGCAACTTACTGAACCATCTCTAGAAGACGTTAGTGATGATAGTGGTAGTATGGGCGGGAGTCTGAGGAGCAACTTACTGAACCATCTCTAGAAGACGTTAGTGATGATAGTGGTAGTATGGGCGGGAGTCTGACAGGCAACTTACTGAACCGTCTCTAGAAGACGTTAGTGATGATAGTGGTAGTATGGGCGGGAGTCTGACGAGCAACTTACTGAACCATCTCTTGAAGACGTTAGTGATGATAGTGGTAGTATGGGCGGGAGTCTGACGAGCAACTTACTGAACCATCTCTAGAAGACGTTAGTGATGATAGTGGTAGTATGGGCGGGAGTCTGACGAGCAACTTACTGAACAATCTCTAGAAGACGTTAGTGATGATATTGGTAGTATGGGCGGGAGTCTGGCGAGCAACTTATGGACATCTCTAGAAGACGTTAGTGATGATAGTGGTAGTATGGGCGGGAGTGTGACGAGCAACTTACTGAACCATCTCTGGAAGACGTTAGTGATGATAGTGGTAGTATGGGCGGGAGTCTGACGAGCAACATACTGAACCATCTCTAGAAGACGTTAGTGATGATAGTGGTAGTATGGGCAGGAGTCTGCCGAGCAACTTATGGACCATCTCTAGAAGACGTTAGTGATTATAGTGGTAGTATAGGCGGGAGTCTGACGAGCAACTTACTGAACTATCTCTAGAAGACGTTAGTGATGATAGTGGTAGTATGGGCGGGAGTCTGACGAGCAACTTACTGAACCATCTCTAGAAGGCGTTAGTGATGACAGTGGTAGTATGGGCGGGAGTCTGGCGAGCAACTTACTGAACCATCTCTAGAAGACGTTAGTGATGATAGTGGTAGTATGGGCGGGAGTCTGACGATCAACTTACTGAACCATCTCTAGAAGACGTTAGTGATGATAGTGGTAGTACGGGCGGGAGTCTGACAAGCAACTTACTGAACCATCTCTAGAAGGCGTTAGTGATGACAGTGGTAGTATGGGTGGAGTCTGACGAGCAACTTACTGAACCATCTCTAGAAGACGTTAGTGATGATAGTGGTAGTATGGGCGGGAGTCTGACGAGCAACTTACTGAACCATCTCTAGAAGACGTTAGTGATGATAGTGGTAGTGTGGGCGGGAGTCTGACGAGCAACTTATGGACCATCTCTAAAAGACGTTAGTGGTGATAGTGGTAGTATGGGCGGGAGTCTGGCGAGCAACTTACTGAACCATCTCTAGAAGACGTTAGTGATGATAGTGGTAGTATGGGCGGGAGTCTGACGAGCAGCTTACTGAACCATCTCTAGAAGACGTTAGTGATGATAGTGGTAGTATGGGTGAGAGTCTGACGAGCAACTTACTGAACCATCTCTAGAAGACGTTAGTGATGATAGTGGTAGTGTGGGCGGGAATCTGACGAGCAACTTACTGAACCATCTCTAGAAGACATCATTGATGATAGTGGTAGTATGGGCGGGAGTCTGACGAGCTACTTACTGAACCATCTCTAGAAGACGTTAGTGATGATAGTGGTAATGTGGGCGGGAGTCTGACGGGCAACTTATGGACCATCTCTAAAAGATGTTAGTGGTGATAGTGGTAGTATGGGCGGGAGTCTGGCGAGCAACTTACGGAACCATCTCTAGAATACGTTAGTGATGATAGTGGTAGTATGGGTGGGAGTGTGACGAGCAACTTACTGAACCATCTCTAGAAGACGTTAGTGATGATAGAGGTAGTACGGGTGAGAGTCTGACGAGCAACTTACTGAACCATCTCTAGAAGACGTTAGTGATGATAGTGGTAGTATGGGCGGGAGTCTGACGAGCAACTTACTGAACCATCTCTAGAAGACGTTAGTGATGATAGTGGTAGTATGGGTGGGAGTCTGACGAGCAACTTACTGAACCATCTGTAGAAGACGTTAGTGATGATAGTGGTAGTATGGGCGGGAGTCTGACGAGCAACTTACTGAACCGTCTCTAGAAGACGTTAGTGATGATAGTGGTAGTATGGGCGGGAGTCTGACGAGCAACTTACTGAACCATCTCTAGAAAACGTTAGTGATGATAGTGGTAGTGTGGGCGGGAGTCTGACGAGCAACTTACTGAACCATCTCAAGAAGACGTTAGTGATGATAGTGGTAGTATGTGCGGGAGTCTGACGAGCAACTTACTGAACCATCTCTAGAAGACGTTAGTGATGATAGTGGTAGTATGGTCAGGAGTCTGACGAGCAACTTATGGACCATCTCTAGAAGACGTTATTGATGATAGTGGTAGTATGGGCGGGAGTCTGACGAGCAACTTACTGAACCATCTCTAGAAAGCGTTAGTGATGATAGTGGTAGTATGGGCGGGAGTCTGACGAGCAACTTACTGAACCATCTCTAGAAGACGTTAGTGATGATAGTGGTAATGTGGGCGGGAGTCTGACGAGCAACTTATGGACCATCTCTAAAAGATGTTAGTGGTGATAGTGGTAGTATGGGCGGGAGTCTGGCGAGCAACTTACTGAACCATCCCTAGAAGACGTTGGTGATGATAGTGGTAGTATGGGTGGGAGTCTGACGAGCAACTTACTGAACCATCTCTAGAGGTCGTTAGTGATGATAGTGGTAGTATAGGTGGGAGTGTGACGAGCAACTTACTGGACCATCTCTAGAAGACGTTAGTGATGATAGTGGTAGTATGGGCGGGAGTCTGGCGAGCAACTTACTGAACCATCTCTAGAAGACGTTAGTGATGATAGTGGTAGTATGGGTGGGAGTCTGACGAGCAACTTACTGAACCATCTCTAGAAGACGTTAGTGATGATAGTGGTAGTATGGGCGGGAGTCTGACGAGCAACTTACTTAACCATCTCTATAAGACGTTAGTGATGATAGTGGTAGTATGGGCAGGAGTCTGCCGAGCAACTTATGGACCATCTCTAGAAGACGTTAGTGATGATAGTGGTAGTATGGGCGGGAGTTTGACGAGCAACTTACTGAACCATCTCTAGAAGGCGTTAGTGATGATAGTGGTAGTATGGGCGGGAGTCTGACGAGCAACTTACTGAACCATCTCTAGAAGACGTTAGTGATGATAGTGGTAATGTGGGCGGGAGTCTGACGAGCAACTTATGGACCATCTCTAAAAGATGTTAGTGGTGATAGTGGTAGTATGGGCGGGAGTCTGGCGGGCAACTTACTGGACCATCTCTAGAAGACGTTAGTGATGATAGTGGTAGTATGGGTGGGAGTCTGACGAGCAACTTACTGAACCATCTCTAGAGGACGTTAGTGATGATAGTGGTAGTATGGGTGGGAGTGTGACGAGCAACTTACTGAACCATCTCTAGAAGGCGTTAGTGATGATAGTGGTAGTATGGGCGGGAGTCCGACGAGCAACTTACTGAACCATCTCTAGAAGACGTTAGTGATGATAGTGGTAGTATGGGTGGGAGTCTGACGAGCAACTTACTGAACCATCTCTAGAGGACGTTAGTGATGATAGTGGTAGTATGGGTGGGAGTCTGACGAGCAACTTACTGAACCATCTCTAGAAGACGTTAGTGATGATAGTGGTAGTATGGGCGGGAGTCTGACGAGCAACTTACTGAACCATCTCTAGAGGACGTTAGTGATGATAGTGGTAGTATGAGCGGGAGTCTGACGAGCAACTTACTGAACCATCTCTAGAAGACGTCAGTGACGATAGTGGTAGTATGGGATGGAGTGTGACGAGCAACTTACTGAACCATCTCTAGAAGACGTTAATGATGATAGTGGTAGTATTGGCGGCCGTCTGGCGTACAACTTGTATAAATATTGATAGAATGAACAGCATTTTCAATCCTGAGGCTAGAAATGTGGCTGTGGTAATAACGGGAAATACTGAACTGAAAGTAGAAAAGCAGTGACTAATGGTGGATACTAGTGGTAATAGAGACGGTAGAGCAATGTAAAGATCGCCAATATTATGTTCCGAGACAGATGTTCCCAAGACAGTAGTACCAGAATGACCCACTTGTCTCAAAACAACACCAACGTTATATAGATTGCATTTGTTTTTAAATGGTAGAGCGCTGAGCAATTTTTCAAAGATGATTTGAATATGCCTAGTTTTTTTGTAAATATTCTATTGCTACCAGCAAGGGGAACCTTGGTTAACCCTTTACCCAACGAAACGGCCAAAACCGACCTGCGCTATTTACAAAAAATAACACATACAATTTTCATTATTTTTTTTAAATTTTGTCTCAATAACATAGCTTATGATCCCTTATTGGAACGAGTTCTAATAGCTCGTTCCAATGAGGGGTCATAAGCTATATTTTTGAGACAAAAAATGGAAATATTTTGTTATTCGTCTGCCTTTCGTGTTAGGTAAAAGATTAAGCAAAACTTTGTCCATAAATAATTGATGTGTTACAATTAATTGAAGGGACATGTTGGCAATCTCTAATAAATTGCAACAAAGCAATTTCATATAAACAATTTTTTGTTTCTACTGCTGAGCAAACATCAAGCTAATACATATAGTGAAGCCACTATAATGGCTTTTAACACGTTTTAATAGAACCATGATAATGGCTTATACCGCTCTACCAGTTTATAAAGCAAACTGGCTGGGAGGGGAAGTTGAAAAACCTGCTGACAACTCTTCGAGCAAACATGTTAACTGTATTCATTTATAATACTGGTAACAAACTAGTTGTCGGAACCTGTAGAGAAAAAAGTCAAAGTTAAAAACCGTTTTAACCATGAATTAATCCACAGTGGAGTCCGTCCTAGTAACAATGTAATATATGTTTGGAGACTGACATCAATCAGCTCTAAAGCAAAATAAAGATTGGTTTGTGATTTCCTGTTATTATTAATCGAAACTGTCATTGGATCTTATAAATGTATGCGTTTTGGAACAAACTAGTTCCTTTCAGGGCGTCAACTTTAGTATCCCATACAAAGGAATGTGTTCAAAATTAATCTCGACATTTTGCAAGCAAATTGTTGAGGTCACAATTTCGGATTCATGTATGCTATCCCGACTAGTTAGAACGTGTCACGCCAATAATTTAACTTACAGCGTACGGACATTCGATATAATTGCTTCTTCGGATCGTGATGCGAACTGGCTTAAATTGTAAATCGTAGTGGTTCAGCTGTGTACCTAACTAAAAGAAGCACGGCTGTCATGAAGCTCGATTGGGGGAGGGGGGGGGGGGTAACATGTTATCAAGGCTAATAACATTTGCACGACAACTGGAACATTTTGTTTCAATAAAGCAATGATCCGATTCCAATATTATTGTTTCTGGATACCAAATGGAGGGGGGGAGGGGGTAAATTTTGTATATGAATAAGTAGTGCTCGAATAGAAAATAAAGATGACACTGCATCTACGGGGGAGAATTCTTGAGGGCAAAGCCCATAAAGGTTTGAAGGGTGTGCTTTATTGGGGAGACTATAATCTGACATATGTCTATGCCGGTTTACTGCTCGGCTGATACAAGTTTTAATTGTTTTCGGTTTGATTCCAATCAGTTCATTTATTCCATTCTGCTTGTCAGCAATTACTTGCAATCCAGCTCTTTACAGGAAAGAGAAACAGTGTGAATTTCTATTGCGAGACCTAGAATAAAATACATGCTGGACATGCCTGAATTATGTATTATGTAATATTTTAATGACACTTCAATCTACAGACTACACATTGAACTTTAAATGCTAACTCGACGCTTTGTCGACCAGCGATCTGAGACTTATTCCGCGTGAATGAGGTCGACTCGCGATCTGCGAATTTTTCCGCGTGAATGAGGTGAGCAAATTCATGATACGAAGTTAAGGCTTGAAATTGTCTGCAACATTTGTTTGTGATGGAAAACATTCCGGATGATCATACTTCCGACACACTATGAATACTTCACCCTTCAGTCTATCTCTTCCGAAAAATCTGGCAAAATGTAGTTCTATGCAAATAATACTTTCCTTCTGTTATTTCACTGTAGATGAAGTAGCTGTGGATTTGATTTGAGCAACATTCTTTGTATCATTATCAAATACACTTTTCGTGGGTATGTTTGTTTATTACATAGAGAGTAATCGCTTGACTGGACTGGTTACGTGAAATTATTCATGAGAGGTGAGGGACGATGTACAAACACGAGTGCGCGAATGCGCACGAGTGTTTTACAATATACTCCCTCGCCTCGAATAAATTATTTCACGTAACCAGTCCAGCGATTTCTCTGTTTATTACTTTTCATTATTAACGATAATTATATTGTTTAACCCTTTACCTAAGAGCTATTCTCAAAAATCGCCAATTAATTTTCATTATTTTTTCATTTTTTTGTTTGTTTCTAAGACATATGTTATGACCCCTCATTGGAACGAGCTCGTCGAGCTCGTTCCAATGAGGGGTCATAGCCTATGTTTTTGAGACAAAAAATGAAAATGATAGCTCTTCAAGATTTTTTTTTTTGCAAGTGTCGTCTGCTTTTCATATTAGGTAAAGGGTTAAAAAACAAAAACACAATGAATTTCCCATTACATCCACGGTAAAGCGTCTTCGTTTGCGCACACGGATACATGACACAATTGTTGATTGCATAATTCACCCGTGAAATTATCGTTTATAATCAAACCCGGAAATCCCAGTAAATCACACTTTGGAATGTAATAAAGTTTAATAACACTACAGACAGCCAGAGTCATATCATGTCAGACCGATTTACCGATAGAGGAAGCCGCAGTATCGGGATAGAACCAGCGAGCATTGGCGTGCAAATGTCAGACTCCACAACTTGCCAACTCTACACAGGCAGAGCTAGCAGCGATTTAAGACGCGGAGTTCGCCCTCGTACCCAGCGTCACCGTGCCCCCACAGTGAAGTTCGCCCTAGCAGACAGTGCCGCGGTACCCCCACAGTGGAGTTCGTCCTAGTAAACAGCATCACTGTGTCCCCACAGTGGAGTTCGCCCTGCTACACAGCGCCACCGTGCCCCCACAGTGGAGTTCGTCCTAGTACTAAGCGAAATCGTATTCCCACAGTGGAGTTCGCCTCAGTACACAGCTTCACCGTGCCCCCGCAGTGCCCCCGCAGTGGAGATCGTCATAATACACAGCGCCACCGTGTCCTCACGGTGGAGTTCGCCATAGTACATAGGGCCGCCGTGCCCCCACAGTGGAGTTCGTCATAGTACACAGCGCCACCGTGTCCTCACCGTGGAGTTCGCTATATTACACAGGGCCACCGAACCCCATAGTGGAGTTCGTCCTAGTACCGCCGTTCGCCCTAGTATACCGCGACACCGTGACCGCACAGTGGGGTTCGCCTTAGTACACAACGTCACCGTGTCCCAACAGTTGAGTTCGTCACCGTGACCCCACAGTGTAGTTCACCCTAGTAGATAGCGTCACCGTGACCCCACAGTGAAATTCGTCCCAGTACGCAGCGCCACCTTGTCTCTCAAAGTCGAGTTCGCCTTAGTACACAGCGCCATCGTGCC
The DNA here is from genome assembly GCA_031216915.1 of Pictodentalium vernedei. NCBI lineage: Eukaryota > Metazoa > Mollusca > Scaphopoda > Dentaliida > Dentaliidae > Pictodentalium > Pictodentalium vernedei. The sequence goes on along the minus strand of CM062297.1, from coordinate 883,443,092 downwards.
CCCACAGTGGAGCTCGACATAGTACACATCGCCACTGTCACCCCACAGTAGAGTTCGCCTTAGTACACAACGTCACAGTGACCCAACATTGGACAATCAGGATTAAGTGTCTTGTCGCTGGTTTTTGGCTTATTTTACGATTATTTGTAACCTAAAATGTTTATGATTTCACGGTTTATTGCAGATCCTTGTTCACCAAATCCTTGTAGAAATTCTGGAACTTGTACCGCATCAAGAAACACATACACTTGTACCTGTACACATGGCTGGACCGGAAAGATATGCGACAAGCGAACAGGTGATGTATAAAAAAATCGTATTCAGAATCCGAATAACACTGGCACTGTTCAATAAATTGTAATAAAACAAATTTGTTATATGCTAGCCTTTGAATTATCGCAAATTATCTGAAAGATATTCTCGATATTTATCGACTCGATAGATATCAATATATATTCCTCAGTAGCTTCCTAAATGACGTCACTCTACGCCCCATCACGTCGCATTGAAGGAACGATCAGCTGATTTTTGTTATTCTTTTGAAATGTACGCATTTGGAGTCGAATTGGGTCGAATATTGTGCAATCAAATGCCTCGTAGCATATAATACACAGAAAATCTACTCTATTTTAGTCAGTATCTGGAATTGTCTCATGACTGTGAACCTGAAAGTTTTATTTTTCAGATCCATGCGATGATTTTTTTTTTTCAGTAGCTGCCTAAATGATGTTACGCTTCGGCGCTTGACGTCGCCTTGAATGTCGGCTTGAAGGGACGATCAGCAGCATTTTGTTATTGTCTTGAAACTGTTTGCAGTCGAATTGGGCTGAATATTGCGCTGTAAAATGTCACATACAGTTAAAACTAGAAGTCCTGTCATGAAATGCGCGCAAATAGCACGTCGATCTGCGCGTTAATCTACGCGTTATGACCATAGTACGGCTATCAAATTCTCTACATATGGCATGTGCAAAAGCAATGTTTCAGCCAATGGACCTCCGGTCTGTGCTTGCTATGAGTAACCAGGAGAACCTGCTGTGCTTTGGATGCCATTCCATTTGACAATTGCGCGCAATTCCTACGCGCAATTAAGCCTAGATAAGCGCACAGTTCGTGACAGGACTTCTAGTTTTAACTGTTAACATAATAAAAAGAAAATCTACGCTGTTTTAGTGAATATCGGAAATTAGCTCATGAGTTTTATTTTTTCACGAGCGCTTGCAATAGACTATATGACATACATGTACACTGTATTGATGTTATCGTACCCGATATTCACTAACACAGAGGACATATCCTCTATTTATGAACAAAATGTTATTTGAATTTGACTGAATATGAAACATGAGCGCGGAAAATATTCTCTTTTGCTCTGGTACCGTCATTTTGGAAAGCCCTGATTGTGTCTTCTAGCCCTCAATCAGTTAAACAACATGAAAGTTGTTTTAGGGAAACAAAAGATAGGGAAGAGTGTAACTATACTGACAAAAGCAAGGCGAAAATTAAAATGGTGGAATCTAATTTCTCCAAACAAAGTGTTTGTTTTGGGCTTTACCTAATATGAAAAGCAGAAGACACTTGCAAAAAAACTTCTTGAATAGCTATTTTTTTTCATTTTTTGTCTCACAAACATAGGTTATGACCCCTCGTTGGAACGATCGCGACGAGCTCGTTTCAACGAGAGGTCATAACCTATGCTTTTGAGATAAAAAGTGAAAAAATAATGAAAATTAATTTGCGCTTTTTGAGAATAGCGTTGGCCGGTTTTGGTCGTTACGTTGGGTAAAGGGTTAAAAGAAATAGGCAGAACGCGATGTGTGTTTGAATCGGTGGGTGTTTTACATAACGAGTTGGGATGGCGTAGTTAGAGAGCCGTAGGCTCGACGAAATATGATTACGCCATTCCAACGAGGTATGTAAAACACCCACCGATTCAAACCCACATCGCGTTCTGTGTTTATTACACAACCCATGTATTGACATTCATTTAAATAAACAAATTTTATTTTCGATGTTTAAACCCAAAGGCGAAGAGTTTGTTTTGACTGAAGCTGTACTGATCAAATGGATCGATAAAAAATAAAAACAACCTTTTCGGAACCAGTTTTTGTTGAAATTCGTATCGCTCTTTCTCGTCGGCTGGTGCCCATTCACGCCTAACCATTTGGTGGCTATTACTGTCAGTAACAGAAGTTCGAAGCCTCTCAAGATGTACGAAGATTCGCCGAAATAAAGTTGACCAATTTAGATATAAAATCGGATCCACAAAACGAGACGGCCACGACAATAGGTTAATGTTCTGGTCGGAAATTATTGTTTTTTTTAAAAAATATTTTGGGAACCGACTTTATTTTGCTTTGGACGTTTTCATTTTCACACTATGCTACAGACGGTCGATGATTGTATAACGAAATTTGGAAACTTTTCGAAGCGTAACAGTAGTATGTCTCGCACGTTTCACCTCAAGGTTGGGGGATCTCATCGGGGGATCTCGGAAGTGACGTCATGTCACGTGACCCAGTGGCTCCATGTTGTGTTGTTATGGGAACCCGCGTGAGCGGCCATATTGTGACGTCATCTCCATAGTGATACGTGAGGTGAGTGCGCATGCGCAGCGCATGTTGTTAGGGTGATACATGTTTCCGTCGTCCATTTTGTATACTGGAGGCCGCCATCTTGGTTTCTATGGTAGCACGTGATTGCTATGTAACCAATGGCTTCTAACAAGACAGGGGTATGTTCGGGGGTGTGTTCCTTTGTAGAAGAGTAAATCCGATTACCACAAATAGGATAGGAATTCCATTTTATGGAATCCCTTTTAAAGAATCCCTTTTGGAAAACACCTGTGGCCATGGAATCCCATTTTGGTCGTATGTGCCTATGTGACAGGGCACATTGTGTCACATTGTGCCTTTTCACATAAGCACATATCGGCACATAAAGCATGTGCTTATGTGCTAGGTCACATTGTGTCACATTGTGCTTTTTCACATAAGCACATATGACAAAAAGGGATTCTACAGAAGGTATCCTAGATAGGTATCCTCAAATAATACAATACTAGGCTATAGGTATCCTCAAATACCCGTATGTGACTATGTGATAGGGCACATTGTGTCACATTGTGCCTTTTCACATAAGCACATATCGGCACATAAAGCATGTGCTTTTGTGCTAGGACACATTGTGATTTTTCACATAAGCACATATGACGAAAAAGGGATTCTCTAGTAGGTATCCTCGAATAATACCAGGCAATAGGTATCCTCAAACACCCGTATGTGCCTATGTGCTAGGGCACATTGTGTCACATTGTGCCTTTTCACATAAGCACATATCGGCATATAAATCATGTGCCTATGTGCTAGGACACATTGTGTCACATTATGCTTTTTCACATAAGCACATATGACAAAAAAGGAGTGCCGAAGGTCTTATGTTTTTCCAAAAAAGGGGTGCCGAAATTGGGGTGCCCGGGGATATTACCATTGGATATAGATGTGATGAGAATCTGATACAACTTCGTTGTAATAAGGGGAGATAACTCTATACGATTAAGTACAGGTTATGGGAAATCAAGCAATCTGATTGGTTAGTTATAAATTATATAAATGATCTAGATAAATGAAACAACAAGAGTACATGGAATAGGGTCAGAACTAACAAGAATAGACTAGAATAGCTAAATATAGTGATAATAAGCAAAGATGTTCCAACTAATCGGCTCTTCTACGTTACTGGAGTATATTCTAGAACAAAGGAACATGGCCAGAGAGACGTAAACTATTGCATATATAGATAAAAGCAGAGAATTCTGCGTAATGACCAAAGGAACGTGTCTTTTAATGGGAAAAAACGTCATGGGATAGGGATCCAGAAAGGGATTCTGGGAGAATTCTAAGCCAGAACATTACTCCTGTTCAATCGAACGCACCCCCGGTACCCCCTTAGTACTGTAGCACTACGTGCTAAGCCGATAAGTTGGGGAAATAAAGTCAATTTCGGTGATTTTGGGTGGATTTTGGTGATTTGGAGGGATTGTCGGGTTGTTTGTGGTAATCAGATTTACTCTTCTACAAAGGAACACACCCCCGAACATACCCCTGTCTTGTTAGAAGCCATTGGTAACATAGCAATCACGTGCTACCATAGAAACCAAGATGGCGGCCTCCAGTATACAAAATGGACGACGGAAACACGTATCACCCTAACAACACGCGCTGCGCATGCGCACTCACATCACTTATCACTATGGAAATGACGTCACAATATGGCCGCTCACGTGGGTTACCATAACAACACAACATAGCGCCACTGGGTCACGTGACATGATGTCACTTCCGAGATCCCCCGATGAGATCCCCCAACCTTGAGGTGAAACGTGCGAGCACTACTACTCGTAACTAAGCGGTGCGGTTACAAAGTTTCGGCTTGTATATCACCCGTTGAATATAGAATCATTTATATCACATGAAACGTCGTTAATTTCGACGTAACAACCCATGTCTTATTTCCTGATTATCAACTAGTGTCTAATCGTCGCGTGGTCCCATAGCAGCAGCATTGTATTCTTGTGCGTAATTCACATGACGTCAATTACGACAACGGGTGCAAGTAAAGCGTATTCATGACGTCATGGTGTGAAGCATCTGAGCCAACGAACTGATTGTCGGTTGTTTTGGGAGAATTTAGCGGCAATGAATTAAATAAAAAGTGTAAAAAAACATTCGGAAATTCATGTGATATACAGAATCTGTAACTCGTGATGTTTGGATATAAGATTTTTTGAAAGTCGTTTGATGAATTCGATTCATAACTCGCCTAAAGGCTCGTTGTGAATCAAATTCATCAAACTCGTTTAAAAAAATCTTATATCTATATATCACAGCGGCGATTCCGTTGAATACAGGGGTTTAAAGTTCCATGGATGTGTAATAATATCCACATATAACACCACCCTCTAAACCAACAACAAAAACTTATTTATAAATAATCATGTAATATTCCAGAGACTGTAATTAGAATAGACTGCATATCGGAAGCAATAGTTTTAAAAAAAAGTAAATTAGACCATAGTCAAGTTGAAAAAAAAACGTCTCTCCGATTATTCACAACAAAATTCATCTCTAGAAGATATTGTGACAAGCTGTCAGTCTGATATTCAATGTAATCTTCATCAACGATATAACCCTGCTAGTGTCTATACAGTGTAGTAAACTAGAATATAAATATAAGTTGTAAAATTTGAAAAGGAAATAAATTATATCTGTTTCTAAAGATTGTACATTACAAATATTGAAATCTTTATTCACTGGTGGTCAGCTTTAGGTTAACAGTGATTCTTTTGTTGAAGTTAGGAAGTTTATACTTATTTCTCATCAGAGAAGATAGGAAGTTATAGCTTTATATTTTCGCTGATTCTCCGTGGAAAAAGCTCACACCGGTTAGGCCAAACTTTCATGCTCATCCTGAGATATATGAATATTTATTTAATGTTGGAATGAGTAGGTGATTTTATCAAACACTCCTTTAGAATAAAAATACAACACAAAATACCAAGCATGCACCTATATCATTTGAGTGTATCGCTCTTTTTGTGGGTTATAATGGCGGGATGAGGAAGGCATCCAAAGTTGCGGGACGTCTTCACTGAACCTGATGTATATTATAGAAGCGCTCTTTGGACTTTTATTGCAACGTGATTTAACGGTATTTGTCAATAACGTGTGCTATTAGGTATTTTATAAGAAGGTTTACTGAACATAACTGTGTGTGTGTGTGGGTGGGGTGGGTGGGGTGTAACTTTTACGTGGAACAGCATTTGTTAATTACATCCATTGTACCTACGATTTGGAATAGAGCGTCAGTTTATTTGATCATCAACTTTAGGATGCTGGGTGTGGTTGGACTAAATTTTTATTTAGTCGATGGACAAAATTGGGCATTTGTACAGGTGAAGTCTGTTGTACTAGTTCGGAAAACAACAGTCTATTCTACAATACAGATAACATAACTCAAACTCTTTTGCGAATAGCCAGAGTACTGCTTACGGGTTTAATATGCATCCTGTACAAAGAACACAAAAACAAAACAACAACCTTACATCCCCAGTGGCATCGACAACGCCGGTCAGGAAAACCATAGATAAAAACTTATATAAGTGAAAAACTATGGAAACCTGTGTTCCACCCCAGGTGCGTATGCCGACTGCAGGTAAACTGTGGAACGTAGCTTATCTGATCACATGATCAAAACATAATTATCCATTATAGCATTATACAAAATAAACGGAAATTTGATGTTGACCCGCTGAGCAAGCTGGCTAAAGTGAATACACTGAGCTGAATTCTATTCAAAATCCCTAGCGTAACCCTCAATTCATTGGCTCTCTTAATTACTGTCCGACCAATTAATTAACACTTTGTTAATCTTCCCTGTCGCCAAGACAAAAGTTGCACACAAAACTATCGAACCGCGTGAAACTACAATTTCATTTGGAGACTTGGAGTGGTCGTTTATAAACGAAAAGGAGGGCGATATAGCCAGATAATTGTTGGTTGTTTCAGGAGAGTTTCAGTCAATATGACTGACAGAGCTGCATGCTGCCCATCACTTGGGTTGGTGGCACCAATTCTCTTCCATAAGTTATTTACACTGGCGTCCAACGCTTTAATTAAACTAACGCCAACATTGTCTGTCCCTGGCCTAGAGCAAAAAAGGGTGGGGAGGGGGAGTAGCGCCCCACGATCCTGTCCATGTAGGAATTTTTCAAAGTATCTGTCTGAAAAACTGTTGGCTGTCCGCTCAATAACCATGCCACAATTATCTTTAGGTTTCATATGTCCCTTATGTGTAAACGTTTGTTCGTTTCTTATTATTATTTTAAAGAATTACTTTTGTGAAACGAAAGTAATTCTTGAAAATGATAATAATAATAAACGAACTGGGCTTATTCAGTTGGATATCGATGTTTGTTTTCGGAAGAAGTTAGTCTGTATTTAACATCATTTTCAACAGCCAGGGTGACATCGTGTTGGGCAGTTTAACGGTATGGGGAGTCGGAGAGGTTTACCGGTGGGGACGTCGGAGAGGTTTAACGGTGGGGGGTCGGAGAGGTTTAACGGTGGGGGAAATCGGAGAGAACTATCGTGCAGCGGCAAGCAACTATCAGACGTTCCAACTAACTAACTCTGTACAAGGAGAGTTAACCCTCTACCTAACGAATCGCCCGCATCCGCCTGCGTAAATTGCAAACTGAGCAATTGATAAAAATATATTTTTTATAATATTTCAACAAAACCATATCATGTGAGCCCTCATTGGAACGAGCTCGATGAACCATAGTCAAGTTAAAAAAACGTCTCTGCGATTATTCACAACAAAATTGACCTTGTTTCAAGAATTAACAGTAAAAATCTCCACGGAGAATCAGCGAAAATATAAGGCTATAACCTTCTATCTTCTCTGATGAGAAATAAGTATAAACTTTGTAATTTTAACAAAAGAATCACTGTTAACCTAAAGCTGACCACCAGTGAATAATGATTTAAATATTTTTCAAAGTAGAATCTATAGAAATAGCAATAATTTATTTCCTTTTTCAAATTTTACAACTTATATTTATATTCTGGTTTACTGCACTGTATACATGTAGACACAAGAAGGGTTATATCGTTGCTGAAGATTATACTGAATATCAGACTGGCAGCTTGTCACAATATCTTCTAGAGATGAATTTTGTTGTGAATAATCGGAGAGGCGATTTTTTTTTTAAACTTGACTATGGTCTAATTTACTTTTTTAAAACTATTGCTTCCTTTTTTTAATCATGTCCCTAATACGCTCCGTAGTAAAATATACATGTAAAAAACAGCACATGTTGTTTTGCAATATGCACAGAGAATTAGTAACCACAGACATATGTGACATGTATTCACGGAGATAAATCTGTGTTTAATTGTTTTTGAGTGCAAAAAATGAAGTGACTAACTGTTTAGTGAAACATGGAAAAGCTGAACACATTTACACTTGAGTTTTAAAAAAGGGTTGTTTCTGTTACATGTTTCAATAGCCATCAGAACTTCATTCACGTATTTCGCTGATGCATGAAGATGACCACAAAACGCCCGCGCCTGGTGGAGGTGGTGTGGGGGGGGGGGGGGGTATGTATGCAGCTCGGCTTTGATTAGTTAAATATATATGCTGAGGATTAAAGTTGCATGTGCGTACATATCATCATAATCAGCAACTACATTTATGTTAGTACGTTAACCCTTTACTCAACGTAACGGCCAAAAGCGGCCAGCGCTATTCTCAAAAATCGCCAATTAATTTTCATTATATTTTCATTTTTTGTCTCAAAAACATAGGGTATGACTCCTCGTTGGAACGAGCTCGTCGAGCTCGTTCCAACGAGGGGTCATAACCTATGTTTTTGAGACAAAAAATGAAAAAAAAATAGTTTTTCCAGAATTTTTATGCAAGTGTCGTCTGATTTCCATGTTAGGAAAGGGTTAAGAGTAGTTCTAACTTTAGTCTGACTAGAATCCTACTGAACATGACAAAGATCCGAAAATCAAAACATCTTCTTGTATCAGAAGAAAGCAATCGTTTGAAAATAATTTTGTAAAGTGTTGCTTCATTAGCATTATGCTGCATCAAACAAACTGGAAAACTGCCCCACCATGAACAAAATGTACACATATAAATATTTTTACAAGGTCAACACAATTTGAATTAATGGGGCCAATATTCCCCAAAAAATAAATTTTCTCTGGAAGATCTGCTATAACACACAACGGAATAACACCAGTGTGTCCATCGTCCACATTTTTCAGAATAAGCAAAATGTACATAATTTATAATATACCATACACAGACTCCTCCAATCATACCCAGAATCCATCTGACGATTGAGCAGTGTACTGAAACACCCTCTAAACGAGGAACAGAAACTTGTTTATAAATAATTGTACAATATTCGAGAGAAAGACATCGGAATAGACGGCACAGCGGAATCAGAAGTTTAAACACTGTATTAGACCATAGTCAAGTTATAAAAAAAAAAAAAAACCTGAGTCTGTTTACAACAAAATTCAACTCTAGAAGATATTGTTACAATTCAACTCTGGCAGATATTGGCTTGCCTTTGGGTTGGAAGGTGGTTCAAGGTTAAGAAACGGACAGGACAGTGACCGCACAGCGGTATATTCATCTAATTGCGAGACTATAGTGAGTCGCGGTAGATTTACCGATATCCGATTATAACCTTTCTAACACTGGATCGAGCCATGTTATCATTGTAAATGTGTGCCCCTCCACTTTTATCGAGTACCTGGAGAACAGTTCTATTTGTTTCTCCTTTCTGAAAATGGAATGCAACTTATGTGACAAATGTCCAACAAATCAAAAGATCTTCTTTTATCAGAAGAAAGCAAAGAATGTAAAGTTTGGTCTCATTGCCATTTTGCTGCATCGAACAAATTGGCAAACTGCCCAACCATAAACAAAATGCACACATGTAAATATGTTTTTAACATCGAAAACAACTTGGATTATTGGGGCCAAATCTTTGAAAAATAAATTTTCATTGAAAGACCAGCAACAACAAACAAGGGAATAACACCATTGTGCCAAGCGTCCACAATTTTCAGAATAAGCAAAATGTTCAAAATTTATAATTACTCAAACATAGCATTTTGATTTTAGAATTGTTGTAATAAGTGCACGTGTACATATTTCCATCAGTGGGGATTGAAGATAACAGCTTTAGATCACCACAGTGCTTGTACTCTTTGGTAATATCAGAAGAAAAATGTTTCTTTGTAAATCGATCGACACTGACTTTTCTGCGATCGATGAATTTTACTTTTCTGTAAATTTTATTCTGACACAATGTGTTATTTAGAATTATTGTTTCTCGTGGAAATGTGCCATTGTACTGTTATTACTTTTAAAAACTCAGCTTTTTTCATTCTGCAAGACGGAGAGGAATCATGGACATTATCGACAGGGAGGGTGTGCTCCCCCCCCCCAACCCTAGCCAAAATTTCCTACAGTTGGAAATTCGGAGGGCAAGTCATGAGCAGTTGGAAATTCCACCTACCTGGATTTTAGAGCTCCTTTGGTGATGCTGATGTCTCCTTTACTTCCCAAAATTTCAACTCAGTCTCAAATCGGCAAAAATTCCAACTGTTACTAGATACGACTATAGTGTACGCAATATCGAGTTTCATAAGTATGCATGATGTCAATCAGTACGAGATTTCTATAGTACGTTTACTTATCGTAATAAAAAAAAATCTTCGAAAAGCACTTCAAGAAAATCACATCATGTAAAATCGTTAACCGGAGGTAATTCCATCATTCACAGTTACAAAATGATGCAACATCAAAAATTGATCATTACTGCCTAAGATCTGATTTAATGTTAGGACAGTGTGAATTGCTCAAAACTCACAGCATGGGTATTTGTCTTGCACATACTCAACTCCCAGAATGATCCCAAATAATAATAACTTGATAATTCTATCATAAATGTGTTGGCATTTCAGTAACTAGAATCAATTTTATGCCTTCTTTCATGGCTTCGTTTTCTATTTTTTTCTTGGTAGTGTATTTTCAGCTAGAGGGAGGGACTGGGATGGGGAGTTTCCCCCTCCCGGTCCCTTTCCCTAGTTGTAAATTCACTAGCCTACACCCCCCCCCCCTTAATCCGAAACCTCTAGGCACGTCTCAGGGAGGAATGTGGTACCAGGCGGCCTTCATTGGACAATTCAGATGTTTTGCAAGCTCTCGGGAAACGCCTCAGATCCCTTTGTTTATTTAGCCCACTCAGACTGAGGAATCCGAACTGTTAACATTCTAACTCGATACTTTTGACTAACCTGCTTTTCAGAGACCTTGATATTCAGCGTAAGTGACATTACCATGTAGGACAATCACTATAATATTACGAGAGAGAATGCGGCCACTTTGTTAGGTAAATAGTTCGGGTAAATAAAGACTTCTATTACACGCAGACGCGGATCCAGGATTCTGAGTAAGGGGCGGGGCGTGACTACAAAAAATGACCTAGTTCGATGTGGACATGATGGATTGTCTCCCCTAGGATCATGTTGCCTAAGGAGACTTTGGCTTTAGCTTCCGGAGACAAAGGTCCAAATAAAAGATTATCCTAAATGTCCACCTCGAGTGATAATAACCATGGCCAATATTATAAAATTGTACAGTTGTATTTTTCAGAACTGTGTTTTCGTTTTGTGGGAATAACTAATTGAACCGTTGACTCAGTATGTTGAGGTGAAGGTTGCAAGCTGAGAGATTCTCGGTTCGAATCCCATATGTGGCAACCGCGTTGTGCCGGGCAAAACCATCCACCCTTACTGTCCAAGTGGGGATATGGTAGCATTGTGCACTAAGGCATACAATGCTAACCCTGTTCGTGTGGAGGTAGTATGTTGGGGAGCCTGTCAGTTGTTCGGCGTTGCTCGGTGGTTCTCTCAGTGTACTCCGGCTTCCTCAATCCGTAACATTGTCCGGTTCGAGATGACACTGGATGTCGAAAGTGTCGTTAAATCACAAATAAATAAATAAATGAATAAATAAATAAATAGTTGAAATGAACCATTAGCATTTCCAAAGATGTGGCAATTTGCCAGTTGGCAAATTGCCACATCTTTTGAAATGCTAATGATTCATTTCCGTCATTTATATTCACTTGAAGAAAATACAATTCGGAAAAATACAATTGTAAAAGTTATATAGTATTGGTCCCTGGTTCTAAGTGAACATAGTAAGATTGTCTCTGTAGTCTTCAGCTTTAGTGAACATAGTAAGATTGTCTCTTGAGTCTTCAGCTTTAGTGAACATAGTAAGATTGTCTCTGTAGTCTTCAGCTTTAGTGAACATAGTAGGATTGTCTCTGGATGCTTCAGCTTTAGTGAACATAGTAGATTGTCTCTGGGTGCTTCAGCTTTAGTGAACATAGTAGATTGTCTCTGGATGCTTCAGCTTTAGTGAACATAGTAGATTGTCTCTGGATGCTTCAGCCTTGGTGAACATAGTAGATTGTCTCTGGATGCTTCAGCTTTAGTGAACATAGTAGATTGTCTCTGGATGCTTCAGCTTTAGTGAACATAGTAGATTGTCTCTGGAGGCTTCAGCTTTAGTGCACATAGTAGATTGTCTCTCGATGATTCAGCTTTAGCATACAGAGACTAAAAATCCAAGGGGAGAATGTCCGCAGTTGCTTCCACCTTTGACAATGTGTCAGGTCATCAATATTTATTTTTATTATACCGACTGCGTTGCGCTTATGATCGTAATGCAAATTAACACGTTTACTGCCACGCCCGCCATATGCATATATGGGGGACCTCGATGTACGAAGGTATTCGGGGAATTTTAAAAGAATTTATGACATACTTGAAACTCTGTCATCTGATTAATTGTTGGAAAGGTCTCTTTAGCAGAAATAAACAACCTTAATGTGGGGGAAATAATTTACTGGCAAATGCCGAAAGCGGATGAGATAATAGACGTATAAAAGACAATAGGGATGCTTTATATTTCCAACCAGCGATAATTGTGTTATGTCCTTGATAGAGACATTCCACCCAGATTACCCATGTGTGTGTTTGTGGGGAGTGGCGTGGGGAGGGGGGGGGGGGGCATGGTAATGTTGCGTACTAAGGCGTACTGGAAGTCGATGGTGCATTTGCCTACAGCCGATGATAACTCTTCTTGTGGAGAAATTTTTAGTTGGAGAGGCTGTCACTTGCTCGCCGCGGATCAGTTGTTATCTCCGGGTACACCGGCTTCCTCCCCCATAAATTGTCTGACACGATGAAACTCTGCAGTTGAAAGGGTCGTTAAAACCTCAGTAAACAGACATAAATAATGCCTGTATTGAACCACGACAAATATATTACTTCATGACAGACTGAAGACGTTTTGTTTCATTACATATATCACACGGAAGAGCAGCTAACCACGACAGTTTTACAGGTGGTGAAAGCCGAGTACCTGGAGAAGAACCACCGAGCAACGGCGAGCAACTGTCGACTCTCTAACATACTAACTCTACACGAGCAGGGTTAGCATTGGTTGAAGGCAGGTGCACCATTGACGTGCAGTACGTCTTAGTACACAGAGTCACCGTTGTCCCCAGGTGGGCAATGGTGATGAAGTGTCTTGCCCAAGGACACAACGTGGTTGATGCAGATGGGTTCAAACCGAGGACTTCTCTGCCTGTAGCCTGCACCTCTACCTACTGAGCCACCATGCCCACATTCTGTGAGATCAATGTGCACCGTAATTCCAAATGAATTACTTATTGGTAACATATACTGCTCAAAGTTTGCTAAGCCCCAAGTACATGCAACTACCCGTTTTACGTTTTAGTTGAAATATTGTAATGAAAAGTGTATATATTTTTTATTTGATTATATATTTAATGATTTAAGTACAAAAATTAAGATTTTATTTGTGTTTGACATTTTTTTTAGCTTTTGAATACGATAACCATGAAAAATGGATATTATTGGTAAAAGAGGAAATTTTTCAATTTCCCAAAAAGTTGACGGAGCGAACTGGTATGGGTTCAATATCGATTATGAGACCCATTACTGTTAACTAGAGCTTGACAAAGCCTTCTCATGCTCCCAGTCAGGTTCCTGGTGGTCCCTTGTGGGATGTTGTTCCATTCTTGAACCAGCATGGCACCAAGCTCCTGGAAACTTCTTGACTGGACTGGACGGACTGAAATTGCAAGCTGCAACTCATTCCAGACATGTTCGATTGGACTGAGGTCAGGAGATCTTGTTGGCCAGTCCATACGCTCAATCCCCTCCCTATGTCGGTACTCCGCGACAGCATCGGCAACACGAGGACGGGCAATATCGTCCATCAGAATGAATCGATCGCCCACCGTACCTGCATACAATCTCACGTGGACATCCAGGATCTCATCAATATACGGCTGTGCAATCAATGTACCACGTTCAAGGACACAGAGTTCTGTACATCCATCCCTGCTGATGCCGCCCCAGACCATGATTGACCCTCCACCATAGCGGTCATGCTCAGCAATGTTGGCTGCATGGAATCGCTCTCCTGGTCTTCTCCATACCCTAGAATGCCTGCCTGCGTGGTCTAGGAGTACGTTGACTCATCTGTAAAAAGACAGGTCGCCACTCTTCTCTTGTCCATCCAACCTGGTCAATGGCCCATTTATATCGTGCTTGTCGGTGGTTCTGGGACAACGGAATGCGAATACATGGTCTTTTCGATCGGAGACCACCTTCCTGTAACCTTGCCAGGATAGTCGGCGTCGAAACATTTACACCGGGTGCATTCTGAAGGCCACTGCAAAGCTGGGTTGCTGTGTCAAAGCGGTTCCTTCGGGCATGAATGATCAGAAATCTATCTTCAGCTGCAGATGTTGCCCTGTCTGTGCCACCACCATGCCGTCGTACTGGTGTGCCATGCTGATGAAATCTTGCCCAGGCTCTGGTGAACATCGTATGGTGCACACCAAGGGCTTCACCAACCTGACGATGGGTAGCCCCTTGCTACACCATCCCTACAGCCCGCCACATTTCTGCTTCAGACAATTGTCTCGTTACATTTGCATTTGCCATATTCAATCATTAAATTACAAGGGTTTGTGCTGAAATGAAGATTGAATACCCTACACATGTCGTGTACATGTAGACAGAACACGAAAACATCATGAAAATCAAGGGATACATGCTTTCCACGAAAAGTCTGGCTGTCAAGGGAGCTAATGAAAACAATGGGAACCATCTCAAAACATTCCTCAATCAAATCCACCCAAAATATCGCAAATATGTCACAAGCAATTTTCATAATGATGTGTCAAATATTTGGTGTTTAGCAAACTTTGTGCAGTATATTCGATTTTACAATTTTTGTTAATCTCGTTCCAAAGCGCGTGTGTTTAATGCAAGTGCAACATACTTACCATAACATCGTGCGTCAGTTTCATTTGATCATGAAAACCATTGAGTGCATGGTAGAATAAATCAAACAGAGGAAGACATGGCTTAACTAAAGCTTCAGTTCATTTCACACATCAGATAACTTAGACTAATAAGCCAGTTTCCGGTTCAATATTAGAATCATTTTTAACAATTACTCATTTTAGGTCCACCCAATCCATGCATTCCAAACCCTTGTCCAAAAACCAAAAGATGTGTACGCGTAGGATCAAGCCACAGATGTATCCCTCGATTCATAGGTAAGGTATTATTGTATATTAACTAGTAACTCTTTAAACCCGAGCGGCCGCTTTTTCCGGCCAGGAACATGATACACCATAACCCCACTAAATAGAATGGTTGTTCAGTAAATGTGTGGGTAGATCAATCAATATTTTCAACGTGCAGCCCCGAGGCTGCACGTTGAAAATATTGATTGGTCTACCCCAAATAATGAATATGGGCTTTTCTAATTACTGTCATTGGACTGACATGGAAGCTACCACTAGAGTCCAAAGGGTTAAACAATACAGATAATTGTAGATCAGTTTCTGAAATATTAGATGAGGGTGGTTGATTTAACATGTTAGGTTAGAGTGGTGTTGTTGATATTTCAGGATATATTTTCGGGTAGTGTTTTTTTGTATACGTACAATGTGATAGATACGTAGATGATATAGTGAAGTATTTGTGATATAATAGATTATGTTGTAGATGTGTTCGTGATATAATAAAATACGATAAAGTAATGGTGTTGATATGCTTGTCGTATGAGAGAGTAATGCCATTGATGTATTGTGGTATGATAAAGTAATGTTCTTGATGTGTTTGAGAAATGATAGAGCAATGCTGTAGACGTGTTTGTAATATAACAGAGACATTTTAAAGACTCATTTGTGGTGTGATAATGTTGCTAATATTTTGTGTGATATGATAGAGAAGTGTAGTTGATATGTTTGTAATATGATAGAGTTGTGTTGTTGATATGTTTCTGATATGATAGAGTTGTGTTGTTGATATGTTTCTGATATGATAGAGTAGTGTAGTTGACATGTTTCTGATATGATAAAGTAGTGTTGTTGATATGTTCCTGATATGATAGAGTTGTGTTGTTGATATGTTTCTGATACGATAGAGTAGTGGTGCTGATATATTTCTGATATGATAGAGTAGTGTTGTTGATATGTTTCTGATATGATAGAGTTGTGTTGTTGATATGTTTCTGATATGATAGAGTAATGTTGTTGATATGTGATATGATAGAGTAGTGCTGTTGATATGTTTATGATATGATAGAGTAGTATTGTTGATATGTCTGTGATATGATAGAGTAGTGTTGTTGATGTGTCTGTGATATGATAGAGTAGTGTTGTTGATATGTCTGTGATATGATAGAGTAGTGTTGTTGATATGTCTGTGATATGATAGAGTAGTGTTGTTGATGTGTCTGTGATATGATAGAGTAGTGTTGTTGATATATTTATGATATGATAGAGTTGTGTTGTTGAAATGGTTGTAATATGACAGAGTATTGTTGTTGATATGTTTCTGATCGATAAAGTAGTGTCGTTGTGTGTGTAGTGTAGTGTTGTTGATGTGTTTCTGATATCATAGAGTAGTGTTGTTGATACGGTTGAAATGAAGTAGTGTTGTGTTGTTATGTTTCTGATATGATAGAGTTGTGTTGTTGATCTGTTTATAATATGGTGACGTAGTGTTTTTAATATGGTTGTAGTACAAAAGAGTTGTTTTATTGATATGTTTTTGATATGATAGAGTAGTGTAGTTGACATGTTTCTCATATGATAAAGTAGTGTTGTTGATATGTTTGTAATATGATAGTGTAGTGTTTTTGATATGGTTGTAATATGATAGAGTAGTGCTGTTGATATGTCTGTGATATGATCGAGTAGTGTTGTTGATATGTCTGTGATATGATAGAGTAGTGTTGTTGATGTTTCTGATATGATAGGTAGTGTTGTTGATGTTTCTGATATTATAGGGTAGCGTTGTTGATATGTTTCTGATATGGTAGAGCAGTGTTGTTGATATGTTTCTGATATGATAGTGTAGTGTTGTTGCAAAGTTTCTGATATGATAAAGTAGTGTTGTTGATGTTTTTGATATGGTAGAGTAGTGGTGTTGATATGTTTCTGATATGATAGAGTAGTGTTGTTGATATGTCTGTGATATGATAGAGTAGTGTTGTTGATAAGTTTGTTGTATGATAGAGTAGTGTTGTTGATATGTTTCTGATACGATAGAGTGGTGTTGTTGATATGTCTGTGATATGATAGAGTAGTGTTGTTGATATGTCTGTGATATGATAGAGTAGTGCTGTTGATATGTCTGTGATATGATAGAGTAGTGTTGTTGATAAGTTTGTTGTATGATAGAGTAGTGTTGTTGATATGTTTCTGATATGATAGAGTGGTGTTGTTGATATGTCTGTGGTATGATAGAGTAGTGTTGTTGATATGTATGTGATATGATAGAGTAGTGTTGTTGATGTTTCAGATATGATAGGTAGTGTTGTTGATGTTTTTGATATTATAGGGTAGCGTTGTTGATATGTTTCTGATATGGTAGAGTAGTGTTGTTGATATGTTTCTGATATGATAGTGTAGTGTTGTTGCAAAGTTTCTGATATGATAAAGTAGTGTTGTTGATGTTTCTGATATGGTAGAGTAGTGGTGTTGATATGTTTCTGATATGATAGAGTAGTGTTGTTGCTATGTTTGTGGTATGATAGAGTAGTGTTGTTGATATGTCTGTGATATGATAGAGCAGTATTGTTGATATGTTTATGATATAATAGAGTAGTGTTGTTGATATGTCTGTGATATGATAGAATAGTGCTGTTGATATGTCTGTGATATGATAGAGTAGTGTTGTTGATATGTCTGTGATATGATAGGGTAGTGTTGTTGATATGTTTCTGATATGATAAAGTAGTGTTATTGATATGTCTGTGATATGGTAGAGTAGCGTTGTTGATATGTTTCTGATATGATAGAGTAGTGTTGTTGATATGTTTCTGATATGATAGAGTAGTGTTGTTGATATGTTTCTGATATGATAAAGTAGTCTTGTTGATATGTTTCTGATATGATAGAGTAGTGTTGTTGATATGTCTGTGATATGATAGAGTAGTGTTGTTGATATATTTATGATATGATAGAGTTGTGTTGTTGAAATGGTTGTAATATGACAGAGTATTGTTGTTGATATGGTTGTAATATGCCCGTGTAGTGTTGTTATGTTTGTAATATGATAGAGTAGTGTTGTTGATATGGTTGTAATATGATAGAGTAGTGTTGTTGATATGTTTCTGATCGATAAAGTAGTGTCGTTGTGTGTGTAGTGTAGTGTTGTTGATGTGTTTCTGATATCATAGAGTAGTGTTGTTGATACGGTTGTAATGGAGTAGTGTTGTGTTGTTATGTTTCTGATATGATAGAGTTGTGTTGTTGATCTGTTTATAATATGGTGACGTAGTGTTTTTAATATGGTTGTAGTACAAAAGAGTTGTTTTATTGATATGTTTTTGATATGATAGAGTAGTGTAGTTGACATGTTTCTGATATGATAAAGTAGTGTTGTTGATATGTTTGTAATATGATAGTGTAGTGTTTTTGATATGGTAGTAATATGATAGAGTAGTGCTGTTGATATGTCTGTGATATGATCGAGTAGTGTTGTTGATATGTCTGTGATATGATAGAGTAGTGTTGTTGATGTTTCTGATATGATAGGTAGTGTTGTTGATGTTTCTGATATTATAGAGTAGCGTTGTTGATATGTTTCTGATATGATAGAGCAGTGTTGTTGATATGTTTCTGATATGATAGTGTAGTGTTGTTGCAAAGTTTCTGATATGATAAAGTAGTGTTGTTGATGTTTCTGATATGGTAGAGTAGTGGTGTTGATATGTTTCTGATATGATAGAGTAGTGTTGTTGACAAGTTTGTTGTATGATAGAGTAGTGTTGTTGATATGTTTCTGATACGATAGAGTGGTGTTGTTGATATGTCTGTGATATGATAGAGTAGTGTTGTTGATATGTCTGTGATATGATAGAGTAGTGCTGTTGATATGTCTGTGATATGATAGAGTAGTGTTGTTGATAAGTTTGTTGTATGATAGAGTAGTGTTGTTGATATGTTTCTGATATGATAGAGTGGTGTTGTTGATATGTATGTGGTATGATAGAGTAGTGTTGTTGATATGTATGTGATATGATAGAGTAGTGTTGTTGATGTTTCTGATATGATAGGTAGTGTTGTTGATGTTTTTGATATTATAGGGTAGCGTTGTTGATATGTTTCTGATATGGTAGAGTAGTGTTGTTGATATGTTTCTGATATGATAGTGTAGTGTTGTTGCAAAGTTTCTGATATGATAAAGTAGTGTTGTTGATGTTTCTGATATGGTAGAGTAGTGGTGTTGATATGTTTCTGATATGATAGAGTAGTGTTGTTGCTATGTTTGTGGAATGATAGAGTAGTGTTGTTGATATGTCTGTGATATGATAGAGTAGCATTGTTGATATGTTTATGATATAATAGAGTAGTGTTGTTGATATGTCTGTGATATGATAGAATAGTGCTGTTGATATGTCTGTGATATGATAGAGTAGTGTTGTTGATATGTCTGTGACATGATAGGGTAGTGTTGTTGATATGTTTCTGATATGATAAAGTAGTGTTATTGATATGTCTGTGATATGGTAGAGTAGCGTTGTTGATATGTTTCTGATATGATAGAGTAGTGTTGTTGATATGTTTCTGATATGATAGAGTAGTGTTGTTGATATGTTTCTGATATGATAAAGTAGTCTTGTTGATATGTTTCTGATATGATAGAGTAGTGTTGTTGATATGTCTGTGATATGATAGAGTAGTGTTGTTGATATATTTATGATATGATAGAGTTGTGTTGTTGAAATGGTTGTAATATGACAGAGTATTGTTGTTGATATGGTTGTAATATGCCCGTGTAGTGTTGTTATGTTTGTAATATGATAGAGTAGTCTTGTTGATATGGTTGTAATATGATAGAGTAGTGTTGTTGATATGTTTCTGATCGATAAAGTGGTGTCGTTGTGTGTGTAGTGTAGTGTTGTTGATGTGTTTCTGATATGATAGAGTAGTGTTGTTGATATGTTTCTCATATGATAAAGTAGTCTTGTTGATATGTTTCTGATATGATAGATTAGTGTTGTAGATGTGTCTGGAATATTGTAGAGTACTGTTGTTGATATGTTTCTGATATGATAAAGTAGTGTTGTTGATATGTCTGTGATATGGTAGAGTAGTGTTGTTGATATGTTTCTGATATGATAGAGTAGTGCTGTTGATATGTTTCTGATATGATAAAGTAGTGTTGTTGATATGTTTGTGATATGATAGAGTAGTGTTGTTGATATGTCTGTGATATGATAGAGTAGTGTTGTTGATATGTTTGTGATATGATAGAGTGGTGTTGTTGCAAAATTTCTGATATGATAAAGTAGTGTTGTTGATGTTTCTGATATGGTAGAGTAGTGTTGTTGATATGTTTCTGATATGATAGAGTAGTGTTGTTGATATGTTTCTGACATGATAGAGTAGTGTTGTTGATATGTTTCTGATATGATAGAGTAGTGTTGTTGATATGTCTGTGATATGATAGAGTAGTGTTGTTGATATGTCTGTGATATGATAGAGTAGTGTTGTTGATATGTCTGTGATATGATCGAGTAGTGTTGTTGATATGTCTGTGATATGATAGAGTAGTGTTGTTGATATGTCTGTGATATGATAGAGTAGTGTTGTTGATATGTCTGTGATATGATAGAGTAGTGTTGTTGATATATCTGTGATATGATAGAGTAGTGTTGTTTGTATGTCTGTGATATGATAGAGTAGTGTTGTTGATATGTTTGTGATAGCATAGAGTAGCGTTGTTGATATGTCTGTGATATGATAGAGTAGTGTTGTTGATATGCCTGTGATATGATAGAGTGGTGTTGTTGATACGTCTGTGATATGATAGAGTAGTGTTGTTGATATGTTTATGATATGATAGAGTAGTGCTGTTGATATGTTTATGATATGATAGAGTAGTGTTGTTGATATGTCTGTGATATGATAGAGTAGTGTTGTTGATATGTCTGTGATATGATAGAGTAGTGTTGTTGATATGTTTATGATATGATACAGTAGTGTTGTTGATATGTTTGTGATATGATAGTGTAGTGTTGTAGATAAGTTTGTTATATGATAGAGTAGCGTTGTTGGTATGTCTGTGTATGATAGAGTGGTGTTGTTGATATGTCTGTGATATGATAGTGTAGTGTTGTTGATATGTTTGTGATATGATCGAGTAGTGTTGTAGATAAGTTTATTATATGATAGAGTAGTGTTGTTGATATGTTTGTGATATGATAGAGTAGTGTTGTTGATATGTTTCTGACATGATAGAGTAGTGTTGTTGATATGTTTCTGATATGATAGAGTAGTGTTGTTGATATGTTTCTGACATGATAGAGTAGTGTTGTTGATATGTTTCTGATATGATAGAGTAGTGTTGTTGATATGTCTGTGATATGATAGAGTAGTGTTGTTGATATGTCTGTGATATGATAGAGTAGTGTTGTTGATATGTCTGTGATATGATAAAGTAGTGTTGTTGATATGTTTCTGATATGATAAAGTTGTGTTGAGATGTTTCTGATATGATAGAGTAGCGTTGCTGAGATGTTTCTGATATGATAGAGTAGCGTTGTTGATATGTTTCTGATATGATAAAGTTGTGTTGAGATGTTTCTGATATGATCGAGTAGCGTTGTTGAGATGGTTCTGATATGATAGAGTAACGTTGTTGAGATTTTTCTGATACGATAAAGTTGTGTTGAGATGTTTCTGATATGATAGAGTAGTGTTGTTGATATGTCTGTGATATGATAGAGTAGTGTTGTTGATATGTTTATGATATGATAGAGTAGTGTTGTTGATATGTTTGTGATATGATAGAGTAGTGTTGTAGATAAGTTTGTTATATGATAGAGTAGCGTTGTTGATATGTCTGTGTATGATAGAGTAGTGTTGTTGATATGTCTCTGATATGATAGAGAAGTGTTGTTGATATGTTTGTGATATGATAGAGTAGTGGTGTTGATATGTTTGTGATATGATAGAGTAGTGATGTAGATAAGTTTGTTATATGATAGAGTAGTGTTGTTGATATGTTTGTGATATGATAGAGTAGTGTTGTTGATATGTTTCTGATATGGTAGAGTAGTGTTGTTGATATGTTTCTGATATGATAGAGTAGTGTTGTTGATATGTTTCTGACATGATAGAGTAGTGCTGTTGATATGTTTCTGATATGATAGAGTAGTGTTGTTGATATGTCTGTGATATGATAGAGTAGTGTTGTTGATATGTCTGTGATATGATAGAGTAGTGTTGTTGATATGTCTGTGATATGATAAAGTAGTGTTGTTGATATGTTTCTGATATGATAAAGTTGTGTTGAGATGTTTCTGATATGATAGAGTAGCGTTGTTGAGATGTTTCTGATATGATAGTGTAGTGTTGTTGCAAAGTTTCTGATATGATAAAGTAGTGTTGTTGATGTTTCTGATATGGTAAAGTAGTGGTGTTGATATGTTTCTGATATGATAGAGTAGTGTTGTTGCTATGTTTGTGGTATGATAGAGTAGTGTTGTTGATATGTCTGTGATATGATAGAGTAGTATTGTTGATATGTTTATGATATAATAGAGTAGTGTTGTTGATATGTCTGTGATATGATAGAATAGTGCTGTTGATATGTCTGTGATATGATAGAGTAGTGTTGTTGATATGTCTGTGATATGATAGGGTAGTGTTGTTGATATGTTTCTGATATGATAAAGTAGTGTTATTGATATGTCTGTGATATGGTAGAGTAGCGTTGTTGTTATGTTTCTGATATGATAGAGTAGTGTTGTTGATATGTTTCTGATATGATAGAGTAGTGTTGTTGATATGTTTCTGATATGATAAAGTAGTCTTGTTGATATGTTTCTGATATGATAGAGTAGTGTTGTTGATATGTCTGTGATATGATAGAGTAGTGTTGTTGATATATTTATGATATGATAGAGTTGTGTTGTTGAAATGGTTGTAATATGACAGAGTATTGTTGTTGATATGGTGGTAATATGCCCGTGTAGTGTTGTTATGTTTGTAATATGATAGAGTAGTCTTGTTGATATGGTTGTAATATGATAGAGTAGTGTTGTTGATATGTTTCTGATCGATAAAGTAGTGTCGTTGTGTGTGTAGGGTAGTGTTGTTGATGTGTTTCTGATATCATAGAGTAGTGTTGTTGATACGGTTGTAATGGAGTAGTGTTGTGTTGTTATGTTTCTGATATGATAGAGTTGTGTTGTTGATCCGTTTATAATATGGTGACGTAGTATTTTTAATATGGTTGTAGTACAAAAGAGTTGTTTTATTGATATGTTTTTGATATGATAGAGTAGTGTAGTTGACATGTTTCTGATATGATAAAGTAGTGTTGTTGATATGTTTGTAATATGATAGTGTAGTGTTTTTGATATGGTTGTAATATGATAGAGTAGTGCTGTTGATATGTCTGTGATATGATCGAGTAGTGTTGTTGATATGTCTGTGATATGATAGAGTAGTGTTGTTGATGTTTCTGGTATGATAGGTAGTGTTGTTGATGTTTCTGATATTATAGAGTAGCGTTGTTGATATGTTTCTGATATGATAGAGCAGTGTTGTTGATATGTTTCTGATATGATAGTGTAGTGTTGTTGCAAAGTTTCTGATATGATAAAGTAGTGTTGTTGATGTTTCTGATATGGTAGGGTAGTGGTGTTGATATGTTTCTGATATGATAGAGTAGTGTTGTTGATAAGTTTGTTGTATGATAGAGTAGTGTTGTTGATATGTTTCTGATACGATAGAGTGGTGTTGTTGATATGTCTGTGATATTATAGAGTAGTGTTGTTGATATGTCTGTGATATGATAGAGTAGTGCTGTTGATATGTCTGTGAAATGATAGAGTAGTGTTGTTGATACGTTTGTTGTATGATAGAGTAGTGTTGTTGATATGTTTCTGATATGATAGAGTGGTGTTGTTGATATGTCTGTGGTATGATAGAGTAGTGTTGTTGATAGGTATGTGATATGATAGAGTAGTGTTGTTGATGTTTCTGATATGATAGGTAGTGTTGTTGATGTTTTTGATATTATAGGGTAGCGTTGTTGATATGTTTCTGATATGGTAGAGTAGTGTTGTTGATATGTTTCTGATATGATAGTGTAGTGTAGTTGCAAAGTTTCTGATATGATAAAGTAGTGTTGTTGATGTTTCTGATATGGTAGAGTAGTGGTGTTGATATGTTTCTGATATGATAGAGTAGTGTTGTTGCTATGTTTGTGGTATGATAGAGTAGTGTTGTTGATATGTCTGTGATATGATAGAGTAGTATTGTTGATATGTTTATGATATAATAGAGTAGTGTTGTTGATATGTCTGTGATATGATAGAATAGTGCTGTTGATATGTCTGTGATATGATAGAATAGTGTTGTTGATATGTCTGTGATATGATAGGGTAGTGTTGTTGATATGTTTCTGATATGATAAAGTAGTGTTATTGATATGTCTGTGATATGGTAGAGTAGCGTTGTTGATATGTTTCTGATATGATAGAGTAGTGTTGTTGATATGTTTCTGATATGATAGAGTAGTGTTGTTGATATGTTTCTGATATGATAAAGTAGTCTTGTTGATATGTTTCTGATATGATAGAGTAGTGTTGTTGATATGTCTGTGATATGATAGAGTAGTGTTGTTGATATATTTATGATATGATAGAGTTATGTTGTTGAAATGGTTGTAATATGACAGAGTATTGTTGTTGATATGGTTGTAATATGCCCGTGTAGTGTTGTTATGTTTGTAGTATGATAGAGTAGTGTTGTTGATATGGTTGTAATATGATAGAGTAGTGTTGTTGATATGTTTCTGATCGATAAAGTAGTGTCGTTGTGTGTGTAGTGTAGTGTTGTTGATGTGTTTCTGATATCATAGAGTAGTGTTGTTGATATGTTTCTGATATGATAGAGTAGTGTTGTTGATATGTTTCTGATATGATAAAGTAGTCTTGTTGATATGTTTCTGATATGATAGATTAGTGTTGTAGATGTGTCTGGAATATTGTAGAGTACTGTTGTTGATATGTTTCTGATATGATAAAGTAGTGTTGTTGATATGTCTGTGATATGGTAGAGTAGTGTTGTTGATATGTTTCTGATATGATAGAGCAGTGCTGTTGATATGTTTCTGATATGATAAAGTAGTGTTGTTGATATGTTTGTGATATGATAAAGTAGTGTTGTTGATATGTCTGTGATATGATAGAGTAGTGTTGTTGATATGTTTGTGATATGATAGAGTGGTGTTGTTGCAAAATTTCTGATATGATAAAGTAGTGTTGTTGATGTTTCTGATATGGTAGAGTAGTGTTGTTGATATGTTTCTGATATGATAGAGTAGTGTTGTTGATATGTTTGTGATATGATAGAGTAGTGTTGTAGATAAGTTTGTTATATGATAGAGTAGCGTTGTTGATATGTCTGTGTATGATAGAGTAGTGTTGTTGATATGTCTCTGATATGATAGAGAAGTGTTGTTGATATGTTTGTGATATGATAGAGTAGTGGTGTTGATATGTTTGTGATATGATAGAGTAGTGATGTAGATAAGTTTGTTATATGATAGAGTAGTGCTGTTGATATGTTTGTGATATGATAGAGTAGTGTTGTTGATATGTTTCTGATATGGTAGAGTAGTGTTGTTGATATGTTTCTGATATGATAGAGTAGTGTTGTTGATATGTTTCTGACATGATAGAGTAGTGCTGTTGATATGTTTCTGATATGATAGAGTAGTGTTGTTGATATGTCTGTGATATGATAGAGTAGTGTTGTTGATATGTCTGTGATATGATAGAGTAGTGTTGTTGATATGTCTGTGATATGATAAAGTAGTGTTGTTGATATGTTTCTGATATGATAAAGTTGTGTTGAGATGTTTCTGATATGATAGAGTAGCGTTGTTGAGATGTTTCTGATATGATAGTGTAGTGTTGTTGCAAAGTTTCTGATATGATAAAGTAGTGTTGTTGATGTTTCTGATATGGTAAAGTAGTGGTGTTGATATGTTTCTGATATGATAGAGTAGTGTTGTTGCTATGTTTGTGGTATGATAGAGTAGTGTTGTTGATATGTCTGTGATATGATAGAGTAGTATTGTTGATATGTTTATGATATAATAGAGTAGTGTTGTTGATATGTCTGTGATATGATAGAATAGTGCTGTTGATATGTCTGTGATATGATAGAGTAGTGTTGTTGATATGTCTGTGATATGATAGGGTAGTGTTGTTGATATGTTTCTGATATGATAAAGTAGTGTTATTGATATGTCTGTGATATGGTAGAGTAGCGTTGTTGTTATGTTTCTGATATGATAGAGTAGTGTTGTTGATATGTTTCTGATATGATAGAGTAGTGTTGTTGATATGTTTCTGATATGATAAAGTAGTCTTGTTGATATGTTTCTGATATGATAGAGTAGTGTTGTTGATATGTCTGTGATATGATAGAGTAGTGTTGTTGATATATTTATGATATGATAGAGTTGTGTTGTTGAAATGGTTGTAATATGACAGAGTATTGTTGTTGATATGGTGGTAATATGCCCGTGTAGTGTTGTTATGTTTGTAATATGATAGAGTAGTCTTGTTGATATGGTTGTAATATGATAGAGTAGTGTTGTTGATATGTTTCTGATCGATAAAGTAGTGTCGTTGTGTGTGTAGGGTAGTGTTGTTGATGTGTTTCTGATATCATAGAGTAGTGTTGTTGATACGGTTGTAATGGAGTAGTGTTGTGTTGTTATGTTTCTGATATGATAGAGTTGTGTTGTTGATCCGTTTATAATATGGTGACGTAGTGTTTTTAATATGGTTGTAGTACAAAAGAGTTGTTTTATTGATATGTTTTTGATATGATAGAGTAGTGTAGTTGACATGTTTCTGATATGATAAAGTAGTCTTGTTGATATGTTTCTGATATGATAGATTAGTGTTGTAGATGTGTCTGGAATATTGTAGAGTACTGTTGTTGATATGTTTCTGATATGATAAAGTAGTGTTGTTGATATGTCTGTGATATGGTAGAGTAGTGTTGTTGATATGTTTCTGATATGATAGAGCAGTGCTGTTGATATGTTTCTGATATGATAAAGTAGTGTTGTTGATATGTTTGTGATATGATAAAGTAGTGTTGTTGATATGTCTGTGATATGATAGAGTAGTGTTGTTGATATGTTTGTGATATGATAGAGTGGTGTTGTTGCAAAATTTCTGATATGATAAAGTAGTGTTGTTGATGTTTCTGATATGGTAGAGTAGTGTTGTTGATATGTTTCTGATATGATAGAGTAGTGTTGTTGATATGTTTCTGACATGATAGAGTAGTGTTGTTGATATGTTTCTGATATGATAGAGTAGTGTTGTTGATATGTCTGTGATATGATAGAGTAGTGTTGTTGATATGTCTGTGATATGATAGAGTAGTGTTGTTGATATGTCTGTGATATGATCGAGTAGTGTTGTTGATATGTCTGTGATATGATAGAGTAGTGTTGTTGTTATGTCTGTGATATGATAGAGTAGTGTTGTTGATATGTCTGTGATATGATAGAGTAGTGTTGTTGATATATCTGTGATATGATAGAGTAGTGTTGTTTGTATGTCTGTGATATGATAGAGTAGTGTTGTTGATATGTTTGTGATAGCATAGAGTAGCGTTGTTGATATGTCTGTGATATGATAGAGTAGTGTTGTTGATATGCCTGTGATATGATAGAGTGGTGTTGTTGATACGTCTGTGGTATGATAGAGTAGTGTTGTTGATATGTTTATGATATGATAGAGTAGTGCTGTTGATATGTTTATGATATGATAGAGTAGTGTTGTTGATATGTCTGTGATATGATAGAGTAGTGTTGTTGATATGTCTGTGATATGATAGAGTAGTGTTGTTGATATGTTTATGATATGATAGAGTAGTGTTGTTGATATGTTTGTGATATGATAGAGTAGTGTTGTAGATAAGTTTGTAATATGATAGAGTAGCGTTGTTGATATGTCTGTGTATGATAGAGTAGTGTTGTTGATATGTCTGTGATATGATAGTGTAGTGTTGTTGATATGTTTGTGATATGATAGAGTAGTGTTGTAGATAAGTTTGTTATATGATAGAGTAGTGTTGTTGATATGTTTGTGATATGATAGAGTAGTGTTGTTGATATGTTTCTGACATGATAGAGTAGTGTTGTTGATATGTTTCTGATATGATAGAGTAGTGTTGTTGATATGTTTCTGACATGATAGAGTAGTGTTGTTGATATGTTTCTGATATGATAGAGTAGTGTTGTTGATATGTCTGTGATATGATAGAGTAGTGTTGTTGATATGTCTGTGATATGATAGAGTAGTGTTGTTGATATGTCTGTGATATGATAAAGTAGTGTTGTTGATATGTTTCTGATATGATAAAGTTGTGTTGAGATGTTTCTGATATGATAGAGTAGCGTTGCTGAGATGGTTCTGATATGATAGAGTAGCGTTGTTGAGATTTTTCTGATACGATAAAGTTGTGTTGAGATGTTTCTGATATGATAGAGTAGTGTTGTTGATATGTCTGTGATATGATAGAGTAGTGCTGTTGATATGTTTATGATATGATAGAGTAGTGTTGTTGATATGTTTGTGATATGATAGAGTAGTGTTGTAGATAAGTTTGTTATATGATAGAGTAGCGTTGTTGATATGTCTGTGTATGATAGAGTAGTGTTGTTGATATGTCTCTGATATGATAGAGTAGTGTTGTTGATATGTCTGTGATATGATAGAGTAGTGTTGTTGATATGTTTGTGATATGATAGAGTAGTTATGTAGATAAGTTTGTTATATGATAGAGTAGTGTTGTTGATATGTTTGTGATATGATAGAGTAGTGTTGTTGATATGTTTCTGATATGGTAGAGTAGTGTTGTTGATATGTTTCTGATATGATAGAGTAGTGTTGTTGATATGTTTCTGACATGATAGAGTAGTGTTGTTGATATGTTTCTGATATGATAGAGTAGTGTTGTTGATATGTCTGTGATATGATAGAGTAGTGTTGTTGATATGTCTGTGATATGATGGAGTAGTGTTGTTGATATGTCTGTGATATGATAAAGTAGTGTTGTTGATATGTTTCTGATATGATAAAGTTGTGTTGAGATGTTTCTGATATGATAGAGTAGCGTTGTTGAGATGTTTCTGATATGATAGAGTAGCGTTGTTGATATGTTTCTGATATGATAAAGTTGTGTTGAGATGTTTCTGATATGATAGAGTAGCGTTGTTGAGATGTTTCTGATATGATAGAGTAGCGTTGTTGAGATGTTTCTGATATGATAGAGTATTGTTGCTGATATGTTTCTGATATGATAGAGTAGTGTTGTTGATATATTTCTAATATGATAAAGTTGTCTTGTTGATATGGTTGTAATATGATAGTGCAGTGTTTTTGATATGGTTGTAGTACAACAGAGTTGTGTTATTGATATGTTTCTGATATGATAGAGTAGTTTTGTTGAAATGGTTGTAATATGATAGAGTAGTGTTGTTGATATGTTTGTGATATGATAGAGTTATGTTGTTGATATGTTTCTGATATGATAGAGTAGTGTTGTTGATATGTTTCTGATATGATAGAGTAGTGTTGTTGATATGTTTCTGATATGATAAAGTAGTGTTGTTGATATGTTTCTGATATGATAAAGTTGTGTTGTTGATATGTTTCTGATATGATAGAGTTGTGTTGTTGATATGTTTATGATATGATAGAGTAGTGTTGTTGATCTGTTTCTGATATGATAAAGTAGTGTTGTTGATATGTTTCTGATATGATAGAGTAGTGTTGTTGAAATGGTTGTAATGAGATAAAGTAGTGTTGTTGATATGTTTCTGAAATGATAAAGTAGTGTTGTTGAAATGGTTGTAATATGATAGAGTTGTGTTGTCGATATGGTTGTAACATGATAGAGTAGTGTTGTTGATGTTTCTGATATGATAGAGTAGTGTTGTTGATATATTTCTGATATGATAGAGTAGTGTTGTTGATATGTTTCTGATATGATAGAGTAGTGTTGTTGATATATTTCTGATATGATAAAGCAGTGTTGTTGATATACGAGTCCGAGTAGTGAACTTTTGTATTTTTTTTTCTTATTTGATTTTCCAAAACAAGCTTGATATTTTATTCCGTGGTTTCTTTGAAAACATGTTCAAAAAAATAAAAATAGTCCGTCATCGCTGAGAGTGGAATACGATGCTAGGAGTGGAATACCATTTTCGGCTGGTGAGAATGAGAATACGATTTGGTATGGAGGACGAAAAACGAATGAAAATAAAATAAATACCTTTTCTCTCATAGGTAGAGTTGGGCCAGACTGTTTATAATACAGAGATGTTTTCTCTCATAGGTAGAGTTGGGCCAGACTGTTTATAATACAGGGATGTTTTCTCTCATAGGTAGAGTTGGGCCAGACTGTTTCTAATACAGAGACGTTTTCTCTCATAGGTAGAGTTGGGCCAGACTGTTTCTAATACAGAGACGTTTTATCTCTTAGTTAGGGTGGGGCCAGACTGTTTCTAATACAGAGACGTTTTCTCTCATATGTTGAGTTGGGCCAGACTGTTTCTAATACAGAGACGTTTTCTCTCATAGGTAGAGTTGGGCCAGACTGTTTCTAACACAGAGACGTTTTCTCTCATAGGTAGAGTTGGGCCAGACTGTTTCTAATACAAAGACGTTTTCTCTCATAGGTAGAGTTGGGCCAGACTGTTTCTAATACAGAAACGTTTTCTCTCATAGGTAGAGTTGGGCCAGACTGTTTCTAATACAGAGACGTTTTCTCTCATAGGTAGAGTTGGGCCAGACTGTTTCTAATACAGAGACGTTTTCTCTCATAGTTAGGGTTGGGCCAGATTGTTGCTAATACAGAGACGTTTTCTCTCATAGGCAGAGTTGGGCCAGACTGTTTCTAATACAGAGACGTTTTCTCTCATAGGTAGAGTTGTGCCAGTCTGTTTCTAATACAGAGACGTTTTCTCTCATAGGTAGAGTTGTGCCAGACTGTTTCTAATACAGAGACGTTTTCTCTCATAGGTAGAGTTGGGCCAGACTGTTTCTAATACAGAGACGTTTTCTCTCATAGGTAGAGTTGGGCCAGCCTGTTTCTAATACAGAGACGTTTTCTCTCATATTTAGGGTTGGGCCAGACTGTTTCTAATACAGAGACGTTTTCTCTCATAGTTAGAGTTGGGCCAGACTGTTTCTAATACAGAGACGTTTTCTCTTATAGGTAGAGTTGGGCCAGACTGTTTCTAATACAGAGACGTTTTCTCTCATAAGTAGGGTTGGGCCAGACTGTTTCTAATACAGAGATTTTTCTCTCATAGGTAGAGTTGGGCCAAACTGTTTCTAATACAGAGATGTTTTCTCTCATAGGTAGGGTTGGGCCAGACTGTTTCTAATACAGAGATGTTTTCTCTCATAGGTAGAGTTGGGCCAGACTGTTTCTAATACAGAGATGTTTTCTCTCATAGGTAGAGTTGGGCCAGACTGCTTCTAATACAGAGACGTTTTCTCTCATAGGTAGGGTTGGGCCAGACTGTTTCTAATACAGAGATGTTTTCTCTCGTAGGTAGAGTTGGGCCAGACTGTTTTTAATACAGAGACGTTTTCATCAATCGCCATAATCTTCGTTACAAACCCATTGTATGATGGACGTGTTTATGATCAGACATAATCTTCATTACAAACCCATTGTATGATGGACGTGTTTATGATCAGACATAATCTTCATTACAAACCCATTGTATGATGGACGTGTTTATGATCAGACATAATCTTCATTACAAACCCATTGTATGATGGACGTGTTTATGATCAGACATAATCTTCATTACAAACCCATTGTATGATGGACGTGTTTATGATCAGACATAATCTTCATTACAAACCCATTGTATGATGGACGTGTTTATGATCAGACATAATCTTCATTACAAACCCATTGTATGATGGACGTGTTTATGATCAGACATAATCTTCATTACAAACCCATTGTATGATGGACGTGTTTATGATCAGCCATAATCTTCATTACAAACCCATTGTATGATGGACGTGTTTATGATCAGACATAATCTTCATTACAAACCCATTGTATGATGGACGTGTTTATGATCAGACATAATCTTCATTACAAACCCACTGTATGATGGACGTGTTTATGATCAGACATAATCTTCATTACAAACCCATTGTATGATGGACGTGTTTATGATCAGACATAATCTTCATTACAAACCCATTGTATGATGGACGTGTTTATGATCAGACATAATCTTCATTACAAACCCATTGTATGATGGACGTGTTTATGATCAGACGTAATCTTCATTACAAATCCATTGTATGATGGATGTGTTTATGATCAGACATAATCTTCATTACAAACCCATTGTATGATGGACGTGTTTATGATCAGACATGTTCTTTGACTTTTCTGTATTACGTATTCTTCTGAGTGCTTTTGTGATAATGTTAAGTTCATAGAATTGGGTATGTTTATCATTCTCTTCAGTTTGAAATAGTGAAATTCACCACATCAGCCTTTTCTCTTCACTAATAAAAATCCATATCGGATATTAATTTAATTTCTCAAACTTCCACGGATCGTTTGGCACAAAGCAACCAAATTGTAGGCTTGAGAACGACATAACAGCGTTGTTAGCGCTCAACTAAACACAAGAACGAGGAATGTGAGTAGTAGTCAACGACACCGTAATATGTTGAATAACTGTTTCAATTTCCATCCACAGGCTGTGGAAGACCCGGTCAACGTCCTTGTCCATAGATTTGGAAGAGATGAAACATTGAGGACACTAAATAATGACGATCAAGATCTAACAGGAAATGTCAGAGATGAATTTCTTCACGTATTGTGTAATGATTACAGTATATATAAATAATTATTTCATTTATTTCAATTCAAGTCTACTCAATTATTCTTTTTTTGTATAAAAGAGCACATATATTATTAACCCTTTTCCGACCCGGGAACATGAAAGGTCATAATTTCATCAAGTATGATGGTTGCAAAGTAAATATGCGTGATAGACCAATCAATAGTTTCAACGGGCAAACCCCACGGATGCACGTTGAAAATATTAATTGGTCTACCCCCAAATAATGAACGTGGGTTCTTCCAGCTGCTGTCATTGAACTGACATTGAAGATACCACCCAGTTGAAAGGGTTAATATTTCACGGTGACGGAATATCCAAAAGCCTTAGGAAGCTACGCATGAGAACCTCGAGCTTAAAGTGGCTCCGAATGCTTTTTTCTTTCAAGATTTTCCTTTTAAAAGAAGCCCCACGTAAAAGGAAGCATCTAAATCCACGACTGATGTTTCAATTTTTATTTTTATTTTCATTTTTTTTTTTTCTTGGTAGGGGGGGGGGGGGGGTGTAAAATGAAACATAATTTTTGTTGCAAATATAATATAAATACACAGAACGTCACGATGTCTGAAATCGTTCGTGGTTACGGCACGAGTACCAGCGCAGAAAGATATAACGACAGGCGCATTCTCGAGTTCTATGCTTTCACGATAGCACGGGTGCCGTATTGACGAACGCAGGGCCAGGCATAATATATGTATTGTGGCGTTCTATGTTTATTACACACCTCTATTGCAGAGAATCCATTTATGTAAAAATTCATACATCTCACACAGAAAATATCAAACTTTAAAATTTGTTGTTAGTTATTGACTGAAGTGTTCGATTTATCGGCTGTCACCGCAGCATCCCAAGAGATCTGGATTAGAATGTGGCGTTTCGATTGCCTGATTACGAAAATGGGCAGAGTTTAGTTCTTTCATCAGGTGGAAAAAATAGTACGTCAACGACAATCACATGGAACTCGTGTTCAGTATGGATTTGTAAATATGGAACAGGAGGAAAAATAACCATGAACATGATACTCGCTAAGATGTCTTCACTCAGACATGGTGATTTAGGCAGCGGGCTCATACTCTTCGTTCATTATTTGTATTCGTTGTGGTGCAGGAAGGCAGAGTGAGAAACTTGCAACTTAATGATGTTATGCAAAACTGAAAGGTACTCACGTAAATATACATGTACAATATTACCAAATTAGCTTGGTGTATCAAATGTTCACCACGAGCGGTGAACATTTGGTACACCAAGCTACTTTGGGTATAGTTTATTTATACCATGATCCTCAGATTATCAAGAGTCGCTATTAATTTTTCTCGATTTTACTGAGCAATAGACGTACGTACTTGTGAATCTGTTTTTGTTTAAACGAGCATCGCTAGGCGGTACTTCCGCTGTCAATTTTATCACCGAAACGTAATAGAAATATAAACGGGGCCATTTTCATTTTAATAACATAGTAACACACTATTTCGAGTTATGGGTGTTTTATTAACATGAGACAATGCATGTTTGTTATTTTTTAGTGTCTTATGAGGTAAACTCATTTAAAAACGTAATAAATAATTGCCACTTTCATTTCATTCTTCGCGAGGCGACGTGTGATACATTTAGACAAGTTCGCATTCAGGTCGACGTCTCAAAAGGTCAGCTTGGATGTAGCTCCACCGTAGGATCGAGGTGGACATAAATGATTGTCTCAGAGAGGAACTCAGTACCATCTCGAGCCCGCTCCGCTAATCATTATTTTTGTTTATAATGGAAACACAAATTTATCCCTCCAACTAGATTCAAAAACAAATTCAAAACAAACATAGCTTTTGAATTTAATGTAAAACAACACTCCATTGCTCTGAACGCGGCATTGACAGACTTGCGTAGCTAACATCCAAAGTGTCTTGATGGGTGTAGAAATATTGGTTCACCGTTGTCAGAAACGCACCGGCAAACATTGCAAACAACAATGATTGTCGATGATGTTCTACAGACGAGAAACATTGCGAAATGACATATTAAGAGCCT
The DNA here is from genome assembly GCA_031216915.1 of Pictodentalium vernedei. Lineage (NCBI taxonomy): Eukaryota > Metazoa > Mollusca > Scaphopoda > Dentaliida > Dentaliidae > Pictodentalium > Pictodentalium vernedei. Next base: position 883,407,909 of record CM062297.1, on the reverse strand, counting down.
AGGAGAAAAGAAACATTGTATTTTAGAGTGAGATATACTAACATATATTTATACATGTGTATCAATTATGACATAAACAAGTGTTCTAAAACATTAAGATGTTTTTTTCTGTTAGGATGCTGGAACGGTCGCAGTTGTTTGTTAATATATTACTTTCGCTTGTGGAATCTTCAAAGCCTGGAAAAGTATAACCATCCTAAGCCGGTTGAACATCATCAGGACTGCACACCGAGCAGTTGTTACAAATCAAGTGTCGTTCATTTCTCCAGGTAAAGGCCACAAAACTAGAAACAACTGTACAGAAAACATCATCATTCCCCTTACCAATAAATTCATAACATATATTATTTCCACATCTTTGCTCCTCTGCTTTAATGGTTGCCATTAGTAGTTTTCACCCCGGACAGTCTCTAGAATTGTAACAATATAATCTTGATTCCGTATGACTGCCGTGGATAATATTTCCACGGAGGCAGTAATGTTTCATTCCAGACATTAATTATAGGAATATTCATCAAAAATTTAATTAATGAATCACCGGGTACTACCGGGTGCTTCTTTAATTAAAATTTTGCTGCTGATGAATTTTATTATCTAGTAAACACATTCGTAGTCATCACTGCCCACGCGTGTATTCCGAACAGTCCGCGGCGACTCTATTTGCAGCGACTCTATTTGCAGGCGATTTCCTCTTAAGCCACTCTGGTGACAATATCTCTTGATCCATCCATTCAGCGTGTAACATGACAGTATGAGATCATCTCAATACAGAAGTTCAAGGTTGGATATCATCGCCTTATCATATGTTTTCCCCGATGCTCGGATATGAAAATGTCAGCTTACTTTTTTAGTGTATCACGACATTCTCCTAGTCTTTCCATAATGTTTGTCGTCTCTGTACATCGTGGATGCTGTTATACTTTCTCGTTCTCTCGGGTTTGTCGTCTCTGTACATCGTGGATGCTGTTATACTTTCTCGTTCTCTCGGGTTTGTCGTCTCTGTACATCGTGGATGCTGTTATGCTTTCTCGTGCTCTTGATTTCTATTTCTGATATTAATTTTATCAAAGAATTTATCAAATAACTATTTTTCATTTATCAAATAATGTAGGGTCATATTTTTTTTTTACCTTTGGAAATATCAATCAAATTATCCAGGCTGCCCAGTCACTTTTTTATTTTTGTTTTTATTATACGATTATGTTGTTCCACAAAATATTTCATTGGTGACTCATTTGTTTTCTAACCCTGTCAACCCTTGTGGTATCTTCTATTTCAGTCCAATGGCAGCAATTGGTAGAGTCCATATTTAGTATTTGGGGGGCAGACCCATTAATATTGTCAATTGAACATATTTATTGGCCTACACAAACATTCAATTCGCAGCCATCCTACTTAATGCAATTATGACATATCATGCTTCTGGGTGGGAAAAGCGGCCTCTCGGGTTCAAAGCGGCTATGGTATCATTGATCAGTCTTCAATGCCTTGATCCTGTTAATTAAACGTCTACACATTGATGTCAAAAAATCAAACTTTCAAACGACAATTTTTAATTCATTTATTGGGGTTTAACGACACTTTCACCAACCAGAGTGACCTCGTATCATGCAGTTTTACTGGTGAAGGAAGCTGGAGTACCCAGAAAGAACACCGTGCAGCGGAAAGCAACTGTCATACTTTCTAACGTACTAAGTCCACATAAGCAGAACTAGCATTGGTTAAAGGCACGTCCGTTATCGACGTGCAGTACGTCGTAGTAGTACACAGCGCCAAACTGACCCCACGTGGGCAATTGGGATTAGGGTCCTTTCCCAAAGGCACAATGCAGTTACCCCTGGGAGAATTCGAACCGCCTAGTCCAATGAGGTAACCAATGCGATTCAGAGCTCTCTATAATGCAACTGGGAATTTAACCAATTCAGTTTTCTTGGCAGAGCTCTGTGAGCACTGTCAGGCAGGACTGGAATACTTACATTCGCAGCTGCATTATGGGAAATGTGCTCTCCTTCAAATTTCAGTATTCTTGACATCAGTGTGCTAAGAATGAAGCCTAATTTACAAAGACTTTCTATTGTAATTCAAAAATGTTTATGTATTGTCTAATTTAATTTCGTACTATATTTATCAAATTATCCAGTATGTTGTAATGTTCTTAGATTGATTTACTATTCAAGGGACAATAAGCCGCAAATTTGAAAAAAAAATAAATTGATCATTTTGAAAAACAAATATTTTCGCAATGAGAAAAGTGCGCTCTTGTTTCATATATAATTGGTATGAACTCTTTCACATCGATTAAATATTAAATTTAAAGGCTGAAATATACTGGTTTATCATAAAATGCAGGCAGTATTTTTTCATCCCGATCTGGGTACCTGATCATTCACGGAAATATCCGGACAACCCAGAATGCTATGTCATTTTTTTCAGATTCGTCGAAATTGGCTTTCTTGGAAGGTTTATTTGAAGCATAAAATAATACAGTGGAGCCCACTTAACACTTAATTGGATAGTTCTTAATTGTATATCCCTGTTTATTGAATATAATTTTCCAACACAAAACCATTTACCATACCTCCAATACAAATTTGACCTGTTAATTGAATATAGGTTATAGAGTAAACTCCTGTTAATTGAGTAAAAAATCTTGTAACCTGTCGAGAAATTTCCCTGATTCGCCCCAGTTTTCCTTTGTTTATAGACCCATTTGGCCTCAATACATCTAATACTGGCATTTAATCTATTGTATCTTGTTTGACAGAGCTCATGGAGCTCTGTCAAACAAGGTATAATAGAATAAATGCTAAGTGTATCTCCAGAATACAGGAAAGTGACACAATCCCTGTTAATTGAATACTCCCGTTAATTGAATAATTTTCATTGGCAAAGTGGCTATTTAATTAACAGGGTTCCACTGTATAAAGTTTTTGATGCAATAATGCCCAGTTATTGCTAAAATAATGCACAGTTGATGTTCATGGTGATCATTCATTCGGAGAACACAGAAAGTATTCATCATAAATTAGGCCACGGTTATGTTTACTATCTATCGCTTTCATTCAATTTCTGTTATCTCTCCTCAGTGTCTGATCTTCTGAAAGTTCGTCTCAATTAAAGTTTTTAATCTCGGAATTAAGTCATTTCGTAATTCTCCTGATGTCTAGCACTTTGAATACATACAATGTTTTCACATACAAGCAAAATTTGAAGGGCGATATGTAAGTAGTTTTTTGTCCCTTTAAATGACGTGACTGAATTTATTGTGAATTATTTAATCTCCAGAAAGATATGCATTGAATGACAGACCAAAATCCATTCACTTGGATTTTACTGAAAATATCCACTGAAAGTCAAAGATCAACAACAATGACGTCAGCCCGGCAGATTAACCAATGAGCGAGCATATCTAATAACCGAGTACTGAGGAATGATCATAATGATCCCAGGTTTAATTAAAATACAGGTACAGGCGGTATATTAATTGTCACGGTCTGCTATTTACTTTCTATCGCAAAAATGACAGTCTGAACTCGTCAGCTTGGCACTTCAGAGAGTTTGTTTTCAGTCCAAAATGTCCGAAAGCAGGCCAAAATTATTTATTATTTATTTATTTATTGTTGTTTAAGGTCACATATTTATGCACAATGGCTAATCATGACCCTGACAGTTTTACGGGTGGAGGAAGCCGGAGTACCCGGAGAGAACCACCGAGCAACGACGACCAGGTGCCAGCTCCCCAACATCGTAACTCCGCACTGCAGCACAGGCAGGGTTAGATTGGTTGAAGACATGCGTCCCATCGACGTGCAGTACGCCTTAGTACACGGCGTCAACGTGCCCCCAAGGACATCACGCGGTAGCCGCAGGTGGGATTCGAACCGAGGACCTCTCGGCTTGCAGCCTGCACCTCTACCTACTGAGCCACCGCGCTCCCAGCAGGCCGAAATGTGAATGCTTCAAAAGTGTTGAAGGTAATACAGTACGTGGGGAGTGTATTATCACTAAATCACCCGTAGAGTGGAGATTCCACCCGAGCAAAAATTGCAAATTTGTTGCAAAGCATAACCGGCACCAGCAAAGTATCAGCCAATGGACCTCCGGGTTAAACGCGGAGGTCCATTGGCTGAAACATTGTTTTTGTTTTTTGTCGATATATACAAAATTTGAAAGTTATAGCTTGGGTGATAACTCCACTCCGCGGGTGTTTTAGTTACAATCCACTCTCCACGTACTGTAAATTAATAATGTAAGATGAGTTTGGTGATCTCGCGTGACTGAGGTCCCGGGATCTATCCCTTGTCGTAGAAAGTTCTCGAGGTGTCCGAACACTCTCTCTCAGCAACAATTGTGGGGTTGATGCAGTCACAGGATTGCTTATTATCGGATGGGGACGTAAAGGGGTTGTCCTTTGTGTGAACGTCTGCATGATAAATAAAAAAGCCTCACACATTTATTTTAACTTTTCACAAGATTTATCTCCAACTTCTCATAAAATCAGGGCATGGTTGTTGCGAAACAACCACGGCACGATTTAATGGTACATTCAATTGTCTAGTATGAAGGAATGATTGATAAGAAGCAGATTGCATACGTTTTTTGTTAATGTTAATAATGTTTATATCTAGAAACTTGATTCCCTTCACTCTGGTGTCGAAGTATCAAAATGTCAAGGTACAAAATTTAATGTTTACCAACTTGGAAGTTAACCAATCCAATCTTGTTTAAGAGAACTGCGTGAGATCTGTCAAACGACATTGAACTGATTAAATTACTATTTGCATTATGGGAAAACTTGGGGAAATAAATACTTCTCACCGACACCCCATACAATACAAAACACAAATATAGTGTTACATTATCACCCTCAATCCTCCACTTCGTCTCGGGCCTTAACATATTTTGCCCGAAAGGAAAATTTACTATAACAAATAAAACAAAGGTGAACATACACATTATAAATTATTGTGAGGAATGAACGGTGACATGTTATGAGTTCCGCGTCTCGGTTGAACATAAGTTCCAAGCGGCATAACTCAGACCATGTTACCGTCATTTCGTCACTATGACGTATTTGTTCCAATCAGACCCTACCCGTTTCCCGAAATCCACCACGTGAAATGAAAAGGGAAACTTGAAACGATAACAAGTAAATAAATTAAACCTGTCGTGTACCTCACGACTTCACATGACAAATAATCAGTAACTCAGATAAAGATTGAGGTTATTCCATCTCAGTTCATAATGTAAACCGATTTTGTAATTTTAAATAAAACTTCATTCGAACTTCGTCTGCGGTGCGTGTGAAAAAATGAAGCGGTTTTGAAATCACCTCGCTGATGAAATAATAGCAACACGAGCAACGTCAAGTGAAATATTTCATTTGATGACGTCAAATATATGATAATGGAGCTGTAAACCTACAAAAACAACTTTACGAGTTCTTGTCCGATCAGATCGAATGAATTTTAGTCTTTGTGGGACGGACTGATATTGTGTTTGTGGCTATCCTACTTCTACCGATGTGTATTACATGGCACTGGCCTGCCTGCAGTTTATCTGTGTCCCATGTTATAGAGACCTTCCCTGCGTGACATAAGTTAATCTTGGAGAGATATTTAAGCTAAACCGGTAATTACTAGCGTGGGTATATTCGATCTCAGTTCTAGGTCATATGTCGAATCGTCTTTCAGACTCTTCGACAGAGTCGAGGTGTCGTCTTCAATATGCCGTCTTGGATACCCATGCACGCTGGAAATAACCCGTATTAAATGAAATACAGTTAAAACTAGAAGTCCTGTCATGAAATGCGCACAAATAACACGTTGATATGCGCGTTAATCTACGCGTTATGGCCATTGTAAGGCTATCAAATTATGTACATATTACCTGTGCACAAGCAATGTCTCAGCCAATGGATCTCCGGGTAACCCGGCGGTCCATTGGCAGAAACATCGCCTGTGTTTGCTATGAGTAACCAGGAGAACCTGCCGTGCTTTGGATGCCGTTCGATATGGCAATTGCGCGCAATCCATACGAGCAATTAAGCCCAGATAAGCGCACACTTCGTGACAGGACTTCTAGTTTTAACTGTAGATAAGTCACTAATTATTTTTATTCTAATTATAAACCTATGACCTAATTGAATGTATAACGTATTTCTATTTTATTTTCACAGATATTTATTGAATGATATGGTTCTCCTTCTAAAGCATTTCTGTTCCGTTTTTTTTTCGCGGTATCTACTGAATGACCATCCAACCGTCTATAAAATTGTGCATTGTTATATTTCTGCAGACAATTTACGATGCGTTTTCATTCGATTTCTACAGGCATCCACTGGCTGACGTCGACCAGCGTATAAAATAATTATTTTTGATTTCTGAAGGTATATTTTGAATTACATTGGACAGTTTATAGTGTATGTCATTTGTCTGTAAATATGTCTACATAATCGCTCGGTTTAATCTACAGTGTATTTCTATTTCTGGACATATCCTTTGATTGAGCGAGCTGTAACTACTGAAAACAACATTTAGAAAATATATTTTTCTCTTCGGGGGCCAATCCCCTTGATTTGAAACGTCAATCAGTGCATGGGAGGCTCGAGGGGTAACTCTTTTTTATACAAGTATCCAGATAGGGCAGAGCACATTATCCGCGATAACATACATACAAATTCCGGCCTGCTCGGAGCGGATATTGACAATGTATACAAAATATGTATTTTAATGTCTTGCTTGATTTATTTCACTTGCTAATATTTTATTTGCTGTCATTAAACACTTTATTCTGATAGATTGACTTGTTTTATTTGCTTTCATTAAACACATTATTCTGATAGATTGACTTGTTCTACTGACTTTATTAATGGGAGCCAGATGGAGTTGTGTATTGGAACTATTCCTTGGAAACTATAAAATGACGACTAGTTTGGCATACATTTTATTGAAAACGTATAGGAAAATGTAAAACGGAAACCATTGTTCATTGTACAACACAATGTACTAATGTTCCCTTCTTTCAATGTTCACTGTCACTTCATAACACAACCGAAAACCAAAACTTAAAAGCAACCGGCGCTTGAGCACAGTAGTAGGAGAGCGATGAAACGTGCCCCCGCAGGGACCCCGGAAGTGACGTCATAAAGCATGTGCCTATGTTCTAGGGCACATTGTGTCACATTGTGCCTTTTCACATCACCACATATAAGCACATATCGGCACATAAAGCATGTGCCTATGTGCTAGGGCACATTGTATCACATTGTGCCTTTTCACATAAGCACATACGACATAAAGGGGTGCTGAAGGTCATATGTTTTTCAAAAAGGGGTGCCGAAATTGGGGTGCCCGGAGATATTGCCATTAGATATAGAGGTGATGAGAATCGGATGCAACTTCGCTGTAATAAGGGAAGATAACTCTGTACGATTACGTATATGTTATGAGAAATCAAGCAATCTGATTGGTTACTTATAATCTATATAAATGATCTAGATACAGGAAACAACAAGAGTACTTTGAATAGGGTCAGAACTAACAAGAATAGACCAGAGATTGCTAAATATAGTAATAATAAGGTAAACTGTTCCAGTTGATAGGCTCTTCTACGCTAATGGAGTACACTCCAGGACAAAGGCACATGCCCCGATAGACGAAAACTATTATATATATAGATAGAAGCAGAGAATTCTGAAAGAATTCGAAATAGTACAACTTGGCCGGTTGTTTGTGGTAAATCTACGAATCGGGAATTTGCTCTTCTACAAAGGAACACACCCCTGGTACCCCCTTGGTACTATAGCACTACACCGATAAATTGGGGAAATAAAGTCAATTTCGGTGATTTTGGGTGGATTTTGGTGATTTGGAGGGAGTATCGGGTTGTTTGTGGTAATTCTACGAATCGGGAAATTACTCTTCTACGAAGGAACACACCCTCCGAATATATCCCCGTCTTGTTAGAAGACTTTAGGCCACATAGCAACCACGTGCTACCATAAAAATCAAGATGGCCGCCTCCAGTATACAAAATGGACGACGCAAACACGTATCAACCTAAGAACACGCGCTGCACATGCGCACTAGGACCATGTGTCACTATGGAGATGACGTCACAAGATGGCCACTCAGGCGGGTTACCATGACAACCAAGCATGGCGCCATCAAGTCACGTGACATGCGGGGTTCCCCTACTACTGAGAACAACCACTACTGAACATAAATCCATTAAAATTCCATTAACATCCCATTAATATGATTATAATCCTCAAAAGTGGCCATTATTTCTTGCAGATTTTTTTTAATGGCGAAAATATCAATCCATTAAAAAGAGGAATTTATTGCCATTAACTGAAGGGCAACCCATTAAACTGGTATTGCTTTAAATATTTACTAACTTTTAGCCATTACTTGAAGCTATTAAAATTTTAATGGGGCATTAATTTTTATTTTTTTGTTCTTTAAAGGCCCTTATTTTCAGCATATTGTCTTTTTAAAACCCATTAAAAACACAGAGTCATACCAATGGGTCTTAAATTCCAAAGTATTTATTAATGAGCCATACAAATTATTAATGGGGCATTATTTTGGGTGTTTTAAAGCTCCTTATTTTAACACTTCTTTTTTAATGATATTATTAATTAAACAATGATATTAATGGGTCTTAATTAGAAAACAAAATTGTTAATGTGCCATTAATTTTTTCATGGGGCATTATTTTAAAGTCTTTAAAGGCCCCCATTTTTATAATAGCCATTAAATAGGCAAATGCATTTATTAATGGGACATCATTCATGACATTCCCATTAAAGTCACATGACACCCATTAAAAATGTGAAGTCGGGTGAACAGGATAGAATTAATGACACTGTAATTTTTAAAATAAGACCCGTGTATGGTACATCGACGTACCTTTTTGAACATTTTAATTCTTGGATATGTACCCATGGTTTACATAAGCAATGCCCAGAAGCTACTGTTATGGAAACATTTTGTGTATATGACTGCAGTCAGTAATGAAGTTATGATCACCACAGATAGAATACCACATCTGTTTGATCCCTATAACCTTCAGTGGGTTTCAAAGCTGATGAAAAAAAACTGTGAACATAGATAAGAAGTGGGTAAAATTTTCTCTTTGTTTGGAAGAAAGTTTAAGTCCTCGACTCCTTGACCAGTCTTGTAATGATGCCACATGTAGAGCTGAAGATTGGTCAGCTGTTTTCTTACAAGCTTGTTCATCCAATTACTGGTTGGTGTATCGCTTACTCATCAATCAATGCTTCATTTGCATGCATATCCCATACTCAGTCTAATTACTTTATGTGTTATGAAACAATACAAGGAAGAAAAGAAGGTGTTTTCGGATAAATTTATTGAGTTTGTGTGTATCAGAGACAAAAATAACCAGACTACTGTTCTGTTTATAGAAACATTTCCACATGTTGATTGTGATTAGAAACCTAACTTGTGGCATTGTACTACAGTACGTGGAGAGTGGATTGTAACTAAATTACCTGCGGAGTGGAGTCATCACCCAAGCTATAACTTTCAAATTTTGTACATATCGATAAAACACACAAGCAATGATTCAGCCAATGGACCTCCGGATTTAACCCAGAGGTCCGTTGGCTGAAACTTTGCTGGTGCTGGTTATGCTTTGCAACAAATTTCCAATTATTTTGCGGGTGGAATCTCCACTCTGCGGGTGATTTAGTGATAATACACTCTCCACGTACTGTACTTCTAAAAAGATTAAATCAAAGATCATAAGTGAAAATATAAATTTTATAGTAAATTTCCTTTCTTATTATACCTACCGAAATTGTTTACTACAGGCTTGCACTACAGTGGAAGAACCTAACTCGGATAAAATACTCTCTATTTTAATCTTTCCCAAGATTTGGGAAAGAAAAGTGGTGTAAAAACACCACGAAAAAAAATAAGCCAAAACTGGGCCGAGCGCCATCGGCGCACACCCAGTATGGGATGCTCTTCCAGGGTACAAATCAACGACTTCCGTAACAGTGCGCAATGCGTGAATTCGTCATTCTTTTGATTCCGAACAACACAGGAGTTATGTGATCAGCGGGGAGGAAGGATTCTTACCCGAATAAGAAGACGGGAGGGCCTCCATGTAAACAATTTCGGTAGGTATAATAAGAAAGGAAATTTACTATAAAATTTATATTTCTTATCAACCTACCTCAATTGTTTACTACAGGCTGAATAGACAAAAGGCTGGAGGGAATCACATAACCAACCCACACATAACTCAATAGCACTGGGACCGTGGACAGAGGAAGAGATCCCTAGGCCTATCAAACCATAGCATCACAAACATTAGAAAAGCCAATGAAAGCTGAGGCGTATGGTGAAGTGCGACGCACAGACAGAAAGGGCAGTAACAGCACAAAGCTGGAACTGACCCTAAAAAAAGCTGAAAAGCTTGGATAGACAACATCCTGAGCCGAAGAAAGAGGGCCCCAGTGTTCTCTGTCGGCTCCTGCAACTGTCGCAGATAAAAGGAGAATGTAGCATTTCTCCAGAAGGCTGCCAGTATAACATCAGTCATCCGACAACATGACAGAGTTATTAAAAGAGGAAGACAATGCACGCACCTCGTGGCAGAAAAAAACAATTGGTAATACAATCACCAGCAGCTAGACGAGCGGAAGCTGCACGAATAGCAAGACAAGTCCATCAAGAATTGGATGCAGGAGAGATCTGGCATGTGGGAAAACGCATATTCATCCAGGATAAAGGCGTGAACGCCCCCCACCCCCAAGCAGAGCAGCGCCCAAGAAAGTGACCATCTTGGAGTAAACTGCAAAGTCCTAGGCCTTTTCAAGGAAAAGAGCTGAACAAGCTTGGGGAGGCAAGGATGAGTGTCGAAACAATGCGGTATCACATAGGAAAAAATGTCTCCGAAGCATGGACATGTACCCATTGCTGGAGACCCCCAGAAAAAACATATACCAGAAACACCGCAAGCGGTGTGATCGAAGGAGTGACATAAGCAACAGAGTGATCGCACATCATCGACAGAAGAACCTTCCACTTTGCCACAGAGGCTAAACCAGAGGAGTGAGAGCCTCCTTGAAGAAAAGCAACTCCACTGCGTGTCTCAAAAAACAAATATGGAGGAGACAGGACCCGATAAAAGACATGTGCGAAGGCACAATGACGTCGGGTCAACTTGAAAACCTCCTCAGGCGACTTTGGCAAAGAAAGTCGCGAGGTAGCGGGAGACACGCCGGAACCGCCGCTAACAGAGAGTGGAGCAGATTGATCCACACCCACCGAAGCGACGGGTGTGATCGAAAGGATTCGACGACTGCAGGTTCATATCTGGGTGAGAACCTGAGGCGGAATCGGAACCGGTAGGAAGGCGTAGCCGACAAGACCATCCCAAAGGAGGGCCAGAGCGTCCACGGCGAAAGCCAGAGCATCTGGACACGGGGACACGAAAGTGTCCACCGGATGGTTCCAACGAGTCACAAGAGATCGATGGAACCCGCCATGTGGAGCAGCCACCTGGTGGAAACGACCCTGCCCCGACGGGACAGGGAGTCGGCTAGGACGTTGAGGCGACCGGGAAAGTGACGAACAGCCACACCGGCGTGGACATCCTGAGCGAGCAGTAGAAGATCCCAAGCCAATTCGTACATTGGAACAGAGTGCGTGCCGCCCTGGTTCCGAATGTAAGCAACCACCGTCGAATGGTCGGACAACAGAAGGACCTGGCGATTCGACAGGTGAGGGATCCACTGCCTGAAACGCAGAAGAAGAGCAAGAAGCCCCTTCTGGTTGATGTGTGGAGCTGCAGGATCCTGGTCCCACATCCCGTGAATGGAAAGACCTAGAGGATCCAACGTCGCACCCCATCCTAGATCGCTGGCATCTGCCGTCAGAACGCGATCGGACGTGGGTAAGTCCAACGGAACACCCCGCGAAAGCCACTGGACATCCGCCCAGAGGAGAAGGTGAGGATAAAGATATTCTGGAAACTGAAGCACCAGATCCAGAAAATCTACATTCGGCCTCCAACGACTGAACAGAAAGTGTTGGAGAGGTCTGACACGCAGCCAACCTAGAGGAATGAGATCTGTCACCGAACAGCAGAGACCGATGTGCCGGAGAAAACTCAAAGCCGTCGCGGATGTGGACTGGGACAGAGTCGGAGCAAAAGCTGAGAGAATCACAGCCTTGGCCTGGTGAACCGCCACCAAATTGAATTGTGTGCGGAAAGCCATCCCCAGATGATAAAACGACTGAGAAGGGACCAGGTCCGACTTCTCCTCGTTGACTCTGAAACGTAGCGACGTGAGCAAGCTCAACAGTGGCGACATCCGACTCCAGTAAGGCAGCATTGGAATGCCCCTGGAGGACATCGTCCAGATATGCCGAAGTAGTCACCCTGGACTGTGTGCGATGGAAAGCTATCACATGCGGCATCAGTCTGGTGAAGGCCCAAGGAACCAGGTTGAGGCCGAAAACTCGCTCCAGAAAAACGAACCTGAGATACTTCCGTAACGCCCAATGAATCGGAACGTGACTGTAAGCGTCTCGCAGGTCGAAGCTGGAAGCGAAATCTCCCTGGTGAATGAACGGAGGATCGACCTGAAAGTCTCCATGCTGAACTAGGGAGCAATGATAGACTGGTTCAGGAAACTCAGATCGAGAACCGGTCGGAGTCGGCCGTTCTTCTTCGGCACCAAGAACAGGCGGGAATAGAAACCCACTGACCTAATGTTCTTGATGACCTCAATCGCCCCCTTTGTCAGGAGATTGTCTATCTCCGTGGACAAAAGTTCCCGACGTAAAATGTCTGAAGGAACTGTGGTTGGAAAAGGCACCCTGGACAGAGTGGAGTGCCGTCGGAAGGATATTCGCAGCCCGGACCAAACAACATCTAGCATCCAAGAATCGGATGTGATGGTGGCCCAACGGTCTGCGAACTCTGCTATCCTTCCTCCAACCTGGGACGAGTCGAGGTGAGGACCTTCATTGCCCCGACGAGGCTCACGAGAGGAGAAAAACCTCCTCTACTGAATGAAGAATCATGGGACTTCCCTCAAGACTGCCGACGCTTACCCTTACCCCTTGAGTAAGAAGTAGAAGCGGTGGCAGAAGGATCAGCCCCTTTGCTTCGCAGAGGAAGCAGAGGGTATTTGTTAGGCTTGGAACGGCCCGTGCCTACCCTAGAAGGCTGATCAAGCTGAAGAAACAGCAGCTGATCGCTGGAATGACGTAGGACGTCATCCCGGACCGTCAACACAGAACCATGGAAAAGTTGCGGACCTGCCAAAAAGAGCAGATCGAAGAGTAAGATGCATGAGCGCCTGTACAGCACACGCAAAGGAGCCTGTACCTCGTCAAACTTATCTGAAGGCAGATAAGCAGCTAAAGCTGAGACGACGTGATCGGAGAGAGAAAACATACCAAGCAGCTCTCTCGATAAGCCCAATGTGGACTCCAGAGTCGTCATTGGAATGACGGCAGACTTGGACTTGGAAAGCCCGAGGGAATTGGAGTCCTGATCCAAAACCGTCAAAGTCTGGTAGACCGACGGATTGGCGGAATCGTAGGAACGATAACGCACCGGAGGCAAAAAGGTGCCAACCCTGGTGAAGAACGGAGCCTTCATAGCCTTGGAACGTAGCTTGGAGTCCAAGGCTGAAAATGCTTCAACCAACTGTACCGACGGGCACGGTCGAAGACGCCCAGAAGCAGGTTGTTCCATAGACTGTTGGCGCGCGACCGATGATCGCGGCCTGGCTGACACTGTTGACTGGTTAGATGGTTTGAGATCCGGAAGGAACCCAAACACGAAATCAAGAGCTGCCCATCAAGCATGTCTGACTCTTTCCCTGAGTCGGAAGACACATAGCCCATCGTGGGCAAACCAGCCGACGCCTCCCATGGTGGGATCAGAAAGCGGCATGTTTCCAATCCGGGAGGCGGCGCCATAGGGGGCGCCTGGAAACCACTCGCTGCCACGCTGGAAGCAACGGGAAGGCTCTTTGACAGAACCAGATTGAGTAAGGAGAGGGCCTCCCTGAGCTCACTGCCCATACTGGCCGGTTCGACAGGGGAACGAACCGGCAGAGTGGCTTCACCTCTGACCCTCTTAACCAACGAAGGGTCACGATCCTCCAAAAGACCCGATTTGGGACCGACGGGCGGCAGCCGAAAACGTCTGAAGGCAGACGTGTATAGGGGTGTGACACACCCCGAGGATCAACATAGCAGGAACTCATGAAAGTCACCGCTGACCTCTGCAGGGCAGGGCAGAAGGTCCAGGCTGCACAAAAGACGTTGGACCCCCAAAACTGGTCGTGTGGCCAGAATGAGTGGACGGAAACGCCACGGAGTTCATAGTGTCCCACTAAGAACAACCGAATCCAATGCCAACTGTGGTGCTCGACGGCGCAGAGACCACAGGAGAGGGTCCGGCCGGCAGCCACTTCCAACTTCGTCGAGTTGAAGTCAGGGAAGGCTGAGGCCGATACCCCCACGTCTACACAACCAGACACCGCAGCAGACCACTGCAGGTATAAAACTACTGTGTTCAATGGCTGAGAGGACACAGTAGGGAGGTTCAGTCGGTAGCCCCATTTGACTTCGCCGAGTGGAAGTCTGGGAAGGCTGAGGCCGAAACCCCACAACCACAACCACACTACAGACATCCCTGCAGACCCTGGCAGGGAGAAGCCGAGGCCGGCTAAAAACGGTGCCCAATGACGTTGTAGACGGAACAGCAGTGGCAGCAGATACGACGGGAGCTGTTGGAACTGGCGGAAAAAAGGCGACCCGAAACGATAGCGTCCACCACCCCCCGCGGGAGCGGGAGGAGCTGCACATCCCCCACGGAGGGGCTCAAACTCACACCGGACGTGGTCGAGTCAGGGGGCCCCGAAAAGACAGTGCCCCCCCCCCCCCCGCGGGGGCGGGAGGAGCTGCACATCCCCCACGGAGGGGGTAAACTCACATCAGACGTGGTCGAGTCGGGAGGCAGCATTCCACACCACCCGCGGGTGCGGACGAAACGGACACGAGAACGCACCAATGGCGAGGACAAAGGGAATTGCCCTAAAGGAACCGAACTGGAACGAACAGAGGTGAGAGCAGTAGAAGAAAAAGGCGAACTCAACAGAAACAGAAAGTAGAAGAACACCCTCAACTACGAGAGAAGGTGGCAGAACCAGACGGCCGACACCTACTCCAATAAATTTTTACCAACCGAAAAATTCATTGTCGAATCGCGATGACACGATGTCGCAAACAAAACATTCGCGAAAACGGAATAGTAAAAAATAAACAATGAGAATGTGGTTGAAAATATAAACGAGAATATATAAAACATAGTCCTGTTATTATACGATCTTCAGATCCATAATTCCAGTCACAGGAAAACCATTATCCACGAGTTGAATTATCACTGTTTCATAATGCAAATGGCGGAAACACATCCTGCTCGTGCTTCGGATAGAAAAAGAATGACGAATTGACGCATTGCGCACTGTTACGGAAGTAGTGGGTTTTGTACTATGGAAGAGCGTCCCGTACTGGGTGTGCGCCGATGGCGCTCGGCCCAGTTTTGGCTTATTTTTTTCGTGATGTTTTTACACCACTTTTCTTTCCCAAATCTTGGGAAAGATTAAAATAGAGAGTATTTTATCCGAGTTAGGTTCTTCCACTGTAGTGCAAGCCTGTAGTAAACAATTGAGGTAGGTTGATAAGAAATGAGTGACTTGTTGAAACCTTTGGTCTCGTCTTAAGAAAATGAATGTACTTGTTTTTTGGACAGGAGGAAATTGCCATTTAACTGTGAATAACCAAGGATTGACAAAATGTTTCCATAGAGATTTAATGAACACCAGAAGGTAAATTCCTCTTTAGCCTTTTAGTGTAATATATTAAGTAATCAAACATAGTATACACTATTTGGAGGTGAATTACCACTAAATCACAGTGGAGTACTTTTTCCACCCGACATATAATTATAATTTTTCTGATAAACAGAAGCAAAGTTTCAGTGGTCCATGAGCTAAAACTGTCCTAGTGATTGTCATTTGCTGTCAGATAATGTAAATATTAAATCGGATAGGAAATCAAACTCACTGTGGTTTAGTAGTGATAAGATGAATCAAATTCACTGTGGTTTAGTAGTAATAAGCTCTCCACATACAGTAGTGTGGTATGTAGTGGATTACATTGAAATCCAGCAAAACAGTGTTTCCACTCAGACAATTCTGGAACTATTTTACGGGGTTTTTTCACAAGATGGTCTTCAGCTACTTGTAAGTGAGTGTAGCTCGCACATGTATAGCGGAAAAAAAACATGAGAACAAACTTTCAGCCATGGCCAGCAGAAACATGCATATATAACGCAAATTTCAGGACAGACAATTTGAACAACTAAGGATGCAATATACACGGCCCAGGGTGGTCTTGCTTCTGTTCTACTGGATTCACTCAGTAAACCTGGTTCATGTAACTGACGGGCAGACAGTAGTTCACCCAAGTGGAGAAAATTAATGTTGTCTAGTTGGACAGAACTTCTGGAATTTGTTCTGAACCTCTTGACAACTTGGACATGAAATTCGAACAAAGTACTTAACTGCGTGAGTGCCAGAATCCAATATTAGGGTTTTAAAGGAACGTGAAAGTACCACTATAGCAAACATTAATCTTCACTGTGGTTTCTGATCAAGTCTTGGCTGCCTATTACTTGATCAGAAACCACAGTGAAGATTAATGCTTGGTAATTAAGACTTGAAGTATTAACTTAAGCACTCTACAACAATGATAAATGATAAATGATAATCATATATATAATACATGTAAGAGTGTCTCTCTCGATTATCCATCGAAAGAATATCAAAATATGATCTGAGAAGTTACGCGCAAACTGAGAAGCCTATTTCTGAGATTTAAGAGCCAGGTCCTGATGTTTCAGAACCAAATACGCACTGGCGCATGCCCAAGTCGGTCCCTGAATAAATAACAACAGCATTAGAACAAAGTGTCAACCATGGCCAGCAGGAACATGCATATATAATGAAAATTTCAGGTTTTCAGGCAATTTGAACATCTAAGGATGCAATATGCAAGAGCCAGGGGTGCTCTTGTTCCTGTTCTACTGGATACATCCAGTAAACTCGATTCATGTAACTGAAGAACAGACAGTAGTTCACCCAAGTGGAAACCTGTTTTCTTGTTGGACAGTATTTCTGGAATTTGTTCTGAACCTCTTGACAACTTGGACATCAAATTTAAACGAAGTACTTAACTGAGTGAGTGCCAGAATCCAATATTAGGGTTTTAAAGGAACGTGAAAGTACCACGCTAAACTCTTATTATTTACTTCTTCATGTTTAAGATTTGTTAGACAGAAAGTGGAGAACTCTTTTCTTCTTATTAGACAGTATTTCTGAAATGTGTTCTTTACATTTAAAACTTGGACCTTGAATTGGGACAAAGCATTAGCATCACTTACCCGATTGAGTGTTGGAAACCACTATTGGGGCCTTAAAGAAATAAGAGGGTACCATGCTAAAGTCTTATGCCCCCGACCCCTAGAGGTGGTTTGAGGCATATGTATGGAGCCTAGCTGAATGATCTGCACGTATGTCTGGCCATTCGAACTTTTGACATTATAACATTTGCATCGGTTGACAGACTTTGATGTCCTTTGGCATGGTGATAGATCTCCTTGGGAGAGAAAATATCAACTTAAAGAGAGTTTCGTCCACCACTACCCCCAGAGTTTATGACCCTTGTTCGACTTAAAAAAACTGTCGAAATGTCCGTCCATACGAACATTTTGCTGCATAACTTGTGGACCGGTCGACAGGCTTTGATGTCTTTGGGTATGGCGATAGATCGCAATAGGGGGGGGGGGGGGGGTCGGGGGGCGGGGGTGGTGAGGGGGTAAAGAACATCCAGTTAATGAGGGCTTATTCACTACTACCACCACCACAGTTCTGACCCTTGATCGACTTAGAAAACTGTCGAAATGTCCGTCCATACGAACATTTTGCTGTATAACTTGTGAACCGGTCGGCAGGTTTTTATGTCTTTGGGCATGGTGATAGATCGCAATGGGAGGGAGAGGGGGGGGGGTGAGGGGGTGAAGAACATCCCGTTGATGTGGGTTTATTCATTACTTCCCACCACAGTTATGACCCTTGATCGACTTAGAAAACTGTCGAAATGTCCGTCCATACAAACATTTTGTTGTATAACTTGTGAACCGATCGACAGGTTTTGATGTCTTTGGGTATGGTGATAGATCGCAATAGGTGGGGCGGGGGGAGGGGGGTGAGGGTGTGAAGAACATCCAGTTACTGTGGGTTTATTCATTACTACCCACCACAGTTATGACCCTTGATCAACTTAGAAAACTGTCGAAATGTCAATCCGTACGAACATTTTGCCTTATTGACAGATTTCGACGTCAGTTGATGTGGTGATTGATCATCATTTGTGCAAAGATACCCACGCAGAGCGGCTCTCGTCCATCACTATCTACCAGAGTTATGACCTTTGTTCGACTGTGGAATATTTTGCGTTATTAGTTTTGACAGACTTCTATATCCACATAACGCTGGTGGGCATAGTAAATAATATACAGTACGTACGTGGAGAGTGGATTGTATCTAAATCACCCGCGGAGTGGAGTTATCACCCAAGCTATAACTTTTAAATTGATTGTGTACATATCGACAAAAAACAAAAGCAATGTTTCAGCCAATGGACCTCCGGGTTTAACCCGGAGGTCCATTGTCTGAAACTTTGCTTGTGCTGGTAATGCTTTGCAACAAATTTGCAATTATTCTTTGGATGGAATCCCCACTCTGCGAGTGATTTAGTGATAATACACTCTCCACGTACTGTATATATGAGTAAATAAATTGATTTACACTCTCCTAGCATTTGATTGGGGCATTTTCAATGCTTTGCATTACACTTTATTTATAGTTTTCCTTTATTAAACATTATTTATGATTGTCTACATTCTCCAATAATTTGTAATAAAATCATATTGCTGAGCAAATTTAGATACCATAATCTAACACTTAAACAGTTAAAAAGAAATGTTCTTTGTGTCTGCAAACTATTAACAGGTATTTGTCACCATATTGTAAAGATTAAAAAATGAGAAAATATGGAATCTGATTATGAATGTACATTTTTTTTGTAATTTAAATGTTGAATATAAAACATTCTTTGAATGAGCAAAACTCATAGGTAACCATCACTGAATCCTTGTGGGACCCCAGGGAAGATGAGCAGTGCGTGTTTGCTGCTGTTCACAAATTCTGCCTCTATTTTATGTGCGAACCCATAACCAATGTCCAGGGAGAGAGAGAGGGGGAGTCCTCTAAAATGTGCAAGATACTAGGTATAAATTATTGGCTAGTCTTGAATTTATTCTTGTGTTGTGATTGCACTATGGCAGTAGATGCTGAAAGTGACTGGCATAGAACTTTGTAGAATTCCTAGAAAATCCAAGGAAATGATAATTGTCATGGAATTTATGTGATTGGTAAAAATTTCTTAGCTTCCTTGGAACAAGTTCTATGGAATTACCATGTACAGCTGTTGTTCCCCATGGACATACGTTGGAAATAGTCTGGAAAAAAGGCACGGAAAACTGGACTTTGAAAATCTGTCAGCTGAAATATTTTTCATTTTTGGACTTCGATTATTATTTTCAGCATAGAAATTTGTCTGGATCCGAAAAAAGACTAAGGAAAATTACCCACTGACAATGAGACTTCCAACTTAAATATTATTTCTTGTGTTTGAGAAACAATGCTTATCGCTAATTCTTCAATAAAGAGTTGCTTACGTGCCTCGTGTTTTTTTCGTGTGTTTTACATGCAAGACGGAGTGTGATCGTGCTGCGACACATCAACGGGAAACACGTAATTTTCAAACCATTAACATTAAACATTTGGCCTGGAAATAGGGTCTTCTGTTTGACTACATATTTGAGAGGCAATACGAAAGCTAACACATATTTTAATATACTCTCCCAAAAAAGAAAGTGTGCATGCTAAAAAAGAACACTAAAAAAAGATATATATCATTTTCATTCATGGAAATTTTATTCAATCACAGATGAATCAATTTGTGATCAACACGAGAAATTTCATTACGCTAACGAATACTCTTGGTGCCATGGCGAGTCAAAGACACGAAGGGTCAAACACAAAAGTCACACACTCAATATCTGGTATGACCTCCGTCTGCATCGACTACTGCTGTGCATCAACGCCTCATGGAAGCGAAGAAGTTAGCATGGAAGTGTTGTGGGATGTTGTTCCATATTCTGATAAGCTGTCTTTGAAGTTCCACAAGCGTTGACGGTGCATGGGGAAGCCGGCGTAGCTGACGTTTCATTTCGTCCCATACGTGCTCAATGGGCGAGATATCGGGCGAATTTGCGGGCCAGGGAAGAACATCCACTTTTGTTGCTGCAGATACTGTTGAACAACACGAGCTGCGTGGGATAGGGCGTTGTCCTGCTGTAGAATGACGCCGGGGCCGTGACGTAACGTCAAAATCGGCCGAATTGCAGGTCTTCGATGACGTAAGCCGTATTCTCTCAGCCGGTTGATTACTGTTTGAGGATGTATCCGTCTCAGGTTAGGGATGTTCCTGGCTGTCGTCGTTGCCGTTTGTTGCCGGTTCCGGAGATGGACGACACGGATATACCGATCTTGTGCAGGGGTGGTAACTCGGGGTCTCCCGGAGCGGGTTCGGTCTCGAACGTCATCATGTTGTGCATGTCGATGGACTAGCCTGTCTACAGTTTTACGGTGGCAGTTCAAGGGCTGGGCAACCTCTCTGTGTGTTCTGCCAGCTCTAATCATACCCAGGGCAAGGAGACGTTGATTCATTGTCAATCTTGGCATGCTAATGTGGAGTCGTTTTAACAGCAGCGCAAGTTTGAATGTGAACGATAGGAAGGCCTTACTTTAGTGTTTAAATACCCAAGGATTCACACTGCTGCATGCATTTTCAGACTCTCCACGTGCAAAACATGCCTTTTCACAAACGTGCAGCACGTCATTTAACGTTAATGCAATTTTAACGGGGAAAGCTGTTTTTGTGTTCAATATAACTTATTCATGAACAGGTTAACACTCTTTACACCTACGAAATTATTTTTTTGGAGTTTGATCAATTTCTGCAATGCACACTTTCTTTTTTGGTCGAGTATATATTGTAAAATAATGGGCCTGTCAGTCAGTTTGTCTAGTGCCCTGGTGTGCATGCTAAAAAAGAACACTAAAAAAAGATATATATCATTTTCATTCATGGAAATTTTATTCAGTCACAGATGAATCAATTTGTGATCAACACGAGAAATTTCATTACGCTAACGAATACTCTTGGTGCCATGGCGAGTCAAAGACACGAAGGGTCAAACACAAAAGTCACACACTCAATATCTGGTATGACCTCCGTCTGCATCGACTACTGCTGTGCATCAACGCCTCATGGAAGCGAACAAGTTAGCATGGAAGTGTTGTGGGATGTTGTTCCATATTCTGATAAGCTGTCTTTGAAGTTCCACAAGCGTTGACGGTGCATGGGGAAGCCGGCGTAGCTGACGTTTCATTTCGTCCCATACGTGCTCAATGGGCGAGATATCGGGCGAATTTGCGGGCCAGGGAAGAACATCCACTTTTGTTGCTGCAGATACTGTTGAACAACACGAGCTGCGTGGGATCGGGCGTTGTCCTGCTGTAGAATGACGCCGGGGCCGTGACGTAACGTCAAAATCGGCCGAATTGCAGGTCTTCGATGACGTAAGCCGTATTCTCTCAGCCGGTTGATTACTGTTTGAGGATGTATCCGTCTCAGGTTAGGGATGTTCCTGGCTGTCGTCGTTGCCGTTTGTTGCCGGTTCCGGAGATGGACGACACGGATATACCGATCTTGTGCAGGGGTGGTAACTCGGGGTCTCCCGGAGCGGGTTCGGTCTCGAACGTATATAATAGGTCTGATTGCCTCGTAGCTCTTTCTGAGGTATGTCCTAATTGTTTAAAGAAGGAATGAAATGACGAAGGAAGTTCCCCCTTTTCCCAATCGAAAATGAAGAGGCAGGCTTGAAGTTTGAACAAATCATTAATTTTGAGTATATTATCATTGGCAAACAGGGGATCAGTATGGGCATTATATTTTGAATTATTAATAATGCGTTTCTGCATGATGAAGATTTTCCTAATTGCTCGGGCGCTACCCCAAATATGTATGCCATATAACAGTTGACTGTGGATGAGGGCGAAATATAGTGTTTTCATGGCCCTATGTGGCAGAATTTTTTTCACCTTGTTTAAAGAGTAATTTATTCGTCCTATTTTAGAGCACAGTTGCGAAATGTGAGCACTATACGAAAGGTTATCGTCAATGTAAATGCCAAGAAACTTCAGTGATTTTTACGTTTCGTTGCGTCCTATTCGTTTTATCGTTTTGTCTTGTATATGTATATTTAGATTTTCTATGACTCTCGTCTTATGAGTTGGATTTATAAGGACATATTTAGTTTTACTTGCATTCAGGACAAGCTGGTTAGCTGAGCACCAATCACTTAGTTTACTTAATTCATCATTTATGTGGTTAGCTAATATATTTGCATTAGAACCAGACGCGTAGGCTGTAGTGTCATCTGCAAAAGAAAGTATGTTCAGCAATGTTGAGCGACAGATATCGTTTGTATACAGCAGAAATAGAATGGGACCGAGTACAGAACCCTGGGGGACTCCACATGTTATTTGACTCATTTCAGATTTATATTCACCATATTTCGTGTACTGAGTGCTGTCGGATAGGTAACTTTTAAACCAATCATTACTAATTCCCCTGAATCCATATCTTTCCAGTTTAGTTAACAGTATTCTGTGGTTTATGGTATCAACAGCTTTTGAAAAATCAATAAATACTGCTAATGTTATGTCTTTAGTTGGTTTGTTATTTTCGATGCCAATATGTCTAAGAAGTTGCATAACAGGATGTATAGTGCTGTGTTTTTTTCTGAAACCATATTGATGCTGGTAAAGAATATCAAATGTATTCAGATAGTTTACAATTCTATTTGCCATTAGTTTTTCTACCATTTTTGAAAAGACTGGTAAGATACTTATCGGTCTATAGTTATTAGATAGATTTTCGTCTCCGGTTTTAAAAATTGGGATCACATTGGCGATTTTCATTCTAGTTGGCACAACTCCGCTGGTAAAGGATTGATTAGCAATATGGGCAATTATTTGAGCAATTACATTTATGCCGTTCTTCAAAAGATATGTCGTAATGCCATCACAGTCGTCGGAGTTTTTGGCCTTCAATCTATTAGCTATATTTGTTACTTCAGATGGGGTTACGGGTGTTATGAAAAAGTTGTTTTGGTTAGGGAAATCCATGTAGTCTATAAACGACTTGCCTGTTTGTATTAGTTGCTCAGTGGTGCGTCTTCCTATGTTTATAAAGAAGTTATTAAAATCGTATGCTATTTCATGCGGGTCATTTATTTCATGGTTATTATCTTTAACAAAGCTAGAAGGCATATTGGCAGTGCGCTTTGCCTTATTTATTGTTTCATTTAAAATCTTCCAGGTTCCTCTCAAATTATTTTTATTGTCATTTAGTACTTTATTGAAGTACTTTGCTTTTTAATTCTATTAAAAATTTTACAATAATTTTTATAATTTTTTATATTTTGTTCTGTTGGGAATTTAATTGTTTTAATGTAGAATTTTGTCTTGGTATTTGATGACTTCATGAGGCCCTTAGATATCCACGGTTGCTGTCTGATATATTTTTTCTTCAGTTGCACGTTTACCAAAGGGAATGCCTGTTCAAAAGCGGTAGAATAAATATTCATAAAACTCTCATATGCCGTGTTGGGCAGGTTGTTTCAAAAATAGGCGAAAAATCGCTTCGCGAAAGAAGTGACATAAACGTAGCCAGGTTGGTAGCACTGAAATTGCGTTTGTACGCCATTTTCGGGATATCCTTTTGGGGAGCATTTTCTTCTACATAGAATATACCAAAATGGTCAGAGACATCTGTGACAATTATTCCAGACAAGCCGTTGGAGGATATTTTATTTGAGAAAATATGATCTATCAAAGTTGCTGAATGACTGGTTATTCGAGTCGGCTTGGTGATACGAGGTATGAATCCCTGGCTCACCATGAGGTCGAGGTAATTTTGAGTTTTGGAATGAGAATTTGTTTTTAATAGGTCAATATTTAAGTCGCCCATATACGCCTCTTTATTTTCATGATTAATTATATCAGTAATTTCATTTAGTTTTGTAAGGAAGAGATCTATATCTGCTTTAGGCCGGGTGTTAGGTCTGTATATGACTCCAATTAATTTTTTCGTGTTATTTATTTTCATTTCAATAAATAGGGACTCGGTTGCATGGGGAATGAAGACAGACAAGTCGTTTCGTATTGAGGAGGCAATACCCTCCTTCACATAGACACCCACACCACCTCGCCCATCGTCTCCTTCAGGTCGGATATTTTTAATGAGTGGGTGATAATCTTCTAGACAATATGACATGTTGGACGATATTCGAAAAATTTCGGTTAACCCTATGTAACCGCATTGGAACTATCACAAATAACAATGCAGAGTTTACTAATCAATGTGGGTTCTTTATTCTAACACAGAATCATCAAAAATCAACATGAACATCTACATGAACAAGAACCCTGAAATTACAATAAAATAATCGGTTACAAATGGCGCCCAACAACAGACTTCTACACAGTGACGATTTTCATCATGGATTCTTTTCTTCTGTGGATGGACTTCAACATTTTCTTCTAGAACTTAAATTATCAAACATCTAACACTGATATATCAGTAGGGCTTGGCGACTTGGTCCTATACAGTAATACTGGCGGGTAGTGTAGGATTAGACGAGGTGCAGACGAACCCAGAATTTGATCTCGTAAAAGTCTATAACGATAGAACATGCGAAATACCTGATGAAGGAGACTCCTTATTTAGAGACTTTAGTGGTGATTGTAAATACTATTGTCCCAATGAACTTAAATTATCAAACATCAACTGTACCGAGCAACTCTCGATGTTTCATATTAACTGCCAAAGTCTAAGTGCCCATTGGGACCCCCTAAATGAACTACTGGCCGATCTTCAGGACTCCGAAAATGCCTTTAATATTATCGGGTTAACGAAATTTTTCGAATACCGTCCAACATGTCATATTGTCTAGAAGATTATCACCCACTCATTAAAAATAGTCCCCGCGAATCCGAGTTGAGCTTTTTTAGTTATAGCGTTTTTTTGATGAAAAAAAAAAATTAAAAAAAAATTCGACCCAGCTCCATATTTCTCATTCTTATTCGCCTTAGTAGGGTGAGAATCATAAATATCGTGCTGAATTATATTGAGAATACATATCCCCAACAGAAAATGCCAACTTTGTACCAATCCTCACACTCAATGGTGAAATATTCACGAAAATGTACAAAATTACGAAAAAAAAATTATTGTTTTCATACACACAACGGTACACAACGTCCATTAAATCAAATCTACGACTACTTTGGGAGTTAAATTATATATCAAAAATTGCAGAAAAGCAGTGGCTTTATAATGATATATAACAATAGTCATTTATTCCATAATGAACTGGTGAAACGTGTGAAATATGAACCATACCCCCTAAACTCAAATTCAAACACAAATTGCCATTACAAAACTTGTGTTTGAAGAAAGCCGAACACTAGATAACATAGACTGCACAGAAATCAATGAAATATTCTGTGGACTTGCCAGAGGTGACTGTACAACAGCTGACGCTGTCAATCAAGAAAGTGTCAACCATCTACTGTCAAAATTACACGAACTGCTCCAGAATGCGTCCGTAGGACGCACAGGAAAGCTTTGGGTACAATACTACGAGCAAATAGGTCTTCTCCAGTTGTTCTTGAGAGCAGAACGCACAGGCGACTGGGAACTCCACACATATTGTGTTCGCAATATGATTCCAGTATTTCACGCAGGTGGTCATTTTGCATACGCAAAAAGTTCTTATCTCTATTTGCAGCAGATGAATGAGCTAACAGAAATAATGCAACAGGATGATTTGAAGTTGTTCACTGAGAAAGGTTACTTTACCATAAGGCGCTCAGATAAATTCTGGGACGGGATATATTCTGATCAGACCATAGAGCAGTGTTTAATGAGAATGTTCAAGCTCCCTGGTGGTCTCACACATGGCAGGGGAATAACCGATAGCACTGTTGCGAAATGGGTACATGGACTACCTCTTTGCCTTCCGATATGTAATGCTCTCGAAAATTTTGTTCATGTTCACACTGGTCATGGCAAAGAACATCGGGATCTCCGTCAAAGTTCACAATTGACTGATGCCAATGATATCACCAAATTATTGAACTGGCTCAGAGTGCATTCCCCCTTTCAGAATAGAGATCCACTACAATTAGTCTCTATAGCGACCGGGCTTGTGGCCGACGAAACTGTGAACTGTGACCAAGTTCGCAAAATTGGTGAATGTTGCGTATCGAATGTTGTAAGCAAAACATTCAACAGCATCAAACTACGACTTGTTGACACTGTGAAGTCTTTCGCGTCGATGGCAAATAGCATCAAAGTCCGTGGAAGTAAGGTAGTGATTGACCCCACAATTCTGTTCAACCGCATCACATGTGTTATTCAGTCACAAGCAGAGATGAAAGAGTATCTCAAATATGAACTCGCCCCGAAACCACCAGCATTGTTTGATTCTGCTGAAATGAGGAAGACACAGAAAAGCACGCTCGGTAAGATCCTCAAAACATACGGTTCCGAGCAAACTAAAATCCCAGAACATTCTCTGTTTGTTGTAGATGGTGGATTTTTATTGAGGGCAGTTGGCCTAAACAGTCGTCATATAAGGACATATGTACATCATATTCCAATTATCTAGTGAGACATTTTGGGGCGAACGTCGTGGTTGTTTTTGATGGTTATGCTTGTACAATGTCGACAAAGGGCATGGAACAAGCCCGTAGATCTAAAGACAGGTATTCCATTGATATCAATATCTCACCCGAGTTACCAGCCACCACACCCCAATCCGATTTCCTTGCAAATGCCAAGAACAAAACCCAACTGATCGATCTTCTAATGCAGGAGCTATCTGCTATCAATATTTAGTCCAAGCAGGCCGAGGCTGATGCTGATGTACTGATAGCCGAAACTGCACTTGACATCGCTCAAGATGACAACAATGTTGTCGTTGTGGGAACAGACACAGACTTGTTAGTCATTCTTACCTCTCGAGTTCAACCGGGATGTAATATTCACATGATGTATTCCATTACCCCAAACTTACTAGTTTCAGTTAGTGAAATAGCAACCAAAATGGGTTACCATAGAAGCAACCTCCTTGTAGCACATTCTATAAGTGGTTGTGACACTACTTCTGCACTCTTTCGAGTTGGTAAGAAGAAAGTATTCAGTACAATTGTCTCCGATGTTACTAGCGACTCACAACAGTATGTCAACACAATTTTGGCGGATGACAGTACACCAAGTGCAGTAGACGCTGCCGGGAAACAACTTCTCCTGATCTTATACGGGAGTAAAACTGTTTCCTCTCTCGACCAATATAGATATGTCACTTACAAGCGTTATGTAGCAAAATGTAAACTGAATAAACCCATCGACCTAGCCTCACTCCCACCAAGCAGCGATGCTGCACAACAACATGTCTACAGATGTTATCTCCAGGTCCAACAATGGCTGGGCACTTCGCTTCCTCCGACGGATTGGGGGTGGTCGCTAGACAATGGACTTCTTGTACCGACTGCAGCCACAAAGCCATGTGCCCCCGATAACCTACTGAATCGGACCAGTTGTGGTTGCAAGAGTGCTTGTACAAAAAGGTGTGGGTGGAAGAAGGCAGGACTCTCTTGCTCAGGTTTGTGTAATTGCAGTTCGGATTCTTGTAACAACCACAGAAACACTGTCCTGTCGGAAATTTCTGAGTTCGATGAATAATATGTATATAGGTCATGTCATTTCTGTATATAGCGTTGTTAATAGTCAATGTAACTTAATCCATGTTGATTGATTTGTACATTCTGTAAATATTATTTATTGATTTTTGTACATTCTGTAAATATTATTTATTGATCTAATGCTGCCAGACACAGACGTGTCTGTTCGGTCCCAAGCCCGAAAATAGTTGAGTTCTCATGCTGACGAATTTTATGCCAAAAGGGGAACTCGGCCAGAAGCAGAGGGGGTCTTCCATAATGTCTATTTTGTAAGCAATGATAAAAGTCTTCAAATGGTGGTGGATTTTTTATCGTCTGTCCAACTAACATCCCGTTCTGTACTACGACCCTTTGGGCAAATCCGTTAGGAAAATCGTCATTTTTTGCGTAAATCCGATACTTTTTTGTGAATTTTCAATAATTTTTCGCAGAAATTGTCACAGAATGCACATTTTCCTCTAGGTAAATGTATATTAGACATTATGTAGCTCGAAATACACGTAAACAAAAAATACAGTTGGATCAATTCGAGGTTACAAAGATCGTGCGATTTTTTTTTATTTTTTTCAAACGCGTTTTCGAAAAAAGGCTGTCGAAAAAAAAGCTCAACTAGGATTTTAGGGGACTTTTGTCTAATCGTTCAGTGACATGTACTCGACATTCCCTGAAAAAAATCAGCTTTCTCCGATTTTTTTCCCTAGTGAAACCTAATGTTCTTGGGCTATTGGAGTATTGTGTTTGATGACGCCGATTGCTGCCAAGGTACAATAATTCCGTGATTTGTCGTGCCCTTTTGACACAGTTTGCCATTTCATTTCCTTGTCGAAAGACTGACACTGTTTTTTTCATCATAACAGACATATATTTCTCGTGCGAACTGGACTAATTATTTTAATTTATTTTGGTTCGCACGCATGGATATGCGAAATCAAACACAGAACTCGTTCTCACCATGACCTATTGTGTCATTTATCAAAAACTACCCACAGCATAATTTTTGTGTTTGAAATTCTTTTAGGACTATTGACCCAAAAGACCAACGGGTAATTTATAGCTAACTTAATCAACATTGAATATTATCAGGATCAATACTCGTCGATATATTATACTGAATATTTACCTCTTACCCTACGCGGATAACAACGACACATGTATAATAGTTTGGAACAACTAAAAGCTTACAAATTTCGTCAAAAACCACTGCCTACGACCACCTACTGATACAAGCTCAAGGAGCTCGTTCCAGTGAGGGGCCATACGCTGCGTATCCGTGACGAAAATAGAAGATGTGATCAGATTTGAATGGAGGTTTTGATCATAGAGCTAACTGGTTTCTGCTGTTATGCCGGACAAAGGGTGAGCTCTATTCCAATTAATGCTTATTTTCACGTGGCTAACCATGCACGGCACGGGGTCAACAATGTAGTGTGACTAATTATTTATACATGCATTAATATGCCATGCAAGATATTGACCCCCTTCGTACCAATATTTCTTTTATACATCTAATTAATCATTCACTATATTCTTTATTGTGCACGTGAAACTAGACGTGCACAGCAAAACTAGTGATATTTGAACGGGGCCAACATGCATGTTTATGCACGGTGAACCCGTTCAACGATCACACGCTAAATAATATATAGGCTATTTCATGCAACTTCGCCAGTATTGAGTATTAGCTCCCACCAGCACAGTACATTAACAACATTAGCATGCATGAATATGCTATGCCAGATATTGACCCTGTTCCCGCATGTACTTAATTTATATATCTCACTAACCTTCCAATTTTCCTGTGAATGTCCATGTGACTAATCAGCACAGCATAAAAGGTGATAGTCGAATGGGGCCACCGTGCATATTCATGTACTATGGCCCCGTTCAACCATCACCACGTTATGTGAAGTTTTGATTTATTCATGCAACTCCGCAGGTATTTACTATTAGCTCAGCCAGTACTGTACACTGCCGGGATCAACATGTATGAATATGTCATTTTATAGAAATAACAGATCTCTCACCATTTTCCTTGACAAATGCATATGACTAATCCCACATAGCATGAGAGGTGATAGCTGAATGGGACCATCGAACATATTCATGCACGATTGTTCCACTCAACCATCACCAGTTATTTAAAATGTTGGTTAGTTCCTGAAACTCCTCCAGTATTTACCAATACCTCATCCAGTACCGTATGCTGTCAGGATCAACATACATGAATACGCCACGCGGGATATTAACCGTTTCTCGTCGATACTTATTTTATACACCCAACAAGCCATTCACAACAAACATTATTTTATACAAGTGGCTACATTGGAAAGTGAGGGGTCACAGTATGAATAATAGTCCAATTCACGCATCCACCAACCACATTCCCACTATTTCTTGTTATAGCACTGACATTGCGCCGCCAAACATAATCAAAATGTCAGTAATACTCTTTAAGAGATATTACCTCATGGGTATGGCCATAGACGTTGAATCCATTTCCACCAACACTTTTTATATAATATTTATGCAAGCTGTCAGTATTGAATTATTAACCCTACCAATATTGAATATAACCAGAGTTTGGGCGCATGGATACACCCCATTTCTACGGTTGCTGGTTATACAAGACCATTACAATAATAAAGATTCGTACACATCAATACAGCCAAAATATCAGTACCAGGGTTACCGCGCCAGAACATGCCCCACCGGAACTGCCAAACGCGTTGGTAATTCCAGCCATGCATGTTCGTGCACAGTAATACCATGTCCCCATATTACTTATTATATAAAATTCAGGCATATTTGTGCTTCCCCTCCGAAATTGTGTATGAGAATGCTGTACCAGTGATTAACCCCATTCCCACCAATACTTATTTTATACATGTACTAACCCTCTACAGAACAGCATTATCTGGATATTATGTTATGTTATATAATGATATGTTACAAGACATAACCCTTTGGGCCAACAGAACGTTAATTATGGGAGGGGCACTGTATCAAGGTGGTCATTATATGTCCCCAAAACACAACCTGTGACCACTCACCAGAACGAGTTAAACGAGCTCGTTCTAGTGAGGGGTCACAAGCTACGCCTCTGAGACAAAAAAAATAAAGAAAAACATAATAGAATTTGAATGACGTTTTGTAAAAAGTGCTAGGCGCTTTTTTCGTTACGTTTGGGCAAAGGGTTAAAACGAATTGTGACAAGGCGTTTTATTATATGACTAACCATGCTGGCCACGTACTGTGCAGACTTGAAACATGCTGTACTATGTATATTATTTATAGTTTATAGGTATACAGAAGTTGTTTAAAAAGGCATTGACTCATTTTAGCAAAAGACCTTCGTTGGCCTTTAAGGGGAAGGGGGGGGGGGGGGATCACTATACAACATGGAGGCGTCATTGATTGGAAATGCACAAAAATACCCACAATTTGGCATTCATTCAACCATCGAGGTCTATTAGGGACAGTAGCATTTCTCTCTCCAGCTGTCTCTGTGCAATGTTGGGGACATTAAGGACGGATGTCACAATTATAGGGCTCCAACAATTGAAGAGCACCTACGGGCACTTACGAATATCTACAGTTTGACAATCAACTCAGCATCCAGTGATTCAGCATTCAGTGATTCTGGAATTGTTGGTTCACAAGAGCCACAGACGGAAGTTAACACTTCGCAGCATCACATTCATCACATGAATACACATTTTAGTAAAATTATCGATGAGTCAAGTTGGTCAAGCTGATAATTTCTCTAGGTCCTTCCTCGACCTGATAGTCAGTATTTGACCATCAAGCATCTTAATAAAAAGTTTCCCATCGGCTGTCCAGCAATCATCCACCTTTTTGGCCTTCCGCAGTAGCAGTTCATCCTTAAATAGGCCCAGCTTAAACTTGGTCAGGTCTTCGTTAACAAAACACCTCTCGAATCCCGGAATTTTATATTTCAGCTTAGTCCTCTCTTTGAATAACTTCCTCCTGGCTCTATAACTGGTGAATCGGACAATAATTTGACGTGTCCTGTCTTCGAGTTTGGGACCAACTCTGTGTGAACGATCTATGTCACTAATATCAAGCCTAGTCTGCAATTTACCAGCTAGATCCAAAACAATTTGGTCTGTATTCTCGTTTCCATCCTCTTTTATGCCACTCACTCTTAAACTGTATCTTCGTGTGTATTGTTCTAATTCGTCCACTCTTAACTCGAGGTCATCGTTCCGCTCTGTCAACTTAGAATTTTCACTTTTTAACGCTGCAATGTCAACCCTCATATCTTTTGTCGCCTCCTTCACAGCCGTTCTGATGAGAGACCTAGAGTCATTATAAATGATTTTTTAAGCTGGTCTGCCAGGGCTACTACATCGATTGAGCCACCCGACACAGTAGGGGCAGTAGAAGCATGTGGATTGGCGCCCGTTGCCATTTTATCCTCTGAAGTATCTACTTCGCTGTCAGTGATCCACTCCGACTCTTCACTCACGTGGGGAAGCTTGCAGACTCGAACTGATTTCGCCTTAATATATTTCTGAGGACTTGACCATTTTCGTTTACCTTTGGCGTCAGATTTAGGCATTACTCATAAAGATTCGATTAGGGCATCAGACCTGGGTTGATCGATTTTCGCTCAGCTTCCATCCACTTTCATCGATTGCAAGAACAAGAATCCGAGTGACAATACACGAACAAGAATCCAAGTGTCAATGTTTATCCGCTGACATGACGACAGTACAACGAAGTTGGACGACTTGAAGTTGACTTAAGAGAATCGAGCTTGAATAGTTAACATCCACAGGAAAAATATAAATAACTACACCTCCTCCTAGTAATCCACTGCATCACCTACAGTATATACACATAAATTTCGCTCCTCCATCACCGCTCCGACTTAAAAACTTGCTTTTAAAACCACAGATTTATCATTGTGCCTTCGACTTGCACAAGCGCCATCTATCGTCCTTGGACAAAACACTTTCATGACGATTGCCTACGGTGGCTGTGTATGCTTTGACGCCGGGTCATTCCTGGGTGACGCAAGTGCTTCTAACACCATCTAAAACATTCTCCATCACTCCCTAAACAAGCGAAGTTGCTTCCCATGTATCCTTTCAAAATACAAAGCCTGTCACAAAAATAGCCATACTCATCTCTATATTTTTCTATAAGTGGTGAACAGCAGGGACGTGGCGACGAGGGGGGGGGGGGGGGGGGTGCGGTATCAGTTGTCACCCCCTCCCCCATCCTGGCCAAAATATCCTATAGTTGTTCATTCGGGGGTCATGAGTAGTTGGAAATTCCATCTATCTGGATTTTAGAGCTTCTTTGGCGATGCTGATGTCTCCTTTACTTCCCAAAATCCCAACTCGGTTTCAAATCGGAAAAAATTCCAAATGTTACTATTTTTTTATTTACAACTACAGTGTACGCAACATCAAGCTTCACAAGTATGCATTGCATGATGTCAATCGGTATGAGATTTATGTAGTACGTTTACTTATCGTAATAAAAAGAATCCTCTAAATGCACTTCAAGAAAATCACATCATGTAAAACGTTATCCTAGTTAATTCCATCATCCCCAGTTACAAAATGACGAAACCTCGCAAACTGACCATTCCTGCATAAGATCTGATTTAATGTTAGGACACTGTGTATTGCTCAATGTTCTCAGCTTGAGCATTTGTTTAGCACAAATTCAATTCCCAGAACAATACCAAATAATAATAACCTGATAATGTGTTGGCATTTCAGTTACTAGAATCAATTGTATGCCCCCTTTCACGACTTCAGTTTCACAGTTTTTTCTCCGTAGTGAATTTCCAGCTGGGGGAGGGGTTCCCCCCTCCCGGCCCCTCCCTTTAGTTGGAAATTCACTACCCTTGGCTCGCCAATCGAAAACCTCTAGTCACGTCCCTGGTGAACTGTCTCACAGGGCTTTTGTCCAATGAAGCTCATTCTAGCCCAGTGCAAACAATTTCCCCAGCAGTAACAGACTAATCTCTTGAATTGTAATTAAATGTAACGTTCAGGTACAGTACGTGGAGAGTGTATTATCACTAAATCACCCGCAGAGTGGCGATTCCACCCAAGCAATAATTGCAAATTTGCTGCAAAGCATAACCAGCACAAGCAAAGTTAAACCCGGAGGTTCATTGGCTGAAACATTGCTTGTGTTTTTTGTTGATATGTACACAATTTGAAAATTATAGCATGGGTGACAACTCCACTCCGTGGGTGATTTAGTTACAATCCACTCTCCACGTACTGTATTTACCTGGTGAATAATTGATAAATTTATTTACAACGTAACCTGGGTTTTATCTCTAGCACAAACTAGACATACTGTTATTAACACGTCCAGTAATTATCTTAGAAAGATAGTAGGATTTAGGATCAGATATTTCATGACATAATAATAATGACCTCGCCCAATTTAATTTTCTCCTGTCAAATTCCAAGTGGATTATTCCAGTGCAGTTGTAAATATATTAAAGAGATTATTACACCGCCATAATTAAATGTCATTTAATTAACCTCTATCATCTTGCGTTCAAAACAAACGTGAATGACCAGCTTACGAGATTTAGATTTATCAAAAAGCAGGTCAGTCTGTAAACTGTACACAAATTCACCTCGCTGTTACTATAATTTATAAGGTTTGCACAGTTTAACCCCTATTGTGCCAAAGCTACACTGAATCAGGACTGATTACAACTTGGAATTACCTGAAAGCTTATTGGACAAGTAGACAGTGTTGATTCATTGACTTATCGTGCCACCAGTAAATATTAATTAACCCAGTCCGTCCAAATGCATTACCAGTATATACTATACATAAAATAAATGAATTTAAAATAAATTATATAGTTGTGTTTTGAGCAAAGTTTCTTTTTCCTTCCTTGTAGATCAGTCAGATTCCGCCTGCGGCGTAGGATAGGTTACCTTGGGCAGACCACTTACCCGCTACTATGTTGAAGTAGCCCTATGAATGGTCAATGACATCGCATGGAAGGCTTAAGTTACACGACCGCTCAAGTCTATATTAAAGATGACCAAATACAGAAAGACTCATTCAAGTAGTCCACGGGCTTGGCCACTTTATGTGTGAAGGCCAATATATCAATTTAAAGTTGACTTTGCTCTCACGCTATGCACCGGGAATGACAACACTGGTCGAAAGAATATAATGACCTTTACATTTCTTTTTAACATCAGTTTGACGAAAGAACAATCCACATTGACACATACTTTTGCATGAAACCATTTCATAAACCAAAGGCCTGTAGAGAATAACCAGGTACAGAGCACGGACGAACAGGTGCAAACCCTTCCCCAGATCCATTTTGAATAAATTAACAAGCATAATGGCTGAAATCGTCAGAGAATATTAATGTCTAGTTCACCATTGATCTGAAACACGGTGTACAGGCCCTAACACTATTTCTTTCTGCAACATGCAGAAATTGAGGAAGTATCTCATTTCTAAATGTCTTTGTTGAAAGAAATTACCCATAATAATTATGTGAATCTATGGGGTACAGGGAAGTGCACCAGCGGCGGCGTGTGCCCTCCCCTATTTTTGTAACTCAAACCTTTTTGCACAAAACCAATTCAAGGGGCACGGTATTACCCACTATAATACATGGACATCCACTTTGGGAGGACGGATGTATAGGGGGTGTCTGTGCACGTAATCACTGATAACGGGGCATAGACCTATAGCATATTGTAGTCTACCCCATAGCCTATAGCTTAGTGTGCGCAGGAGTCACGTCAAATGTTAGGCTTAGAGCCTAATTGTTTTCCCGCACATGATTGAGCCGGGTGGACCTACCCCTTCTCGTGTGGGCACCACCTCGTCAGTCACTAAGATACATAGGATGATGCTTCTCACCATGAATGATGAATGAGAAGAGGCGCCCCTCAAACGAAGAATCTTTGATTCCAAGTGATGATGATTAGTTTGGGTTTAGCCGTGCTCAGGTGACCCCCCCCCCCCCCTCTCGCCTTCCCAGTTTCTGCGCGAAAACATATGTTTCGGATAAAATACAAAAAATAAGTTTCGTTGTATTATGAACAGTTTCACCAACACAAAGTTACAAACTTTTCCCCGGTGAGACAAAAATGTTCTGTTTTTTTTTTTGGGGGGGGGGGGGGGGGGGTGGTGGTTGGGGGCAATGCCACCCTCACCCATACCCTCGTATCTATGCCACTGTCTCCCACCACGCTAATTGAACTACCTTGGATCTTACATGATGCTCACTGGATATTATTTATGGTGCCACTCACCTCGGGCCTATATACCATCTGAATGCTAGCCTACAGACAGTACCGGGTATCCATGGTTCGCGTAAATTATCTTCCGACCATTTTAGTGTTCTTAACTTATTCATCTACTTGTGTCGTTACGTAATAATTTAGCAGCCCTCCCCTATAGACAACCAATTAGCCTACAAAATACAGACCCAACTGTATCCTAAGTATATATAACATGCACAGCGGGAATGTGTTCTGATGCCATAAAGTTAATTACATGTGTCATGTTCATTGGCGCCAGAAATAAGAGTGGTGCTGTGCTGTTGTACTTTATACTGTGACAACATATTGTAGAGTTGCTTCCCTTGATGTGAAATCATGATGAAAAAATCAAAAATAAAATCACGTTGTTTCAAGTTGAGTCTTCAAACTGATAATCATAAATCTTGATGATCTTTTAACTTTTGCTGATATTTGTCAACACGGTAGCATGGTCATTCCGAATTTCATCATGGGGTGTGGGGGTGGGTCATATGCTATGGGGGCGGCTGGAGCAGTATGACTGCCTTGTAAATTGAGGAGAGAGAAAAACAAATAATGGGATGTGTGAGAGTGAAGAAGAGCCTGTGCTCAATGTGGAAGACAGCTTTTTCTTAGGGCTAGTTGAGAAGAGAAGACGAGACCACAACAGCCTCGGCATAATTGAATTTTCAAGACGAGGGACATGACCTATATATATCTATAGACTCATGGCCTAAACTTTCTAGAGTAGTGGCCAATCTCCTCCTTTTCGGACTTGAAAAACTCAACAAAGACAGGGATTAATTTTCTTCATTTTGACTTCGAAGAAAATAGGATCTAGCCCTCACCGGCCTCCACTCGAATACCCGATGAAACGATAGTCTAATGGCGTTCCCCCTTCCCGTGCGTTCAGAAATTATCCTGTAGGCTCGTATACAGTGCCTGTGGCCACAAAGGAGTGCCCTACCTGCCAGTTTGGTAGTAATATAGAGTTTTTAAAGTTTGCCATAACGGTACGTCTATATTGACTAGCCCCACCCACCCCCCGCCCAATGGTCCCGTTGGCCAACACATGCCGTCATACCTACGCATTAATAACGCATTCGATGTTGAATTCTCTAATAGCAAATACGCTTATCATTTTGCTCTCGAAACTGACTATATGTCATTCTTCTCGAGAATTAATTTTATCTTTAGGCCAGTTTGGTGCCGGTAGTAACATTGAGTTTTGAAATTTTGCCATAACATGGTAGGCCTATAATGCCTTCATGTCTACGCATGAGTACCTTCTTCGATGTTGAATTATGTACCTAATATCAAATGCGCATATCATTTTGCTCTCGAAACTGACCATATCATTCTTCTGTATAATCGACTTTATCTTCAGGCCTACTCTTAGCCTCAAAGAAAATCCTGTGCGAGACTAGCCAACTATAGATTAAGCTATGCATAACAAACATCGCTTCACAATGAAAATGTATTATAAATTAGCGTACCCCACCTTGATTCGATCTAAAGACCCATACCATATACAATGTCGATATTTTTGCCTAGATCTCCATATAGAGACTGACACGAAGACGTGAATTGGCTACCCACCCTCTTTATTCGAGAGTTTATAGCCTATACCCCCTTTGGTGTTCGAACCAGAGAAATGATTTAGAACCATTGGTCATTCGCTCCGAGCTCCCTCCCCCACGGCCCACCTCTGATGTATTAAACGACCATAGTAAGCTATAGAAGCTCATGGATCTAGGCCTATACACTGTCGCACCATAGGCCATACTCACCCATAAAAATCGAAGGCTAGAGCATATCGTACCTAAGTCTGATCATCGGGGCTAGCCACCACAGACTGAGTAGGCCTATACGCGTAGGCCTATTGACGTTTACTAGTATTAGCTAGACCTGAGTGAATTGTTCAGCTGCTGGTAGGCTTACCCTCCCCCTCCCACGCCGCCCCCCCCCCCATCCCAGCTTCTCCACATAATTTTAGCCTAGGCATAACAAGCATCCGATGGAGATTTTGTTACTAGCAAAATTATAATTCCAGAGGCTGTGAAATATGCCTCTGACTGCATTTCTTTGGTGGTCGTCTCAGACGAACCCCCTAGTCCCCCCCCCCCCCCCCCCCCTTAGTAGGCTATGTTCCAATAAAACACCTATATTTTATAATGTATACATTTGAAATGAATGCTTCTTGTTGGGAATAAAACACTAAAACTTCCAAGGACATCGTCCACTTCCCGGGGAGGTTCTCATGGGAACGATACTTGTACTAATTCAATTCTGCTACAACAGATCAATACCTTCTCCCCCCCCCACCCCCACGCACCCCCCCCCCCCCCCCACCCCCACACACACACCCAACAGAAACATAGAAGACCGTTACGTGAGTGATTCAGGCTTCGGAGATTGCGTGACAAAAGACAAGTGCAGTCTGTAGACCAAAGTAGGTAATACAGGCGGATTCTCTATCACTTTGTACATGTACGTGTACACGATGCGTTTACCAACGTAGGATTCGGTGTTAAATCGCACGCTTGTTCACAAAAATGTTCAGTGATGTTGAATCTCCCATGTTCTTTTGTGACTCCTAGATCGCACTTTTAACGTTCAAATACTCGTGGTGAACGTTAAATGTCACGCGTTTTTAAAAAAAAGGTGAAATTGTACATTTTCACTTTTTTTTTTTTACTTTAAAAATTTTTGTCAATGTTCCCATCGCAGATCAGACCATCGATCCATCGTTGGTGAACGCGAGCAAAAAATTCTAGGCTAGCATCAAAAAACGGTTTGCGGATTCTGCATCAGTGATCCAAAATCCGCTATTGTTTTGAGGCGGTGGGTTTTTCCCATTTATGACGTCATTAGGGGAATTCCCACTATGGGAATTCCCAAACTCAGCTAATCGACCGATCAGATCGCTCGATTCTCCGCCAATTGACCGATCGGATTGCTCGATTCTCATAAACTCGATCATACAGAGTTATCTCCCCTCGTCGTGGGGTGGGGGGAATACCCGGATTTTTTTTCCTCCAAAAAACTTGACGGACAACTGTCGAACGCTTCCATTTCTGACGTGAGCGGGGGGAATACCCGAGGAAATAAGTAAAAAAAAAGTGATCGATATATATAGGAGAGAGAAAAAAACATAAACATAAAAATAATTATACATTTAATTTTGAAAATAATAAAACAATTAAAAACGAAAGATGTTTTTACAGATGGATTCTAGACACCGAGATCGAATTTTAGAAGAGTTTGAGCGTGCTAAGAAGGGTATTCAGTCGGCTGATAGAAGCAGACGTCTTGGTGAGATGGAACTCAAACGCGAAGCCACAAAAATATTTAAACCCGTGACGGAGGGTCAAGAGCGAAGCAGGAAGGAGATAGTCGAAGAATTGAGACCCATAAAGGAGAGTTCTTTGAGAATGGGTTCGTTGCCTCCTAGTTTTGGAAATCGTATTCCGTTCAATCTACACCGGATTACGTTCCCACGGGAATTCAAACAGATTTGAGCGAGAGCGACGATACAGCTTCGACTATCACCACTAGTAGCGTCGCATCGTCTGATGATGATGGCGGTAAGAGAGATCAGTCGTATGGATTTTATAAGGATTCGGAGGGAAGGATTTTTGTAGGAGACACAGAAGTAGATATTGGCGATGATGAATTGATCGTTGGTTCGAACAGATACGAATTGACTGATGGACTGCGCAGATTGCTCCTTTACGACAAGCCCGGCGATTACATGGAACAGGATTTAGACAATTACGGCGACATTCTGCTCCAGACCCACGCCATGAAGAGATATAACGATGCCAGAGAGACGAGACCCAAAGCCAACAGAGGTTACAAGTGGACGATAGTGGTGAAACCCATATGGGATATAAACAAGAGGTTCGTCGAATCGGTGACTGGCAAAGGGGTGAAAAACACTTTTCTTCCGAGCGATTCTGATGCTCTGTCTCAGAGATTGAGTTTGTTGATGGCGAGCAGACGGGCTGGTAACACAGGATTAGATAATCAGATAGTTGCTATATCTGACGAATTGTTAAGACAGAAGGTTTTGAATAAAAACCACTATAAAAGGCTGATGAACGAATTGAAAGATTGATGTGTATATAATAAGTAAAGAGGAACAAACAAAAAATAAAACAGTAAATTTTCACACTAGAATAATAAAAGTATTTAAACAACAAAATGATTTACCAGTGAAAAAAAACAAAAATATATTATAAAAATAAAATATGTTGGTGATAAAGAACAGGGGATACGTTAGGACTTATGTTCAAGGCGGTTCTGGCATCGTCGATTCTATAATGCGAGCGTTCACGAGCGATGCGGATAGAAAACTCGCATCGACCGCGTTTGAGGTCGGTAAGAAGACGGCTTTGGATGCTGGTAAGAAAGCCGCTTCCGAAGCCAGTGGTAGGATAGCTTCTGTGGCTGCCAAGAGGGCAGCCGACGCGTTGATCGACAAGTTGATCAGTCCGCCGGCGAAGCGAGCTGCGTTAGAGCGAACGCCGAAAAGTTGGAAAGATTTTAAGGATGCTGTGGTACCCATACAAGATTTAGCCAAAATGACGAGTGAATCCGGATTGAAGAGAACTCGCGACGGTGTGATATAAATAAATAATAACATTAAAAACAGAGTTTGAAAAACATAAAAAATTTGCGTTTTAAAAGAATCTAAAATAACAAACATAAAAAAATAAAACAAAGATGAACATTAAAGATATGTCTTGGAACGACGCCGCGACCAAGAGGTCGAATAACGAGTTCTTTCCCAAAAGCATAAGAGGTTTGATAGTGGGAAAATCGAATTGTGGAAAGACCAATCTGTTGATGAATCTGTTGTCCCGACCCGACTGGTTGGATTACGACAGATTGTTCGTGTTTGGCAAGAGCTTGTTTCAACCCAAATACAGATTACTTCGAGAGTGCATGGATCGTAGATTGCCCAAGGACGTCATAGCCAGAATCTTTGACAGTAGGGAGGAATTCGACAAGAGTGGAGCTCCACTCTCGACCATTTTGGACGGTGCGGCGACGGAGCTGATGAAGAGAAATGCAACTTCGAACGTCGAGTGTCGATTTTATGAGAACGCTAGCGACGTTCCGGATCCTAGAGAACTGAAATCGGAAGATAAGAATCTCATGATTTTCGACGATCTGCTTTTGGAGAGAGAGAACCGATGCGAATCGTATTACGTTAGGGGTCGACACAGCAACGTGGACTGTTTCTACCTGTCGCAGAATTATTTTCGATTGCCCAGACAGACGATAAGGGAGAACGCTAATTTTCTATGTCTCTTTCGCCAAGATCTCAAGAATCTCAATCACATCTACGGCGATCACGTCGCAAACGACATGAGCGCTGCGGAATTCAGGAGATTCTGTAAGAGGGTTTGGAATGGTGGACTTTACAATTTCGTCGTGATCGATTTGACAAGCGAATTTAATCGCGGAAAATATCGGTGCGGATTCGACAAGTTTTATGTTTCTGATGATAATAAGATAGAGCGTGAAAATAAAATTTAGGAAATAATAAATCTTCAAATAATTAGTTTTGAATAAAAAAAATAAAATTAAATATAATGTTCGAACATGGAGAATTGTTAGAACGGATAGTCGAGAATACGGCTGCAAAACAATCCATTCAAATCGTGGTGAGTGGCGATTCGACTCGATTCGCTACGAAATTCGAACCTTCCATCGAATTGAATAGAGAGAAAAGATACGAGATGGCATTGGTGAATCTGGAGACTTATTATTCCTTTCCCAATGTCACCGAAAAGAATAACTCGTTCAAGTATTCCGACGGAATGGATTGGTTGGAGATTCGAATTCCCAAAGGGAGTTACGACATAGACGATTTGAATGATTACATTCAGACGCGAATGAAGACGGATGGAAAGGGAAGCAACAAGATCAGACTCGCTCCCAATCCTAATACCTTACAGACGATGTTGGATTTTGAAGATAATTTTTGAGTGGATTTCAACACAGACGATTCTATAGGCAAGATGTTGGGATTCAATCGAAAGATGTATCGAGGCCACGCAGCATCTGAAAATACGGTCGACATTCTCGCAGTCAATAGAATTCTGGTGAACGTGGACGTGATTGTTGGAAGCTACGTGAATGGTAGCGCTCAATCGACGATCTATTCCTTCTTTCCAAACATGTCGCCGGGTTATAAGATCGTGGAGCGATCTCGAAATTTAGTTTATCTACCAGTGATTTTAGACACGTTGTATAGTCTCAAAACCACGTTGACGTATCAAAATGGTGAACTGTTAGATCTTCGCGGAGAGAGAGTGACGATACGATTTCACATAAGAGAAATAGAAAAGCAAAAAAAAAATTGTGTATATATATATATAACAAAAATAAAATAAACGCAATATTAATTTTACAAAATTATTTTAATATAATTATTAAACAAGAAACAATTGAAGTAAATAATTTAAAAAAAACAGAATTATGACAGAATACGTGGTTAAAAACGTGAACATATCCGCAGGACAGAGGAAGAAACTTAAGAGAGCGTTAACAACTCGAGGCGAGACGATGAGATTCAAATTCACTCACAAAGATCTGACGAGAGGTGGTCAGGATTCGATCGCCTGGACCAGAAGTCAAATCAAAGGGATGGAGAAAGCGATTCGCGATGGAAGAGGGTTGACTGTGAGAATGAGCCCCGCTCAATTGAGATACAATTTGAGAATGAAAGG
This sequence comes from Pictodentalium vernedei, assembly GCA_031216915.1. Taxonomy (NCBI): domain Eukaryota; kingdom Metazoa; phylum Mollusca; class Scaphopoda; order Dentaliida; family Dentaliidae; genus Pictodentalium; species Pictodentalium vernedei. Next base: position 883,364,815 of record CM062297.1, on the reverse strand, counting down.
TGGTTTCCTACCGCTATTGGCAGGAATCGCCACAAAAGCATTACCCTTCGCCGCAAAGGCACAACCCTTTCTCGGAAAGACTCTCGGCGTGGGAGCTCTCACGGGACTCGCTAGTTCGGCAGTTGAGAAATTAATGGGTGGCAGCGGACTGTTCTTGAAGAAGGGAGGAGCCGTGTGTCGCGTCCATGTAGACGACAGCAGTAAAGGATTGTATCTAGAACCCTTTAGAGGTGGCAACTCTCTGAGAGGAAACGGTCTCTATCTGAAGAGTGGACGGAACGTTGAGCGACTCGGCAAGGGTTTGTTGCTTGGTGAGAATTCGCCGTTTAAGAATATACCGATTTTGAATATGTTATTATAATATAAATTGTATAAAATATAAATCATAGAAAGTATAAAATAATATATTTAAAATGGGTAAAAAGGTGGAGAAACAAATTTATCACCTGGATGAAAAGGTGGAGAAACAATTTGACGATAATGACAAATATCGCAAGACAGAGAGCAAAAAAATAAAAAAAATGGTTAGACGCTAATGATGGATATCTAAGGAAAGAACTAATGAAAGAGATAGATAAAGTGCAGGATAGACGGTTGAGAATGAGACGCTTTCCACCGTCACCACTACCTTCTGAAGAGAATGGTAATGATGCGAGTGTTACCAAGAGATGCACAACATTCGTTCATAATTATGATTCGGATAAACAAAAATGTTGTTATAAACGTATCATATCACAAAGAAAAAGAAAAAAAAGAAAAAGAAGAAGAATCGACGCTGAAAATTGAGAGAAAAGGAAACGTTATTATAATATATGGTAATAGTGAAGAAGAAGGAAAAAAAAAAAAAAAATGAGATCTAAAGATAATCTCATTACTTTTTTTTTTTTATTTTTCTTTGCTAAAAATCAATCTCTCTATTGTTTATATTTCCAAGCTCGTTATTAGCATGTTGACACTCATGTTTTCAAGATGATCTCATCACGTTTTTCCTTTCTTCTTTGCAAAAAAAAAAATCAATCTCTCTATTGTTTATATTTCCAAGTCTGTTATTAGCATGTTGACACTCGTGTCTTCTCCTTTTTCGAAAATGTGTTGAATGTTTATCTTCACTCTTTTGAGTTTTTTTACATCGGTCAACTCGCTCTCACCACCCAATTTCTCCATGAGTTCGAATGAGATGTTTGGAAATATGTAATTTCCATAGGGCAACGACAAATCGTCCTTGTCGAATTCTCTATCTTTGGCGATGACGATGTTGGTACTCGTAAAACAAATCGAGCGCGGCTTCGTCCAATTTCAAAGGCATGCGATATTTGTCGTATTTGTGCTCTAAGCCCTTCGTCTCGACCTCGTTCAATTTGATGGGATCGTGTCATTGTAATCTATAGATTTTATGACCGAATTTCTTATACGTTTCAACTCGTTTCAATTTCAATTCACATCTTTTAGGTGTTGCTGTCTTCATTATCGATTATTTAGTTTTTTTGTTTTACGAATTCTTGCAAATAATGTATATTTTAAATTTTGTATTTTAATAATTTGTTTAAAAAAAAGTTTGTTTTTTTTGCTCCTTATATATATATAAAAAAAAAAAAGTTTTTTAAATTTTAATTTTCTTTAATGTAAAAATTTTTCTGTAAAAGTAATGAGATCATCTTTAGATCTCATTACTTTTTTTTCCTTCTTCTTCGCTAAAAATCAGTCTCTCTATTGTTTATATTTCCAAGTCCGTTATTAGCATGTTGACATTCGTCATTTTTCCACTTACAAAAATGGTTTGAATGTTTATCTTTACTCTTTTGAGTTTTTTTACATCGGTGAATGCGCTCTCACCACCCGATTTGTACACGAGTTTGAGTGAGATTATTGGATATATGTAACTTCCATAGAACAACAATAAATCACCCTTGTCGAATTCTCTGTCTTCAGCGACGATGATATTATTCAGTAGATCGCTTTGGTACTTGTAAAACAAATCGAGCATGGCTTTGTCTAATTTCAAACACATCTGATATTTGTTGTAGTAGCGCTCTAACTCCTCCATCTCGATCTCATTCAATTCAATGGGATCGTGTTGTTGTAATGTATAGATATAAAAACCAAATTTCTTATACGCTTCATCTCGTTTCAGTTTTAATTCGCATCTTTTAGGTGTTGTTGTCATGATCGATTATTTGGTTTTATGAATTCTTGCAAATAATGTATATTTTAAATTTTGTATTAAAGAAAAAAAATTGAATTTAAAATTGAATTTTTTTTTTTTTTTTTTTTTATATATATATAAAAAGAGTAAAAAAGCAAAACTTTTTTAACAAATTATTTAATACAAAATTAAAAAAAAATATTCTTACAAATGAAGCAAACAGATAAAACAATGGTAAATTTAAATGAGAAAACCATACCTCAGTTAAACGAGATTTGTAAACTATTACAAATTTCACATTTCAGAAATTATAGAACTAAATAAAAAAAAATTGAAGTTATACAAGAATATTTGCGAAACGCTAGAAAGGCAAACAAAATGTCGATAGCAACGACGTCAAAAGATGCATCGGTTGTGAAAAATGAGAAGATAATAAAAGGAATCAAAATGCCGACATCGAAAAAAAACAAAAATGTTTCGATTGTGAAAAATAAGAAGACGACTAAATGAAAAGCCGTTGAAGAACATCAAGTTTCCAAAGAAAAGAAAAGAAAAACTAAAACGAAAACGAGTGATGCACTTCAGCTTCTAGACAAACGAGATATATCGAGTGAAATTCAACGAGCAATCGACAAAGGGAAAGGAGAAGAATATGTAACACGACTTGTTGCAAAACTATTCCAATTGAAACCCGTAGAATGGGAGAGTACGATGAAAGGCGTTTTAAAACTTTCGACGTGGTTCCCTCATTCAAGAAAATCGATCCGAAATTGTTCACGGAATGGGTGAAGAAAAAAGTATTGGATTTGTTTCGGGAATACATGAACGTGGGATTAAAAATTAAGATGATACTCCATTGCGTGATGAATAAAATCGACGTGAAGTCCGGTGAGAGCATCGTGAAAAATGCATATTTCAGATCTAACGTCGAACCCGTATTTTGAGGTTCAGATTTATCGGACATTTTAGAAAAGATGAAAGACAAGATGTTGACGTCTCTCGCGAATTATCAACATGAAGGTAGTAATTGGACGTTTGATGAGTTGTTGAAACTCGAAATTCACATAAATGAAAACGATCCATTGAAAGGATCTTCCTACTTGGAATTACCATATTTCTTGGCTAAGAAACACACCGTGGTCAACGTGAGAATTAAAGATGATCAGTGTTTTAAATGGGCAGTCACCTCCGCTTTATACCCTGTCGAAATAAACTTCGATAGAGTTTCTCGTTACGTGGAAACTTCTAAAAATCTTGATTGGACCGGAGTGACTTTTCCAACAGAGTTAAAACATATCAAACGTTTCGAGGCTCAAAATCCCACCGTAGCAGTGAACGTCCTTGGATACGATGATGAAAAACAAAAGACCTATCCTCTCAGACAGACTTCGTATTGCGGAAGAGAAAAGACAATTATTTTATTATTGATTTCGAATGGTGATAATCGTCATTATTGTTGGGTTAAACATCCGACCCATTTACTGTCGAAAAAAAACAATAATCATAAAGGAAAGATATCTTTATGTTACAATTGCATGAACATATTTAAGACTGAAAAATCATTAGCGAAACATCAGGAATATTGCAACGAAAATCAAGGTGTCGCCGTTGTAATGCCCAAACCCAACACCATCATGAAGTTTGAAAGTCGCAATAGAAGGTTAAAAGTACCATTCGTCGTGTACACCGATTTCGAATGTTTCACCGCGAAAATGAGTTTCTGTCAACCCAATGCTCTTCAAAGTTACGTAGAAAGATATCAAAAACACATACCTTCAGGCTATTGCATTTATGTGACTCGCAACATGACATGGGTCCCTTCACCTACACGAAACAGTATGAAGACGACGACGTGGCTCAAAGGTTCGTGGAAAAGTTAGAATCGAAAATTCAAATGTTATACAACAAATTTAAAACTCTGGCAAAAATGATCATCACGCGAGAGCAGCAGGACGAAAATAACAGAGCCACCGAATGTCACATATGCAGACAATCGTTCGACGAGAATTCAAAGGAAAATAGGAAGGTCAGAGACCATGATCATTACATGGGTCTGTATCGCGGTCTGGCTCACAGCAAGTGTAATTTAAAGTATCGAGATGCCCTTTTCTATCCGGTGATGTTTCACAATCTCTCGGGTTACGACAGTCATCTGTTCGTGAAAAATCTTGGCACCTCACACGGAGAATTAAATTGCATCGCGAACAGCGAAGAAAGATACATTTCCTTCACAAAATGGAAGATCATGGAGAAGAAAAGAGTAATCGACGGAGAGACATTGAAAGAAAAAACGAAATTCATTCGTAGAGCCATACGTTTCATCAACAGTTTTAAATTCATGTCGACCGCTCTGGAAAAATTAGTCGATGACATGAGCAAGGATAAATTTAAAATCACGAGCGAACATTTCGGAGAACGAGTAGACGTCATGTTGAGGAAAGGAGTCTATCCTTACGATTACATGAACGATCTAAAGAGATTCGAAGACACCGCACTACCTTCGAAAGAAGATTTTTATTCGAAATTATACGAATCTGACATTTCTGACGAGAATTACAAACACGCCAAAAACGTGTGGAAATCATTCGATATGAAAACCATGAGAGATTATCACAATCTCTATCTGAAGACCGACGTTCTGCTCTTGGCAGACGTGTTCGAAAATTTTCGAGACGTCTGTCGTCGAAATTGCGATCTGGATCCTGCTTGGTATTTCACCGCACCTGGTCAGGCGTGGGATGCTCTGTTGAAGACCACCAAAGTCCAATTGGAATTATTATCCGACGTGGACATGTTGCTCATGATCGAAAGGGCTGCGAGAGGTGGCGTCTCGATGATCTCCCACAGATATTGTGAGGCTAACAATCCCTACATGAAAGAAGGTTTCGATTCGAAATGGTCGACTAAATACATACAGTATTGGGAAGCTAATGATCTGTACAGTTGGGCTATGAGTCATCCTTTACCGATTGGAAATTTCAAATGGGTGACGGAACCGGAAGAGATGCAAAAATGGAGAGACTATCCTTGCATTTTAGAAGTCGATTTGAACTATCCGGAAGAATTACACGATCCACACAATGATTATCCGCTGGCTCCCGAACAAATGGAACCGAACGAAGAAGATGAGGAAAAACTCATTCCGAATTTATTTAACAAACGTAACTACGTCATCTACAGCGAGAATTTGAAACAATATGTCGATTACGGGATGAAATTAGTCGACATACTTTGCATCATTCGATTCGATGAAGAGCCTTGGATGAAAAAATACATTGATCTCAACACAAATCTCAGAATTCGAGCTGAGAACGATTTCAAAAAAGATTTCTTCAAACTCATGAACAACTGCGTGTACGGTAAATCGATGGAAAACATCAGGAAGAGAACCAACGTTCGACTAGTCACGTCAGAGAAAAAAGCTAAAAAATTAGTGGTGAAACCCAATAACAAACACTGAACCATATTCGACAAAATCTAGTGGCCGTTCACATGCAAAAGACGCACCTGAAGTTCGACAAAATGTATTATCTTGGACCGATCATCTTAGATATCAGCAAGCGATTGATGTACGAGTTTCACTACGATTACGTCAAACGAAAATTTGGTGATAAAGCTAAACTATTGTTCACTGACATGGACAGTTTAGTTTATGAGATAGAGACGAAAGACGTCTACCGAGATATATCTCAAGACGTGGTCGAGTGGTTCGACATGAGCAATTATCCCGTCGATCACCTGTCCAACATTAAATCGAACGACAACAAGAAGGTGTTGGGTAAATTTAAGGACGAGAGCGGAGGTAAACAAATCATCGAATTCATAGGCTTGAGACCCAAACTGTATGCTTATCGTCTAGAAGATGATGAATAGATCAAGAAGTGCAAAGGAGTTAAAGCGTGCGTGGTGAAGAAAAACATCACTTTCCAAGAGTATAAAGATTGTCTGTTAGGAAGTGGTCCATTGTATAAGACTATGAAATCGATTCGAAGCGAAAATCACGACTTGTATACCGAAATAGTCAACAAGATTTCGCTGACGGCCAACGACAATAAGAGATTCGTGTTAGACGAAAAAATAAGCACTTTAGCACTCGGACATTGGACTGTGGATCTAATTAGAGACGATATGAATGTGGATGATTGGATTCCAGATACGATTGTGGATGATAAGATTCCAGATATGATTGTGGATGATAGGATTCCAGAAAATCAAGAAGAATTAGATGGACTCAAAATTATAGAAATCGATAGTGACATCGAGAAAGTTAGTTTAAAAAGAAAAAGAAAAAAAGAAAAAAAAACCCTAACGAACTCCAATTCTTAAATTCCGAAAACGTTTGAGCTAAGAGAGACAAACTACGTTTGATATCTCTTTTTGCATCATCTTTTTTTGCAGGTAGCGAAAAAGACGTATTTGAATAAAATATATATTTGCAGTTGTTCTTCCTGTTAAAAAAATTGTCAAAAGATCAAGAGAAATACATTTATGACACGGTGTCTAAAACATTTCATTTGTTAAATCACCACAAAACGATCGAATCTGTTCTACTAAAAGATGGTAATATCAGAATTCCAGAAAATCAAGAGGAATTAGATGGATTCAAGATTATGGAAATCGATAGAGACATCGAAAGTGTTAGTTTAAAAAGAAAAGGAAAAAAAAAAAAAAAAATAACGTCATTTTAGTGAATTATAATAAAATAAATAATTAAAAAAATATATACGCATAAATGAATAAGAAAATAAAGATATCCGTATAAGGTGTCGTCTTACCTAACAAACCCCTATCCAACATCGATCTGTTGAATGCGGCAAAAGATTTGAAAATCAAAGATTTTCTAGGTGTGTTTTCCAGAGATGCCTTGCCGAAGAGAAGACCTCGACAATCGGAATGCGGAATTTTAAATCTAGACGATTCATCGGGTGAAGGCACTCACTGGGTGGCGTGGATCAAGAATGGGAAGAAGAAAAATTATTATTTCGACAGCTACGGAATCTCGCCGCCAAAAGAAATAAAGAACTATTTCAACAAATCGATGGTTCGTTACAACACGGAACAAGTGCAATCACCAGATCAAGTGTTTTGCGGTCACCTGTGTCTCTACATTCTCAAGAGATGGTCTGAAGGAGATCGATTTCAAGACATTCTCAATGATTTACATTAGAGAGAGATTTTTTTTTATAGTATATATAAAGATAAAAAATGATTTAAAAAAAATTTTAATCGAATAAAAACGAAAAATAAAATAACATAGTTCATTTCTAATAAACTGCATTTTGAATATATTTTTCTAAAAACAAAAAAAAATCCTCACAACAACATGCCAGTCGATAAATTTGGTAGAAGTGACGACGAAAAAGTCAACCCAAGAAAGAAGAGGAAGACGCTTGAAGTCGACGATGGTTACGACGTTGCCAACTTGGACGAACGTTACATTCGGAGATACGAACCTCGAGAAGAAAATTTGAACATGAACGATAAGAAGCTCTACAATCTTCCCAAGCCGATAGATCTCGCAGATGCTGCGACTAAAAAATACGTCGACAGGGGGAATTTCGAACGAATCCTGCTAGATAATTACGTGGATAAAACCATGACTGATGATCTCGATCTGAAATCCAAATGTTTGTTGAACGTCGCGAATCCCATAGATCCCACCGATGCCACGACCAAGAAATACGCAGACGACTCTCACGCGAGATTCAGCGAACACCTGAGAAATAGATACGTTATGAAAACGATGCACTCGGAATTGAATGCCAATTATAACAAGATAACGAACGTGGCCACTCCCACAAATCCCAAGGACGTGGCGACCAAACACTACGTAGATCTGGAACAGAGAAAGTCTGATGGACGAGAAATGAAATCAGATCTGAATGCGGGATTCAACAAGATATTGAATCTGTCAGAGGTCAACGACACGGATGCAGACTCAACCACGGTCAACAAGGGCTACGTAGATTCTGTCGTGATACAATCGCAAGAATACCTAGAATCGCAAGTGGACGATCTCTATCTGAACAAACAATCTGGCAAAACCATGGAGAATGGCATCAACAGGAACGGTCACAATTTATTCGGTCTAGATCACGATCCCGAATTCGATTCCAGCGCGGTCAGCAGGAAGTACATGGATGACAACTCGGTCTGCAGAAAGGGTGACATCATGGAAGGTAAACTAGACATGGGTGGACACGCGCTCACGTATCTACCGGATCCCATGAACATGACGGATGCCTGCACCCTGATTTCGGTGGTGGAGAAAATTAAATATGCTAGACAATTGATCACTGTATGGGCTGAAGAGGCCGGTGCCTTAGATGAGGGAAAAACTGAGTGGTCTTTCGGAAATGGAGGTAGCGGATCAAAACATGGTCAGGTGGGATATCCCATGCGGTTGGGAGGTGAAATCCTTCGAATGAGTCTGGTTTCCTCGGATTTGAATAACAGAGTGATCGTCAATCTCATGGTGAATGGTGTAGAGAGCGATAAGAGATACAGCGTCGAAAAGACTGAGAATCAACACGCGGATGTTAGCACGTTTGGCACGCCTCTCAAAGTGAACGCCGAAGACAGGATTAATTTCGTTACGAAAACCAATAATCTCGAAGCCACCACTTCCGTGGTGAGTCTACTGATCGAACTAGATCCTTTGAACAAACAGTGAACGCATGGAAAGTAATGAATTAAAAAAAATAACGTGCGATTATTAAAAAAAAAAAAAAACAAAAAAAAAGTAATGAGATTTAGAAAGATGTTCAATCTCTCTAGATCACATTACTTTATTTATTTTTTTTTGTTTTTTTGTTTTTAATAATTACTCATTACTTTTTATTTTTTTTTTTGTTTTTTATTTTTTTCACACTCGTCTCTCATCGAATGATCGACATCTTATTTCCGTCCGATTCGAATTGTAATTCTCTGTCCGACAGGACCAGGGCAAAGGCTTCGGTTTTTCTCGGCACGTTCCTATCGAATTGCATCTTGATCTGAATGTCTAAGACGCTACTCTTGAGTCGTTCACTCTGTTTACTGACGTCGAATACGAACATGGGATACATCGACTTGTATTCACCGGGAGATATGTTAGGGTTGCTCATCAATTCGTCTAGACCATGATACTTCTTTCTAAAATCAGCGGTGTTGCCGTACAGTCTGCAGAAATCGTTCTTGTCGAACGAAGCATTGTAATCAATTACTGGATATCTCGTGGCATTCAGAAACACTTACATGTTTCTCAAATGGCAGTGCTCGAACAGCGATGCATTCTTTTCCTGAGACCCGTCACTATCGGTCTGAAATGCAACCACGATGAAATGCGGTCTCTCGGAAGCAGATTTCACCATCAATCTCCAATTGAAGTGATTCGTGGAGAGAGGAATGCTAGCCGTGTCACACTGTCTCATTCTAAATCCCACGGGTAATTTACTCTTGGATTCTATGATCTTGTACAGACGCGCTTTTTCCATGATCGAAGGCTCCATGTGCGGAACGAACCACGATATCTTGTGTAGAGTTATCTTACCTGCATCGGTCGCAGTGAGTCTCACTATTGCGTCGTCGTTTCCTTTTCGAATCAACGTCAGATTGTGTTTGAATCCGTACATGATCTTGTTGTAATCGTCCGCAAATCCGAAGATGTGTTTCAAAGGTATCCTAAATGAAAACGTTCCTTTAGGTCTGGACGTCTTGACGACGTAGTCGAATATCACGGTGGCGCCGGCGCTAGCAGGGCTGACGGTGTCTTTCACCCACAACTGATTAAGTCCTCTGGATTTCGAAAAATCATCAGGATACATCAAGAGTCTGAACATCGTGGTGGCCTGACCGGGATGAGACACAGATTCTATCTCTTGTCCGGATAGCATGTATTTTATGTTACTGAATAGATGCATGATGCCATTATTGGCTAGAGTAACCGTGTCGTCTTCGGCGTAGTCGCTCCCATCTTCCTGGGTGAGACGTCCCTGCACCACTATGTAACTCTCGCTAGGATGTACGAATAGATCTTGAGTTTCGACGTTGATTCTTATCTCTCCCGCATTGTTCAAACTCGTTCCGTTCACCGGTTCATATTCGTGAACCTCATATTCTTGAATACTTTCATCTTTCACTATGCTTTGTGCTATATCTAGTATATTTGTCATTTTAAAGGACTTTTAGTTTTTTGTTTATTAATTAACTTGCTTTCTTTATCTAAAAATAGTTTTTAATTATTTTTTATTATTTTTTTCTCTCTTATATATATGTGTGTAAACAAGAAAATGTTAAAGAGAGTAAATAAAAAAAAAATTGTTTTCTTTATCAAAACTTCGTCTTCTGTAATTGTTGTTCGTAAAACTTTCCAATGATCTCTTCTCCATCCAAAGCTTCGATTTCGTAAGTCACCGGATCGGTGTGAAATAGTTTGATTATCATGAAGATTTCCGAGGTCCATCGAGGAGTATAACCCTTTTCGAAGTGCTTCTTATAAGCGTAGATTCTCACTCGATCACCGACCGCAAATTGCGGCGTTCTAGACTTCTTCTTGATCTTAGATCTCTCAGGATATAGATTCGCGTAGACCCGTTTTTCGTTTCGAGGATCGCTAGCTTCCGCGGGAGTCATCTTGATCGATCTGTGTCGCGTGTTGTTGTAATCTTTGACCAGACCGTTCAGAGCATATATGTATTTCTTGGTCGAATTCGCCGTGAAGTGTCTGTTCATCTTTTCCTTCATCGTTCGATTCCAACGTTCCACCACACTGGCTTTCTCTTCGTTTTCGATCGAGTAGAGGTCTACCAAGCGACGAACGTGCTTGTTGCAGAATTCCTTTCCCTTATCCACCCACAATTTACTCGGTTTTCGAGAAGACGAGTCGAACACGCTCTTCAGAGCCTCGGCGACGCAAGGTCCCGATTTATTCTTCAAAGCTCTGATCCAACCGTATTTGGAAAACACGTTGATGACCGTCAATAGATATTTGACGCCCTCGTTCCACCTCGAAAACGATCTCATGTCGACCAAGTCGGCAGACCAAATATCATCCAGACCCTTCACGAACACCCTTCTCTTTCGAAATGTATGCACTATGGGTTTGTGTTTTGTGTAACTCCTCGGCCAATTCGCTCGTCAATAATCGTTTCTTCTTCTTTTCAGATGCGCTTTTTTTTTTGAACGCCCCATCCGAATCGACGTTTCGCACCGATCAGATTGCCGACCAGCGAACGTTCCATCTTCTCTCTCCTGGTCGGATTCGATATGCCTCTTAATTTCCCCAACATGTTTTTATCGCAGACGTCGTTGCGAGTCTTGGTGTCGGGATGTCCGGCGTAGCACAGATGGTGATCATGCGTGGCCGCGTCCACCCTATTCACAGGTTTGCTCCAAGATTTGGGTGTCAGATCGGCGTTGAGTCTCTTGTTCAATTTCGTTCCGGGTCCCGTGAAACTGTGACCGGGCAGATGCATTTCGAAAGGTAGATTATTGATCATTTTATTCACGATGCCTTTACCTTTGCTCGCGTTCTTTTTTTTTGACGAATCTAGTCTTGACAGAACCACACATGTCGCAAATTCCGCGAAGCATCTGTCTGTCATTTTTAGTTCACACTTCTCTAGAATTACTCGTCTCAGTAACTCTCTTACACTTTACACAATACATTTTTAAGAGTTATTTAAATTAATTTCGTTTTTTATTTTATATATAAATTTAATAATTAATTAATTCTGCTCTTATATATATATATATTTTTTTTTCAATCGCTGCTCTTGAGTTCTATCATCTTACTGAATTCCTCCCTGGCCTCTTTCCTCCCCTTTTCCATGAGAGAATCCTTCATCTCTTCCTTGATGATCTGACGAGTCTTGATTCTCACGGCTTCTTTCATGGCATCGTATTTTGTTTTCTCGCCCAATATCGCGAAGTATTCTCCGTCCAATATCCTACCGTCTTTCAACGCCATAGAGATCATTTCGGATATCGTGTCGATCTTGGAGTCGGCCAAGACGCGAATCTTGTCGTGTTTCCTCGCCTTCAGATATAATTTTCTACTCAAAAAGTTTCCGAGCGTGCTAAACAATCCGGCGGCGAGAGCCACTCCTTCTACGGTCAACACGATCGGAATGCCGACCGCGGTCGACAAAAATCCGATGCCAGCCGCGTGTAAACCCAGGGAAATCGTGATGAGTGTCGTGTCGATCGCGTTGACGAATGTCACGAAACGCGAATACTTCTTCTTGAGGGAACGACGAGAATCTCTCTCTTGAATTAGATACTCTTGGATTCTATTGATTTGATCGATGCGATACCTCTCTCCTCTTTCTCTTTCTTCTAGCGACGGTGCCGTCGGCAAAACGTCGATCGGCTTCTCGTCCTCGTCGTCCACTAACGCCGGATACAATTTATTTCTGGTTCTCATTTTTTGTTTTTTTCTTCTAATATTAGATAAAAAATTTATGTGTGTATTTATTTTTATTTTCTATTCTCCCTTATTTTATATCAACGAAAAAAACTTAGACGTATGCTTCATTCAGCAATAATTTCTTGATGCACCCCTTGTCTTCTAAAGTCAGACTTTTACGCGCCAATTTCAGTTCTTCCGAATCTGTAGGCTTGTCTTGATTCTTACAGGAGACTAATCTCTTCCAAAACGTGATCACATCGTTGAATCTAACGCGTTCGAACGCCGGTTCGAAATACATGACGACCATATCTTCCCTTTCCATCGTCAGACACGAATGATTCTCGTGATCGAAGTCTAGATAATCCCGACATCCGACGCATCGTTCTAACAAGATGGGACGTAGTTCTTCGTTCACGCAGATTGCGTATGCTCTCATCAGCATGTTTAAAAGAAACCTCGCTCTAATAGTCTGAGAATCGCTCATGATTTACGTATTTTTTTTTATTATCTATTCGATTTGATATATTTATTTTTCTAAATAACTATTATTTATATATTTTTTTTCTCTCCTATATATATCGATCACTTTTTTTTATTTATTTCCTCGGGTATTCCCCCGCTCACGTCAGAAATGGAAGCGCTCGACAGTTGTCCGTCAAGTTTTTTGGAGGAAAAAAAATCCGGGTATTCCCCCCACCCCACGACGAGGGCAGATAACTCTGTATGATCGAGTTTATGAGAATCGAGCAATCTGATCGGTCAATTGGCGGAGTATCGAGCGATCTGATCGGTCGATTAGCTGAGTTTGGGAATTCCCATAGTGGGAATTCCCCTAATGACGTCATAAATGGGAAAAACCCACCGCCTCAAAACAATAGCGGATTCTGGATCACTGATGCAGAATCCGCAAACCGTTTTTTGATGCGAGCCTAGAATTTTTTGCTCGCGTTCACCAACGATGGATCGATGGTCTGATCTGCGATGGGAACGTTGACAAAAATTTTAAAGTAAAAAAAGAAAGTGAAAATGTACAATTTCACCTTTTTTTTAAAAACGCGTGACTTTCAACGTTCACCACGAGTATTTGAACGTTAAAAGTGCGATCTAGGAGTCACAAAAAAAACATGGGAGATTCAACATCACTGAACATTTTTGTGAACAAGCGTGCGATTTAACACCGAATCCCACGTTGGTAAACGCATCGTGTACACGTACATGTACAAAGTGATAGAGAATCCGCCTGTATTACCTACTGACCAATGCGCAACAGCTGGGCTACAGATCAGATGCTAAATAGAACATTTAATGGGGCTTAAGCCAATGTCCGCTTTGCCCGTTATATTATATAAAAATGAGTGAACACTGCCTTTCAGTATTCATCAAAGCGATTACACTGCGCGCTTCCATAGCAGCTGTACAATCACATTTGCAGCAATCTCAAACACAACCAACAAATCTTCTTTCAAAACACACGCGCGTGGACTCCTGTGACGTTTCATGACGTTAAATTTACCTCATTTCTTTTGACTTTTTTTACCTTGAGTGGTGTTGATTTCTCGACGGTTCAAAATATTCATTTTGATGTCTTACCCGAAGAAACTTTCTGTCACAACATGAAGACCATTGACCAACTTCATCGGGATGATGACCAAGATATTAATATTACGATTACGTGAAGGATCGTCATTATAATGACATTGGAAATCAATACATCGTGCATGTAGCTGAAGAACTAACGGATGCAAAGTTGAAGTTTTGAAATACCCGTACCCAGTTGATTTTGGAAGTTCACATATTTGTTCAATGTGGAATGACAATAAATTTCTGGTGAGTAACTGTATGGAATTATCGAAGCCTTGTATTTCTGTTTTAATTTGATCAATCCCTCAATTTGAATTTAGAGTCATTATGTGGTTGAACTCTTGCCAATCACCAGAGAAACACGGGTTTGCCATCAACATGGGATGGTGGCATTTGTACACGTATATCGCCGTCGGTGCTTTCCTCATTTTCAAAAGTGAATGTTTATTTCCTCAAGTGCAGTATGCAAGTTCACACGAATGTCTGACTGTTGGCCTTCAAGTCAATGTTTTGATTTTTAATTTAGTTGCAACTTGCGCCTGAAAAGAAAGTCAAAAAACTCTTGTTTGATTTTTTTTTATTATGTAAACCGAGTATTAAATTGTCATAAATGAATTCATTCACAGTCACACAGCATCTTCACAATTTAATACACTTAATTTCAAAGTCCGGGCGAGTATCAAAGCTTTCTGTTCTCACAAGAGAAGTCCCACAGTTTGCCTGACAACTGGATTTGCATAGAAAAATGCATAAAATTTCGAGTTATGACACAAAAATGAATATAAAAAGTGGTTTGTTTTGCATACCTCATGGGGAGTAGGCTGTAATGGGGTTGGGCCAGAATGCCCTTGGCCGCGGATGCGGAGGGAGACGGGGGAGGGGGGGTAGAAGGGGGTCTACAGCTTTCCGAATTCCGCGATGCGTTCAGGGGCATGGTTGTTCTCGACAGGAACACAATACCCCCATGGGGGGTGGGGGGTGGGGGGGTTAGAGCTTCCCAATGCGTTAAGGGGCTAGGTTATTCACAGGCAAGCACACAATACACCTAATTGGGGGAGGGGTGCTAATCCTCGTGTGATCCTCCTGGTACCACCCAATCGACTTTCAAACGATTTTAAGCCACAAAAGAGAAGAAAGTGGGTGGGATGCGTGGAGGTGGGGGGGGGGGGGGGAGTGGGTATTTTTTTTTAGTTCACCTGACTGAAATGGGGTAGCTTCAAGTTTGTTCAAATCGAGTGATATTCGAGTTCCTGGGTTAATATTTGGACTTCCTACTAGTATGAGAGGTTTGGGAGCTCCAATGTAAAAGTCTTCAACATCGGATCTACCAGTGAAAATGTTTTGATATTTGGTATGTAACATATCTGGGGGAGGAGGGGGGGGGGGGGGTGGTCAGATTCAAGTTTGTTCAAATTGAGGCCCTGACTTAATATTTGGGCTTTATATTGGAGCTCAAAGTTTAACTTGGTGTAGTATGAGGAAATTTCTTTAAAAATCTTCTTCAGATCCACCAATCAGAATCCTTTGATATTTGTTATACAAAATCTTGGGGGTGGGGGGGGGGCGTCAACTTTGTTCAAATCGAACCCCTGGAATTTCAACTTAGTGCAATATGAGGGAAATTCTTTAAGAATTTCTTCTTCAGATCCACCATTCAGAGTCCTCTCATATTTGGAAAACAACATAGAATATCAACATCTCCAGTTGGGTCAGATTCAAGATTGTTCAAATTGGGTCACTACGTTAATATTTGGGCTCTCTATTGGAGCCAAAATTGAACTTAGTGCATTATGAGAAATATTCTTTAAAAATGTTCTACAATTATTTATTTTGGTAGAAATTTCCACCCCCAGCCCTTAATAGTTTACCACATCCTACCATTATTTACTATTATTTATTTTGGTAGAAATGTCCACTCCCAGCCATTACTAGTTTATCACATCCTACCATTATTTACTATTATTTATTCTGGTAGAAATGTCCACCCCCAGCCATTACTATTTTACCACATCCTACCATTATTTACTATTATTTATTTTGGTCGAAATTCCCACCCGCAGCCATTACTAGTTTACCACATCCTACCATTATTTACTATTATTTATTTTGGTCGAAATTCCCACCCCCAGCCATTACTAGTTTACCACATCCTACCATTATTTACTATTATTTATTTTGGTCGAAATTCCCACCCCCAGCCATTACTAGTTTACCACATCCTACCATTATTTACTATTATATATTTTGGTAGAAATGTCCACCCCAGCCATTACTATTTTATCACATCCTACCATTATTTACTGTTATTTATTTTGGTAGAAATGTCCACCCCAGCCATTACTATTTTATCACATCCTACCATTATTTACTATTATTTATTTTGGTAGAAATGTCCACCCCTGGCCATTACTATTTTACCACATCCTACCATTATTTACTATTATTTATTCTGGTAGAAATGTCCACCCCTAGGCATTACTATTTTACCACATCCTACCAGTATTTACTATTATTTATTCTGGTAGAAATGTCCACCCCTAGCCATTACTATTTTATCACATCCTACCATTATTTACTATTATTTATTTTGGTAGAAATTTTCACCCCTAGCCCTTACTATTTTAGCACATCCTACCATTATTTACTATTATTTATTTTGGTAGAAATGTCCACCCCTAGCCATTACTATTTTTCCACATCCTACCATTATTTACTATTATTTATTTTGGTAGAAATTTCCACCCCTAGCCCTTACTATTTTACCACATCCTACCATTATTTACTATTATTTATTTTGGTAGAAATGTCCACCCCAGCCATTACTATTTTACCACATCCTACCATTATTTACTATTATTTATTCTGGTAGAAATGTCCACCCCTACTTGTTTTGGGTTTCGAAAAGAGTTTTGAAAACCCTTGAGTTTCATTATGGGGTATGGGGATGTATGGGAATTTTAGACTTGTAGCTCACCTGACTGAAAGTCAGGGGGGACTTAAGTGATCACCTTTTGTCCATCGTCCATGAACTGTACCAGGGACCGACCTGGGCATGCGCCAGTGCGTATTTGGTTCTGAAACATCAGGACCTGGCTCTTAAATCTCAGAAATAGTCTTCTCAGTTGGCGCGTAACTTCTCAGATCATATTTTGATATTCTTTCGATGGATAATCGAGAGAGACACTCTTACATGTATTATATATGTGATTATCATTTATCATTGTTGCAGAGTGCTTAAGTTAATACTTCAAGTCTTAATTACCAAGCATTAATCTTCACTGTGGTTTCTGATCAAGTCTTGGCTGCCTAAATAGGCAGCCAAGACTTGATCAGGATCCACAGTGAAGATTAATGTTTGCTATAGCGTACTAAATGAAAATGATGAGAGCTATTACATACTTGTGTGTGTTACAAACAGCAGTGTGACTCCGTAAATTGAAATCTGGCGCATGAATTGAAAAAATAGGCTCCGAGGCAAGAGCGTATTTTGAATAGTCCTGATCGGTTCCTGTGTACATTATCAATTTCTCATAAACCAGTGGGCCAAATTGAACTAAATATACTATTCATTTCCCATATTCTATGTCAGTTCAAGCTAGTTTAAATAAAGTTGCCATGCCCATGGGAGAATCAAAATTGACACAATTATTGGCCAACAGTGCTGCTCTACTTCAGGCAGATGCAAACACCTATGGTGATGATTGGTTGATGCTGAAAATAATTTAAACAATTATTCATTTAAAAATGCAAAAAAAAAAAAAAGATCAAAATAAGCGGTATCGCATCGCATTTCGCTATGCAGAATTCTCGAGTTCTAGATCATGGTGGACAATTGGCGTAGTCTTAACTTGTGAATGCTTGTCTGGTAGAAACATGATGGCTCAATAGCAAATCAGCAGTTCATGGACCACCGGGTAGAATACCCGGTGATCCATGAACTGCTAATTTGCCTCCAAGTCCTCAAGTATGCACTCAAGTAAAAAAAGTTAATTTTGATAGAATCCCACTCACACGATGGCAGAGTACCACATCAGTATGTCTGTATCGTACATGTATGTACCGGTAATGCATGGATCAAACCCACTCACACGATGACAGAGTACCAAATCAGTATGTCTGTATTCGTACATGTATGTACCGGCAATGCATGGATTAAACCTTGAAACTTCGAAAGCCACATTGGTGAAAGAGTTAATGATTCCACATATGTTGGTGCCAGGCAACACTACAGAAATTTTACAGATCTAGGTAATGCTGCTAGTGTCCCTCCAACATAACACGTCGGAGGGACCAGAGAAGATTGGCGACCTGTCCCTATTACAGATGAGTCAAGGTACTCCTAGACCACACAGATAGGCGCTCTAGGGTATGGAGAAGACCAGGAGTGTGATTCCATGCAGCCAACATTGCTGAGCATGAACGCTATGGTGGGGTGTCAATCATGGTCTTGGGCGGCATCAGCAGGGATGGACGTACAGAGCTCTGTGTCCTTGGACGTGGTACATTGAATACACAGCGGTATATTGATGAGATCCTGGATGTCTACGTCAGATTGCATGCAGGTGCAGTGGGTGATAGATTCATTCTGATGGACGACACTGCCCGTCGCCATGTTGTCCATACTGTCGTGGAGTACCGACAGAGGGAGGGGATTGAGCGTATGGACTGACCAGCAAGATCCCCCGGCCTCAATCCAATCGAACATGTCTGGAATGAGTTGCAGCTTGCAATTTCAGCCCGTTCAGTCCAGCCAAGAAGTGTCCAGGAGCTTGGTTCCATTCTGGTCCAAGAATGGAACAACATCCCACAAAGGACCACCAGGGACCTGATTGGGAGCATGAAAAGGCGTCGCCAAGCTGTAATTAATAGTAATGGGTCTCATACTCGATATTGAACCCATACCAGTTCGTTCCGTCAACTTTTTTGGCAAATTGAAAGATTTCCTCTTTTACCAATAAGATCCATTTTCCATGGTTATCGTATTCAAAAGCTAAAAACTAATGTCAAGCACAAATAAAATCTTAATTTCTGTACTTAAATCATTAAAGATATAATTAAATAAAAAATATATACACTTTACATTACAATATTTCAACTAAAACGTAAAACATGTAGTTGGATATACTTGGTGCTTAGCAAACTTTGAGTAGTATATATCGTCCCCTGAGTGCTAGAATGTTCTATGTCCCATAGGGTAAATAATATATAGTCCCATAGGGGGCAGAGTACTCCCATAGGGGGCAGAATACTCCCATAGGGGACAGAGTACTCCCATAGGGGACAGAGTACTCCCATAGGGGACAGAGTACTCCCATAGGGGGCATAGTACTCCCATAGGGAACAGAGTACTCCCATAGGGGACAGAGTACTCCCATAAGGGGCATAGAACAAGAACATTCCAGCACTCCGGCGACGATATATGAAACTAAGGGTCAAATAATCTCTTGGGAACAAAAGCACTGATTACTGCACATTGAATTTGAAACATGAAAATACTATACAAGTTTTGAATATGTATAGCCTTTCGCTATGTAAATAAAAAAAATATTTTGATCCCTGAGCCCATGCCAAGATTAGGCTATAATTGCAACTAAGTTGTATCTGAACAGCCTCATCATTATTGTA
Organism: Pictodentalium vernedei; assembly: GCA_031216915.1. Classification (NCBI taxonomy): domain Eukaryota; kingdom Metazoa; phylum Mollusca; class Scaphopoda; order Dentaliida; family Dentaliidae; genus Pictodentalium; species Pictodentalium vernedei. Next base: position 883,345,076 of record CM062297.1, on the reverse strand, counting down.
CCTAAGGATTTTTCTTTATTCACCAAGATATTGCCCATACGAGCAAGAACTTGGCTATTATACAACAGTTCATATATCAATAAATCAACACACGCAGTTAATACTAGAAGTCCTGTCACGAACAGTGTGCTTATGTAAGCTTAATTGCACGTAGGAATTGTGCGCAATTGCCAAATCGAATGGCATCCAAAGCACGTAAGGTTCTCCTGGTTACTCATCGCAAACACAGGCAATATTTAGGTTATCTAATTGGTTGCCTGAATCAAATACAGGGGAACGAACGGTAAATTACCAAAGCTCAGGCCAGGGGAGCGATAAATGTGTTGCACAAAATTTTGAAAACAGCAGGCCTGCAGTGACAAATCTTTTAATATATGGCTTAACGTGTCTTTTAGGGGCACACATTGATTTGAAATTTGTTGAAATTAAAATAAAACGTCCCCGTGTTTATTTTGGGCTTCGTTTTGGAGCCCAGGTTTTAATTTCGTGCAATGTGAGGAAAATTCTTTTAAATTGAATTTGAGTTACTGCAAGCGTGAGGTGGGATTCTCAAAAAAAAAAACAACATATGAACACTGACTCGATAATACATTTCATCTTTGAAACGAAGACGATTTTCCGTTTGTGATTTGGGTTACCTACAGATATTGCTAGCTCCCTAAACCTTTTTTCTTGTTGCGGACACTTTTCATTCATTATTTCGTGCTATTGAAATTTATGGGGGCAAGGTGGCTCAGTTGGTTGAGGTGCAGGCCGCAAGCCGAGAGGTCCTCGGTTCAAATCCCATCTGTGGCACCCGCGTTGTGTCCTTGGTCAAGACAATTCATCCCCACTCCCCATGTAGAGGCATGGTGACGTTGTGTACAAAGGCTACCAGGCATATTGCACGTCGATGATGGACTTATCTTCAACCGATGCTAACCCTGCTTTTGTGGAATTAGTATGTTGGTGAGCTGGCAGTTGCTAGCCGTTGCTCGGTGGTTCTCTCCTGGTTCTCCGGCTTCCTCCCCCCTACAACTGTCGCGGTCGTGAATTTCATGATTACGCATTTTGAAGAAAAATCACCAATGAATAAATATCAATCATGTTAACCCTTTACCTAACCTGAAAAGCAGACGACATTTGCAAAAATAATTCTTGAATAACTAAGTTTCTCCATTTTTTGTCTCAAAAATATAGGTTATGACCCCTCGTTGGAACGAGCTCAACGAGCTCGTTCCAACGAGGTGTTATAACCTATGTTTTTGAGACAAAAAAATGAAAAAAATAATGAAAATTAATTGTTGGTTTTTGAGAATAGCGCTGGCCTCTTTTGGCCGTTACGTTAGGCAAAGGGTTAATATGTTTTTCTTCTAAAGTATTATTCAGCACTCAGATATATTACTTTCCTTTTCTTTTCAGAAATGGTCAACAAAAAGTACCCCGCCATTACAGCAATGATGATAAATGTCTAGTTTGGGGAACTTCTGAAGCAAGTGAGACACAATGCAGGTTTAGCTCTCTACTCCGTGAAACTGAAATATTGACAGATGGTTTCCAATTTACAAGACTTGAAAATTCCTGGGAAAATTCTGGTTTTCTTTAGGCTGAACTGGAAAGTCTTGAAAAATATTATTTTTTTGCTCCAGGTGCATGCTGTGCGCTCTTTGAATGGCACTGTTTACATTCTGTGTCGATGAGTGATGAACGCAAATTGAAAGTGTCATGGAATTCTCTTTTTAAATCATGTAATAAAATCCCCCCCCCCCCCCCCCCGCACTGATCGTCAAATTTACAACAAGAAATTTACAACACTCGAAATTCAAAGCACTAAATTTCAAAAAAGTTGGACATTTCAGACGAGGCGCTAGTTGATTTTTTCCAAAAATGTCTAATGTTTTTATACTGATAAGTAGTGGAAGCCCTCCAAATATTGATTGAAAAGTAGTACCCCCCCCCCCCTCCAAATATTGATTTGTATTTGGAATTTGGGACTACCACAAACCTCAATTAGACAATTTACAGTCAAGTGGGTGGTAATCGGAATTGCAATTCTAGAGGCGGAGAGACCCCCCCCCCCCTCCTCTCCTCTCCCCTCCCCAATCCGAGTCATTGCAGCATCCATGACCGGAAGCTGCTGATCTCCACCCAAACTAAACTGGATGGCAAGGCCATACAATAATAATTTTCTATGATAAGTTTTCAAGGATGTACCACACCACAAAATTATTTTATGTGTTCACAGCGTAAGTTTGGACAAATCAGTATTGAAAACAGTGTTATACAGTTTGCAGTTTTAGGGGTATTCTACCTGTTCAATAAACATTCACAAGCAACTGAAAAGTACTAGGATTTTTGTCATGTAGTATTTGGAAAGTACTTGAATTTTCTAAGTGTATTCTGTAAAAAATGTAGTCATCAAATAAATGCCTAAAATAAATATGCGCATTTTAATGTATTGGTCCCAACACTACATATATACGACAAAAATGGTGGAAGATGTTTCCGTTTCCTTATAATTAAAGAATCGAGTGTGATTAATTTTCTATGAGAATCCTGAGGCTTGCAGGTTTAATTCGTTATGTGAGGTTAAATTTGAAGGTATCATACTTATAAAGCTAGAAGTCCCGTCATGAATTGCACACAAATAGTATTACGTCACGCTGCGCGTTTAACTTCGTATATTGACCATAGTTAGGCTATCGAATTCTGAACATATACCCCATGGACATGCAATGTTTCAGCCAAAGGACCTTCAGGTTTTTCCCGGAGTTCCACTGGCCAAAACATTGCTTTTGTTTGCTATGAGTAACCAGGAGAATTTGTCATGTTTCACCTGATCGGGAAATTCCACGCAATTCCTATGTGCAATTATGTCAAGATAAGCGCATAGTTGTGACAGGACTTCTAGTTTTAACTGCAGGGTGTGAATCCACTGCATAGTGTTCTACAGCCGTAACTAATTAGCAGAACTTGTCTTTATTTTGTGATGCAGCTGTAATATAGCTAGTAATATTACTATTACTGAATGTAACCTCAAACCTTAACCTCTATAAAATAATGTTACTAACCCTTAATACACTGTCTAAAAAGCAACATGATCAGCATCACATTTTTACAGTACTTATGAAATTAGTCGAAGATATTTTGATCGCAGACCACATTGATCTTTGTCAATCAGGACGAATTGTTGATTTTTCAGAACGAATAACATAATTTGGCATTTCATACATAGATGATATGAAATGAGTGTTTTTCTCATATAATATTTATGAAACGAGTCTAAGAATTTTCTGTTTTGGCGAGCCTCTGGCGAGCCCAAATGGAAAATTCGGACGCGTTTCATAAATATTACATGAGAAAAACACTCATTTCATATTCTATTTATCATGTGACACACACACGCACAAATTAGCCACTTAGTATGACTTTTTAACCTATTGCCTAACTTGAGTTGCAGACGGTACTTGGAAAAACATCCTTGTATATAACTAACAAATTTCATTTTCTTGCTTCCAAAACATAGGTTATGACCCCCCATTGGAACGAGCTCATCGAGCTCGTTCCATTGAGGGGTCATAACCTATGTTTTGGAAGCAAAAAGTGAAAATATAAAAAAACAATGAATGGCGTTTTTCTCTGTCTACATAGGACAGATAACGTAAATTCTCCCGACTGAAATTATGCAAATGTAACCCAGTTGTATTTTGTTTAGCCAATCAAATTGTCCAGTTTTGAAATTGACCAATAAAGGCTCCCAACTCTAATTATGCAAATTATGAAAATGTGGCCCAGTTGTATTTTGTTCAGCCAATCAAATTGTCTAGTTTTGAAATTGACCAATGAAATTGACGGAAGGCTTTATTTATCACTGATTAATATGAAAACGAAATATCAAATGTTTTGAAGTGAACAAAGCGGACGAGACATATGATAAAATACCTTATTAAGCTTTATAAATCAGGATAAGCTTTCGTTGATTTCCGTACACAAGAGAGCATGGCGCTTCTTCAACCTTTATCCAAAGTAACGGTCAAAGCCACTTAGCACTATACAATACAATTGCCATTCAAAGTCTTAGTTTTCATTTTTTTTTTTAAACATAACTTATGAACCCCACTTGGAACGGGCTCATCGAGTCCTTCCAATGAGGGGTCATAAAAGCTACGTTTTTGAAGTAAAAAATGAAAATTTTCTTTTTGTTTTTTGTGAGTGTTGTCTGTTATTCGTGCTAGGTTAATAAGACAACAATGAATACTGCAGAGTGCTATGTCCATGGGTTATGATAAAAAGGAATGATGCCCATACAATAATGGCCATTATTTTTTCCTTCACTAAAGAAAATGGTATTTTATTGTGCCATAAGTAATGGCCATTAATTGTCTTTTCCTGTACTTTGGATTAATGGTGCCATTAAAAATTACACAGGCTTGTAAATTGATGGGCCATTAACTGAGTGGTGACGTTTTAATGGCCATGCTTTCCACCAGTCTATTTTCCTCTTCAAACTAATGGCCATTTTTTTTTTGCTGTGTCACCTGCACCTGGCGTCATTAATTTCTAGAGAAAATATATTAATGGGTCATTAATATAGGTGAAGTTTTTTAATAGCCATTATTTTTCCTCTCTAATTAATGGCCATTAGTTTCAGACAGACAGACAAAATTGATGGTGCCATCAATTTCAAGAGAAAATATATTAATGGGTCATTAATTTAGGTGAAGTTTTTTAATAGCCATTATTTTTCCTCCTTAATTAATGGCCATTAGTTTCAGACAGACAGACAAAATTTATGGTGCCATTAATTATGAAGCGCTGGTATTAACTGGCATTAACAGGTGGATATCTCAATGCCCATGTTTTTCCCAAACAAAATTAAAGGCCATGAACTCTATTAACAGCTTGAAGATTTTATGGCCATCATTTTTAGAGAAATATGACAAAAAATAATGTTGCCATTAATTATGGCCCCATTTAATGGGCATTATTTATATGAATCTCTGGTATTAATGGGCCATTAATTGAGGTATATATTTTTAATGCCCATGTTTTTTTTCCTGGTAAAAAATTAAAGCCCATGACATCTTCCAACAGTTTAAAGTTTAATGCACATTATTCTAAAGAAAGAGGAGGAAAGATGAATGCAGCCATTAATTATGGCCCCTTTTAAGGGCCATTGTTTCCTTATTCCAATCATTTAATGGCCATTATTGGAAACAAATATTTTAATGCACCTTAGGCAGAATGACGTAATGGCTATTATTTTTTAAATTTTAATTGACCATTAAACATTTTATTTAAAAAATTAATGACTATTAAATTCTCTTACATTTTAATGAAATATTAATGATATTAATCTGGACAATAATGATTTTAATGATGGTTAAAAGGGACCATAATTAATGGCATGAATTTTAATGGAATTTTAATGGATTTCTGTCCAGTAGTGAACGATATGTTAAAATCAAGACTGGCTATACACATGTGTCGTCAAAACTTCCGCTTTCACATTTGTTTGGTACACGGGGATGACTAAGTGCTCCATATATGCCAACTATCATGGCTGTTTACGGGACATAAAAGAATGGGGCTATTATGTAATTTTGTGTTCGACCTCTCAAGAAGAATAATCGATCAAAGTAAACGTTAAATGTACTCTGTGACCTCTAGAAACAGCTATATATAGAAAATACTACTTTTGATCATTAATTCCTCGGGGGACACATTCTTTAGGCCTGTAGGTATGTTGCACACCTACTGCTCTCTGTTGAAAATTCAAACTCCTGACTATCTCATGTCCAAACGTAGTCTCAGGTTTGGGGGGGGGGGGGTGGGGTGGGTGGCTCAGTACGTAGAGGTGCAGGCTGCAAGCCGAGAGGTCCTCGGTTCGAATCCCACCTCCGGCAACCGCGTTGTGTCTTTGGGCAAGACACTTTACCCACATTGCCCATGTGGGGGCACGGTGGCGTCGTGTACTAAGGCGTACTGCACGTCGACGGTGCACTTGTCTCCAACCAATGCTTACCCTGCTTGTGTGGAGTTAGTATGTTGGAGAGTTGACAGTTGCTCGCCGTTTCTCAGAGGTTCTCTCTGGGTACTCGGGCTTCCTCCACCCGTAAAACTGTCACGGTCATGGTTAGCCATTGTGCAGAAAATAAATTATATAAATAAATATAGTGTCAGGTTTGGACCTGAGGTGTTCAAGAGTCTAATAATAGCTGTACCGAGCTTTAACCCTTCAACCAATGCAGACGATATCAAAATTTATTATTTTAAATATAATTTTTTTTAACTTTTCAAACACTTGCAACAAAATCATATCATGTGACCCCCTCATTGGGACGAGCTCAATGATAAAATTAAATTTTTCAAAATATTTCAACAAAACCATATCATGTGACGCCTCATTGGAACGAGCTCAATGAGCTCGTTCCAATGAGGCGTCACATGATATAGTTTTGTTGACATATTTTGAAAAATTTAATTTTTTCAACTGCTCAATTTGCTTATTAGGCGGGCGGATGCGGGCGATTCGTTGAGTAAAGGGCTAAGAAGGCAATTGTACTCCTTGGCAAACTGAGAAGGGCAATAACTTGTACTCTCATTCTTTCTAGAGTGCCAGACCTGGTGTCGTGTGCTGTATCTTTCTACTTCTTAAGTCTTCTTTCCCTTCTTTCTGGTCTTTAGTTCATCAGGCCGGTCATTCTTTGGGCATGCAGGCATTGTGCGCGTCTACTGCTCTTCGTGGAAAATTCTGACTCCAGACCACCTCTGGCCCAAAGCTGGGTCAAGGCGCAGGTTAGGAACTGAAAGGGTCAATAGCCTAATAATAGCCGCTTTGAGATTTAAGAAAGCAATTGGACTCAGCAATTGGACTCCTTGGTAATTCTTTGTACTTACATGCTTTCCAAAACGTCTGATATTGTGTCACGTGTTGTATCTCTACTTCTTTCCTATACCAATTACAATGTATTTAAATATTCTACAGCCTCTGAGGCGTCTTACGTCCATGATGGGGATGGCAGGAAGGAGAGCAATGACCAGTAATTCAACAGAAATGAGTGATGAAAGGGCACAATCGACGACTTTGAAATTGGGGTCGATTATGGGAAGTTTCAGTAGATAGGTCAACTTCTCGATTTATCATGACAGGTCTAGGAAGAAACTAACTCTGTCTCAGACGCAGATAGTGACAGTAAACTTCAACAAACGTTATATGTTTATAAAGAAAGCAAACAGGTGCCTAATAAAAATTCGCTCAAATTAAACAAGAGGTCCAAGTGGGCCCGAGGGCGCTCACCTGACACAGTAGCCTAAATATCAACACAGAGAATTAATTTGAACAAGTTGGATCTGCCCCTCCTAAGAAAAACTTATACCAAATATAAACGGATTCTGACCGGTGGATCTGAAAAAAAAGAGTTTTAAAGAATATTCCTCATATTGAACTAAGTTGTAATTCGGGCTCCCACATGGTGCCTAAATATGAACCCAGAGACTTGGTTTGAACAAACTTGAATCCCACCTCCCAAAGGATGTTGTATACTAAATATCAAAAGATTCTGACTACAGGATCTGAAGAAAAGTATTTTTAAAGAATATTCCTCATATTGAACTGAGTTATAATTCGGGCTCCTACAGCGAGCCCAAAGATAATCCAAGGGACATGGCTTAAACAACTTAAATCTCTCACTCCCCCTCCCCCCCCCCCCCCCCCCCAAGAATGCTGCATACCAAATATAAAAAAATCTGATTCGTGGATCGGAAGAAGAAGAAAAGAAGGTTTTTAAAGAATATTCCTAATCAGGCCATTTGGACTTCCATAGAGAGTCCGGATTTGGACCCTGGGCTTTGATTTCAACAAACATGCGAATGAATCCTCCAAAGATGCGATATGCGAAAGCCTTTGGAAAGCAGTGGTATGGGAGAAGAAGAGTCATTAATGCTTTCCCATTACTCACAAGTGTTAAGAAATGATGACTCAGCATTTTTTTTATAAAGTCTTGGAAAACTATCCTGTGATAAAACCGAGGGCAATTCCTTTCTGTTGTTCCTAAGGAGGCTTCACACAAAATAAAACTTATCACCGCAGTGCAGTTTTGGAGATATGGGCGTTTTAAATTGTTCTCTTTTTAGCTCTTGCGGTTCCCATGGGGCGTCAGGAAAAACCTTTTTTTGGCATAAATTAGGTACTTATGACCCAATAAGCCCTCATATCAAATTTGATTCAAAACGGCCTTCCAGTTCGGGAAATAGAAATTTTGGTACAATTCGGGCTCCCACAGGAAGCCCAAATATGAACCCAGGGACTCGGCTTTAACAAACTTATATCTCACCTCCCTAAGGATACTGTACAACACATACCAAAAGATTATGACTGGTGGATCTCAAGAAGAAGATTTTTAAAGAAAATTCCCCATTTTGAACTAACTTATAATTCGGGCTCCCACAGTGAACCCAAATGTGAACCCAGGGATTTGGCTTGAAGAAGCATGAATCGCAACCCCATAAGGATGTTGCATACCAAGTATCGAAAGATTCTGATTGCGGATCTGAAGAAGAAGATTTTTAAAGAATATTCCTTATACCGCACTAATTTAAAGATTTGGGCTCCCATAGAGAGCCCAAATATGGACCCAGGATTTGACTTCAATAAACACACGTGAAACAATCTTACAAAGATGTGAAATGTGAAATTTGAAAGTTTTTTGACCAGTGGTTTGGGAGAAGTAGAGTCTTAAATGTTTCCCCATTACCCAGAGTGTTAAAAAATACCGGAAAATACCCTATAATAAAATCGATAGCAATGTTTTCGAAACATTCCATTCTGTCGGTACCAAGGAAGTTGCACACCAAATAACAATTCTTAGTGCCGTGTTGTTTAGGAGAAATGGGCGTTTTAAAAACAAAAATTAGCTCCTGCAGTTGTCTTGGGCGACGGAAAAGATATTTTGACATAAATTAAGTACTTATGATTCAATAAGGCCTCACGTCAAAATTTGGTTCAAATCAGCCTCTCCGTTTGGAAAATATAAATGTTGGGCGGGGCGAAAATTCTTGCCCCTCCCATAACGACGAGAAATATAGCCCCACGAACTTTTCTTAAACAAACCTGAGTCTGCACCTCAAAAGAAAACAGCACACCAAATACCAAGTGTCTCCTATTGCTGGTTCATGAAAAGAAGATTTATTAAGATTTAGGCACACTTTTTGGGCGTGGCCCTCCCGAGGGGCGGGGCATCTTGATTTGAACAAAATCAGAATTCGATGGCATAACAAACAACTATCTTAAATTTCACTTAAACTGGTTCAGCGGTTTTGGAGAAGACCCGAAACACCATGTTCACGAACCACAGACGACGGGAGATGGACGACAGACGACGAACGGTGGGTGATCACAATAGCTCTCCCTGACTTTCAGTCAGGTGAGCTGAAGAAACAATAACGCATTTAGTTGTGGTGTAAAAGTTTCAAAATAGAATACCAGGTGCCTTGCTTGTTGTATTCTACCTGCGGTGTCTCGTTTGATCTGACCATTCTCATCTCATCAACTCGACAGAATACACCAACAAAGATCAACTGACTGTTGAAGTAATCTGAATGTATCTGTCGAGCATCTACCAAATTACCGTAACAGAGAGAGGTGAAGATCAGAAAACCAAGTGTGAAATTCATTATATTTCATAGTAACTGAACATAGAAGAATACGAGTGTCGAACATCTTGAATGGCCTAGCCGTTATACAGTATTGAGGAGGTTCAGTTCTTAGACGTGGGCTGTGTTACAATATATAATTATACAACGTATTTTATTCGTTTCCCACCAGTTAAACATATATCGAATACACATATAGTGTTTTCAAGTAAAACATTTATTCTACGAGTAGAATTAAGAATGAAACCGACTCGCCTCTGGCGAGTCGGTTTCATTCTTAATTCTACGAGTAGAATACTTTTTTTTACTTGAAAACACTATACGTTTATTTTGTTTATCCCATAAATCTTTTACTGGTCAGTCGCGGTGAAATCGTGCTGTTTCTCGCTACAAAACACAGCGAGAAGTGAGTAGCACATCCAATTCGAAAACAAGCAAAATGGAGCAAAATAAAAAAGGCGCAGTGATAACATTTCTATCTAAAAATAATTCCCCCACAAACCTGAGCTAAACTTGAAAACTACTTTTATTAAATGAACAGTGTGTAGTGTTTTCTACGGGTATTGTGTAGTACTTTCAAACAGGTTTAAAGGAAACAACAATTGAACAATTAATTATACTACACGAATGCGGTGGGGGTCAATGGTCAACAAGTCCGCCTCTACTGTAGGAATAAATTCTTTCAGTGTTAAACCTATGGGGAAAATTTACTACCCTACTAGGTGAATAAAGCAAAAATTTATCCAAGGCATTCATTGTTCGAATGAACAGAACTTTATGGGATAAATTAGGTTTTCAGGTCAGCCTGTTTATTCACACTACCACAGCTTGTGCGTGGTTTCATGATAAAACTTCTAAAAATAGCCGCTAAACGTTTCAGATGTTCATCTATCAAGCGTATAATGAATTAACCTAACATTAGAAAACTTCAGCATAAAATTCATCGATAGAAAAATTCTGATCTACGTGCGATGAGAACCATGCTACGTCCAATTCGTTAGACTGAGTTAAGGGGAAGAGGTACATCTCTTACAGCTGGGTTGTCATATAATTACACAAGTCTCTTTTATCCGTTTCAATAAAAAAACAATCTTTCCAGTCAACTACAGCAATTAGAATCTACGACAAGAGTTATGTAGACTTATACTGCTGCAAAGTGTGATTTTTTTTTGATTCTGGGATTCAGAATTTATCGTGGATACCTATGCTCTTTTAGTGAATATTGGGAATTATGTCATGAGTGCTGACCTGAACGTTTTATATTTCACGGGCGCTTGGTACGTGACATTTTAATGTGCAATGTTCCTCCCAGTTCGACTGCAAACAGTTTTAAGACAATAACAAAAAGCATGCTGATCATTCCTTCAAGGCGACGTTCAAGACGACGTCATACACCGAAGCGTAAAGCTACTGACAAAAATCATCTTGTGGACCTGAACAGCGCTCGTGAAAAATAAAACTTTCAAGTCCACAATCATGAGATAATTCCAAATACTCACTAAAATAGAGCAGATTTTCGTTCATATTATATGCTACGAGACATTTTATTGCACAATAATAATCCCAATTCGACGAGAAATTCTTACGTTTCAACACAATAATAAAGATCAGCTGGTCGTTACTTCAAGACCACGTGATACGGCGTTGTGTGACGTCATTTAGGAAGGGATATTCGAGTCGATGAATATCGAGAAATATCTTTTAGACTATATGCGATAATCCAAAGGCCGACATATAATGATTTGCATGATCTATCAATCCCATTCCCACATCAGAAATTCACTCATGTCGTAGAGGAGGGGTGTAGGATGCTGGTGTGAAGACATTTTTGGCTGAAAAGTATTGAAAAACTAAATAGAAAGCGTTTGCAAATTTTGCCGATACATTTTATGTTAACTACACGTGTGTCTTATATATCATATGTAACTTCCCCGTACTTTGATTGGCTGAGAGATACTATTATATTTTCGATAGTTTTACTTCAACCGTGTTCTATTCCCATGCGCAATTTTGTATCTACAAATTGTCGGTGAAAATTTGTCGACGTTCGTCTTGCAGAACACAAGGTGCTCGTTAATGATATTTTTTCTGGAATTCTATTTCGCTATTTCCATGTTCAAAGATTAAAAATTAAAATGCGTATCACGGGTGGGTCTTTGGGGTATCACGGGTGGGTCTTTGACAAAAGGTAGAGCATTTATACTTTGAATTTTGATGGGTAGCAAGAATCTTCATCAGTTTATTCCACATAAAATAATAATCGTTGACGGCATGTTGTTGACTATGTTAAAATATTAAGTACTGATTCTCGGGGAGTAATAGTCGGAGGCGCGTGGTCTGAGCGTTATCGATGACCACTATTTTTAAAAAGTCAACTTAAAGCCTTGTAGTATTTACAATATGTTAAAGAGACGCGCCGTTAAATTCGAACGTCTTTCCGGATAAGTTAAAATACTGCAAACTAATCTATTATTAGCACAAAAAGCTTTAACAGTTTCCTTCAAATCTTTCAATTTTCCCAACGACCTAAAACAGTGGATTCAATAAACCTGCATAATAATATTTATTTCCCTTTAAAAATATACAAGCTTCCTGATTGGTATCCAATGCATCCAGTGCGATACATTTAACTCCAATGGGGTGAACGAAGTTCAATGGGGTGCATGGGAACATCACGTGACATCCAAACGTGATGCACAAACATTCTATGGTACACTTCGCCGATTTCCCTTTCACCCATCGCCTCAAACATTTTCTTATGGCAAGTCTCAAATCTGGCAAGTGTTAAACTTTTAATAATAACATATAGAACAAAATTTCTCATACTTTGACTACTGCATGCAGCTATAGAAAACATTCAGAGCTCAATCAATTAAAAATTGAGTAACTCGTCACATAAACTTACCAAATTCTGAAAAAAATGGAGTTCTTTAGGGAGATACCTACTTTTATGCAACCGGAATGGGATAGGGTTAAACTTTACAACCAATCTTTTAACCGCAAATATGCTCGGTAGTCAATTGTGAATACGAACATGAAAAGTGTCTGAAATTAAGCCTTTCCAAAATGATAGAAAATGCAACCAAAGTTGGCCAATTTTGGCATTTTCAAACGGTACTCTTATTCTCGCCCTCATTGTGCGTGAGGGTTAAATCTGAGATTACAAAGTAAATAGTAACTTTCTCCCAAAATCATTGTTGCATCTATCCATACAAAAATAATTGTTACAACAACCTTATAATTAGAGAAATTATAACATTTTTCGAAAGTCTCAAAACTGTTTACTGTTATTTAGTTCAAATCTTCTACACATTTAGAGCATAATATGATACACCACAATCACCACTCAGATCTTTCAACTTGAACCCCCACTGGCCAAAAATGACATGAATATAGATTTTTTTCTTCAAAATTGAACAACTTCAAGGGCAAATTTCTCTAATTGCAAGGTTGCTATAACAATTATTTTGATATGGATAGATGAAACAATGATTGCGGTAGAAAGTTACCGTTTACTATTTAATCTCAGATTTAACCCTCAAGCACAATGAGGGCGAGAATAAGAGTACCGCTTGAAATGCCAAAATTAGCCAAATTTGGTTGCGTTTTCTATCATTTTGGAAAGGGATAATTTTAGAAACTGTTCATGTACGTATTCACTGTTCACAATTGATTACCGAACATATTTGCTGTTGTAAGTTTCGTTAAAGAGTTTAACCCTATCCCATTCTGGTTGCATAAAAATAGGTACCGTACAAAAAACTCCATTTTTTCAGAATTTGGTAAGTTTCGGTGACGATTTACTCCATTTTTAACCCTTTACCTAACATGAAAAGCAGACGACACTTGCAAAAATAATTCTTGAATAACTAATTTTTTTCATTTTTTTGTCTCAAAAACATAGGTTATGACCCCTCGTTGGAACCAGCTCGACGAACTCGTTCCAACGAGGGGTCATAACCTATGTTTTTGAGACAAAAAATGAAAATATAATGAAAATTTATTGGCGATTTTTGAGAATAGCGCTGGCCGGTTTTGGCCGTTACGTTGGGTAAAGGGTTAATTGATTGAGCTCTGAATATTTTCTATAGCTGTATGCAGCAGTCAAAGTATGACAATTTTTTTTTTATATGTTATTATTAAAAGTTTAACCCTTGGCAGATTTGAGACTTGCCATATGGGTACTGTCGGAATAATTGTTATTTTCGCCAACTTTTACATGCAATTTCTCAGCACTGGAGCCATATTTTCTCAAAACCTTTTCCATGAGAAGATAGGGCATTCATCCAAGAACAATTTTGCTGCTATATGTTTTATTCCAAGTTTTAACCCTCACCCAGTTGTCAGGCCTTGAATTGGAGTACCCTCAACATGTACATGTTCATTCAAATACCAAGATTCATGATTAGTCCATGTCACTTTTCAGACACTCAGTCTGTGATTGATGTTCACACATTTAAAGCATAATATGATACACTAAAATCACCACACAAATATTTCAAAACTAACCCCTATTGGCCACAAATGATATGAATATAACATTTTATCTTCAAGATTGACTAACTTCAAGGGCAAATGTCACTAATTGCGAGGTTGTTGTAACAATTATTTTTGTATGCATAAATGCAACAATGCTTGCAGAAGAAAGTTACTGTTTAGTTTTTAATCTCGACTTTACCCTCAAGCAATTTCCCCCTAATTTTGTCTGTGGCATAGCTCGAAAACTAGGTGAACGAGTTCAACCAAATTTGGCACACTTATGTAGCACCATGGTAACTCGAAAAATCCCATTTGCAATGTCTGTGAAAGCGCGTATTTTCGAAATATTCTGCCAAAACTTTCAAAATTTTAAATTTTTTTTAAAGTCTCAAAACTGTTTACAGTTATTCAGCGCAAATTTTTCACACATTTAGAGCATAATATGACACACCATAATCAACACTCAAATCTTCCAATATTAACCCCCTTGGCCAAAAATGACATGAATATATACTGTACAGGTCATGTGACACCACCCTCCTGTACAGGTCATGTGACAGTACCCTTCTGTATATGTCACGTGACCGCACATACTGTACAGGTTATTTGACAGCACACTCCTGTACAGTTCAGTTGACAGCAGCCATCTGTGGAGGTCATGTGGCAGAACCCTCCTGTACAGGTCAATTGACAGCTCCCACTACTGTACAGGTCATGTGACAGCACTCTCCTGTACAGGTCATTTGACAGCACCCTCCTGTACAGGTCGTTTGATAGAACCCACCTGTACAGAACATTTGACAGCATCATTATGTACAGGATATGTGGCAGCAATCTAATATACAGGTTATTTGACAGCACCTTACTGTGCAGGTCATTCGATAGCACCCTCCTGTACAGGTTATTTGACAGCACCCTACTGTACAGGTCATTTGAGAGTACCTTTTTGCAGAGGTCAAGCGACAGAACCCTCCTGTGCAGGTCATTTGACAGCTTCCTATTCTGTTCAGGTCATTTGACAGCACCCTCCTGTACAGGTCATTTGACAGTGCCTTCCCGTACAGGTCATTTGATAGCACCCTTCTGTACAGATCATTCGACGCCACCCTCCTGTACAGGATATGTGAGAGCACCTGAATATGCAGGTCATGTGAGAGCACCCTCCTGTACAGGTCATGTGGCAGCACCCCTGACAGGTCATTTGACAGCACCCTCCTGTACAAGTCAAGTGAAAGCACCCTTCTGTACAGGTCATGTGACAGAACCCTCCTGTGCAGATCATGTGACAGCACCCTCCTGTACAGGTCACGTGATAGAACCCGCCTGTACATGTCATTGGATGGCACCCTTCTGTACAGGTCATGTGATAGCACCCTCCTGTACAGGTCATGTTACAGCATCAACTGTACAGGTCATTTGGCAGCACACTCGTGTACAAGTAATTTGACAGCACCCTCCTGTACAGGTCATGTGACTGCACCCTTTTTTACCGGTCATGGAAGCACCCTCCTGTACAGGTCATGTGACAACACTCTCCTGTACAGGTCATGTGAAAAGCACCATCCTATACAGTAGATCTGAAACTAAATTTAGAATTGAATAAATTGTGGTTGGGGGGTGGGGGGGTCATCATTACTGGAATTTCTGTTGTATACTGTTTTGTTTTTTTTACGTTTGTGTTCTTTGATTTCAATCTGCTTTTACCCGTTTTTCTATCTAGTCTCTCTCTCTCTCTCTCTCTCTCTCTCTCTCTCTCTCTCCCTCTCTATTCTCTCTTTTTTTATTTCTCTCTCTCTCTCTCTTTTGAGTTAACTTCTTTTGTGTATAATGTTTACATATTGTTATATTTTGTTTCGCCTTTTGTAATCTATTAGTCTTTGTACAGGAGCGGAGGGTTTTCTAAGTGGTCAGCACTTGTCCTCCAATCCTGATTTGCATTATTAAATGGCAAATAAAAATATGTTCAATCTAGTAGACCTGGTGATAGGAGACGAGTTGAACAACATCATTTGTCTGAAACTACTTTCATTCTCTATGCGGATAATTCACTTGTTTTATTGATATGTCAAACAACGGAATCGCCGTTGAGTTCAGAACTTGAGTAGAAACCTGCAGTGATTACTGCCGTAAGAGTATGTTATATTAACAATGTGAAGAGCTTTCAGATTCGAAACGATTTGAGATTTTCTGCAGGGATTCATTATCAATTTCTGACTTTTCGAGTCATCAGTCCACTTGACCCAGTGCTTTGATTTGAAGAGTGGTTTGTCCAGCTAATGCCTCAGACAATGCTTCCTAACTCAATAAACAGGTAATCAGAAGACTGCACATCTCCTCATGTCTCATCGATCTCGGGTGACAAAAGATTGAATAGGACACGTCTTGTTTATTTTCGTGGTATATTTATGAATTGAATATGACATATGAATATATACCTTCCTCTCGGCCAACTTTCAGCTGTCACAAATAACCTTTACATTGTTGAATATGATATTTCACTTACACATGGCACTTTCTACCACCAAAATGTACCCTTTTGTTGAATATAAAAAGATTTAGATCAAATGCATGAGCAATTGGCTCTCTGACTACCGTCAGATAAGATTTGTTAAATTCCCATTTTCATTGTTGTAAAAACAGATATTCAGAAGGAAATACAAATAGATGGATAGATTCTTTGTTCGCAGTAAACATAAACCGTTTCAAACCATTCTCACGTTGTCGGGTGCTAATGGTTTGATTTGCATGAAAAAGGCATTTGTCATTACAATTGGGCCACATTAATACAGAGAACAACACACGTGTGTAAATATGTTAATCGATATGGCACGATTGTCAGCGCGGAAGGATAGAACGAGAGGCTGCATGCCTCGAGTGTACTTCTTCCGCGAGGGCACAGGTGCCATTATCGATTAATCCATTCAGAACCGCGCGCCGTTCTATGTTTATTACACGCCTTCATGTCTATAAATCAATTATTAGAAGAACACCCAGTTAACAAACCCCCCCAAATTTGATCGCCAACCGAATTTTCCAAGGAAACCCAAGTTACTATTTCCTGCACTGAGTTCCATTGTGCTCTGTGTGCCTCTGGTACATGGAGCACATTGGAACTCAGGGGATGATTTTCATCTGTCGTAAGCTATCGTTAGCTACCGTTAGCCATTCGAATTGTAATTGCGGTGCACGAGTCGTAGAAAAGTCCAGTGAAATGTCGCTTCTTTATAAAAAACAGTCAGTTCCGTTCCGCACGTTTAATGTTGCTGTAGCTGTAGATGGGAATTTCATAGAACAGGCATGTAATACATGGAGGATATGGAATGAGTGTTTTCCTCATATAATATATATGAAACGAGTCTAAGAATTTTCCGTTTTGGCGAGCCTCTGGCGAGCCCAAACGGAAAATTCGGACGAGTTTCATAAATCGCGAGCCAAAACGGAAAATTCTTAGACTCGTTTCATAAATATTATATGTGAAAAACACTCATTTCATATTCTGTTTATCATATGACACAC
Source organism: Pictodentalium vernedei (assembly GCA_031216915.1). Classification (NCBI taxonomy): domain Eukaryota; kingdom Metazoa; phylum Mollusca; class Scaphopoda; order Dentaliida; family Dentaliidae; genus Pictodentalium; species Pictodentalium vernedei. The sequence continues at coordinate 883,327,448 of CM062297.1, read as the reverse complement.
ACACGCACAAATTAGCCACCCATCACCTAACTTGATTTGCAGACGGCACTTGGAAAAAAACATCGTCGTATAACTAAAAAAAATCATTTTTCGCTTCCAAAACATAGGTTATGGCCCCTTATTGGAACGAGCTCGTTCTAATGAGGGGTCATAACCTATGTTTTGGAAGCAACAAGTAAAAATATAAAAAAAATGAATGACGTTTTTCTTGTAGGTAAAAGATTAATCCAATATAACCCACCCTAAATAGGACAGATAACGTAAATTCTCCCTACTGAAATTATGCAAATGTCACCCAGCTGTATTTTGTTTAGCCAATCAAATTGTCCAATTTTGAAATTGACCAATGAAAACTCCCAAATCTAATTAAGGAAATTATGAAAATGTGGCCCAGTTTTATTTTATTCAACCAATCAAATTGTCTAGTTTGGAAATTGACCAATGAAATTGACGGAAGACTTTATTTATCACTGATTAATATGAAAACAAAATATCAAATGTTTTGAAGTGAACAAAACGGACGAGTCGTATGATAAATATATTTTTGGTATATCTCAAAGTCATTGTGGCTTATTATGTTGGTTCCTCGTGTTCGATACAATCGCTGTCTGATGACAAATGTGAGACAGATCACGCATGTCAATTAATCGATAGGCAACAGCCACAACCTTGTTTTTTTTTTTGTTATTGGTGAATGAAACTAATAGTTTATCCATTTAATCTGATTTTAAGATTTTTCAGCGCTTTCCATTACTTCAGCACCCATAATTCTCAAATATGGCATCAAAACCATGCACATACTATATAAATATATTTACATAATCAGAATACACCATTAGGGTGTAGTGTCTCAGTAGGTAGAGGTGCAGGCTGCAAGCCGAGAGGTCCTCAGTTCGAATCTCTCCTACGGCAATCACGTAGTGTCCTTGGGCAAAACACTTCACCCCATCGCCCTCGTGTACTAATGTGTAGTACACGTCGATGATACACTTGTCTTCAACCAATGCTTACCCTGATTGTATGGATTTAGTATGTTGGGGAGTCTGGCAATTGATCGCACTAGCTAAGTGGTTCTCTCCGGGTACTCGGGCTTTCTCCACTCGTAAAGCTGTCTGTCACGAGGTGACCCTGGCTGTCGAAAGTGTCGTTAACCCCCAATAAATAATACAATAATAATAAATAAATAAAACTTATTCTCATCAATACATTTTTTGTTACTTAATCTTTTTTGACCTTGTTGCTAATTCTTTTCATAATCCTTCCTCCTTTTTTGAGAAAATAAAGTCAGCAAAATAAAAATCATGAAATTATTTTGAAAAGATTAATAATAGCCTTTTAGTTTTATAATATCTATATTTTTAGCAGTTGAGTTTTTTTTATCTTTTGTAACTACAATACAGGAAATATAATGGTATCTTCTTGAAAAGCAGACGACACTTGCAAAAAAATTCTTGAATAACTAATATTTTTCATTTTTTGTCTCAGAAACATGGGTTATGACCCCTCATTGGAACGAGCTCGACGAGCTCGTTCCAACGAGGGGTCATAAACTGTGTTTTTGAGACAACAGATGAAAAAAATAATGAAAATTAATTGTCGATTTTTCAGAATAGCACTGACCGGCTTTGGACGTTATGTTGGGTAAAGAGTTAACTGAATACTAACCCGGAGAAGATCTGGAGTCACCACTGACTTAACCCTTTAAAATCTAGTGGTATTTTTCAAGCCGTTTCAATGCCAACACTTAGAAGAGTCCATATTCATTACTTGGGGTAGACCAATCAATACGTTGTGCGTTGAATATATTGGTTGGTCTATGCCACACATTTACTGGACAGCCATCCTAATGGCGTTATGCAGTAACATGTTCCTGGTCGGAAAAGAGGCCGATCGGGTTCAAATTGTTAAAGAGACAAGTAAATGAAATATGGCAATTAGAGTGCAGGAGGACGCCTTCCGCAATAGGCCATACTGAAAGGGGCTTCATTCGCAATATGTTATATGTTACACTAAAAGGACGATGCATGGTAAATTTGTTCTCATTTACAATTACCTCCCATATGGCACAAACAACTTTTCGTTTAGCGCCAAAAACCCTTCATTTGACACCGAACAAAGAAACAACTTGGCACCAAAAAACATTCAGGATAACGGGAACACTTTAAAATACCGATATTTTACAAAAATGATGCCAGTATAATGAGGGACAGGGGAGAGATGATGAACTGGGCAGACTGGCTGTCTGCATGTCAACCCCCATAATAAATGTGACATGTCAATATACTGAGGGAGGTGACATAGGCACATTCGGTGTCAACCCGTCAATCCCATTAATATACTATTAAAAAAAGTAGGGTATATTTGATCAAAATGAGATATATGAAGAAATATATTTATATTTTCATTAAAAAGACAATTGAGGCATTGCACTGTTACATCTGGTGAATGATTTCAGCGATAATTGGGTGTCTGACAAGCGCACATTCCACGCACTGAGCTGTCGAAGACATGGATTGTCTGTCCGAGAATTTTCCACATCCAGTCCAAGACCTCAATACCTTGTAAATCCTCCTCGATTCGCGAGACAAGCGCGGATCCGACGTGGCATGCTCCACACCAAACGTCCAATATCAGCTTGACTGGTGTTATTTCATTATTCCTGCAGTGCAGCAGTGAGGTCCTGGACATTGGCTGGGGGCTGTTGGCCTTGTCGTAGGCGCATGCCAAGCATATCCCAGACGTACTTGGTGAAAGGTCTGGATTTAATGCTGGCAAAGGCAGTGTAGTGATGTTCTGCTCCTGGAGGAATTCTGTAGCAACACGGGCCCAATGTGCTCTTGCATTGTCATCTTGGAAAATGAATCGACGGCCGTGACGTCTCGCAAATGGCAGCAGATGAGCTGCTAACAGGTTGTCACGGTAGTACTGCTCTCTGACACACCCTTGGATGACATGTAATGTTGTTCTGCTTGTCGTGATTATGCCTCAACAACCAAAACGATCGTGCTGCCTAATGGTTACGTCATGGTATCCTTCATTCCGCCGCCGCCGCGCACTGTTTCGTCTGTCGTGGAAGTCGAGAGTGTTTCTGGTTAGCAGTTGTCTCCCTTGGACGACTTGACTGACTCCTGTCTGACGGTAGCATGACCACAACTTGCTAATCACCGATTAAGTAACGTTGAGAATTTGAGCCACTGCAGTCTATCCGTCGCCAGCTTCTAACATGCCAACGGTACGTAAACGTTCGTCACGTGTCAGTCTTCGCATACCTCAAAAGTTACTTTTTTGCCCAGAAACTATTGAGGAACGCGTTTAACCCTTTACCCAACGTAACGGCCAAAACGGGCAGCGCTATTTACGTAAATCTCCAATTAATTTTCATTATTTTTTCATTTTTTGTCTCAAAAACATAGGTCATGACCCCTCGTTGGAACGAGCTCGTCGAGCTCGTTGCAACGAGGGGTCATAACCTATGTTTTTGAGACAAAAAAGGAAAAAAAAATAGTCATTCAAGAATTTTTATTGCAAGTGTCGTCTGCTTTTCATATTAGGTAAAGGGTTATACCAAGAAAAGTACGATGAGACCTTCACATGAATTTTCTGTACAACTCTTTTCTTTCTTCATCTTCCTGATCAGTATTTATTGCAATCATAAATTCCTCATCATACGAAACTCTGCCTCAAACTGGTAATGCTAATTGAGTTACCTCTTCTCCAACTAGATCCCCTGGGGAAGCCGCGACGTTCGGGTAGCAAAATTACCTAAAATATCAACTGGATCCCCTGGGGAAGCCGCGACGTTCGGATAGCTGAATTACCTCTTCACCAACTAGTTCCCCTGGGGATGTCGCGACGTTCGGATAGCTGAATTACCTCTTCTCCAACTAGTTTCCCTGGGGAAGCCGCGACGTTCAGATAGCTGAATTACCCCTTCTCCGACTAGTTCCCCTGGGGAAGTCGCGACGTTCGGATAGCTGAATTACCTCTTCTCCAACTAGTTCCCATGGGGATGCCGCGACGTTCGGATAGCTGAATTACCTCTTCTCCAACTAGTTCCCCTGGGGAAGCCGCTCTCCAACTAGTTCCCCTGTGTAAGCCGTGACGTTCGGATAGCTGAGTTACCTCTTCTCCAACTAGTTCCCCTGGGGAAGCCGCGACGTTCGGATAGCTGAATTACCTCTTCTCCAACTAGTTCCCGTGGGGAAGCCGCGACGTTCAGATAGCTGAATTACCTCTTCTCCAACTAGTTCCCCTGGGGAAGCCGCGACGTTCAGATAGCTGAAATACCTCTTCGTCAACTAGTTCCCCTGGGGAAGCCGCGACGTTCGGATAGCTGAATTACCTCTTCTCCAACTAGTTCCCCTGGGGAAGCCGCGAAGTTGGGATAGCTGAGTTACCTCTTCTCCAACTAGTTCCCCTGGGGAAGCCGCGACGTTCAGATAGCTGAATTACCTCTTCTCCAACTAGTTCCCCTGGGGAAGCCGCGACGTTCGGATAGCTGAATTACCTCTTCTCCAACTAGTTCCCCTGGGGAAGCCGCGACGTTCGGATAGCTGAGTTACCTCTTCTCCAACTAGTTCCCCTGCGGAAGCCGCGACGTTGGGATAGCTGAATTACCTCTTCTTCAACTAGTTCCCCCGGGGAAGCCGCGATGTTCGGGTAGCTGAATTACCTCTTCTCCAACTAGTTCCCCTGGGGAAGCCGCGACGTTCGGATAGCTGAATTACCTCTTTTCCAACTAGTTCCCCTGGGGAAGCCGCGACGTTCGGATAGCTGAATTACCCCTTCTCCAACTAGTTCCCCTGGGGAAGCCGCGACGTTCGGATAGCTGAATTACCTCTTTTCCAACTAGTTCCCCTGGGGAAGCCGCGACGTTCGGATAGCTGAATTACCTCTTCTTTCACTTTGGCGAATCTCCGCTTGCGATTCTACAAGTTAGTTTGCGATGTGGTTCGTGATGAAGTTTTTGTACAACTCTTTTCTTTCTTCTCTTCATCTTCCTGATCAGTATTTATTGCAATCATAAATTCCTCATTATACGAAACTCTGCCTCAAGCCATACTGCCAAGTCTGATAATACCAGTTATCCTGATTTCGTTTAACGAATAACTGTTAACATTTCTATGTAAACAAATTGATTGTACCTAGTAACGCATCTAGGGGAGGTAACTCTAGCTTGGTTCATATCCGCCGAGATCGATGTCATATCGGTCGAGTTTCATAATGGGGAATTCAGGGAGAGAAAGTCATATAATATCTAATCAATAAATTTGAATTATTACAAGAGTATTTCACTGGGCTATATATAGCTGGTAATTATAGATGTTCTGATAAATGAACTAGACTCTGGTGTTCACTGTGCTATATATAACAGGTAATTATACACGTTCTGATAAATGAACTAGACTTTGGAGTTCACTGTAATATATATAGCAGGTAATTATACACGTTCTGATAAATGAACTAGACTTTGGAGTTCACTGTGTTATATATAGCAGGTAATTATACACGTTCTGATAAATGAACTAGACTTTGGAGTTCACTGTGATATATATAGCAGGTAATTATACACGTTCTGATAAATGAACTAGACTTTGGAGTTCACTGTGTTATATATAGCAGGTAATTATACACGTTCTGATAAATGAACTAGACTTTGGAGTTCACTGTAATATATATAGCAGGTAATTATACACGTTCTGATAAATGAACTAGACTTTGTAGTTCACTGGGTTATATATAGCAGGTAATTATACACGTTCTGATAAATGAACTAGACTTTGGAGTTCACTGTGCTATATATAGCAGGTAATTATACACGTTCTGATAAATGAACTAGACTTTGTAGTTCACTGTGTTATATATAGCAGGTAATTATACACGTTCTGATAAATGAACTAGACTTGGTAGTTCACTGTGTTATATATAGCAGGTAATTATACACGTTCTGACAAATGAACTAGACTTTGGAGTTTACTGTGTTATATATAGCAGGTAATTATACACGTTCTGATAAATGAACTAGACTTTGTAGTTCACTGTGTTATATATAGCAGGTAATTATACACGTTCTGACAAATGAACTAGACTTTGGAGTTCACTGGGCTATATATAGCAGGTAATTATACACGTTCTGATAAATGAACTAGACTTTGTAGTTCACTGGGTTATATATAGCAGGTAATTATACACGTTCTGATAAATGAACTAGACTTTGGAGTTCACTGTGTTATATATAGCAGGTAATTATACACGTTCTGATAAATGAACTAGACTTTGGAGTTTACTGTGCTATATATAGCAGGTAATTATACACGTTCTGATAAATGAACTAGACTCTGGTGTTCGCTGTGCTATATATAGCAGGTAATTATACACGTTCTGATAAATGAACTAGACTTTGTAGTTCACTGGGTTATATATAGCAGGTAATTATACACGTTCTGATAAATGAACTAGACTTTGGAGTTCACTGTGCTATATATAGCAGGTAATTATTCACGTTCTGATAAATAAACTAGACTTTGTAGTTCACTGGGGTATATATAGCAGGTAATTATACACGTTCTGATAAATAAACTAGACTTTGTAGTTCACTGTGTTATATATAGCAGGTAATTATACACGTTCTGATAAATGAACTAGACTTTGTAGTTCACTGTGTTATATATAGCAGGTAATTATACACGTTCTGATAAATGAACTAGACTTTGGAGTTCACTGTGTTATATATAGCAGGTAATTATACACGTTCTGATAAATGAACTAGACTTTGTAGTTCACTGTGTTATATATAGCAGGTAATTATACACGTTCTGATAAATGAACTAGACTTTGGAGTTCACTGTGCTATATATAGCAGGTAATTATACACGTTCTGATAAATGAACTAGACTTTGTAGTTCACTGTGTTATATATAGCAGGTAATTATACACGTTCTGATAAATGAACTAGACTTTGTAGTTCACTGTGTTATATATAGCAGGTAATTATACACGTTCTGACAAATGAACTAGACTTTGGAGTTTACTGTGCTATATATAGCAGGTAATTATACACGTTCTGATAAATGAACTTGACTTTGGAGTTCACTGTGTTATATATAGCAGGTAATTATACACGTTCTGATAAATGAACTAGACTTTGGAGTTCACTGTGTTATATATAGAAGGTAATTATACACGTACTGATAAATGAACTAGACTTTGGAGTTCACTGTGCTATATATAGCAGGTAATTATACACGTTCTGATAAATGAACTAGACTTTGGAGTTCACTGTGCTATATGTAGCAGGTAATTATACACGTTCTGACAAATGAACTTGACTTTGGAGTTCACTGTGTTATATACAGCAGGTAATCATACACGTTCTGATAAATGAACTAGACTTTGGAGTTCACTGGGCTACATATAGCAGGTAATTATACACGTTCTGATAAATGAACTAGACTTTAGAGTTCATGGGGGCTATATATAGCAGGTAATTATACACGTTCTGATAAATGAACTAGACTTTGGAGTTCACGGGGCTATATATAGCAGGTAATTATAAACGTTCTGATAAATGAACTAGATTTTGGAGTTGTTGAAAAGAATGAGAAACAATAACGCTCTCAGAAATCTTTAACAGATCCGAGAACACTTTGAAATTATTTGTATAGAATTAATGAATAATCACATGGTTAGTTTCATATCAGCCGAGATATCAACCCACTATTACTTCACATTAGCCTCCAACCTCCAGTCACAGCCGAGATATCAGCCCACTGTTACTTCACATCAGCCTTCGATCTCCAGTCTCACTGCCCTGTCTCAGCCTAGATATCAGCCCACTGTTACTTCACATCAGCCTTCGATCTTCAGTCTCACTATCTCAGCCGAGATATCAACCCACTATTACTTCACATCAGCCTTCGATCTCCAGTCTCACTGTCTCAGCCTAGATATCAGCCCACTGTTACTTCACATCAGCCTTCGATCTCCAGTCTCGCTGTCTCAGCCGAGATATCAGCCCACTGTTACTTCACACCAGTCTTCGATCTCCAGTCTCATTGTCTCAGCCGAGATATCAGCCCACTGTTACTTCACACCAGCCTTCGATCTCCAGTCTCACTGCCTCAGCCAAGATATCAGCCCACTGTTACTTTGCACCAGCCTTCGCTCTGCAGTCTCACTGTCTCAGCCGAGATATCAGCCCACTGTTACTTCACGCCAGCCTTCGATCTGCAGTCTCACTGTCTCATCCGAGATATCAGCCCACTGTTACTTTGCACCAGCCTTCGATCTGCAGTCTCACTGTCTCAGCCGAGATATCAGCCCACTGTTACTTTGCACCAGCCTTCGCTCTGCAGTCTCACTGTCTCAGCCGAGATATCAGCCCACTGTTACTTCACACCAGCCTTCGCTCTGCAGTCTCACTGTCTCAGCCGAGATATCAGCCCACTATTACTTCGCACCAGCCTTCGATCTCCAGTCTCACTGATATGAAGTAATTATATTTTCTCCCAGTGTGTCGAATCTCAGCTATCGACCCGGAATCTTAGTTTGCGAGGAATTGTACGAAGTTTCCTCTTCTCCTCCTAGTGCATCTCTCTGAAAGCCGCGTCTTACCCTGGGATAGCTGAATTACATCTTCTCCCCATAGGTCCCCCGGGGAAGCCGCGTCGTTCGGATAGCTGAATTACCTCTTCTCCAACTAGTTCACCTGAGGAAGCCGCGACGTTCGGATAGCTGAATTTCCTCTTCTCCACCTTGTTCCCCTGGAGACGCCGCGACGTTCGCATAGCTGAATTACCTCTTCTCCCACGAGTTCCCCCGGGGAAGCCGCGACGTTCGGATAACAGAATTACCTCTTCTCCAACTAGTTCCCCTGGGAAGGCCGCGACGTTCGGATAGCTGAATTACCTCTTCTCCAACTAGTTCCCCTGGGGAAGCCGCGACGTTCGGATAGCTGAATTACCTCTCCTCCCACTAGTTCCCCTGGGGAAGCCGCGGCGTTCGAAAAGGTGAATTACCTCTTCTCCAACTAGTTCCCCTGGGGAAGCCGCGACGTTCGGATAGCTGAATTACCTATTCTCCCACTAGTTCCCCTGGGGAAGCCGCGACGTTCGGATAGCTGAATTACCTCCTCTCCAGCTAGTTCCCCTGTGGAAGCCGCGATGTTCGGATAGCTGAATTACCTCTTCTCCAACTAGTTCCCCGGGGAAGCCGCGACGTTCGGGTAGCAAAATTACCTCTTCTACAACTGGATCCCCTGGGGAAGCCGCGACGTTCGGATAGCTGAATTACCTCTTCTCCAACTAGTTCCCCTGGGGAAGCCGCGACGTTCGGATAGCTGAATTACCTCTTCTCCCACTAGTTCCCCTGGGGAAGCCGCGACGTTCGGATAGCTGAATTACCTCTTCTCCATCTAGTTCCCCTGTGTAAGTCGCGACGTTCGGATAGCTGAATTACCTCTTCTCCAACTACTTCCCCTGGGGAAGCCGCGACGTTCGGATAGCTGAATTACCTCTTCTCCCACTAGTTCCCCTGGGGAAGCCGCGACGTTCGGATAGCTGAATTACCTCTTCTCCAACTAATTCCCCTGGGGAAGCCGCGCCGTTCGGATAGCTGAATTACCTCTTCTCCAACTAGTTCCCCCGGGGAAGCCGCGACGTTCGTACAACTGAATTACCTCTTCTCCAACTAGTTCCCCTGGGGAAGCCGCGACGTTCGGATAGCTGAATTACCTCTTCTCCCACTAGTTCCCCTGGGGAAGCTGCGACGTTCGGATAGCTGAATTACCTCTTCTCCCACTAGTTCCCCTGGGGAAGCCGCGACGTTCGGATAGCTGAATTACCTCTTCTCCAAGTAGTTCCTCTGGGGAAGCCGCGACATTCGGATAGCTGAATTACCTCTTCTCTAACTAGTTCCCCTGGGGACGCCGCGACGTTCGGATAGCTGAATTACCTCTTCTCCAACTAGTTCCCCTGTGTAAGTCGCGACGTTCGGATAGCTGAATTACCTCTTCTCCAACTAGTTCCCCTGGGGAAGCCGCGACGTTCGGATAGCTGAATTACCTCTTCTCCATCTAGTTCCCCTGTGTAAGTCGCGACGTTCGGATAGCTGAATTACCTCTTCTCCAACTAGTTCCCCTGGGGAAGCCGCGACGTTCGGATAGCTGAATTACCTCCTCTCTGCAGTCTCACTGTCTCAGCCGAGATATCAGCCCACTGTTACTTCACACCAGCCTTCGCTCTGCAGTCTCACTGTCTCAGCCGAGATATCAGCCCACTATTACTTCGCACCAGCCTTCGATCTCCAGTCTCACTGATATGAAGTAATTATATTTTCTCCCAGTGTGTCGAATCTCAGCTATCGACCCGGAATCTTAGTTTGCGAGGAATTGTACGAAGTTTCCTCTTCTCCTCCTAGTGCATCTCTCTGAAAGCCGCGTCTTACCCTGGGTTAGCTGAATTACATCTTCTCCCCATAGGTCCCCCGGGGAAGCCGCGTCGTTCGGATAGCTGAATTACCTCTTCTCCAACTAGTTCACCTGAGGAAGCCGCGACGTTCGGATAGCTGAATTTCCTCTTCTCCACCTTGTTCCCCTGGAGACGCCGCGACGTTCGCATAGCTGAATTACCTCTTCTCCCACGAGTTCCCCCGGGGAAGCCGCGACGTTCGGATAACAGAATTACCTCTTCTCCAACTAGTTCCCCTGGGAAGGCCGCGACGTTCGGATAGCTGAATTACCTCTTCTCCAACTAGTTCCCCTGGGGAAGCCGCGACGTTCGGATAGCTGAATTACCTCTCCTCCCACTAGTTCCCCTGGGGAAGCCGCGACGTTCGAAAAGGTGAATTACCTCTTCTCCAACTAGTTCCCCTGGGGAAGCCGCGACGTTCGGATAGCTGAATTACCTATTCTCCCACTAGTTCCCCTGGGGAAGCCGCGACGTTCGGATAGCTGAATTACCTCCTCTCCAGCTAGTTCCCCTGTGGAAGCCGCGATGTTCGGATAGCTGAATTACCTCTTCTCCAACTAGTTCCCCGGGGAAGCCGCGACGTTCGGGTAGCAAAATTACCTCTTCTACAACTGGATCCCCTGGGGAAGCCGCGACGTTCGGATAGCTGAATTACCTCTTCTCCAACTAGTTCCCCTGGGGAAGCCGCGACGTTCGGATAGCTGAATTACCTCTTCTCCCACTAGTTCCCCTGGGGAAGCCGCGACGTTCGGATAGCTGAATTACCTCTTCACCAACTAATTCCCCTGGGGAAGCCGCGCCGTTCGGATAGCTGAATTACCTCTTCTCCAACTAGTTCCCCCGGGGAAGCCGCGACGTTCGGACAACTGAATTACCTCTTCTCCAACTAGTTCCCCTGGGGAAGCCGCGACGTTCGGATAGCTGAATTACCTCTTCTCCCACTAGTTCCCCTGGGGAAGCCGCGACGTTCGGATAGCTGAATTACCTCTTCTCCCACTAGTTCCCCTGGGGAAGCCGCGACGTTCGGATAGCTGAATTACCTCTTCTCCAAGTAGTTCCTCTGGGGAAGCCGCGACGTTCGGATAGCTGAATTACCTCTTCTCTAACTAGTTCCCCTGGGGACGCCGCGACGTTCGGATAGCTGAATTACCTCTTCTCCAACTAGTTCCCCTGTGTAAGTCGCGACGTTCGGATAGCTGAATTACCTCTTCTCCAACTAGTTCCCCTGGGGAAGCCGCGACGTTCGGATAGCTGAATTACCTCTTCTCCATCTAGTTCCCCTGTGTAAGTCGCGACGTTCGGATAGCTGAATTACCTCTTCTCCAACTACTTCCCCTGGGGAAGCCGCGACGTTCGGATAGCTGAATTACCTCTTCTCCCACTAGTTCCCCTGGGGAAGCCGCGACGTTCGGATAGCTGAATTACCTCTTCTCCAACTACTTCCCCTGGGGAAGCCGCGAAGTTCGGACAACTGAATTTCCGCTTCTTCCACTTTCACAAATCTTCGCTTGTGACTATAAACTTTAGTTTGGGGTGATTTTTTTTAAATACAACTCTCTTCGTTCTTCTCTTCATCCACCTAATCCATACTTATATACTTATTTTTTACCCTTTACCCAACGCAGACGATTTCAAAATTTATTATTTTAGTTACCATTTTTTCAAAAAATTTCAACAAAGCCACGGCGAGCTCGTTCCAAAGAGGAGTCAGATGATATGTTTTGTTGAAATTTTTCGCAAAATAATATTTGTACAGCTGCTGAATTTGCATATTACTCCGGCGGATGCGTGCGATTTGTTGGTTTAAGGGTTACTTCCTCATGATGCACAAATCACCTTCAGATCTCTCCCCTCTGCCTGGTCGCACCAAGTTACCTGATTGCCTTCGGCAAAAAAGGTGTAAGTAAAAAATAATTACGCCCAATAACTCATCAAGAGAGGCAATTATAAACTTCGTCATATCGGCCAAGATGGGGTTCATATCAGCCTAGTTAGAAGTCCTATCCACCGGCGTTAATAATTCTAGGAAATACATTTATATCTTATAAATAAAGCATAGTATAGTGTCTATCTTATAAATAAGGCGTAGTATAGTGTTTTAGAATTTTGGTTTTGCAACATGATTTTGAAGAATAGTGAACCATTCATTAAAATCACAAACAATTTTTCTGTTTATGGACCCCTATATAAATCGATGGTCCTTTGATCATGTATTTATTTATTATTTACTGGTGATTAAGGTAGCATACTTTTGCACAATAGCAATTGGGACAGCGTCGTAGAAATAAAGTCAAATTTAGTCAGCCGTATGTTTTCTATTTTAGGGGACTTTCACCCCAAGCAAGCAGTAAACAGAGCTTAAAGCTCGGGAAATCGAACAAGCACTGCCTCACTTCCCGGGGTTCTCACGGTGGAGGAGTATTCACCGAAACAATGCTCTCGCTTCTAAAACATTTAATCAGCAGTATCATAATACTGGTCCTAGTATTTGGGTCGTTGATGGTCAGTACGCAGTATGATGACATTGGTCCTTATATTTGGGTCATTGACGGTGGGTACGCATTATCATAATGTTGGTGCTTGTATTTGGGTCGTTGATGGTCGGTACGCAGTATCATAATATTGATGCTTGTATTTGGGTCGTTGACGGTCGGTACGCATTATCATTATATTGGAGCTTGTATTTGTGTCGTTGACGGTCGGTACGCAGTAGAATAGTATTGGTGCTTGTATTTGGGTCGTTGACGGTCGGTACGCAGTATCATAATACTGATGCTTGTATTTGGGTCGTTGATGGTCGGTACGCATTATCAAAACATTGGTGCTTGTATGTGGGTCGTTGACGGTTGGTACGCAGTATCATAATATTGGTGCTTGTATTTGGGTCGTTGACGGTAGGTACGCAGTATCATAATACTGGTGCTTGTATTTGGGTCGTTGACGGTCGGTACACAGCATCATAACATTGGTGCCTGTATTTGGGTCGTTGACAGCCGGTACGCAGTATCATAATATCGGTGCTTGTATTTGGGTCGTTGACGGTCGGTGCGCAGTAGCATAATATTGGTCTTTGTATTTGGGTCGTTGACGGTCGGTACACAGTATCATAATATTGGTGCTTGTATTTGGGTCGCTGATGGTCGGTACGCAGTAGCATAATATTGGTCCTTGTCTTTGGGTCGTTGACGGTCGGTACGCAGTATCATAATATTGGTCTTTGTATTTGGGTCGTTGACGGTCGGTATGCAGTATCATATTATTGGTCCTTGTATTTGGGTCGTTGACGGTCGGTACTCAGTATCATAATATTGGTGTTTGTATTTGGGTCGTTGACGGTCGGTACGCGTTAGCATAATATTGGTCTTTGTATTTGGGTCGTTGACGGTCGGTATGCAGTATCATAATACTCGTGCTTCTATTTGGGTCGTTGATGGTCGGCGGGGCGCAGTTTCATAATATTGATCCTTGTCTTTTGGTCGTTGACAGTCTGTATGCAGTATCATAATATCGGTCCTTGTATTTGGGTCGTTGACGGTCTGTACGCAGTATCATAATATCGGTCCTTGTATTTGGGTCGTTGACGGTCTGTACGCAGTATCATAATATTGGTCCTTGTCTTTGGGTCGTTGACGGTCGGTCCGCAGTATCATAATATCGGTCGTTATATTTGGGTCGTTGACGGTCTGTACGCAGTATCATAATATTGATCCTTGTCTTTGTGTCGTTGACGGTCGGTACGCAGCATCATAATTTTGGTGCTTGTATTTGGGTCGTTGACGGTCTGTACGCAGTATCATAATATTGGTGCTTGTATTTAGGTCGCTGATGGTCGGTACGCTGTATCATAATATTGATCCTTGTCTTTGGGTCGTTGACGGTCGGTACGCAGTATCATAATACTCGTGCTTGTATTTGGGTCGTTGACGGTCGGTACGCAGCAACATAATATTGGTGTTTGTATTTGGGTTGTTGACGGTCGGTACGCAGTATGATAATATTGTTCCTTGTATTTGGGTCGTTGACGGTCGGTGCGCAGTATCATAATACTCGTGCTTGTCTTTTCTTTTGGGTCATTGACGGTCGGTACGCAGTATCATAATACTCGTACTTGTATTTGGGTCGTTGGCGGTGGACGGTATGCAGTATCATAATATTGGTCCTTGTCTTTGGGTCGTTGACGGTCGGTACGCAGTATCATAATATTGGTGCTTGTATTTGGGTCGTTGACAGGCGGTACGCAGTATTATGATATTGGTCCATGTCTTTAGGTCACTGATGGTCTGTATGCAGTATCATAATATTGGTCCTTGTATTTGAGTCGTCGACGGTCGGCGGTGCGCAGTATCATAATATTGGTCCTTGTATTTGGGTCGTCTACCGTCGACGGTACGCAGTATCATAACATTGGTCCTTGTATTGGGGTCGTTGACGGATGGTACGCAGTATCATAATATTGGTGCTTGTATTTGGGTCGTTGACGATCGGTACACGGTATCATTATATTGGTGCTTGTATTTGGGTCGCTGATGGTCGGTACGCAGTAGCATAATATTGGTCCTTGTCTTTGGGTTGTTGACGGTCGGTGCGCAATAGCATAATATTGGTCTTTGTATTTGGGTTGTTGACAGTCGGTACACAGTATCATAATATTGGTGTTTGTATTTGGGTCGTTGATGGACGGTAGGCAGTAGCGTAATATTAGTGCTTGCATTTGGGTCATTCACGGTCGGTACGCAGTAGCATAATTTTGGTCCTTGTCTTTGGGTCGTTGACGGTCGGTATGCAGTATCATAATATTGGTCTTTGTATTTGGGTTGTTGACAATCGGTACGCAGTATCATATTATTGGTCCTTGTATTTGGGTCGTTGACGGTCGGTACGCAGTATCATAATATTGGTGTTTGTATTTGGGTCGTTGACGGTCGGTACGCATTAGCTTAATATTGGTCTTTGTATTTGGGTTATTGACGGTCGGTACGCAGTATCATAATACTCGTGCTTCTATTTGGGTCGTTGACGGCCTGTACACAGTATCATAATATTGGTCCTTGTCCTTGGGTCGTTGACGGTCGGTACGCAGTATCATGATATTGGTTCTTATATTTGGGGCGCTGACGGTCGGCGGGACGCGGTATCATAATATCGGTCCTTGTATTTGGGTCGTTGACGGTCTGTACGCAGTATCATTATATTGTTTCTTGTATTTGGGTCGTTGACGGTCGGTATGCAGTATCAAAATATTCGTGCTTGTCTTTTCTTTGGGTTTGACGGTCGGTATGCAGTATCATAATACTCGTACTTGTATTTGGGTCGTTGGCGGATAGCGGTATGCAGTATCGTAATATTGCTCCTTGTCTTTGGGTCGTTGACGGTCGGTACGCAGTATCATAATATTGGTGTTCGTATTTGGGTTGTTGAAAGTCGGTACGCAGTATTATGATATTGGTCCTTGTCTTTGGGTCGCTGGCGGTCTGTGCGCAGTATCATAATATTGGTCCTTGTATTTGGGTCGTCGACAGTCATCGGTGCGCAGTATCATAATATTGGTCCTTGTATTTGGGTCGTCGACCGTCGGCGGTACGCAGTATCATAATATTGGTCCTTGTATTTGGGTCGTCGACTGTCGGTGGTACGCAGTATCATAATACTGGTCCTTGTATTTGGGTCGTTGACGGATGGTACGCAGTATCATAATATTGGTGCTTGTATTTGGGTCGTTGGCGATTGGTACGCATTATCATAATATTGGTGCTTGTATTTGGGTCGATGATGGTCGGAACGCAGTAGCATAATATTGGTCTTTGTATTTGGGTCGTTGACGGTTGGTACGCATTATAATAATATTGGTGTTTGTATTTGGGTCGTTGACGGTCGGTACGCAGTATCGTAATATTGGTGTTTGTATTTGGGTCGTTGATGGTCGGTACGCAGTAGCATATTATTGGTTCTTGTCTTTGGGTCGTTGACGGTTGGTACGCAGTATCATAATATTGGTCTTTGTATTTGGGTCGTTGACGGTCGGTACGCAGTATCATATTATTGGTTCTTGTATTTGGGTCGTTGACGGTCGGTATGCAGTATCATAATATTGGTGTTTGTATTTGGGTCGTTGACGGTCGGTACGCAGTAGCATAATATTGGTCTTTGTATTCGGGTCGTTGACAGTCGGTACGCAGTGTCATAATACTCATGCATCTATTTGGGTCGTTGACGGTCTGTACGCAGTATCATAATATTGGTCCCTGTCTTTGGGTCGTTGACGGTCGGTACGCAGTATCATGAAAATGGTCCTTGTATTTGGGGCGTTGACGGTCGGCGGGACGCAGTATCATAATATTGGTCCTTGTATTTGGGTCGTTGACGGTCTGTACGCAGTATCATAATACTGGTCCTTGTATTTGGGTCGTTCATGGTCGGTACGCAGAATCATAATATTGGTGCTTGTATTTGGGTCGTTAACGGTCGGTACGCAGTATCATAATATTGGTGCTTGTATTTGGGTCGTTGACGATCGGTACGCAGTAGCATAGTATTGGTCTTTCTATTTAGGTCGTTGATGGTCAGTACGCAGTATCATAATATTGGTGTTTGTATTTGGGTTGTTGACGGTCGGTATGCAGTTTCATAATATTGGTGTTTGTATTGGGGTTGGTGATGGTCGGTACGCAATACCATAATATTGATCCTTGTATCTGGGTCGTTGTCGGTCGGTACACAGTATCATAACAATGGTGCTTGTATTTGGGTTGTTGGCGGCCTGTACGCAGTATCAATTGGTGCTTGTATTTGGGTCGTTGACGGTCGCTATGCAGTATCATAATATTGGTCCTTGTATTTTGGTCGTCGACGGTCGGCGGTGCGCAGTATCATAATATTGGTCCTTGTACTTGGGTTGTCGACCGTCGCCGGTATGCAGTATCATAATATTGGTCCTTGTATTTGGGTCGTCGACTGTCGGTGGTAGGCAGTATCATAATACTGGTCCTTGTATTTGGGTCGTTGATGGTCGGTACGCAGTATCATAATATTGGTGCTTGTATTTGGGTCGTTGACGGTCGGTATGCAGTAGCATAGTATTGGTCTTTCTATTTGGGTCGTTGACGGTCAGTACGCAGTATCATAATATTGGTGTTTGTATTTGGGTTGTTGACGGTCGGTATGCAGTTTCATAATATTGGTGTTTGTATTTGGGTTGATGATGGTCGGTATGCAATACCATAATATTGATCCTTGTATTTGGGTCGTTGTCGGTCGGTGAACGGTATCATAACATTGGTGCATGTATTTGGGTTGTTGACGGTCTGTACGCAGTATCATAATATTGGTCCTTGTCTTTGGGTCGTTGACAGTCGGTACGCAGTATCATGATATTGGTCCTTGTCTTTGGGTCGTTGACGGTCGGTGCGCAGCATCATCGTATTGGTTCTTGTATTTGGGTTGTTGACGGTCTGTACGCAGTATCATATTATTGGTTCTTCTATTTGGGTCGTTGACGGTCGGTACGCAGTATCATAATATTGGTGTTTGTATTTGGGTCGTTGACAGTCGGTACGCAGTAGCATAATATTGGTCTTTGTATTTGGGTCGTTGACGGTCGGTACGCAGTATCACAATACTTGTGCTTCTATTTGGGTTGTTGACGGCCTGTACGCAGTATCATTATATTGGTCCTTGTCTTTGGGTCGTTGACGGTCTGTACGCAGTATCATAATATTGGTCTTTGTATTTGAGTCATTGACGGTCTGTACGCCGTATCATAATATTGATCCTTGTCTTTGGGTCGTTGTCGGTCGGTACGAAGTATCATAATACTCGTGCTTGTATTTGGGTAGTTGACGGTCTGTACGCAGTATCATAATATTGGTGCTTGTATTTAGGTTGTTGACTGTCGGTACGCAGTATCATAATATTGATGCTTGTATTTGGGTCGTTGACGGTCGGTACGCAGCATCATAATATTGGTGTTTGTATTTGGGTTCTTGACGGTCGGTACGCAGTATGATAATATTGGTTCTTGTATTTGGGTCGTTGACAGTCGGCACGCAGTATCATAATACTCATGCTTGTCTTTTCTTTGGGTCGTTGACGGTCGGTATGCAGTATCATAATACTCGTCCTTGTATTTGGGTCGTTGGCGGTTGGCGGTTTGCAGTATCATTATATTGGTGCTTGTATTTGGGTCGTTGACGGTCTGTACGCAGTATCATAATACTGGTGCTTGTATTTGGGTCGTTGACAGTCGGTACGCAGTATGATGATATTGGTCCTTATATTTGGGTCGTTGACGGTCGGTACGCAGTATCATACTATTGGTGCTTGTATTTGGGTCGTTGACAGACGGTACGCAGTATTATGATATTGGTCCTTGTCTTTGGATCGTTGACGGTCGGTACGCAGTATCATCATATTGGTGCTTGTGTTTGGGTCGTTGACGGTCGGTACGCAGTATCATAATATTGGTGCTTGTATTTGGGTCGTTGACAGTCGGTACGCAGTATGGTGATATTGGTCCTTATATTTGGGTCGTTGACGGTCGGTACGCAGTATCATAATATTGGTCCTTGTCTTTGGGTCGTTGACGGTCGGTACGCAGTATCATAATATTGGTCCTTGTCTTTGGGTCGTTAACGGTCGGTACGCAGTATCATAATATTGGTGCTTGTATTTGGGTCGTTAACGGTCGGTACGCAGTATCATAATATTGGTGCTTGTATTTGGGTCGTTGACGGTCTGTACGAACTCAACCCTTTGACACTTTGTACGACTTTTGACGTACGAAATCAAACATCGCCTTGATACTTATGTACGTCTTATGACGAACAAAATCAAACAGCGTCTCATTTGGTTCTTTGTTTTATTATTTTTCGTTTTTTTTTAAGTTTTAAACTAAATTCCTATTTTCTCCCGTATAGTGCTCAGTGACAACCGTTGAGCCAATTGTTGTCGCCGCTTAAAATACTAATATAATCCTACTGTCAAGACTTCTTAACTGGTTTAGTGCAAGAAGCAACTATCCAGGCTTTCAAAAAATGAGGATACCAGAGCAAAATCCAACACTTCCTTTGCTTGTATTTCATATTCAGTCAAACACAAATAATATTTATTTTATATAAATTTTTTTTATTACAAATTATTGGACAGTGCCCGTGTGCACTCTCCAATAATTGGTAATAAATCAAGTTTTGATCAACAAATTCAGAACACCGAAAATAATCTAGCCCTCAAGCAGATAATCACTAACGTGAAGAATATCTTAATTTGTACTTTCCGACGTTTGGCGTCGCATTTTGAGAAACGTTGAAGAAACTGAATTCCCAGTGACGTTTGGACGTAACGACAATTAAAGTATCGAAGGGTTAAAACCCAACTCAATAAACTTCTTGAAAGTAGTAATACTAAAACGAACAATTTTCGTCCACGTGTCAACCCAATAGTCATATACTTAAATGTGGGACTCTAGCGGATCTATTATTTGATACATATCTCGCGGATCTATGATTGTAAAATATCTCGCGAATCTATGCTTGCTACATATCTCGCGGATCTATCATTGTCACATATCTCGCGGATCAGACCTCATTCAGGAACCTGTGTTATAACCACTTTGTAATAAAAGTTGCAAAATGTAATAATTGTTACAAAATGGAACTACTTGGACGGGAAAAACGTTGCAATATGTAATAATTATTACAAAATGCAACTACATGGATGAGAAAAAACGTTGTAAAATGTAATAAACTTTTTTTTTCAAAAGGGCATTTTTTTCAAAGGGGAAATTCGAAACTAATGCATGTTATTATACAACTATTAAAATAAATTTGTGTCTCTGTGATTCTTCGACTGTCTTTGGGTATGTTATATGCATTCCTACGTGTATTTGAGCGAGTTTTGTATATGTCCTAGGTTTTATTACAAAATGCAGCTACTTGGTCTGGAAAAAACGTTGCAAAATGTAATAATTATTACAAAATGAAACTACATAGACTGAAAAAAACGTTGCAAAATGTAAGAAACTGCAACTACATCGACTGGAAAGCAGAGCAATCCAACTACTTCATTGTATTATACAATTATTAATAGCAAATTGTATCTGAATGTCTTAACCAAATGCTGTCAATGTGTGTTGTTTGTAGATATGACCACTGGTAACCAGTACAGTGGCGATGCCAAGAAATGGCTTGTGATCGTCTATGGCGATCTCTAGTGATCGTTGGGAGCGAGATAAGGATTAGAGGTCTATGAGTACTAGCCGCACTGAGGCCACTCCTCACACCCTCACATCCCCATAGT
This sequence comes from Pictodentalium vernedei, assembly GCA_031216915.1. Lineage (NCBI taxonomy): Eukaryota > Metazoa > Mollusca > Scaphopoda > Dentaliida > Dentaliidae > Pictodentalium > Pictodentalium vernedei. The sequence continues at coordinate 883,306,692 of CM062297.1, read as the reverse complement.
GATACGAGGAGTCGATCACCGGTGATCGCCATTGACGATCACCAGGGATGCCTAGTGATCGTTTATGTCGATCTCTAGTGATCGTTACTGGAGATAATCAGGGATCATCTCGGTGTATGAGGCCTCACCCCATTGCCCTCACATCCATATCTCGCTCCCAACGATCTCTAAAGATCACAGTCACCGATACTGATTGACAAATGCGATATTAAGTGATTGTTGGGGCGAGATGGGGATGTGAGGGGTATGAGGTGAGGCCTCATTGGGCCATCTTCTCACAGCCCTATCATTCTCATAGGGAAGAGGATCATTGGTGATCGCCAGTGGCTTTCACTATGGATGCCCAGTGATTGGCGATGGTGCTCTCTAGTGATTGTTAGGGGGGGGGGGAGAGGATGTGAGGGCTATGAGAAGAGACCTCATTGAGGCATCACCTCATAGACCTCATTGGTGTCCGAGCAGTCACACGGAGAGCCCCACAGTTGCTGCCCTGTCCAGACGCCCTGGTCTACTTTACCTGACGTAGTGCCCCGTCGACCCAGAGACCTCCAACCAGAAGCCCGACCGACATCGACAAAGTCCACCTCTCTCTTCTCCCAGCGGTGAACCTATTTCAGAAGCCCTCCAACCAGTGGATCGACCTACCTAGCAACACAGTAGCCTCACCCCTGCTCCCAAGGTTGACAATATCCCCTGCAACCAGTCATCCGACCGAGAGTGACACAGTCGTACTTCCTTCTGCTCCCAACAGTGACCCTATACCAGTAGCCCTCCAACAACTGACCCGACCGAAAGCGACACAGTCACTTGGCGATCCTACCATGGTGTTTGATAGCAACAGTCAAATTTTACTGGGGGAAATGGCACTACTGACACAAGTTTTGTGTGAAATGGCAGGGGGTAAGGCAGACTTGGTCTGAAGCGACTGTGGTGAAAGGCTATCACTGTGCGGACAGTGTTACGAGGGTATTGACATAGGCCAGGGACTGCTCAACAGCAAAGGGCGGAGTTGCTGGGCCCAAGCAACGTACGTCCAGTCACTCACTTCTGTGGACATCGACAGCGGTCACGTCGTCATGACCTTGCGCGCTCCCCATGACGTCACCGACGCCATAGCTACTCTAACCATTTTCCTCTGTCGACTTTCCTGCATCTTCACAAACTTTGCAGTGGGCATCCACACCCAGCCTGGAATGCAAACGACGTGGACCGTACAAAGACAGTCGACTAGAGTTGGCAAATGAACCTATAGAGGTTGTGTCAGCGATAGGAATTTGGAGGGGGTGGGTGGTCTGAGTTCCGCGTGCGGGTGGGGAGTCAGGTAGAGGGTGACATAAAGAGCCCTTTCGGAAACATAGGATACTACTCGTGCAGGATGATATGGAAGCAAAAATACTCCACTTTGCTTTCCTTTGGGTTTTATAGATTTCATTATATTACCTTAGCCATGCATCCACAAGAAATCTTTCCAGACAAGCGTTTTCATGATGAAAATGTTGTTCTGCTTTAGTGGTTTTAGGGTAGGCTCAGGGTCAGGATAATGTGCGGCATTGACACTCCTTTTCAGAGGAACTATTCGGCTGCTTATTCGAAAGAACTACAAAGGATAACATAGAATAAAAATACAACACTTATTATTTATTGGTAATTAGAAAAACAGAATATAATTAGTTTCACAAATATAAAAATAAGTACAGGTAGAAACTGATTATAACTGAAACAGATGTAGTATTAATGCAAATTTGTGAAATGGTTCGCCATCACTATTACAAGTGAGAGTGCTAAACATTTTTTTAAATGCTTTCTTGTACGGAGAGGAAATCAGTAGTGTAACGTCAGAAAATCTCGTGATTTATGAGTGCATACCGGAAATAGCCCACGCTTCGCCACTACAAATAGTGTATTTTAGCTCGTGAAAGTCGCTCTCAAAAAATAATGTTTCTCATGCTTTTCTCTGCCAATCGTGAGATATCCCCTGTATCTACTCGGATATTGTTTTGGGGGTTTTCGGATTTTCGAATTTAATTCGTTAATTTGAAATGAGAAATGATTACAAGTAGACTTTTTACCAGTTGTGGTATATGTAGGGCTCCCCTGAATCTGAGGTCTTGAGAAATAATACTAATAAAAAGAAAGCGTGTGAAAACTTCAATTAATATTGCTATTTGTTCCCCATATGGCCCAAACAATTGAAATCTGATCCAAAAAAGTAACCATCACCTGTGCTGCTTGCGTTATCGTCCACTTGATATTAAAATGATATTGAAAAGTATCTGAAATTATCAGTTCACTAATTTCATTCAACTTCAATTATTCTGCGAACACTGCTATCTTTCTATCCATCCAAAAATTGCTGTCGCAACTATACTTTACTGAAATAAAACGATTAGAATTTGTCTGGAACAGTTTAAAAATTGTTAACATTTTTGCCTACTCAACAGACACTTTACTCTGAATAAACAAAGACAACCTTGTCGACTTCACATGAAATAAACAGTTTTAAAAATCAGAACCTTTTAAATCCATTCAATGAAACTGTTCTTGTTTCATTGAGTTTGGTAGACTTGGGAACTCGTGATAACGGAAACGCACAAGCCAGTTCTGTTGGATAACGTCAATCCAAACTGCTGCTATGGCCTAAAAAAATAAAAAAATATGTTTCTCAGGCCCTCCCGCATGGTCCTTTTGGCTGCCGCATGCTCTTTTTTTATAACCAATTTAACTTTAAAAAAATTAAAATTAAATGGTTTATGTCTGATATTTTACCCAAGTTAAAAAAATTGATGAATTTGTCCCTTGAGTGCAAGAAGGCTTTGCAATGCTTTAGCATTGCAAAGCCTTCTTGCTCTCAAGGGATGAAATACAACACCACCCATGCTATTCTGTAGATAATGAGGCCTAAAACTTGAACCAAGAACATGAATTTTTGATGGCAAAGAAGTATTTACTGAAATAAAAAATAAAATGAAAAACCGCTCGCCCGCATGCACTTTCACAAATAATGGCCTGAGAAACAGAAGATCTACTTTGTGTGGCCTATCTATTTCTTTGCGAGGCACGCATTGCTGCTGCTATATGAAGTACAGTACGTGGAGAGTGTATTATCACTAAATCACTCGCAGAGTGGAGATTCCACCAAGCAAAAACTGCAAATTTGTTGCAAAGCATAACCAGCACAAGCAAACTTTCAGCCAATGGACCTCCGGGTTAAACCCGGAGGTCCATTGGCTGAAACATTGCTTGTGTTTTTTGTTGATATGTACAAAATTTGAAAATTATAGCTTGGGTGATAACTCCACTCCGCGGGTGATTTAGTTACATTCCACTCTCCACGTACTGTAAATAGCAGTCATTCCATAGCCATCAGTTTAAATGATCGAAACACGACAGTAGAAGCTCAACTAGTTACCGTGACAGTTGGAAATTGTTGGTAAGGATCAATCACTGTCAGGAAGCCTGCTTTATGGTCATCATCATTAACAAGAACGTGACCCTCAATACGCCTTGTTACAAAATAACAAGCAGAGCAACAGGCCGCATGTGCCTGCTCGAAGCCCGCGATGGATCGAATAGGAAAGATGGGAGGGGAGGGGTGATAGAGGGTCTAGTCTGAGGCTCTTCACGAGCTATGTCAGGCCCTTTATTCGACTATGCTGCTGTAGTCACACACACATACTGTGTTAGACGGACTAAAGCGCACCAAGTGAACGGAGTACGAACCCACAAACTGGCGCTATCGGTGCTCAGCACACCGCATCACTCAAATGGGGTCTTGAATCACCCCCACGAGCGCCTCACCAACCTTGGGGAAAAGACCATCTTCGCTTTAAGCGCGAACGATCTCATAAAAGGGTACCAACAGCTTGATATAACCCCCCCCCCCCCTCCTCTCCACGCGTAGGGTGCGGGCTGGGAATGGGTGCGCCATGTACACTTCGAATTTCGGGCCGTTGCTGTAAACTAAAAATCAGCTTCTGGTTGTCGCCAGAAGCATCAAGGTGTCTGACTTACGGCCCAAAGTTATTCAGTCCCCTGTCCCCTTGTATGCCGGACACGCTAGTGGTATGTGATGTAACCAACTTATCCTCACCCACTTCCGGACCCCCGCTCCTCTCTGATCCCGGCACCCCAATATCCTGTCGCTAACACAACAACTGTAGGTTCAATGGCCAACTCTGGTCTAGTGGATATGTACAGTGCGCACCGCTTGCATCGCTGGCTGATGTGGATGCTTAATACATGGTGTATGTGAATAAAAAAAACAGCCATCAAGCGTGGGAAACTGGAGCTATGACGTCGGCGACGTCATGTTGGGCGCACTGTCGTTGGCCACGGAGCTGAGTTTCAGGACGTCGTTCGGGCCCAACGAGAGGGCTGTGCCGCTGAGGAGTCCCGGTCCTAGATTAGTACGATTGTCCTTGGGATAGATAGCTGCGTTTGCTGGCTCAGTCGAACAGGCTCAGTGATTCAAGGCGCTCAATATCAACGGAATTAATGGACAAAAGTCTTTCCTGATGACAATGTCAATTCCCTTTAGCATTCGGCGTGATGTCGCATGAGCGGTCTAGGTCTGGACGCCGCAGCCCGAGTCGCGAGTAGAGGGCGCCTGTGGTTCTCCTCGGTGGTTCCAAATGGTGAATGGGTATTGTGGTCTCCTCCCTCTTTCTTCTCCGTCTCATGGGCGGGTGGCTCTTTGTGTCTTGGCGGTCTTCTCGGTTCTCCTGTTCCCGCCTGTCTTGGCTTACGATTTTGCATGAAAAATATTATATAAGTAATTTAGGAAGTAAGTGGAGCTCGTGCTTATATAGACGGCCACGTGCGCCTCCATTGCGCGTAACCACCCCACCACCACACAAACAAACAAAAATTAATAACACGTTGTTCCCCCAAACAGTCCAGCTGCTTCACTCAAAATTTATTCATTTCAACGAGTAAAAGCGCACTGACTACATTGTCGAACTTTAGTCCGAATGATCAAACGTTCGAGCCGGGTCCGTGTCACTCATCCTGTGTCTTTGAGCAAGACACTAAATCCGGATTGCTTATATGGGAGCATGATGGCAAAGTGTGCTAATATGTGTAACGCGCCGATGGTACACGCGCCTTCAGCCAATGCTAAAACAGTTTAGTGCGTTGAAGAGTCTGACAGTTACTCGACGCTGTTCGGCGGTCCAATCCCAGTACTCCGGCTTCCTCCGGCGACACAATATGATCCTGGCTGTTGAAAGTGTCGTAAAGCCCCAATAAATAATATACCAAAAGCAAACCACTACGTCCACCAGACATTTACATGTTGGTCCCCGGTTTCTCCACCAAAATCATAGAGTGACATTTCTATAAATCGCAGCCCCAAGATGTCTGGTCGTGATTTGCTGTTGCGGTTAATCTGGTTCTGATCCGGTCAACTCTGGGATAGCTGTGATATTAGTGATCGTTGGGAGCGAGATATGGATGTGACGGCTGTGAGGTGAGGACTCAATGGGGCCTCTCCTCACAGCCCTCTCATCCTCATACTTGGCGATGATCACTGATGATCGCTAGTAAGGATCACTTGAGATCGCCATAAGCAATGATCATCTCCTCGTATGAGGATGTGAAGGGTGTGAGGAGAGGCCTCAGTGCGGTTGGTATTCATAGCCCTCTAATCCTCATCGCGCTCCCAACGATCAGTAGCGATCGCTATAGACGATCACTAGCCATTTCTTGTCATCGCCACTATACTGATCACCGGTGGTCATATCTACAAACAACACACACTGACAGCATTTGTTTAAGACATTCAGTTACAATTTGTTATTAATAATTGTATAATACAATGAATTAGTTTGATTGCTCTGCTTGGAAATATTTTATTACATTTTGCAACATTTTCCAGTCGATGTAGTTGCATTTTGTATTAACCCCTTACCTAACATGAAAAGCAGACGACACTTGCAAAAAAAATCTTGAATAACTAATTTTTTTCATTTTTTGCCTCAAAAACATAGGTTATGACCCCTCGTTGGAACGAGCTCGACGAGCTCGTTCCAACGAGGGGTCATAACCTATGTTTTTGAGACAAAAAATGAAAATATTTTGAAAATTAATTGGCGATTTTTGAGAATAGCGCTGGCCGGTTTTGGCCGTTACGTTGGGTAAAGGGTTAATTATTACATTTTGCAACGTTTTTCCAGTCCAAGTAGTACTTTGAACAAATACGAAACTCGCTCAGATACACGTAAAAATGCGTATAACATACACGAAGACAGTCGTAGAATCATAGAGACAAAAATTTATTTTAATAGTTGTAGAATAACATGAATTAATTTCCGATTTCCCCTTTGAAAAAAATGCCACTTTGAAAAAATGTTTATTACATTTTGTTGCATTTTGTAATAATTATTACATTTTACAACTTTTATTACAAAGTGGGTTGTAACAAACCTGTAATTATTAATATATGTTGCTGTCCAGGTCACACCACGTGGAGGATTTCCGAGGAAATGGATGACCAATTTCCTGCATTGAGAGAACATGTTGGCGTTCGGGTGGCCAACACATTTTTAAACAGACAACGTAACTTTTGGTTTGCATAACGTTGGGGACCACCCCCTCCCAGATTCGGGTGTGGTCATAAAATACCATTAAATAAGACTTTCTTACTTGGTGCTCGATTTAAGGCAAATTGTTTCCCCCAATCCTCAACGATCTGAACGGAATAAGGATGTTGACCCGTCATTGTTGCCTCCATCAACATAAACGTTGTGATCCTCTTTATCTGAGAAAAGTACAGTTTTTCTCAAGAAATGTATTTAGATAATTATTCTCTCCTCACATGTGGTTAATTCAGTCGAGCGAGACCGACACTCACCCCCTCCACAGACTATTCTAATTTTCCAATAAGTACATGCATGTAAAATTGATCGACCATTGTACTTATTTTGTTCATCGTATTTTATCATATAATCGCCATCTTATAGCCCATTATGGAATTATCATTTATTACAAGCGTGTTCTATGAAATCCCCATCTACAGCAATACTAAACCATGCGGAAAATGAAAATCGCGCGTGTCGTTCTGTTTGTTCACAACACGTCTAGTACGGAAATGACGTCAGACGTCAACGCCGATGCCGTAACTTTGTCGGTGAGTTGGTTTCGGAAGTAGTTTTAAATTAACTTTTACTAATCTTCCATTAGCTACTTACGGAAGCGTTGAGGCGCCAGTTGAGTATTTTTTTCTATCTTGCACTTGCAAGTTGGTTATCTTGCACCTGCATGTTACTACTTTGCACGTGCAAGTTAGCTATCTTGGCTGCCTAATACAAAGTGCAGACAATATGTACAGACAACATTTTCTGAATAACTAAATATTTTCATTTTTTTCACAAAATCATAGCTTTTGACCACTCACGGGAAGGCACTCGTCGAGCTCGTTTCAGTAAGCGGTCATAATCTTTGTTTGGGGGGCAAAAATTGAAAAACAAACAATTAAAAATTTTGGAATGCGATTTTTGTGAAACAGTGCTGACCAGCTTTAGTCTTTAAATTATACATTCAGTGAACTCTGTGATGCAAACTGAATCATTCAAATTCCTAGTCGCATTATAGGAGCATTTTGGAGGTTGCAAAATTGTTATTTTGACAGCAATGGGCAGACTGATAACTTTTATTTTGACAAATAAACTTTTAGTTTCAATCTCTTCTCACTGCAGGTGTGTCAGGCCAGGTTACAATTTGATCTTTTGTGAACACAATGTTACACCTCGAGGGATCCTCGACTGTTTTGTCACTATATAAACCTTATTTAAACGTTGACATGATTTAGAACGATCAGGTTTGGAATTAATTTGAACAGAGGTACGACCCAGAGTGAAAAATATACTAGCGGAAAAACGAAACGCAAGTTGTTTTTCTGTGGTAAATATTTCAAATGTGTTATGGATGATAATTTTATTGTTTAGATTTTGATATCATATCGTCATTACTGGTTACATTTTGACGAGGTTTGCGTCAACGTCGATGCCGTAACGTTGTCAGTGAGTTGGTTTCGGAAGTAGTTTTAAATTCACTTTTACTAATATTTCATTTGCTACCTACGGAAGCGTTGAGGCGCCAGTTGAGTATTATTTCTATCTTGCACGTGCACATTGGCTATCTTGCACCTGCATGTTACTATCTTGCACAAACATTTCGGCGGGGGTAGAGTAATGGTTTGGGCAGGAATTTCCTTGCACCATCGAACGCAGTTGACCTTCGTCGACGGTAATCTGAATATATAGCGATATAAGGACGAACTTCTTAACGCTGGTGTTGTTCCGTTGTTCAACGCTAACGTCGGATTGCAGTTATTCCAACAAGACAATGCCCGATGACACATGGCGCGTATCTGTCGTGACTTTCTTGAGGAGCAGAGCATCGAACCTCTTCCCTGGGCTCCACTTTCGCCAGATTTGTCGCCAATCGAGCATATTTGGGATCAAGTGGACCGTCGGGTACGACTTCGCGATCCTCAGACGTTAGGCGATTTACGTACTGTTCTAAGGCAGGAGTGGAACGCAATACCACAGGGTGACATCCAGAGACTTATCAGATCCATGCGCCGTCGATGTCTTACTACCGAAAAGGCAAACGGTGGACATGCGCGCTATCGACTGCAAGTGTGATCTTTTCGTGTCAAACCATGTCTGAATTGCGACGTCCTGACGTGACGCTGGCAACAGTAACAACATGAAATTATGCAAATTCATACCGCTAGACTCGACATGTGAATTTACAATAATTTGTTTAGGATTAAAGTCGATAATACAGTTAAAAGTAAAGGTCCATTGGCTGAAACATTGCTTGTGCACAGGCCATATGTACAGAATTGGAGGCCTTACTATGGTCATAACGCGTAGATTAACGCGCAGATCGACGTGCTATTTGCGCGCATTTCATGACAGGACTTCTAGTTTTAACTGTACTAAACAAATTCCTCCTCAAAGTTTATTATATTTTCTTTTTTGACTCAGTGAATGTTTGAATGAAACATCGTGAAATGTGAATGTATCGAAGTTGGCAAATTGTGATATGCCAAAGATCAAGTTGGATGATCTCTTCCCGAAATGACAATTCCTAAGGGTTCACCGAATTTAACAGTGGAACAGCTGAAATCATTGTACTAAGTGAATAATGGAAATCATTACTAACGCTTTCTAAGTTTCAGAAACCTATAATGTTTTTTTTTTGGACCAGTGGTTTCACACTATCTGTTTAATGGAACTAAACACGGTTTGTGATTCAAAATCATTTGGGTAGCCATCCCAAAATATATTGTTTCAGAACAGTGGACGCGGAACAGTTTCAACCATCGGTTGAGAGAAACCTGATACAAAACAAGTAACAGATTGAAACAACGTGGACGTAAATCTATTCAAAGCTGAGGGGCAGAATATAATGGTTCGAGTTTCCCGATCGATCCCGTTTTTGCGCCCTTCCCTAGTCTTTCTATGAGCACGACAAAAAATACATCCATTTATACTGAAAATCAGACTGTCCAGAAAGGGATTTGTTTACATTAGACAAGTACATTTTTATTTTGTGCTTGTGATGCAGATTTAAAAACAAGAACATTTCTGTTTATTTTATCTTCAATGTCCCCCTGTACAGATTGTACTCAAATAGTCCAGGCACATTAGACATAAAAATGAGAAAGTAAGGAAAAAAATCGGAGAAAGCTGATTTATTTATATGTTTCCGGGACACACATTGCGGATAAAGTGTGAAAAGTCCCCGCGAATCCGAGTTGAGCTTTTTTAGTTATAGCGTTTTTTTGATGAACAAAAAAAAATTTAAAAAAATTCGACCAAGCTCCATATTTCTCATTCTTATTCGCCTTAGTAGGGTGAGAATCATAAATATCGTGCTGAATTATATTGAGAATACATATCCCCAACAGAAAATGCCAACTTTGTACCAATCCTCACACTCAATGGTGAAATATTCACGAAAATGTACAAAATTACGAAAAAAAATTTATTGTTTTCATACACACAACGGTACACAACGTCCATTAAATCAAATCTACGACTACTTTGGGAGTTAAATTATATATCAAAAATTGCAGAAAAGCAGTGGCTTTATAATGATATATACCAATAGTCATTTATTCCATAATGAACTGGTGAAACGTGTGAAATATTAACCACACCACCTAAACTCAAATTCAAATTCAAACGGCATCGATCCATCCAACCCGAGCACAATTTACACTGCTCTCATGTTTGCACAAACTGAATGTGAGAAACAGGGACTGAACGTTTGTCCAGTGACGTTTGACCAACCACTTTATATCAAAGCAGTGGAGATTGTGTCTTCGTCAGATAAGTTGACAAAAGTTTTCGTTAGACTCGGCGGCTTCCATATGATGTCATATTATGTCATGATTATGTCATATTTAGGGGCAATTGGTTCGATCATGGCTGGTAGCGGCTTGGATGAACTTTGGGGGACTGTTTATGCTGGTGGGTCATTCCATCATTTGATCAGTGGTCATGCATATTCAAGAGCAGTTCGTGCCCATTTGCTAACACAAATTGCCATTACAAAACTTGTGTTTGAAGAAAGCCGAACACTAGATAACATAGACTGCACAGAAGTCAATGAAATATTCTGTGGACTTGCCAGAGGTGACTGTACAACAGCTGACGCTGTCAATCAAGAAAGTGTCAACCATCTACTGTCAAAATTACACGAAGTGCTCCAGAATGCGTCCGTAGGACGCACAGGAAAGCTTTGGGTACAATACTACGAGCAAATAGGTCTTCTCCAGTTGTTCTTGAGAGCAGAGCGCACAGGCGACTGGGAACTCCACACATATTGTGTTCGCAATATGATTCCAGTATTTCACGCAGGTGGTCATTTTGCATACGCAAAAAGTTCTCATCTCTATTTGCAGCAGATGAATGAGCTAACAGAAATAATGCAACAGGATGATTTGAAGTTGTTCACTGAGAAAGGTTACTTTACCATAAGGCGCTCAGATAAATTCTGGGACGGGATATATTCTGATCAGACCATAGAGCAGTGTTTAATGAGAATGTTCAAGCTCCCTGGTGGTCTCACACATGGCAGGGGAATAACCGATAGCACTGTTGCGAAATGGGTGCATGGACTACCTCTTTGCCTTCCGATATGTAATGCTCTCGAAAATTTTGTTCATGTTCACACTGGTCATGGCGAACAACATCGGGATCTCCGTCAAAGTTCACAATTGACTGATGCCAATCATATCACCAAATTATTGAACTGGCTCAGAGTGCATTCCCCCTTTCAGAATAGAGATCCACTACAATTAGTCTCTATAGCGACCGGGCTTGTGGCCGACGAAACTGTGAACTGTGACCAAGTTCGCAAAATTGGTGAATGTTGCGTATCGAATGTTGTAAGCAAAACGTTCAACAGCATCAAACTACGACGTGTTGACACTGTGAAGTCTTTCGCATCGATGGCAAATAGCATCAAAGTCCGTGGAAGTAAGGTAGTGATTGACCCCACAATTCCGTTCAACCGCATCACATGTGTTATTCAGTCACAAGCAGAGATGGAAGAGTATCTCAAATATGAACTCGCCCCGAAACCACCAGCATTGTTTGATTCTGTTGGAATGAGGAAGACACAGAAAAGCACGCTCGGTAAGATCCTCAAAACATACGGTTCCGAGCAAACTAAAATCCCAGAACATTCTCTGTTTGTTGTAGATGGTGGAATTTTATTGAGGGCAGTTGTATGGCCTAAACAGTCGTCATATAAGGACATATGTACATCATATTCCAATTATCTAGTGAGACATTTTGGGGCGAATGTCGTGGTTGTTTTTGATGGTTATGCTTGTACAATGTCGACAAAGGGCATGGAACAAGCCCGTAGATCTAAAGACAGGTATTCCATTGATATCAATATCTCACCCGAGTTACCAGCCACCACACCCCAATCCGATTTCCTTGCAAAAATGCCAAGAACAAAACCCAACTGATCGATCTTCTAGTGCAGGAGCTATCTGCTATCAATATTCAGTCCAAGCAGGCCGAGGCTGATGCTGATGTACTGATAGCCGAAACTGCACTTGACATCGCTCAAGATGACAACAATGTTGTCGTTGTGGGAACAAACACAGACTTGTTAGTCATTCTTACCTCTCGAGTTCAACCGGGATGTAATATTCACATGATGTATTCCATTACCCCAAACTTACTAGTTTCAGTTAGTGAAATAGCAACCAAAATGGGTGACCATAGAAGCAACCTCCTTGTAGCACATTCTATAAGTGGTTGTGACACTACTTCTGCACTCTTTCGATTTGGTAAGAAGAAAGTATTCAGTACAATTGTCTCCGATGTTACTAGCGACTCACAACACTATGTCAACACAATTTTGACGGATGACAGTACACCAAGTGCAGTAGCCGCTGCCGGGGAACAACTTCTCCTGATCTTATACGGGAGTAAAACTGTTTCCTCTCTCGGCCAATATAGATATGTCACTTACAAGCGTTATGTAGCAAAATCTAAACTGAATAAACCCATCGACCTAGCCTCACTCCCACCAAGCAGCGATGCTGCACAACAACATGTCTACAGATGTTATCTCCAGGTCCAACAATGGCTGGGCACTTCGCTTCCTCCGACGGATTGGGGGTGGTCGCTAGACAATGGACTTCTTGTTCCGACTGCAGCCACAAAGCCATGTGCCCCCGATAACCTACTGAATCTGATCAGTTGTGGTTGCAAGAGTGCTTGTACAAAAAGGTGTGGGTGTAAGAAGGCAGGACTCTCTTGCTCAGGTTTGTGTAATTGCAGTTCGGATTCTTGTAACAACCACAGAAACACTGTCCTGTCGGAAATTTCTGAGTTCGATGAATAATATGTATATAGGTCATGTCATTTCTGTATATAGCGTTGATAATAGTCAATGTAACTTAATCCATGTTGATTGATTTGTACATTCTGTAAATATTATTTATTGATTTTTGTACATTCTGTAAATATTATTTATTGATCTAATGCTGCCAGACACAGACGTGTCTGTTCGGTCCCAAGCCCGAAAATAGTTGAGTTCTCATGCTGACGAATTTTATGCCAAAAGGGGAACTCGGCCAGAAGCAGAGGGGGTCTTCCATAATGTCTATTTTGTAAGCAATGATAAAAGTCTTCAAATGGTGGTGGATTTTTTATCGTCTGTCCAACTAACATCTCGTTCTGTACTACGACCCTTTGGGCAAATCCGTTAGGAAAATCGTCATTTTTTGCGTAAATCCGATACTTTTTTGTGAATTTTCAATAATTTTTCGCAGAAATTGTCACAGAATGCACATTTTCCTCTAGGTAAATGTATATTAGACATTATGTAGCTCGAAATACCCGTAAACAAAAAATACAGTTGGATCAATTCGAGGTTACAAAGTTCGTGCGATTTTTTTTATTTTTTTTCAAACGCGTTTTCGACAAAAGGCTGTAGATAAAAACGCTCAACTGGGATTTTAGGGGACTTTTGTCTAATCGTTCAGTGACATGTACTCGACATTCCCTGAAAAAATCAGCTTTCTCCGATTTTTTTCCCTAGTGAAACCTAATGTTCTTGGGCTAAAAGCTACCATCCAATAAAACAGGACAGCGTGGAATACAGGGAAAAAAATTATCTCAATAGTCGTTGATTCCTGTCCCCCCATACACCACCCTCGCTGTGTTCTCTATTAAAACCAAGACTAACCTTGAATTAAGGGACGAAAGCGGATATTTTTAAGGAACAGTATAACCTTCGGCTATCCGATACAGGGACCGACCTGGGTATGCGCCAGTGCGTATTTGGTTCTGAAACATCAGGACCTGGCTCTTAAATCTCAGAAATAGACTTCTCAGTTGGCGCGTAACTTCTCAGATCATATTTTGATATTCTTTCGATGGATACTCGAGAGAGACACTCTTACATGTATTATATATATGATTATCATTTATCATTGTTGTAGAGTGCTAAAGTTAATACTTCAAGTCTTAATTACGAAGCATTAATCTTCACTGTGGTTTCTGATCAAGTCTTGGCTGCCTAAATAGGCAGCCAAGACTTGATCAGAAACCACAGTGAAGATTAATGTTTTCTATAGTGTACTAAATGAAATGATGAGAGCTATTACATACTTGCAGTGTGTGTTACAAACAGCAGTGCGACTCCGTAAAATGAAATCTGGCGCATTAATTGAAAAAATAGGCTCCGAGGCTAGAGCGTATTTTAAATAGTCCTGATCGGTCCCTGCGATAGCGTTCTTACTTGACCCTTTTTGTGTCGAAGAATTCCATTCACGTCATAACGTCACTCAGGGGTGTAGCGTCCAGTCCGATGCGCCCTTGTATGACGTTCTTACACGCAATCCAGATTCCTCGTGATGTCAAAGTGGCACAGTTCACAATGTCTGTATTGTATCGGGTAACACGAGGTGGCTCAGTGGTTACGACATTGAACTTCAAACCAAGAGATGCGCGGTTCGATTCCAGTCAGGGGTAACTGTGTTGTGTCCTTAGGCAAGGCACTTAATCCCGATTGCCCACGTGGGGCACGGTGGCGCTGTCTCCTCGTGCGTACTGTACGTCGATGGTGAATTTGTCTTCAACTAACCTTGCTTGTGTGGTTTTAGTATGTTTAGCAGTCTGACAGTTGCTCGCCGTTGTTCCGTCGTTTTTTTTCCGGATAGTACGGCTTCTTCCACATGTAAAACTGACCTACACAAGGTTATCTGACTGTAGAAAGTGTCGTTGAACCCCAATAAACGAATAAATAAATAATTTGTGCACGTTATAATGAAATGCATAATCGCAATTATCAGTGGTAATTTTCAGTTTGGAGTGATAGTGATTGTTTTTTATTATACGCTAATTATCGAAGAAATTGAGTAAAGATAGAAATCGTATCCCCCACTGAGAAGATATAGAAATTTTCACTTTCACGGTATCAATCAAAAATGGCGGCTTTCAAAGCATAACTTCAAGGTGAATACGAGTCAAATTATCACTGCAAATGATAAATTTCTTCTAAAAACGTATAATAAAAAGAATATCTAGCGCTCGCGAAAAATAAACATATGTCTCGGTCACAATGCAATAATGTTTGTTATCCATTCAAAAACACCAGATATCTTCTACATATTTTGTCTGACACTTATTTCGAAATACTTTAACCCTTTCCCCTTTATTTTAAATACCATTTTTTTTCAAATTTTCCAAAAAAATTCAACAAAACCATATCATTTGACCCCTCGTTGGAACGAGCTCGACGAGCTCGTTCCAACGAGGGGTCACATGATATGGTTTTGTTGAATTTTTTAGAAAAATAATATTTTTTCAACTGCTGAATTTGCATATTACCGGACGGATGCGGGCGATTCGTTGGGAAAAGGGTTAATAGATGAGAATGTTTGTAAAAAAATAATCTTCTAAACGTATCAATTATTTTGGAAACAAAACCAATATATTATTACTTTTGTCATGGTACATCCGTACTGTATATTACCGGGTGGAAACATCACTCAGCGAGTGTTCAGTCACAATTTACACTTCACGAACTATACCTGACCAAAAAGGAGCTTTCACCCTACTGCGATGCGTCCGATGCGTCCATCAGGCACGTAGAGCTGAAATTAGTAATGTTCACACAGAACCTTTCACACTACGGCGATGCGTCTGATGCGTCCTACCGGCACGTCGAGCTGAAAATTAGCAATGTTCATACAGAACCTTTCACACTACTGCGATGCGTCCGATGCGTCCTTCCTGTGCGTTGCGCGGAAAACTAGTAATGTTCATACATAACCTTTCACACTACGGCGATGCGTCAGATGCGTCATTCCGGAACGTCGAGCTGAAAAATTAGTAATGTTCATACAGAACCTTTCACACTACTGCGATGCGTCCGATGCGTCCTTCCTGCGCGTCGAGCTGAAAATTAGTAATGCTCATGCAGAACCTTTCACACTACGGCGATGCGCCCGATGTGTCCTTCCTGCGCGTCAAGCTGAAAATTAGTAATGTTCATACAGAACCTTTCACACTACGGCGATGCGTCCGATGCGTCTTTCCGGCACGTCGAGCTGAAAAATTAGTAATGTTCATACAGAACCGTTCACAATGCGGCGATGCGTCCGATGCATCCTTCCGGCACAGCGAGCTGAAAAATTATTAATGTTCATACAGAACCCTTCACCCTACTACAATGCGACCTTCCGGCACATCGAGCTGAAAAATAGTAATGTTCATACAGAACCTTTCGCCCTACGGCGATGCATCCAATTCGTTCGACCCGGCGATGGCTCTGAAGACATTACAATGACTTTTCAGCTGACCTTATATGATTTGTGGTAATGACGTAAAGCTCGGTTGAGATCGGATGAACTCACGAGATGGATAAATTTATTTTGATCTATTCTGTTTCTTTTTCCAAAGTGATCGGCGTTTTTTTAGGAAATATCCAGGCACATAGCGACAGGATGGGGCTGGTGGGGGCGGTATCTCAATCTTAATAAACATTATAATTTTCAATAGCTGGAAATTCGAAGGTATACATTATAAAAGTTGGAAATTCAAAGAAATCAGTTTCCTTCATGTTTTCAACTTTTCAGACTTTTTCGACCAGTCGATTTGAATTTTCAACCCGTGATCACAGTTTTCGAACACATGTTCCAATATTTCCAATCAGCTGTTTTCGAAATTCCGACTCGAATCTGTGACCGGTCCAGTTTTTTTTCAAATTCATCGTTCTGTATCTCCTACAAAGAGGACTATAGACTGACAGTTATCCGGCCCATACCTACTCCTTCCAACTATCCGTCCCATACCTACTCCTTCCAACTATCCGGCCCATACCTACTCCTTCCAACTATCCGACCCATACCTACTCCTTCCAAATATCCGACCCATACCTACTCCTTCCAACTATCGACCCATACCTACTCCTTCCAACTATCCGACCCATACCTACTCCTTCCAACTATCGACCCATACCTACTCCTTCCAACTATCCGGCCCATACCTACTCCTTCCAACTATCCGGCCCATACCTAACTAGCCGACCCATACCTACTCCTTCAAACTACCCGGTCCATACCTACTCCTTCCAACTATCCGGCCCATACCTACTCCTTCCAACTATCCGGCCCACACCTACTCCTTCCAACTATCCGACCCATACCTACTACTTCCAACTATCCGCCCATACCTACTCCTTCCAACTATCCGGCCCACACCTACTCCTTCCAACAATCCGACCCATACCTACTACTTCCAACTATCCGCCCATACCTACTCCTTCCAACTATCCGGCTCATACTTACTCCTTCCAACTATCCGGCCCATACCTAGTCCTTCCAACTATCCGGCCCATACCTACTCCTTCCAACTATCCGGCCCATACCTACTCCTTCCAAATATACGGCTCTTGGAAGGGGGAGGTATTGGTTGAATAGCTGTCAGTCTGTAGTCCTTGTGTAGCCTGGCCGGTGAAAGGGAAAACTGGGGGACCTACCTGGGGAAATGCATTTTCTAATGCATAAAATTACTATATTTAAGCCAGCAGATGGCCTCAGAATCCATCTCAGGGGTTCAGAAATTGAAAAGTTTCCCCGCAGGAGCCCCCGGACTCTCCACCATCCTGAGGATGATACTCTCCACTTGTAAGGACTTGTGGCTCTCGGAATCTGCCTTCGGCCTGTCGTACTCGAACCCCCAAACCCAGTAAGTACTCAAATTGATCACACTTCCCTTCCCCGCATTGAAGGCCCATTAGCCACATTCCTTGGAACATTCTTCATCAGAAGTTAAAGGTAACAAGCAATAATCGAAAAACAGATCATATCATTCTGGAAATGTACAAACAATATCAAGTGGTATATAACAAATCTCTTTTAGAAGATTTGAAAGAAAGAGGGGGGGGGGGGGGGTGAAACTTTGCGTTATTCGAAATGGTCTTACTTGCATAGGGTGTGCCCTGGTGGATTCTGCACAAAAAAACTCTGAAAATTACTGTACCCCGATGCCCCGGCAATTGAAAAAAACCTCTTACTTTTCTAGGATTTGCTCTGAAAAAATCTGTTGCTTTACCGAAAACAGCTGGATTTCCTGACCGTGGAGAGGCGGCACCCGCACCATCTTGTCTCATACACTTATGGTTCTAAGAAAACAATTCAAATTGCGCCCAATGAACTAACAAAATGTCTTAGTTCTGGTGTAACAATTATTCTTCTTATCTTCTTATATTCACCTCCCATCCCAAGGGATAAATCCTCCTGTCTTCCCACTCCTTACAATACGCAATTAGTTTTAAAAAACATATTATGGACTACCAACGTGAGTGGTGGAAGCGAAAGATATTGGCGACCACGGTGGCATATAACCCCCCCCCCCCCCACCACCCACCCACCATGCGCCTTGGATATATTTTTATTGGAAATGACTGAATATTTAATAGAGGTGTTTCCTTCCCCTTCTCTATCCGATTATTTAATTATTGGGGGTTTCCAAACAACAAATTTTAGGATAGATGGGTGCGGTGTAAATACACCCCCCCCCCCCCCCTATCCGAATGTAAAACTCTCTACAGTAAACAGGCTTAACATTGATTGAATTTACCAAATAGTGTCTTATTTTTCTCCTTGGCGAAAGAGAATTGAAAGCAATGGCAACTCTTCTTCGAATCGCTCTCATTGTTGTCCTTTCTGAGTGATTCAAACACTTTGCTGAATGCTGTGTTTTTACCGCTGACAGTTTCGGTGCTCGCGTTTACCGCTTTTATACTGAAGTTGTGTGTAGCGATTGTCGCATGTAGTGAGTATGCATGGGGATAGATGGCACGGGTATTGGTGGGGTTGGTATGGAGTATTGGTGGGGAGGGTATAAAGGAGAGAAGTATTGTTGGGGTAGATGAGAGGGATATTGGTTGGATTGGCATGATGAAAGAATAATTTGGGGAGTGTGGGCGGGGGGGGGGGGGGGGGGTGGTAGAAGTATTGGTGTGGTTGGTAAGACGAGAGGGGTATAGGTATAGGTGAGGAGGGGGAGGGTATGAGGGGAGGAATATTGTGGGAAGGACATGATGAGGGGAGTATTGGTACAAAGGGTATGAGGGAGAAGTATTGGTAGGGAGGACAAGATGAGTGGGAGGGTATGATGAGAGGATTATTGGTAGGTTGGTATGCGGAGAGGAGTATTGGTGGGGAGGGCATGAGGGAGGAAGTATTAGTGGAGAGAATATGGGGAGAGCAGAATTGCTAGGGAAAGTGTGAGGGGAGGAGTATTGATGGAGAAGGTATCATGAGGGGAGTATCAGTGGGAAGGTATCAGGAGAGGAATATTGATGAGGAAGGTAAGATGAGAGCAGGTTTGGTGGTGAAGGGATGGGGAAAGGAGTATTTGAGGGAGGACATGAGTAAAGGAATATTGGTGGGGAGGGTATAAACAGAGAAGTATTTGTGCGCAGGGTATGTGGAGAGGAGTATTTGGTGGTAGAAGAAGAGTAGAGGAGTTTTGCCTGGAAGTGTATGATGAGAGGAGATTTGGTGGGGAGGGTTTGGGGAGAGGAGTATTGGTGTGGATAGTGTGAGGAGAGGAGTATTGTGGGGAGCGTGTGAGGAGAGGAGTATTGGTGTGGAGAGTGTGAGGAGAGGAGTATTGGTGGGGAGCGTATGAGGAGAGGAGTAATGGTGTGGAGCGTATGAGGAGAGGAGTATTGGTGTGGAGAGTGTGAGGAGAGGAGTATTGGTGGGGAGCGTATGAGGAGAGGAGTATTGGTGGGGAGCGTATGAGGAGAGGAGTAATGGTGGGGAGAGTGTGAGGAGAGGAGTATTGGTGGGGAGCGTATGGGAAGAGGAGTATTGGTGGGGAGCGTATGAGGAGAGGAGTATTGGTGGGGAGCGTTTGAGGAGAGGAGTAATGGTGTGGAGCGTATGAGGAGAGGAGTATTGGTGTGGAGAGTGTGAGGAGAGGAGTATTGGTGGGGAGCGTATGAGGAGAGGAGTATTGGTGGGGAGCGTATGAGGAGAGGAGTATTGGTGTGGAGAGTGTGAAGAGAGGAGTATTGGTGGGGAGCGTATGGGAAGAGGAGTATTGGTGGGGGGGGGGGCGTGTGAGGAGAGGAGTAATGGTGTGGAGAGTGTGAGGAGAGGAGTATTGGTGGGGAACGTATGAGGAGAGGAGTATTGGTGTGGAGAGTGTGAGGAGAGGAGTATTGGTGGGGAGCGTATGGGAAGAGGAGTATTGGTGGGGGGGGGTGTGAGGAGAGGAGTAATGGTGGGGAGCGTGTGAGGAGAGGAGTATTGGTGGGGAGCGTATGAGGAGAGGAGTATTGGTGTGGAGAGTGTGAGGAGAGGAGTATTGGTGGGGAGCGTATGAGGAGAGGAGTATTGGTGTGGAGAGTGTGAGGAGATGAGTATTGGTGGGGAGCGTATGAGGAGAGGAGTATTGGTGGGGAGCGTGTGAGGAGAGGAGTAATGGTGGGGAGCGTGTGAGGAGAGGAGTATTGGTGGTGAGCGTATGAGGAGAGGAGTATTGGTGTGGAGAGTGTGAGGAGGAGATGAGTATTGGTGGGGAGCGTATGGGGAGAGGAGTATTGGCGGGGAGCGTGTGAGGTGAGGAGTAATGGTGTGGAGAGTGTGAGGAGAGGAGTATTGGTGGGGAGCGTATGGGGAGAGGAGTATTGGTGGGGAGCGTATGAGGAGAGGAGTATTGGTGTGGAGAGTGTGAGGAGAGGAGTATTGGTGGGGAGCGTATGGGGAGAGGATTATTGGTGTGGAGAGTGTGAGGAGAGGAGTATTGGTGGGGAGCGTATGGGGAGAGGAGTATAGGTGGGGAGCGTATGAGGAGAGGAGTATTGGTGTGGAGAGTATGAGGAGAGGAGTATTGTGGGGAGCGTATGAGGAGAGGAGTATTGGTGTGGAGAGTGTGAGGAGAGGAGTATTGGTGGGGAGCGTATGGGGAGAGGAGTATTGTGGGGAGCGTATGAGGAGAGGAGTATTGGTGTGGAGAGTGTGAGGAGAGGAGTATTGGTGGGGAGCGTATGGGGAGAGGAGTATTGGTGGGGAGCGTGTGAGGAGAGGAGTAATGATGGGGAGCGTATAAGGAGAGGAGTATTGGTGTGGAGAGTGTGAGGAGAGGAGTATTGGTGGGGTGGGTATGAAGATAGTAGTAATCGTTGACGTGGAAAAAAGAGAGGGTATTGGTGGGGGAGGGGGGTATGAGGGCAGGAATATTGGTGGAAAAAGTACAAGAAGAGGAGTATTGGTGGCGAGAGTATGAGGGGAAGAGTATTGATGAGGTAGGTATGAGAAGATAAGCAATGATGGGAAGGGCATGAGAAGAGGAGTATTGGTGTGGAGGGTATGATAGAGGAGTATTGGTGAGGAGGGTATGAGAGAGAAGTATTGGTGGGAAGGGTAAGAGGAACATTGGGGATGGTATGGTGACAGATGTATTGTGGGGACGGTAAGCGAAGAGTAGTATTACTGGCGAGGGTAATAGACGAGGAGTATTGGCGGGGTTGGTATGAGGAGAAGAGTGTGAGTGTGGAGTGTATGAGTAGAGGAGAATTGGTGAGGAGGACATGATGAGGGGATTATTGTGGAGGGTATGAGGAGGGGCGTGTTGTGGAGACGGTGTGAGTTGGATAATTGCATTTAGTTTGATTCTATGTTCACAACGAACTAATGGGATGAGGTCTAAATTGAAATGAACAGCATGTGTTACTAATAGAAATAAACATAGACAGCTGACACTCCATTATTATTTTGAAGTGAAGCACGCATACACATTGTTCTAATGTCTATATAAGAGGGTGTGCGGTATGAAACAAATATTTCACCTCGTAGTTCGACTCATCAAGAAAATAGTATACCGATATGGCTGCTGGGAAGGCATCAGCAACATTCCTATTGGTTGTTGCAGTTTTGGCTGTGTTTGGGGTAAGTCGATTTTTTGAATTTTTGGAGAATCACAGTTTATAGTAAAATTTATGAAATAACATTAAGACGTTTGTCTCAGGAGGTCCGGATTATTTAATATATTGGGCGAGTTTCTTATATGCTAAAGTACTGTAGTTAGTCTGAAGAGGTCTGGGATATCTAATATATGGGGCGCGTGCCTTACCTGCTATAATAATGCAGTTAGTCTGAGGAGGTCCGGATTATCTAATATATTGGGCGAGTGCATTATCTGCCAGAGTACTGTTCTTAGTCTGAGGAGGTCCAGGTTATGTAATATATTGGGCGAGTGCATTATCTGCCAGAGTACTGTTCTTAGTCTGAGGAGGTCCAGGTTATGTAATATATTGGGCGAGTGCATTATCTGCCAGAGTACTGTTCTTAGTCTGAGGAGGTCCGGATTATCTAATATATTGGGCGAGTTTTATAGCTGCTAGAGTACAGTAGTTAGTCCGAGGAAGTACAGATTATCTAATACATTGGGCGAGTGCATTGTATGCTAGAGTACTGTAGTTAGTCTGAGAAAGTCCAGTTTATCTAATACATTGGGCGAGTGCATTGTATGCTGGAGTAAGTACTGTAGTTAGTCTGAGGAAGTCCAGTTTATCTAATACATTGGGCGAGTGCACTGTATGCTAGAGTAAGTACTGTAGTTAGTCTGAGGAAGTCCAGTTTATCTAATACATTGGGCGAGTGCATTGTATGCTAGAGTACTGTAGTTAGTCTGAGGAAGTCCAGTTTATCTAATATATTGGGCGAGTGCATTGTATGCTAGAGTAAGTACTGTAGTTAGTCTGAGGAAGTCCAGTTTATCTAATACATTGGGCGAGAGAATTGTATGCTAGAGTACTGTAGTTAGTCTGAGGAAGTCCAGTTTATCTAATATATTGGGCGAGTGCATTGTATGCTAGAGTAAGTACTGTAGTTAGTCTGAGGAAGTCCAGTTTATCTAATATATTGGGCGAGTGCATTGTATGCTAGAGTACTGTAGTTAGTCTGAGGAAGTCCAGTTTATCTAATATATTGGGCGAGTGCATTGTATGCTAGAGTAAGTACTGTAGTTAGTCTGAGGAAGTCCAGTTTATCTAATATATTGGGCGAGTGCATTGTATGCTAGAGTACTGTAGTTAGTCTGAGGAAGTCCAGTTTATCTAATATATTGGGCGAGTGCATTGTATGCTAGAGTACTGTAGTTAGTCTGAGGAAGTCCAGTTTATCTAATATATTGGGCGAGAGAATTGTATGTTAGAGTAAGTACTGTAGTTAGTCTGAGGAAGTCCAGTTTATCTAATATATTGGGCGAGTGCATTGTATGCCAGAGTACTGTTCTTAGTCTGAGGAGGTCCAGGTTATGTAATATATTGGGCGAGTGCATTATCTGCCAGAGTACTGTTCTTAGTCTGAGGAGGTCCAGGTTATGTAATATATTGGGCGAGTGCATTATCTGCCAGAGTACTGTAGTTAGTCTGAGGAGGTCCGGATTATCTAATATATTGGGCGAGTTTTATAGCTGCTAGAGTACAGTAGTTAGTCCGAGGAAGTACAGATTATCTAATACATTGGGCGAGTGCATTGTATGCTAGAGTACTGTAGTTAGTCTGAGAAAGTCCAGTTTATCTAATACATTGGGCGAGTGCATTGTATGCTGGAGTAAGTACTGTAGTTAGTCTGAGGAAGTCCAGTTTATCTAATACATTGGGCGAGTGCACTGTATGCTAGAGTAAGTACTGTAGTTAGTCTGAGGAAGTCCAGTTTATCTAATACATTGGGCGAGTGCATTGTATGCTAGAGTACTGTAGTTAGTCTGAGGAAGTCCAGTTTATCTAATATATTGGGCGAGTGCATTGTATGCTAGAGTAAGTACTGTAGTTAGTCTGAGGAAGTCTAGTTTATCTAATACATTGGGCGAGAGAATTGTATGCTAGAGTACTGTAGTTAGTCTGAGGAAGTCCAGTTTATCTAATATATTGGGCGAGTGCATTGTATGCTAGAGTAAGTACTGTAGTTAGTCTGAGGAAGTCCAGTTTATCTAATATATTGGGCGAGTGCATTGTATGCTAGAGTACTGTAGTTAGTCTGAGGAAGTCCAGTTTATCTAATATACTGGGCGAGTGCATTGTATGCTAGAGTACTGTAGTTAGTCTGAGGAAGTCCAGTTTATCTAATATATTGGGCGAGAGAATTGTATGTTAGAGTAAGTACTGTAGTTAGTCTGAGGAAGTCCAGTTTATCTAATATATTGGGCGAGTGCATTGTATGCTAGAGTACTGTAGTTAGTCTGAGGAAGTCCAGTTTATCTAATATATTGGGCGAGAGAATTGTATGTTAGAGTAAGTAGTGTAGTTAGTCTGAGGAAGTCCAGTTTATCTAATATATTGGGCGAGTGCACTGTATGCTAGAGTACTGTAGTTAGTCTGAGGAAGTCCAGTTTATCTAATATATTGGGCGAGAGAATTGTATGCTAGAGTACTGTAGTTAGTCTGAGGAAGTCCAGTTTATCTAATATATTGGGCGAGTGCATTGTATGCTAGAGTAAGTTCTGTAGTTAGTCTGAGGAGGTCCAGTTTATCTAATATATTGGGCGAGTGCACTGTATGCTAGAGTACTGTAGTTAGTCTGAGGAGGTCCAGTTTATCTAATATATTGGGCGAGTGCACTGTATGCTAGAGTACTGTAGTTAGTCTGAGGAAGTCCAGTTTATCTAATATATTGGGCGAGTGCACTGTATGCTAGAGTACTGTAGTTAGTCTGAGGAAGTCCAGTTTATCTAATATATTGGGCGAGAGAATTGTTTGCTAGAGTAAGTACTGTAGTTAGTCTGAGGAAGTCCAGTTTATCTAATATATTGGGCGAGTGCACTGTATGCTAGAGTAAGTACTGTAGTTAGTCGGAGGAGGTCCAGTTTATCTAATATATTGGGCGAGTGCACTGTATGCTAGAGTACTGTAGTTAGTCTGAGGAGGTCCAGTTTATCTAATATATTGGGCGAGAGAATTGTATGCTAGAGTACTGTAGTTAGTCTGAGGAAGTCCAGTTTATCTAATATATTGGGCGAGAGAATTGTATGCTAGAGTACTGTAGTTAGTCTGAGGAAGTCCAGTTTATCTAATATATTGGGCGAGTGCACTGTATGCTAGAGTAAGTACTGTAGTTAGTCTGAGGAGGTCCAGTTTATCTAATATATTGGGCGAGTGCACTGTATGCTAGAGTACTGTAGTTAGTCTGAGGAGGTCCAGTTTATCTAATATATTGGGCGAGTGCACTGTATGCTAGAGTACTGTAGTTAGTCTGAGGAAGTCCAGTTTATCTAATATATTGGGCGAGTGCACTGTATGCTAGAGTACTGTAGTTAGTCTGAGGAAGTCCAGTTTATCTAATATATTGGGCGAGAGAATTGTATGCTAGAGTAAGTACTGTAGTTAGTCTGAGGAAGTCCAGTTTATCTAATATATTGGGCGAGTGGACTGTATGCTAGAGTAAGTACTGTAGTTAGTCTGAGGAGGTCCAGTTTATCTAATATATTGGGCGAGAGAATTGTATGCTAGAGTACTGGAGTTAGTCTGAGGAAGTCCAGTTTATCTAATATATTGGGCGAGTGCACTGTATGCTAGAGTACTGTAGTTAGTCTGAGGAAGTCCAGTTTATCTAATATATTTGGCGAGTGCATTGCATGCTAGAGTAAGTACTGTAGTTAGTCTGAGGAAGTCCAGTTTATCTAATATATTGGGCGAGTGCATTGTATGCTAGAGTAAATACTGTAGTTAGTCTGAGGAAGTCCAGTTTATCTAATATATTGGGCGAGTGCACTGTATGCTAGAGTACTGTAGTTAGTCTGAGGAGGTCCAGTTTATCTAATATATTGGGCGAGTGCATTGTATGCTAGAGTACTGTAGTTAGTCTGAGGAAGTCCAGTTTATCTAATATATTGGGCGAGTGCACTGTATGCTAGAGTACTGTAGTTAGTCTGAGGAGGTCCAGTTTATCTAATACATTGGGCGAGTGCATTGTATGCTAGAGTACTGTAGTTAGTCTGAGGAAGTCCAGTTTATCTAATATATTGGGCGAGTGCACTGTATGCTAGAGTAAGTACTGTAGTTAGTCTGAGGAAGTCCAGTTTATCTAATATATTGGGCGAGTGCATTGTATGCTAGAGTAAGTACTGTAGTTAGTCTGAGGAAGTCCAGTTTATCTAATATATTGGGCGAGTGCACTGTATGCTAGAGTACTGTAGTTAGTCTGAGGAAGTCCAGTTTATCTAATATATTGGGCGAGTGCACTGTATGCTAGAGTACTGTAGTTAGTCTGAGGAAGTCCAGTTTATCTAATATATTGGGCGAGAGAATTGTATGCTAGAGTAAGTACTGTAGTTAGTCTGAGGAAGTCCAGTTTATCTAATATATTGGGCGAGTGCACTGTATGCTAGAGTAAGTACTGTAGTTAGTCTGAGGAGGTCCAGTTTATCTAATATATTGGGCGAGTGCACTGTATGCTAGAGTACTGTAGTTAGTCTGAGGAGGTCCAGTTTATCTAATATATTGGGCGAGAGAATTGTATGCTAGAGTACTGTAGTTAGTCTGAGGAAGTCCAGTTTATCTAATATATTGGGCGAGTGCACTGTATGCTAGAGTACTGTAGTTAGTCTGAGGAAGTCCAGTTTATCTAATATATTTGGCGAGTGCATTGTATGCTAGAGTAAGTACTGTAGTTAGTCTGAGGAAGTCCAGTTTATCTAATATATTGGGCGAGTGCATTGTATGCTAGAGTAAGTACTGTAGTTAGTCTGAGGAAGTCCAGTTTATCTAATATATTGGGCGAGTGCACTGTATGCTAGAGTACTGTAGTTAGTCTGAGGAGGTCCAGTTTATCTAATATATTGGGCGAGTGCATTGTATGCTAGAGTACTGTAGTTAGTCTGAGGAAGTCCAGTTTATCTAATATATTGGGCGAGTGCATTGTATGCTAGAGTAAGTACTGTAGTTAGTCTGAGGAAGTCCAGTTTATCTAATATATTGGGCGAGTGCACTGTATGCTAGGGTACTGTAGTTAGTCTGAGGAGGTCCAGTTTATCTAATATATTGGGCGAGTGCATTGTATGCTAGAGTAAGTACTGTAGTTAGTCTGAGGAGGTTCAGTTTATCTAATATATTGGGCGAGTGCATTGTATGCTAGAGTAAGTACTGTAGTTAGTCTGAGTGTATTGTATGCTCGAGTACTAGACGCCAATATTTGGGTTTTATCCAGAAGTGCAAGTATCTCAACTTAGAGGCTGTATTTTCTTTGGACGAACTACAAATCCCCCCAAATCAACTGAGTTGAATAAATATGAACCCGGTTGGGTTCATATTCACTCAACCTAGTTGATTGTGGTTTGATTTTTAACTCAACTGATTTTAGAGTGTAAATTAAAACAATGAAAACACAGGTGATCAAATTGCGACAACGATAAATAATTCAGCCCCAATTAATTAAATCTCGCTTTAAACTGTGGACGAGTTCAAGACTTTATTTTTGGGAAGAGTGTCCGAAATGAATCAAGAAATAAACATTTGAGGTCACAATTCGAAAAAGTGGTATGTGTAGCATTTTATTCGCCTTCTTTTGGGAGGTTTTTAATATACATTTCATCGGTTCCTCCTTTCAGGTATTTTTACATATTTAATAATTTTCGAACCCCAAATCTGAGAGTGTTGGCTAAAGGATAAAGACACGATATCGAAAGTTTAGAGAAAACACAGTCTCTCCTCTTTAGAAGACATTTAAGACATTTGGGTCAAAGTGTTGGGGTGTAGGAACCTTAATTATGGCCAGGTACAGTACGTGGAGAGTGGATAGTAACTAAATCACCCGCGGAGTGGAGTTATCATCCAAACTGTAACTTTCAAATTTTGTATATATCGCTCAAAAACAAATGCAATGTTTCAGCCAGTGGACATCCGGGTTTAACCCGGAGGTCCATTGGCTGAATCTTTGCTTGTGCTTGTTATGCTTTGCAACAAATTTGCAATTATTGTTTGGGTGGAATCTCCACTCTGCGGGTGATTTAGTGATAATACACTCACCACGTACTGTTTGTGTGTGTTGTGTTCGGTATTTTGCAAGGTTCTGGCTGAAAAAAATCCCTTTTTCACATATTGAACTTTTGGCGTAGCTATTGTCTGCATGAAGGCAAAATTGAAATATTTCTCACACTGGGGACGAAAAAAATCAATGCGATGACCTGTTCAATTTTTACTACCATCTTTTAACATTTGTTATTGATCTGAATTAAAGAGAATTATTCTTGAGATAGATACGTTAACCAGCAAACATTATGATGCATTTTGCTGGACTCCTTAGTTTAACCTGGAGTAATAAAAAGGTATTGATATTTTGTGAAAATTGGTTAATTGTTTAAACGATTTCCGGAATTTTTCAAGACTTTGGCTGATAGAAAAAATTAAATATTTTTTTCCATATTGCTATCAATTTGTATATGTTAAATATTTTAAAAAAAATTAGTTGAAGAGATATTCACCTGTACACTTGTTACACCCTTCTTAACAGTCGTTATTGTGTTCGCTAAAGGCGAATAATTTGAGAGTGGGAAACATTATTTATTTTGTGCATAAAGATTCGCAAGAACGGTTTGTTAAAAGATTATATACCTTAGTAAGAAAATGCAGCGCCATGATTGGATGTAATGCTTTTTTATTCACATTTTCACACGAATGTTCACGAAGCGATTTTCTATCCCAATTAATTGATTGATTTAGCGCACAAGCGTCCTGCTTGTTTTAACTTAGACATCCAGATCACAAGTCGAACGCACTGATCCACCGCGCTTCCGGGAACATTATTTTACCCTAGCATTTTATATTTAACCTTTCAACACACGATGTGTTCCTGTTTGTGCAAATACAATTTGTACTGTGGACGAACAGATCGCACAAACCCGAAACAACAAATTCTTTCCAACTAACAACGGTAAACGCTGTGCCCAAATGAGGTAATTGCGCCCAAATTGTGCGAAACTTTTTCCATAATTTTGCAGAGTTTCGATAATATATAGTTCGGCCAGGTTTCCCTGATGCTTGTAGTATAGCTCAGAGCTTACCTTTGAATCAAACAGTTCAACACAGATAAATAAGTTTTAAAAAAAAAAGCCCACAAAGTTCGTCACAGAAAAGCAGTCGGCGTCGACAGTGTCGTATACGACACTGTCGACGCCGATTGCTTTTCTGTGGCGAATTCTATTCAATCATGCACTAAAAGTTTGAGATTTATTATATTCATGTTTGCGGCAATTTTCAGTAAACGCCATGCGTAATTTAACTTACATTCAACTAGGCCTTTTGTTCGACACTGGGAAACTAAGAAGCCTTCTCGAGTTAATCGAGTAAATTTACGTCAAGGCGTGATGGGAATCATTGACAATGGTGAAGACCTATAACAAGGGATTGTAAGCCATCATTTTAAGATGGGGACCTGAAACTTAAAACAGACGCCAAGAAGACGAAAATACCGGGGTTTTTTTTCTCCAACCATGCAGCCCACACCCATATTTGTCGTTGTGCCCAAATTAGACTGATCTAAAGGTCTGCTCGAAACTTCGAAAGGCCAGGCAGCACAACTTCACCATGTCACCAGTTGATTATTCAGAACTTGAGCAGCAATAGGGAATTATGCATTTCCAAACTTTTAATATTTTCACAATAATCACGCACACCAAAAATTCGCGCAGACCCCCATTTTGTTGAATTCGGTAGTAAGTGTCTCGCATCATTGGGTTCAATTCTGGATGACACCGGCGGCGCAGCCCGGAAGTGACGTAATGTCACGGAACCTAGTAGTGGCCATGTTGGGTAGCCATGTAACCCGCGTGAGCAGCCATGTAGTGACGTCATCCCCGGAGTGATACGTGCCTTCAGTGCGCATGCGTTGTGTTCGTCGTCCATTAACGAGTTTCAACGAAGAAACACTCGTACCTCACATGCCGTATAAAATATAAGCCTTTCGCCGCGACCACTTGGCAATTCCGTACAAATAGAGTTAAATGTCAGCCAGCTCTTAGTTTACATCATACTATACTATTCAAAAAAGTAGGGGATATTTGATAAAAGTGAGATATATGAAGAAATATATTAATATTTTCACCAAAAAGACAGTGGAGGCATTGCACTGTGACATCTGGTGAATAACTTCAGCGATAGTTGGGTGTTGACAAGCACGCAATCCACGCACTGAGCTGTAGAAGACATGGACTGTCAGTCAGAGAATAAATCACATTCAGTCCGAGAACTCAATATCTTGTAAACCCTCCTTGGTTCGCGATATTTCCAAAGTAGCTGAAAATGTCTTTAACCCTTTTCCTACCATGGAAAGCAGGCGACAATTACAAACAAATTTTTGAATAACTCATTTTTTTCCATTTTTTGTCTCAAAAACATAGGTTATGACCCTCATTGGAACGAGCTCGACGAGCTCGTTCCAATGAGGGGTCATAACCTATGTTTTTGTGACGAAAAATGAAAAAAAATAATGAAAATTAATTGGCGATTTTTGAGAATAGCGCTGGCCGGTTTTGGCTGTTACGTTGGAAAGGGTTAAACACCAACCAATATATAACTTGAGCAGTATACATTACTGATATTATTATATTTAGAGAATGTGCAATTTCGTAAATTGTCATTGCCATTATATACTATTCAAAAAAGTAGGGGATATTTGATAAAAGTGAGATATATGAAGAAATATATTTATATTTGCACTGTGACATCTGGTGAATGATTTCAGCGATAACTGGGTGTCTGACAAGCGCACATTCCACGCACTGAGCTGTAGAAGACATGGACGGTCAGTCCGAGAATTTTCCACATCCAGTCCAAGAACCCAATACCTTGTAAATCCTCCACGGTTCGCAAGACAAGCGCGGGTCCGACATGGCATACTACTCACCAAACGTTCAATATCAGCTTGACTGATGTTATTTCATTCTTCCTGCAGTGCAGCGGCGAGTTTCAGGACATTGGTGGGGGCTGTTGGCGTTGTCGTAGGCGCCTGCCAAGCATATCCCCGATGTACTCGATGGGTGAAAGGTCTGGACTTATTGCTGGTCAAGGCAGTGCAGTGAATGTCTGCTCCCTGGGGAACTATATGCGAAACGGGCTCTGTGTGCTCTTGCATTGTCATCTTGGAAAATGAATCGACGGCAGTGACGTAACGCAAATGCCACCGCATGAGCTGCTAACATGTTGTTACGGCAGTACTGCCATGTGAGACACCCTTGGATGTCATGTAATGCTGTTCTGCTTGTCATGGTTATTCCTCCCCACACCATAACCGATCCACCACCAAATCGATCATGCTGCCTAACGGTTACGTCATGGTATCGTTCGTTCGATTCATCGGAAAACATTATGTTGCTCCATCGAAGATTGACTCAGCGTTGTCGTGCTTCACACAAATTACTGTTCAACCAAACGTGGAATTATTCGAGATCGGCGAGCGTACAAATACCAGATGTGTAGGCGATTTTCGATAGTCGTACATCTGTCGCTCGGTGCAGCTGCTGTCCAATTTCTGAGGCACTTTGATGGCGGTTACGTGATGCTGTAGTTCGGATGAAACGATCCTGGTTAGCAATTGTCGCCCTTGGATGACCTGACCGACGTCGGTCATCAACATTGCCTGTCTGACGGTAGCGTGACCACAACCTGCTAATCACCGATTGAGTAACGTTGAGAATTTGAACCACTGCAGCCTGTCTGTTGCCAGCTTCCAACATGCCAACGGTACGTAAACGTTCGTCACGTATGAGCCTTCGCATACTTCAAACTTCAAAAGTTACGTTTCGACCAGAAACTATTGATGAAGGGGTTTATACCAAGAAAGGAACGATGAGACCTCCGTCCGGTACAAATGAGCATTTCAAAACGTACCCCACAGACATTAACGCGGCGCTCGTGCGAAAAACCTGCACGAAGTATCCGTGGGCCGGCGACATTCGTGATCTCACTAAACTTGGTAACATGTTTATGTGTCCAATCACGCGTATCCAATACAATTTTCCTAAAATATCATCGTTAGTTTGGATATCCCCTACATTTTTTAATAGTATAGTAGAATAGGTAATCATGGTATAAATATACAATATACAATTTTATTAAGCTTTTACGTGACGTAACTTACTTGATAAACACAATGAGTAGTTGAAAAAAAATGCAAAACTTTCCCACATCGATGAGCTCATTACAATGATGGGGTTATATGATATGTTGAAAATGTTTGAATAATTTGAAACAAATAGAATAATTAATTGTGTTCATTGGTTAAAGAGTTAATCACATGTTCCATCCCCTCCCCTGTGGGGCTTGTAATTTATCGATTTTGTTCTTTAGTTCGCTGTTTTTTTTTTAAATCACAGATTTGAGTACTTTTGACAAATGAGTAAGATTTTACCTTTGCACTCTCGGAATTCCGAAATAAGGATTGAGTCATTTGATTTTTATGTTTCTTGGATATGAATTTATTACACGCTCCACCTATAGCAACACTAAACCATGCGGAAAATGAAAATACGTTCTGCACCCATTTGGAAATCATTGCGCCGTATGGAAATCGCCGACGGAATATTTTTAATAGAAGCGAAATTTCAGTAGAATTTACTGCAAATCGTGTACCTCAATTACAATCCGAATCGCTAGAGATGGCTAAAAAATGTAACACCGGTTCCCCTCGCAAATTTGATAGCTCGCCTGGCACATAGAACACATTGGAACTCAGGGTACGAGTTGTCAAATGAATTGCTGAGTGCTCTTCTAATAATAGCTTTTATAGACGTGAAGGCGTGTAATAAACACAGAACGACACACACGTGTGAATGTGTTAATCGACATGGCACTTGTTCTCAGGTGTCTACATACTTATGTTAGGAAAGGGTCCGGTTCTTTCCCGGTTGGGAAACTTAGTGACGTAACAACCCACATTTTATTTAGTGTATATTTTTGTTCATTTTCTTTTCCAAACTGAAGCGTCTGACCCTTCAATCGAAAGATCGCGTTGCGCTCGTGTCACAGTAACATTGTGGGCCCTTGCTGTTAAAACTAGAAATCATGTCACGAACTGTGCGCTTATCTAGGCTTAATTGCGTGTAGGAATTGCGCGCAATTGCCACATCGAATGGCATCCAAAGCACGGCAGGTTCTCCTAGTTACTCATTGCAAACACAGGCAATGTTTCTGCCATTGGACCTCCGGGCTACCCGGAGGTCCATTGGCTGAAACATGGCTTGTGCACAGGCCATATGTAGAGAATTCGATAGCCTTAGTATGGTCATAGCGCATAGATTAACGCGTAGATCGACGTGCTATTTGTGTGCGTTTCATGACAGGACTTCTAGTTTTAACAGCAGGCTACATGCTGTTATTATTCAGTGCATTATCATGTTATATTCTAGAACACTGGCTGAGTGCAAACATTCTAATCAGTATAAAATCCATCCAGCCTTGTCTCGCCAAGAAGTCGTAGTGATGGTTAGGGGTTACAGTATGGCCGCTGTGGACTGGTCAGTTTCCACGGGTGGGCAATATTTCAGCGGATGCAATAATATTAGATTCAAAACTCTAATTGTAGGAGTAGCAGTCAAAAATTGAATCAACGAAACACCGGGTTCTACCAGGTTCATTAATTAAAATGTTTCTAATGGTGAATTTCGTTCGTCCTTTCGTTCGTTTCTTCGTTACTTGGTCAGCCCCTTAACTGAGAACAAGTCATGTTGGCATTGGTAGGTTTCGGAAACTGCTTCGATGGTTTGATGTAACAGCTTGTACAGAATCCGTATTTCCAAATAAATTTAAATTTAAAATTGTTTTGTTAATTGAACTACTGTCTCATGTGTCATGTACACAACTCCGTAACTGGTTTTACAGAATATCACCCCGATTCTTTATGCATGCTGGTATAGGAGCATCCAGACTCAACACTCTTTTGAGATCCTTGATAATGACTTTTCCTAAAATGTAGGAATTGTTAGTGGCCCCTGAAAACGTACAATTGTTGGGGCCCTTAGGAGACGCCCCGACCTCGTTATATGAGGGGTTATGTCTCTGGCTCGCGCCAATAATGGGTTACAAGCCGTGCCTTTGAAATAAAAGCATGGAACTTTTAGCCATGAAAGATAAAAAATCAAGCTCTACCCTTTCTGTTTGGGAAATCGTTAATCAATAATCGTTGTTCAATATCTCCATCTATTTGATAAAATAAGTATGTTAACTGGAAACTTTCAGCGACTTGTTTCATCGACTTCCGATGAAAACAAAGAAGTGGCATCTTTCAATCCAACATGTAATATGTATATTTTCTTACAGTGGCTTGTGGCGAGTACATTACACCACCGTGAACTGGTCACTTTCGACAGGTGTGCAATATTTCCATGGACGTAGTAAAATTAGATTCCAAACACTAGTTATAGAAATATTCATCAAAAATTTAATTAATGAAGCACCGGGTGCTTCATTAATTACAATTTTGCTGATGAAGATCTTTATTACCTGGTACACGTACATGTATACTGCCCACGCGTGGATTACGACTAATCCAAGGCGACTGTACTGTAATATGAGTACCGATGCCTACCTATCAGCCTTAGTAGACTTGGGCAGTGCTCTGTTACCGAAAAACTTCTGGTCATCGACATCTGTAATTTGACTTTATTTTTTTAATTTTTTTAATTAACCTGCATAACAGTTTTGTGAACGGAAATCTGAGAAGTGTGGAGGTAGAACAAATAAACCGAATTTATTCCTTTCTGACTTTTTATGACTACTCAACTAAATGGAATTATTTTCTAAAAGTAAACCTTTTTAAAAGTATTATTTGTGGTTAACCAAATGTGTATTATTTATGAACTGTTTTTCGCTGATGTTCTAACAATCCAGATTTTTAGAGAACATTGACGTCTATCAAGAACAATAGCTGTTTTGTGTGCTGTTAAATGCTGTACCTACTCTCGCGATCCACGCATTTTAAACGATATAGGTATTTTTTAACTTTGATTATACGAATGTGTTCAATGAATTAGTGTATGTTCCCTTTCTCCCTATCTGTTAACCCCCTGCACACTGATGTCGAAATATCTAAAGTTCAGGGTGCAAATATTTCCCATAATGCAACTAGAAATTTAACCTATTCAATCTTGTTTGACAGAGCTCAATGAGCGCTGTCAAACAAGACTGAATTGATTAAATTCACAGTTGCATTATGGGAATAATGGCTACTTCAAATCTGGATATTTTGACATCAGTGTGCAGGGGGTTAAGCTAATGTTTTATATAAAGAACGGTTGAGTTCGATATCTCTCATAATACGATCCACCTAAAAACGAACATATTCCACCAGCTATTGTTCGGATTATACTTTGTAAAAATAATGGAAACGATAAACAAATGTGATTTTTATTTCAGATTGAACGGACGAACGGAAGAGAGTACTTCCCAGGTAAGTAACCGCTTATCTGTGTAACCATAGCGGATCCAGACTCCAAAACATAGTTTATTACCCCTCACGGGAACAAACTTATTACTGTTGTTCCACTGGGAGATGATAGGCAACAGTGTTTAAGTATGGGATTAATGACGAGTTGATATTGGAGAGGCCAGAAAAAGCCCCCCAGTCGAGGACCATTAGGCCCGAGGCGGGGTGCTTTCCCTCACCTCTCCAATATCCACGAGTTATTTACCCTTTTAAGACCATTTTGTCGTTGGATAATTCAATAGATGTAAAATATCCAACAGTTAACTGTTAGATGTACAACTATCCAACTATTATGCGCGGGATAGTTAAACTATATACCAATGAATAACAATGGATGACGTCAGTAAAAGTTTCTAAGTTGAACGCGGGATAGTTACACTATAAACCAATCAATAACAATGGATGACGTCAGTAAAAGTTTTTAAGTTAAAATTGAAGGGGTTTTGTGTTTTAAGAATGAATCCAAATGCCACGCCTTATTATTTGCTTTATAGGTGAAGGCTTGAGATAATTTATAAACCCTACTCCTCCATAAAACCTTCTATCTCTCTCTGACTTTGCAACTGGAAATCGACTACATGGTGGCGGATATGACCGAATAAAATGTATAGGTGTATATTCTATTCGCCTAATGTCAAAAGCATGAAAGTGACAGAAAACAGGAAATAAATTAGCAACGATACGATACGATAATTGCAACAAAAAGTAAGTAACCGCAATATATCTAATGTATACGCGGGAAACGACTGATGTGCTAAATAAAACTTTTAACATATATAGCAAAGAAGGTGTATCAACAATTTCATCAACTTCCTATAAGTAATATAGAGTGTTTAAAGAACAGTATGTCGGCTACTTTCTACGGGTGAGCACAATGTCCACGGACGCAATAATATTAAATTACAAACAATAATTATTGGAATAAGCATCAAAACTTTAATTACTGAAGCACCGGGTACAACCCGGTACAACCCGGTACAACCCGACCCGGTACAACCCGGTACATACAACCCGTTACTACCCGGGTACAACCCGGTCCAACCCGGGTACAACCCGGTACATACAACCCGGTAAAACCCGGTACAACCCTGTACATACAACCCGGTACAACCCGGGTACAACCCGCTACAACCCGGTACATACAACCCGGGTACAACCCGGTACAACCCGGGTGCAACCCGGGTACAACCCGGTACAACCCGGTGCTTCATTAATTAACTGTTTATGATAATGATGTTTATTATCTGATAAACGTTTGCGTGGACATCACGCCCACGCGAGGATTACCCCCAGTCCATGGCGATTGTAATTTAAGACCTCCTATCTAGTGTAAACACTGGAAACGACGGGTCGATGTTCATAAAAAAACCTTTTAACATATACAGCAAGAATATGTTTGTCAACAGTTTCATCACAACCAAAACACACGTAAGTGTAAATCAGTGATATAGAGTGTTGAAAGTAGCCCGTGTATGTCGGGCCTCAGAAGTGGCATCGTGTTATGGTACAGTATTATGGGTGTAACAAAATTCTACTCCAAATGTGGGAGCACATCACCTCTACCACAGTACACTCTAAACAACTCAAACAGACCTTTGGACATGCCCTACAGTGATAAAGGACCTCTACCACCACGTGCTATGTAAAAATGGTAGGATACTGGGAGTCGTGGTGATAAAACAACGGGGTCATTTTAGAAAAACGGGTCAGTTTCTATAATAATAAGTAGTTGTCGGGTTGTTTGGGTAATTAAACATTCTTTCATCGAATGTAACTTGTAAACTAGGGGATAGATGAAATTCATCCCTGAGGGTCTCCTTGTTTCTCGTCTTGGGGGTCATAAAAGGTTGATCCTACACGAACCTGAAACCTTCGATCTTTCAGAAAGTTTTCATTAAAGATAGACATATGACCTCTCAAACCCATACTGAAAAGATCATTTATAATCTCCAAAACCTCGATGTAGTGTCATATGTTGTTTTTCTGATTCGCAGAAGATGGCCACCACATGTTCTTTTCTAGCAAAACCATTTCTAAGATACGTTTCAAGTCTGACCAAATGATCCAAAGTACTCCTCTGGTTTCTAAAGTGGCACTGCACTTTGCTTGGCAGATTATTGGACTCCAGAAACCAGACGAGCCGATCATTGATCATCCATATTTGGGGGTATGGACCATCCAGCAGTAAAATATACTGTCTACAGAAACGCGCGATGCGAGTTGTTAGTTGTAAAAAATATAATAGCCATACTGATGGCTTATTTAAGGATAATAACATTTTGAAATTTAACGATCTATACAAAGTGAATGTCTCTCTATTCATGCACATTGGAAAAACGATAGTTTGCCCGACTCATTTAAATTTTTTTTTTTAGTGTACACTCTTCATCTGGACTTCAAACAAGACAAGTTGGCATGATACAGTCGCAGAAAGCTAGAACCCAATTCTATGCCAAACTGCCAAAACATAGCTTCCCAAAGATTTGGAATGGAATTGATTCTGACTTGAGGGCCCTACCTTCCAGACATGTTTCCAAGAAACAGCTTACTAACGAATGCTTAACAAACTACTCCTCACATGTTACCTGTTCGTATCAAATATATCCGGATTGTAGTCCTAATGCTCATTGATACTCGCATGTCTCGTCACTCGCCCGTGGGACCCATTATATGAGAGAGAGAGATGTTGTCGCCTGGGTGCTTGAGTGTTCTATGTGCCAGTGGGACATAGGACACTCTAGCACTATAGTATACCTTAAGTCTCCATTGACGTCCATACCTTAAGTATGAAATCAATGGAAACAGGAAATCGTTCTATTTGCCAATAACATTCCCTCCTCCTATTTACAAACGAGCCATATTCTAAATACTTCTGTTCAAGGCGCCGACTGTTCGAGTCTTTCCTGCCAAGAAAAAAACATTCTTAATCGTAGGACGTCATTGTCAGCCCATGTCGGTGACTTCTCCAGTTATCTCATCCCACCCGATCTCAAATTAATCTCCCAATCATACCTTGCCCCATCATCTCACGTCTAATCTTATCTATCCAAATTTGTAGTCTACCGTCAAATTGCACTCGCGCATACCGTGTGCAATCTTTCGCGTACACTGGGAAGGGGTTAGCATATAGGTTCGAGGTCTTCGTTCCTCTCATTATTCATTCAATAGCTGGGCCAATGGCAGTGGTACCTATGAACAAAAATATCCAGCCTACTCGATTTCTGTGTAGTCATTTCTGTATTGTCTTTCTCACTTCCTGGGGGCAACAAGAAGGCAGCCAATGTGGCTATGTTGTCTTCCAACAATTTATCAGAGTATCGCATATATGTAAAACTCTTTGCACAAATCTAACTTGTAAATTGGGTATTTTGTTGTTGAATATATTCCATTCCATTTTATTTCCTCTCCATGGTTTTACAGACACAGCCTGTCAATGCAAACGGTCTGTAGTTAAATGGGTTGTTATGGTCTTTATCGGTATTGGAGCGATAGTCGCAAGACGCCAGGAGAGAGGGAATATTCCACTCATTCACATCTTGTTAAAAATAAACAGTAGCAGACCCATTACCTTTTTCCAGAAGATGTTTCTCAACAGGCTGAAGATAATGGTTTTTGTTCTCAGTAGTAGTTTTACAAGTGATTTATCGCTGTTAAATAAATGTTTAATAGGTATAAAAATGTCTGTTCTCCATTAAACCTAAATGCTTAAAAATTTATGACCAATACCCCTAATAATTTAGAGATCCGGTTGTGGAGAGGAAGTATTCAGCACTCTACTAGTGAATCAACGAGTTTTCCCCAACTTATATATAACATAGAATGAACATAGTGTTTTCAAGTAAAAACTGTTTTCTACGAGTACGATTAAGAATGAAACCGACGAGCCTCTGACGAGTAATCCTGCGAGTCGAATAATGCTTTTACTTGAAAACACTATACAGTACGCGGAGAGTGGATTGTGACTAAATCACTCGCGGAGTGGAGTTATCACCCAAGCTATAACTTTCAAATTGTGTACATATCGACAAAAAACAAGCAATGTTTCAGCCAATGGACCTCCGGGTTTAACCCGGAGGTCCATTGGCTAAAACATTGCTTGTACTAGTTATGCCTTGCAACAAATTTGCAATTATTTCTTGGTTGGAATCTCCACTCTGCGGGTGATTTAGTGATAATACACTCTCCACATACTGTACGTTTATTTTGTTTATCCCATAAATCATTAACAGGGCAGTCGCGGCAAAATCGTGCTGTTACTCACTGCAAAACACTGCGAGAAGTGAGGAGCACATTGGTCCAATTCGATCGACAAGAAAAAACTGCTGCCAAAAATAAACAAGGCACATTGATACATTTCTATCTAAAAAAAATTCCCCTACAAACTTGAGCTAAGGTTGCAAAAATACTTTATTAAATACACAATGTTTATCTTTCTTATTTTCGTTATTTGCTGTTCTTTTTTTCGTCGTCGATTCAACTTGAGTTTTATAAACAAAGCAGATGACACATGCATTTGTTTATTTGGAAATTAATTTGGAAAATGAAACATCACTCATCATGCCTCCGCCTTTCACAATCTAACCTGTATGCTTTTCGACGCTTGGTTTCGATTGATTTACTTTGTGTTTTCTTTGTTAATTGTAGTTCGTTTTATTGTTTGACATAGTTGGAATGTGTCATGCATTCTAAAACTAAACATTTC
Organism: Pictodentalium vernedei; assembly: GCA_031216915.1. Lineage (NCBI taxonomy): Eukaryota > Metazoa > Mollusca > Scaphopoda > Dentaliida > Dentaliidae > Pictodentalium > Pictodentalium vernedei. The sequence continues at coordinate 883,266,511 of CM062297.1, read as the reverse complement.
AGCGACGGTCAACGTTTGATAAACGTCGGTTCATTTTGTCTCCCACAAATGTAAAACAGGTCACGGCAACACGAATACGGTAGAGGTCAGAGGTCAACAGGTCCGTCTATACTTTTGGAATGAATCTTTCCAGACCTAAAACTCCGGGGATAATTTATCACCCTACTAGCTGCTGCTACTAGGTGAATAAAGCAAATATTTATATCACATGAAACGTCGTTAATTTCGACATAACAACCCATGTCTTATTTCCTGAGTATCAACTAGTATCTAATCGGTGCGTGGTCCCATAGCAGCAGCATTCTATTCTTGTGCGTAGTTCACATTACGTCAATTACGACAACAGGTGCAAGTAAAGCTCATTCATGACGTCATGGTGTGAAGCGTCTGAGCCAACGAACTGATTGTCGGTTGTTTTGAGAGAATTTAGCGACAATGAATTAAATAAAAAGTGTAAAAAACATACGAAAATTCATTGGATATACAGAATCTTTAACTTTAACTAAAGGCTCGTTGTGAATCAAATTCATCAAACTCGTTTCATAAAATCTTATATCCAAACATCACTCGTTTGAGATCCTCTATATCCAAGACATACAATCAAATATTAAGAGAACTTCGTATTTTTGTTGACAGTTTTCGCTCTCCTGACTCTGGGTCTCGTCACCAACTTCCGATATAGGCTACTTACTCTCCAGATAGCAATTATTAATAACGCAAAAGACAATGCTCGTTTTGTAAGCATCCATAAAAAAATCGACAGGATGACTAGTTATACATATGTATACATCGAAATAACTATCTATTTGTTCATACTTCTTATTGTTGATCTGACACAAGCTGCAGCTGTACAGCTAACAGGAAGATGACAGGAAGACAGTCAATCTGGCTATGCCATCTCCGTACGGTTCTCACTATTTCTGTATTCCGTCCCAAACACCGTTGTTACTTTTTACCACAAGTTGCAATGTGTTTACTATATTCGTTTCTGTATTATGTATGCCGTAAAGTAAATCAATAAATAAAAAATAAATAAAACGAGAGGCCTTCCGCAATATTGATTAACTCATTTACCCGCGTGTGTCGTTCTGTGTTTATTACACGCCTTCACATCTATGAAAGCAAGAATTAGAAGAACAATCAGCAATTCACTTGCCAAATCTCCCCTACGTTCCAGTGTGTTCTATGTAGTAGCCAATAGGCACATTGGACACATTGGAACTCAGGGGTCGAACTATAAACAAAAAGAACGCATTTTATCGCCTACCAATTGGCGAGGGAAACCAGTGTTGCCATATTTAGCTATCGCTAGCTATTCACATTGTAACTGCGGTCCACGGTTTGTAGAAAATTCTAGTTGAAGTTCTCTTCTATTTAAAAATAGCCCATCAACGATTTCCGATCGGCACATATGTGTGGAACGGGTTTTCACTTCCCGCATGGTTTAGTATTGCTATAGATGGGGGACCCGCATGGTTTAGTATTGCTATAGATGGGGGACCCGCATGTTTTAGTATTGATATAGATGGGGGATTTCATAGAATAGGTGTGTAATAATTTCAGTTCCTCTAGTTGGTATCATATTTGCAGGCTCACAATTGTCCTACATGGTGGGTGAGAGCTGATATTACCCAACAACGTTTCCGGTCCGTTCAAAACCTAACTCAATTTTATGAGGTTACCCTTTACCTAAATAACCTGCCGGTATCCTCCCAAGTAATTTACAAACAAGACTTTCAACAAAAATATACGTGTCCACCTCATTAGAAGGAGCTCGTCGTGCCCGTTCCAATGAGCGGTCTCATGGTATGTTTTGTTTAATGTTTGTAAACTAAAATAACTTTTGATATGGTGTGTGTGATGGGTGAAGTGATAAAATGGCAACTGTTTTTTTCCAATTAGCGGCTTTCTATTTATGTTTAGTAACACAAAGTACCTGTTCCTTTTATTAAATGATAAGGGGGCGCGGTGGCGTAGCGGTAACCGGTTCTCGTCAGATCACCGAAGTTCAGCAACGTCGAGCCCGATTAGTCCTTGGATGGGTGACCGTCTGAGCGATCGATGCGGACTCCCGCGTTGTGTCCTTGGGCAAGGCACTTAACCCCGATTGTCTGCATGGGACACAATGACGACGTGTACTAAGGCGTACTGCACGTCGATGGTGCATCTGTCTTCAACCAATACAAGCCATGCTTGTGTGGAGTTAGTATGTTGAGGAGCCCGACAGTTGTTCTTCGTTGCTCGATGGTTCTCTCCGGGTACTCCGACTTCCTCCACCCCTAAAACTGTCCGATACAAGGCGAAAGTGTCGTAAAACCCCAATAAATAAATATAAATAAGTACTTGTTTCTCTTATTAAATGATAAACAAAACAGGTCGGAAACGTTCGTTTATTATTGTTGAAAAAAATTCTTTCAGTTAACAGAACATGACTGATAAATTAGCATATATATAATGAGTGGTTTAACACAAATAATACTTGAAACTTAGGGGTATTGTTGTATAATGATAACGGAGGTTTCTCAAACGATCAACCATTTTTTTTTAAAACTACAGGTTCTCAGAGAAAATGTTGCCTACTAACAATGTTTCCGACAGACAACAAAAAGTCCCGAAGGGGGCGGAGAGAAGGCGATTCGCCCCTTCCCGGCCTTCATCGGCTGCAAGAATGAATATTTAGTAAATTGTTATGAATATGGATAAGCAATATTTTAAACCTTTCACCTTTAACCCTTTCAGACTTTAATTATCCTGACGTTCAAACGTCGCTGGGAATTCCGTTTCTTCAACGTTTTTCAAAATGTGACGTCAAACGTTGGAAAGTACAATAACAAGATATTTTTCACATTTGTGATTATGTGGTTGAGGGCTACATTATTTTTGGTGGTCAGAATTTGTTATTCAAAACTTGTTTTATTACAAATTACAGGCACTCTCCGATAATTTATAATAAAACAAATTTATATAAACAAAATATTATTTGAATTTAACTGAATATGAAATATAAGCAAAAAGTTGGCTTTTGTTCCGGTATCGTCATTTTTTGACAGCCTGGATTATGGCTTCTAGCACTCGGCTAGTTAAGACATCTTGACAGCAGGATTATATTAGTATTTTAAGCCGCGATAATAATTGGCTCAATGGTTGTCACTGAGCACCATTCGGGAGAAAATGGAATTGAGGTTAAAACTTTAAAAAATCGAAAAATGATAAAAAAACAAATGACCGTAAAGTATCAACATGATGTTTGATTTCGTACGTCGTACAAATGTATCATAGGGTTAAAAATCCGATCAGTCTGATACTTAACCCAAATTTAAATACATAAGATTTTGGTTTTGAATGAAACATATTAAAATCCCCCCAAATCCCACGATGTGAAATTATGTTTTTGTTTTCTTCACGAAAATAAAAATAGTCAAATTATTCCCGAACCGTCAAGAGAAATTGTTGTACAAGTGTTTGTATTGTTTGGGGGTCATGGATTAGTTTGCAAAATAACATTTGAAAAATCTCCATTAAGTTTCAAAACGGGGAAATAATTATTTTGGGGTGAAAACATTGATAAATTCAATAAAATCAGCGAAACTTAGAATTTGCTCAGTACTCATTTAAAGAGATCAAACAACAATAATTTTCGTGGTTCTCAGAGCACAATAACCGTGTACAATATTATACAGTTAAAACTAGAAGTCCTGTCACGAGCAGTGCGCTTATCTAGGCTTAATTGCACGAAGGAATTGCACGCAATTGCCATGTCGAATGGCATCCAAAGCACAGCAGGTTCCCCAAGTTACTCATAGAAAATACAGGCAATGTTTCTGCCAATGGACCTCCGGTTTACCCGGAGGTCCATTGGCTGAAACAATGCTTGTGCACAGGCCATATGCACAGAATTTGATAGCCTTACTATGGTCATAACGCGTTGATTAACGCGCAGATCGACGTGCTATTTGTGCGCATTTCATGGCAGGACTTCTAGTTTTAACTGTACTTGAAATCCCAATTACTGAACATAAGATGTGTAATTTTAGTGTGAAAATTGTGAAAAACTAAATAAAATGTACGAAAATTGGAATTTCATCACTACTCGTTCAAATACTTTCAAGCACAAAAACTGTCATCGTATTATAAACTAAATCAGTAAATAAGCTCTCTTAAACTCCAAATGAATGGTAGTAAGATAAAAGTGTCAATGACACTGCAGCCAATCGTGTCCAAGAAGGGACTAAACTAAACAGAAAGCTCCAGTAACGCCAACTCATTTAATCAGGTTCCTGCAGACAAAAACACACTAAAAATACATATCATCTGAAATCTGAAAAGGATCGGGTGAGGGATGCGACCTGCAGAATGTACTAATGAAATTGTAGACAATTTATGTGCCAAATTCAAGATGCCTGCGAGCGGACAAGTTTTTCAACGAAATTCGGAAACATTTCAACAGCTCCCATCCATACATCACACCAAAGCCACATATCAAATTTGAAACGATCGGTTGAGAGATTTGGCCTGCAGGGTGTGCCAAAAGAATTGTTGACAATTCATATGTCAAATCTAAGATGGTCGCTGTCAGCCATGTTTTTCAACAAATTTCGGAAACATTTGATAAGTCTTATCCAGACATTGCCCTAAGGCCATAAATGACATTTGAAACTGATCGGGTGAGAGCTGCGGTCTGTAAAGATGTGCTGAAGGTATTATGGACGGACAAAGAAGTGTACGGTCGGTTGCAAAGACGCACAGACAGACGTACAGACGGGCGACGGATCGCAACCCTTTCCAATAGTTCATACTTGACGTTCGTCTGGTTGAGCTTAAAGATGTGATTTGGGAAGTAAAATTGTTTTAAAAATTACCATTATATGTCAATGTCATAATAATAATAAATAAAGAGTAATCGCTTGACTGGACTGTTTACGTGAAGTAATTCATGAGAGGCGAGGGACGTTGTACAAACACTCGTGTGCGAATGCGCACGGGTGTTTTAAAATATAGTCCCTCGCCTCGAATGAATTATTTCACGTAACCAGTCCAGTCAAGCGATTACTCTGTTTATTACTTTTCATTATTAACGATAGTTATATCATTTAACCCTTTACCTAACGTAACGGCGCTATTCTCAAAAATCGGCAATTAATTTTCATTATTTTTTTTCATTTTTTGTCTCAAAAACATAGGTTGGACCCCACATTGGAACGAGCTCGTCGAGCTCGTTAAAATGAGGGGTCATAACCTATGTTTTTGAGATAAACAGTGAAAATAATAGTTATTCAGTATTTTTTTTTTGCAAGTGTCGTCTGCTTTTCATGTTAGGTAAAGGGTTGAAAAAACAAAAAAAACAATGAATCCCCAATTACACCCACGGCAAAGCGTCTTCGTTTGGGCGCACGGATACATGACCCAATAGTTGATTGCATAATTCACTTGTGAAATTATCGTTTATAATCAAACCCGGAAATCCCAGTAAATCCCACTTTGAAAGTAATAAATTTGAAATAAATACTGCTACAGTATCAATGCAGATAATCTGGAGATCTGACAGATGTTTCTGCCACAGTGCGAAATCAGATTTCCAGATTATCGGCATGTTGGGATTAATAGGGATTTTTAATATGTTATTTTGTATACTAAATCCCGCCTTAAACAATACAAACATCTGTATCGCAATATTTTTGGGGGGTGGGGTATAATATCTTGGGGGTTGGGGTATAATATCTTGGTGGTTGGGGTATGGTTAGGGTATAATATCTTGGGGTTGGGGTATAATATATTGGGGGTTGGGGTATAATATATTGGGTGTTGGGGTATAATATCTTGGGGTTGGGATATAATATCTTGGGGTTGGGGTATAATATCTTGGTGGTTGGGGTATAATATCTTGTGGGTTGGGTATAATATCTTGGTGGTTGGAGTATAATATCTTGGGGGTTGGGTATAATATCTTGGTGGTTGGGGTATAACATATTGGTCGTTGGGGTATAATAGCTTGGTGGTTGGGGTATAATATCTTGGGGGTTGGGATATAATATCTTGGGGGTTGGGGTATAATATCTTGGTGGTTGGGGTATAATATCTTGGGGGTTGGGGTATAATATCTTGGTGGTTGGAGTATAATATCTTGGGGGTTGGGTATAATATCTTGGTGGTTGGGGTATAATATCTTGGTGGTTGGGATATAATTTGACTTGATTGAATGGATTATTATAGAGATAGTCATGTATAGCTTTAAGAATTGAATGCATTTTTTATAATCTTTATTGGAGTATGAACGTCCCGAAGGGATTCATACAATTTGTACTCATTCCCACACGTTCATACTCCAATAAAGATTACATTGCATTCAATTCTTATAATTACATTCCGTAACTGTTTAAACCACTTTTTACCAAACAAAAAAGGAGAAAGACGAGAGGCGCTAAAAGTTAAAAACCCGCCCAAACACCGCCCTACTTACATTCTACCAACTGCGCTCTACCGTAAATGCGGGTCAAAGTTCGACCAAAGGTATTCAGTGGAAAATGAATTACATTTGGTCATGACGTTTTTATACAGCTGACCAATGGGAATTGAGTATTTGGACCCAAAACGTATAACTACATTAACAATGTAATTATTTAAGAATTGAATGCAATTTTTATAATCTTTATTGGAGTATGAACGTGTGGGAATTGGTACAAATTGTATAAATCCCTTCGGGGATTCATACAATTTGTACCCATTCCCACACGTTCATACTCCAATAAAGATTATAAAAATTGCATTCAATTCTTATAATTACATTCCGTAACTGTTTAAACTACTTTTTACTAAACAACAAAGCAGAAAGACGAAATAAAACATGTACGAACGAACGAACGAGGCGAAGAACCACCTTCACACAAAAGACAGAGCGCACAGCTCTGAGTTGAGCGCCGGTTTTCGGCATTGATCCAAATTTGTCAAATTGCCGTCTTTCGCAGCGAAAATTGGAATGTTCAAAACAATTTATTTAACATATCAGTAAACTATAATCACTGATCACTGCGAGAGGCGCTAAAAGTTATAAACCCGCCCAAACACCACCCGAATTACATTCTGTCAACTGAGCTCTACCGTAAATGCGGGTCAAAGTTCGACCAAATGTATTCATTGGAAAATGAATTACATTTGGTCATGACGTTTTCATCCAGCTGACCAATGGGAATTGAGTATGTGGACTCAAAACGTACAGTTAAAACTAGACGTCCTGTCATGAAATGCGCACAAATAGCACGTCGATCGGCGCGTTAATCTACGCTTTATGACCATAGTAAGGCTATCAAATTTTGTACATAGGGCCTGTGCACAAGCAATGTTTCAGCCAATGGACCTCCAGGTAACCCGGAAGTCCATTGGCAGAAACATTGCCTGTGTTTGCTGTGGGTAACTGGGAGAAGCTGCCATGCTTTTGGATGTCATTGGACATGGCAATTGCGCGCAAATCCTACGCGCAATTAAGCCTAGATAAGCGCACAGTTCGTGACAGGACTTTTAGTTTTAACTGTATAACTACATTAACAATGTAATTATTATTTGTTTAAGTTTTTTTTTTTTTTTTTTACAGGGAGTATATACTATAGATGGGGAGCGAAAGAATGTGGATCAGAATCCACTCTCATCTACGATGGTAATTTCTAACCTAATTATGTAATGGCGACACAACCAGTTTGTATTAAATTTTGTGTTGAGGTGTCGTCACCTTTTAGGTTTACCATCAGAACCCTATGAATATCATGTAAGATTTCAGGTAAGATGCCGTTCCACAAAGGTTACATAACTGCGACAGCGTCGGCTGAGTGCTACATTGTTCTATCTCCCATAGGGAACATAGAACATTCTAGCACTCAGGCTGCGACTGTGGACTGACCACCTTTCACGGGTGAGCAAAATTGCCACGATTCCAAAGACTGAATATTGGAATGATCGTCAAAACTTACAACCCTGTGCTTCATTAATTACATTTTACTGATGATGATTTCTATCACCTGGTAAAAGCATGAGTAGACATCACTGCCCAAGTGTGGATTACGAACATTCCACGGTGGCTTTTTTGTAAATGCTACATGTTAGTGTTTACCTGTCACTTCATTGGTGGACGTATGTTGCCTGGGCGTGTTAAACTGTATGAAGAACGTTGTACCTCATACGATTCTTAACCCGCCCACCCCACATTCATTTGAGAATTGAATGCAATTTTTATAATCTTTATTGGAGTATGAACGTGTGGGAATGGGTACAAATTATGTGTGAATCCCGAAATGAATCCCTTCAACAAAGCAGAAAGACGAAATGAAACATGTACGAACGACCGAGGCGAAAAACCACACCCACAAAAGACAAAGCGCACAACTCTGATTTTTAATTCTCGCAACTTTAGAAATGGAAACGAGTATTTTTGTAACGAGCTTTATGCCACAGTTGGGAAATGTCACCAAAGAAACAGCAGCGGAGCTGATCACTGCGAGGGGCGCTAAAAGCCCGCCCAAACACCGACCGAATTACATTCTGTCAACTGCGCTCTACCGTAAATGCGAGTCAAAGTTCGACCAAATGTATTCATTGGAAAATGAATTACGTTTGGTCATGACGCTTTCATCCAGCTAACCAATGGGAATTGAGTATTCGGACCCGAAACGTATATAATTATATATGTCAACTTAGATTAGAGTGGTCACTTGTACTATTATATTCCCGGTGTGACAGAATGGAAGTCCGTAGGAAAATTAGTCCCTCTGGACGATTATTCCGCGGAATCATAGTCCTAGATCTAACATTTCTAGGAATGGTAGTCCGCCGGACTACTATTCCTAGAAATGTTAGACCTAGGACTATAATTCCGCGGAATAATAGTCCAGAGGGACTAACGTTCCTATGGACTTCCATTCCTGTCACCCGAAAGTTAAACAGTGCTCCTTTATTATGGTAAACAAGCTCTGTTTTACTAGTAAAATAGGTCCCAGCAAGAAATGCTTGGAGTAGAAATTCTCTATAATGTGCAATATGGGCATAAACGATTGGTTGGACTTGACTTCATATCCATATTGCGTTCACCATTAGACTATCTGATGATCTGAAATGTGTGACCTTAAACATGAATAAATTAATAATTGTACAATTATGTATCCAGAGACGATCTGAGCTTCAGCTACTTATACAAAGGATAACATCAAACAAAAACGTGTATTATCGCTACTCGACAGTGAATCTCAAGAAGAGAAGCAGTGCTCTTTACGTTGTCCAAAAAATTCTCCTTTACTGGTAAATAGGTCTCCAACGGCAATGTTTGTGGTGATAGTACTCCTAAAATAGGTCTCCAACGCCAATGTTTGTAGTCATAGTCCTCTTAAATTAGGTCTCCAACGCCAATGTTTGTGGTCATAGTCCTCTTAAATTAGGTCTCCAACGCCAATGTTTGTGGTCATAGTTCTCTTAAAATAGGTCTCCGACGCCAATGTTTGTGGTCATAGTCCTTTAAAATAGGTCTCCAACGTCAATGTTTGTGGTCACAGTCCTCTTAAAATAGGTCTCCAACGCCAATGTTTGAGGTCATAGTCCTCTTAAAATAGGTCTCCAACGCCAATGATTGTGGTCATAGTCCTCTTAAAATAGGTCTCCAACACCAATGTTTGTGGTCATAGACCTCTTAAAATAGGTCTCCAACGCCAATGTTTGTGGTCATAGTCCTCTTAAAATAGGTCTCCAGGGCCAATGTTTGTGGTCATAGTCCTTTAAAATAGGTCTCCAACGCCAATGTTTGTGGTCACAGTCCTCTTAAAATAGGTCTCCAACGCCAATGTTTATGGCCATAGTCCTCTTAAAATAGGTCTTCAACACCAATGTTTGTCGTCATAGTTCTCTAAAAATAGGTCTCCAACGCCAATATTTGTGGTCATAGTCCTCATAGGTCTCCAACGCCAATGTTTGTCGTCATAGTCCTCTTAAAATAGGTCTCCAACGCCAATGTTTGTCGTCATAGTCATGTTAAAATAGGTCTCCAACGCCAATGTTTGTGGTCATAGTCCTCTTAAAATAGGTCTCCAACGCCAATGTTTGTGGTCACAGTCCTCTTAAAATAGGTCTCCGACGCCAATGTTTGTGGTCACAGTCCTCTTAAAATAGGTCTCCAACGCCAATGTTTGTGGTCATTGTCCTCTTAAAATAGGTCTCCAACGACCAATGTTTGTGGTCATTGTCCTCTTAAAATAGGTCTCCAACGCCAATGTTTGTGGTCATATTCCTCAAAGGTCTCCAACGCCAATGTTTGTGGTCATAGTCCTCTTAAAATAGGTCTCCAACGCCAATGTTTGTTGTCATTGTCCTCTTAAAATAGGTCTCCAACGCCAATGTTTGTGGTCAGAGTCCTCATAGGTCTCCAACGCCAATGTTTGTGGTCATAGTCCTCTTAAAATAGGTCTCCAACGCCAATGTTTGTGGTCATAGTCCTCATAGGTCTCCAACGCCAATGTTTGTGGCCATAGCCCTCTTAAAATAGGTCTCCAACGCCAATGTTTGAGGTCATAGTCCTCTTAAAATAGGTCTCCAACGCCAATGTTTGTGGTCATAGTCATCTTAAAATAGGTCTCCAACGCCAATGTTTGTGGTCATAGTCCTCTTAAAATAGGTCTCCAACGCCAATGTTTGTGGTCATAGTCCTCTTAAATTAGGTCTCCAACGCCAATGTTTGTGGTCATAGTCCTCTTAAAATCAGCCTCCAACGCCAATTTTTGTGGTCATAGTCCTCTTAAAATAGGTCTCCAATGCCAATGTTTGTGGTCATAGTCCTCTTAAAATCAGCCTCCAACGCCAATTTTTGTGGTCATAGTCCTCTTAAAATAGGTCCCCAACGCTAATGTCTGTGGTCATAGTCCTCTTAAAATAGGTCTCCAAAGCCAATGTTTGTGGTCATAGTCCTCTTAAAATAGGTCTCCAACGCCAATGTTTGTGGTCATAGTCCTCTTAAAATCAGCCTCCAATGCCAATGTTTGTGGTCATAGTCCTCTTAAAATAGGTCTCTAACGCCAATGTTTGTGGTCATAGTCCTCTTAAAATCAGCCTCCAACGCCAATGTTTGTGGTCACAGTCCTCTTAAAATAGGTCTCCAACGCCAAAGTTTGTGGTCATTGTCCTCTTAAAATAGGTCTCCAACGACCAATGTTTGTGGTCATTGTCCTCTTAAAATAAGTCTCCAACGCCAATGTTTGTGGTCATAGTCCTCATAGGTCTCCAACGCCAATGTTTGTGGTCATAGTCATCTTAAAATAGGGCTCCAACTCCAATGTTTGTGGTCATAGTCCTCTTAAAATAGGGCTCCAACTCCAATGTTTGTGGTCATTGTCCTCTTAAAATAGGTCTTCAACGCCAAAGTTCGTGATCATCGTCCTCATAGGTATCCAACGCCAATGTTTGTGGTCATAGTCCCCTTAAAATAGGTCTCCAACGCCAATGTTTGTGGTCATAGTCCTCATAGGTCTCCAACGCCAATGTTTGTGGCCATAGTAACTCTTAAAATAGGTCTCCAACGCCAGTGTTTGAGGTCATAGTCCTCTTAAAATAGGTCTCCAACGCCAATGTTTGTGGTCATAGTCATCTTAAAATAGGTCTCCTACGCCAATGTTTGTGGTCATAGTCCTCTTAAAATAGGTCTCCAACGCCAAAGTTTGTGGTCATAGTCCTCTTAAAATAGGTCTCCAACGCCAATGTTTGTGGTCATAGTCCTCATAGGTCTCCAACGCCAATGTTTGTGGTCATAGTCCTCTTAAAATAGGTCTTCAACGCCAATGTTTGTGGTCATAGTCCTCTTAAAATCAGCCTCCAACGCCAATTTTTGTGGTGATAGTCCTCTTAAAATAGGTCTCCAACGCCAATGTTTGTGGTCATAGTCCTCTTAAAATAGATCCCCAACACTAATGTTTGTGGTCATAGTCCTCTTAAAATCAGCCTCCAACATCAATTTTTGTGGTCATAGTCCTCTTAAAATAGGTCTCCAACGCTAATGTTTGTGGTCATAGTCCTCTTAAAATAGGTCTCCAACGCCAATGTTTGTGGTCATTGGCCTCTTAAAATAGGTCTCCAACTCCAATGTTTGTGGTCATTGTCCTCTTAAAATAGGTCTCCAACGCCGATGTTTGTGGTCATAGTCCTCATAGGTCTCCAACGCCAATGTTTGTGGTCATCGTCCTCTTAAAATAGGTCTCCAACGCCAATGTTTGTGGTCATAGTCCTCATAGGTCTCCAACGCCAATGTTTGTGGCCATAATCCTCTTAAAATCGGTCTCCAACTCCAATGTTTGTGGTCATTGTCCTCTTAAAATAGGTCTCCAACGCCGATGTTTGTGGTCATAGTCCTCATAGGTCTCCAACGCCAATGTTTGTGGTCATAGTCATCTTAAAATAGGTCTCCAACGCCAATGTTTGTGGTCATAGTCCTCTTAAAATACGTCTCCAACGCCAATGTTTGTGGTCATAGTCCTCTTAAAAAAGGTCCCCAACGCCAATGTTTGTTGTCATAGTCCTCATAGGTCTCCCACGCCAATGTTTGTGGCCATAGTCCTCTTAAAATAGGTCTCCAACGCCAATGTTTGTGGTCATAGTCCTCTTAAAATCAGCCTCCAATGCCAAAGTTTGTGGTCATAGTCCTCTTAAAATTGGCCTCCAACGCCAATTTTTGTGGTCACAGTCCTCTTAAAATAGGTCTCCAACCCCAATGTTTGTGGTCATAGTCCTCTTAAATTAGGTCTCCAACGCCAATGTTTGTGGTCATAGTCCTCTTAAAATCAGCCTCCAACGCCAATTTTTGTGGTCATAGTCCTCTTAAAATAGGTCTCCAACGCCAATGTTTGTGGTCATAGTCCTCTTAAAATCAGCCTCCAACGCCAATTTTTGTGGTCATAGTCCCCTTAAAATAGGTCCCCAACGCTAATGTCTGTGGTCATAGTTCTCTTAAAATAGGTCTCCAACGCCAATGTTTGTGGTCATAGTCCTCTTAAAATCAGCCTCCAACGCCAATTTTTGTGGTCATAGTCCTCTTAAAATAGGTCTCCAACGCTAATGTTTGTGGTCATAGTCCTCTTAAAATAGGTCTCCAGCGCCAATGTTTGTGGTCATAGTCCTCTTAAAATAGGTCTCCAACGCCAGTGTTTGTGGTCATAGTCCTCTTAAAATCAGCCTCCAACGCCAATTTTTGTGGTCATAGTCCTCTTAAAATAGGTCTCCAACGCTAATGTTTGTGGGCATAGTCCTCTTAAAATAGGTCTCCAACGCCAATGTTTGTGGTCATAGTCCTCATGGGTCTCCAACGCCAATTTTTGTGGTCATAGTCCTCTTTAAATAGGTCTCCAACGCTAATGTTTGTGGTCATAGTCCTCTTAAAATAGGTCTCCAACGCCATTTTTTGTGGTCATAGTCCTCTTAAAATAGGTCTCCAACGCTAATGTTTGTGGTCATAGTCCTCTTAAAATAGGTCTCCAACGCCAATGTTTGTGGTCATAGTCCTCTTAAAATAGGACTCCAACGCTTATGTTTGTGGTCATAGTCCTCTTAAAATAGGTCTCCAACGCCAATGTTTGTGGTCATAGTCCTCTTAAAAACAGCCTCCAACGCCAATGTTTGTTGTCATAGTCCTCTTAAAATCAGCCTCCAACGCCAATGTTTGTGGTCATAGTACTCTTAAAATCAGCCTCCATTGCCAATGTTTGTGGTCATAGTCCTCTTAAATTAGGTCTCCAATGCCAATGTTTGTGGTCATAGTCCTCTTAAAAACAGCCTCCAACGCCAATGTTTGTTGTCATAATCCTCTTAAAATCAGCCTCCAACGCCAATGTTTGTGGTCATAGTCCTCTTAAAATCAGCCTCCAACGCCAATGTTTGTGGTCACAGTCCTCTTAAAATAGGTCTCCAACGCCAATGTTTGTGGTCATAGTCCTCTTAAAATAGGTCTCCAACGCCAATGTTTGTGGTCATAGTCCTCATAGGTCTCCAACGCCATTTTTTGTGGTCATAGTCCTCTAAAATAGGTCTCCAACGCCAATGTTTGTGGTCATAGTTCTCTTAAAATAGGTCTCCAACGCTAATGTTTGTGGTCATAGTCCTCTTAAAATAGGTCTCCAACGCCAATGTTTGTGGTCATAGTCCTCTTAAAATCAGCCTCCAACGCCAATGTTTGTGGTCATAGTCCTCTTAAAATCAGCCTCCAATGCCAATGTTTGTGGTCATAGTCCTCTTAAAATCAGCCTCCAATGCCAATGTTTATGGTCATAGTCCTCTTAAATTAGGTCCCCAACGCCAATGTTTGTGGTCATTGTCCTCTTAAAATAGGTCTCCAACGCCAATGTTTCTGGTCATAGTCCTCTTAAAATCAGCCTCCAACGCCAATGTTTGTGGTCATAGTCCTCTTAAATTAGGTCCCCAACGCCAATGTTTGTGTTCATAGTCCTCTTAAAATAGGTCTCCAACGCCAATGTTTGTGGTCATAGTCCTCTTCAAAAATAGGTCTCCAACGCCAATGTTTGTGGTCATAGTCCTCTTAAAATAGTTCTCCAACGCCAATGTTTGTGGTCATAGTCCTCCTAAAATCAGCCTCCAATGCCAATGTTTGTGGTCATAGTCCTCTTAAAATCAGCCTCCAATGCCAATGTTTGTGGTCATAGTTCTCTTAAAATCAGCCTCCAACGCCAATGTTTGTTGTCATAGTCCTCTTAAAATCAGCCTCCAACGCCAATGTTTGTGGTCATAGTCCTCTTAAAATCAGCCTCCAATGCCAATGTTTGTGGTCATAGTCCTCTTAAAATCAGCCTCCAGTGCCAATGTTTGTGGTCATAGTCCTCTTAAAATCCGTCTCCAACGCCAATGTTTGTGGTCATAGTCCTCTTAAAATCAGCCTCCAACGCCAATGTTTGTGGTCATAGTCCTCTTAAAATCAGCCTCCAACGCCAATGTTTGTGGTCATAGTCCTCTTAAAATCAGCCTCCAATGCCAATGTGTGTGGTCATAGTCCTCTTAAGTTAGGTCCCCAACGCCAATGTTTGTGGTCATAGTCCTCTTAAAACCAGCCTCCAACGCCAATGATTGTGGTCATAGTCCTCTTAAAATCAGCCTCCAACGCTAATGTTTGTGGTCATAGTCCTCTTAAAATCAGCCTCCAGCGCCAATGTTTGTGGTCATAGGCCTCTTAAAATCAGCCTCCAATGCCAATGTTTGTGGTCATAATCCTGGTATATTAGGTCCCCAACGCCAATGTTTGTGGTCATAGTCCTCTTAAAATCAGCCTCCAACGTCAATGTTTGTGGTCATAGTCCTCTTAAAATCAGCCTCCAACGCCAATGTTTGTGGTCATAGTCCTCTTAAATTCAGCCTCCAATGACAATGTTTGTGGTCATAGTCCTCTTAAATTAGGTCCCCAACGCCAATGTTTGTGGTCATAGTCCTCTTAAAATCAGCCTCCAACGCCAATGTTTGTTGTCATACTCCTCTTAAAATAGGTCTCCAACGCCAATGTTTGTGGTCACAGTCCTCTTAAAATAGGTCTTCAACACCAATGTGTGTGGCCATAGTCCTCATAGGTCTCCAACGCCAATGTTTGTCGTCATAGTCCTCTTAAAATAGGTCTCCAACGCCAATGTTTGTCGTCATAGTCCTCTTAAAATAGGTTTCCAACGCCAATGTTTGTGGTCATAGTCATCTTAATATAGGTCTCCAACGCCAATGTTTGTGGTCACAGTCCTCTTAAAATAGGTCTCCAACGCCAATGTTTGTCGTCATAGTCCTCTTAAAATAGGTCTCCAACGCCAATGTTTGTCGTCATAGTCCTCTTAAAATAGGTTTCCAACGCCAATGTTTGTGGTCATAGTCATCTTAATATAGGTCTCCAACGCCAATGTTTGTGGTCACAGTCCTCTTAAAATAGGTCTCCAACGCCAATGTTTGTGGTCATAGTCCTCTTAAAATAGGTCTCCAACACCAATGTTTGTCGTCATAGTTCTCTTAAAATAGGTCTCCAACGCCAATGTTTGTGGTCATAGTTCTCTTAAAATAGGTCTCCAACGCCAATGTTTGTGGTCATAGTCCTCTTAAAATAGGTCTCCAACACCAATGTTTGTGGTCATAGTTCTCTTAAAATAGGTCTCCAACGCCAGTGTTTGTGGTCATAGTCCTCTTAAAATAGGTCTCCATCGCCAATGTTTGTGGTCATAGTTCTCTTAAAATAGGTCTCCAACGCCAATGTTTGTGGTCATAGTCCTCTTAAAATAGGTCTCCAACGCCAGCGTTTTTGGTCATAGTCCTCTTAAAATAGGTCTCCAACGCCAACGTTTGTGGTCATAGTCCTCTTAAAATATGTCTCCAACGCCAATGTTTGTGGTTATAGTCCTCTAAAATAGGTCTCCAACGCCAGTGTTTGTGGTCATATTTCTCTTAAAATAGGTCTCCAACGCCAATGTTTGTGGTCATAGTCCTCTTAAAATAGGTCTCCAACGCCAATGTTTGTGGTTATAGTCCTCTTATATTAGGTCCCCAACGCCAATGTTTGTGGTTATAGTCCTCTTAAATTAGGTCCCCAACGCCAATGTTTGTGGTTATAGTCCTGTTAAAATAGGTCTCCAATGCCAATGTTTGTGGTCATAGTCCTCTTAAATTAGGTCTCCAATGCCAATGTTTGTGGTCAAAGTCCTCTTAATATAGGTCTCCAACGCCAATGTTTGTGGTCATAGTCCTCTTAAAATAGGTCTCCAACGCCAATGTTTGTGGTCATAGTCCTCTTAAAATAGGTCTCCATCGCCAATGTTTGTGGCCATAGTCCTCTTAAAATAGGTCTCCAACGCAAATGTTTCTGGTCATAGTCCTCTTAAAATAGGTCTCCAACGCCAATGTTTGTGGTTATAGTCCTCTTAAATTAGGTCCCCAATGCCAATGTTTGTGGTTATAGTCCTCTTAAATTAGGTCCCCAGCGCCAATGTTTGTGGTTATAGTCCTCTTAAAATAGGTCTCCAATGCCAATGTTTGTGGTCATAGTCCTCTTAAAATAGGTCTCCAATGCCAATGTTTGTGGTCAAAGTCCTCTTACAATAGGTCTCCAACGCCAATGTTTGTGGTCATAGTCCTCTTAAAATAGGTCTCCAACGCCAATGTTTGTGGTCATAGTCCTCTTAAAATAGTTCTCCATCGCCAATGTTTGTGGTCATAGTCCTCTTAAAATAGGTCTCCAACGCAAATGTTTGTGGTCGTAGTCATCTTAAAATAGGTCTCCAACGCCAATGTTTATGGTCATAGTCCTCTTAAAATAGGTCTCCAAAGCCAATGTTGGCGGTCGCAGTCATCTTAAAATAGGTCTCCAATGCCAATGTTTGTGGTCATAGTCCTCTTAAAATAGGTCTCCAATTCCAATGTTTGTGGTCATAGTCCTCTTAAAATAGGTCTCCAATTCCAATGTTTGCGGTCGTAGTCATCTTAAATGAGGAATACGTGAATAAGCGATTGATTAATTTGATTTATCTCCATATTGTGGTCACGATTAGCCATTTGGTCAAATGTGTAACCTTAAACACCAATAAATAAGTAAATGGTAAAAAATATCGTCATCTGCTTTTGGGCAGATGACAGTTGTTTAGGTTTCGGCAAAGGTTAATTCACGCAGTGTCAAATATACAAGAGGTAGAATACTATTGTGAATTTGTAAATTAATTTATCTGAATAAAAATGATTGTAGACTTGAAAAGTGCACTCTCTTCTACCCTCTCCTCAGAAGATAATTAAGAATGACTGTCTTGGTTTAACAAATAAACGTAACAACCGCCACTAATTCCCAGTTCCTTATTCAACATTCGTTTGTTTGACACGCCCACATTTTTTTCCGAAACACATTCACCCGGATATGAAAAGTTCATATCGGCAATTCACATTCCAGCAGATGAAATAAATGAAGAAAATACGCTGACATTTCTTTTGTGTGTCCATCCTTGGGAAGTTTGCATTTAGATTTTCAGTCAGAGTAAACAATTTATTTCTTCATGAAAGATGAATAGGTGGGTCAATCCACAATGAAGTGCGTTTCCTTTTCTTCCTCCCCAGACTGTCAAACGTCTCACACCATTATTGCAGTTGGTATAAGCGGTTGCGCGTTACGGGGTTTTTCTCGGTGCGTCGGCTGAATCACACAATGTTCTAAGTGCCATTTCGCATTTTTCGAGAAACCGAGGGTCGAAGATTTGGTCGTGTGTGATTTGTACATCCTATGGCGTAGAATGATGAAATTTCATTATGTCATTTTATATGTTCCTTTTGTATTCTATTTTGAAATGTCAATAAGATCAGTGACCTTTTTGATACTTACTGGAGATGTAAAGTTTGGAGACAGAACAGCTGTTTACAAAGTTTGTTTCGATGTGTTGAGTATTAAATTGTTTCCGGGCATATCATAAAAGAACGCCTGCAACATTGAAAGTAGAAAATTAAATTGTTAGAAACTAAACGACTTCACAGTGATTATAGATTTTAATATCCTCAACGCGTATATTCAATCAACTGAATGAACTTCATTTGAAAAAAAGTAATACTATAGCTGAGCAGGTTATACAAAACATTTCTTATCACAACTGAACCTTCACTGTTTTGTTTTTCTCTATTTGTTTTTGTAAAGATAGCAAGGTCTTTAAAATACACCTGCAAAATAACATTCCCAGATTAAAAAGCATACTGTAACATCAATCATATTTTTGCCGTGCACGGAATAATATCATTGAGGTTGTACAGTTGAGCCTACCTAATTGGATGTCTCTTAACTGAATAACCTTCTTAATTGGATATGATTTCCCAACACAAAACCAGTCACCACACCTCCAGAACAAATTTGACCTGTTAATTGAATATAGGTTATAGAGTAAATTCCTGTTAACTGAATAAAAAATCTTGTAACCTGTTGAGAAATTACCCCGACATCCGCCAGTTTTCCTTTCTTTATCGACTTATTTCGCCTAAGTACACCCAATACAGGCATTTAATCCATTACATCTTGTTTGACAGAGCTCATGGGACTCTGTCAAACATGATTTAATAGAATAAATGTTATGTTTATATCTAGAATACAGGAACGTGACACAGTCCCTTTTAATTGAATACACCTGATAATTGAATAATTTTCATTGCCAAAGGGGCTTTTCAAATAACAGAGTCCCACTGTAGAATGATTTATTGTGCTTAAGAGAAGACTTGGATTTCAAGTTTTGAATGTTCTTCAAAAGACAATTAAACAATCAATAATCATTATGAATCTAATAATAAAAATACACAGTACAACAATCATTATGAATCTAATAATAAAAAATACAGAGTACAACAATCATTATGAATCTAATAATAAAAATACACAGTACAACAATCATTATGAATCTAATAAAAAAATACACAGTACAATAATCATTATGAATCTAATAATAAAAAATACACAGTACAACAAACATTATGAATCTAATAATAAAAATACACAGTACAACAATCATTATGAATCTAATAATAAAAATACACAGTACAACAATCATTATGAATCTAATAATAAAAATACACAGTACAACAATCATTATGAATCTAATAATAAAAATACACAGTACAACAATCATTATGAATCTAATAATAAAAATACACAGTACAACAAACATTATGAATCTAATAATAAAAATACACAGTACAACAATCATTATGAATCTAATAATAAAAATACACAGTACAACAATCATTATGAATCTAATAATAAAAATACACAGTACAACAATCATTATGAATCTATTAATAAAAAATACACAGTACAACAATCATTATGAATCTAATAATAAAAATACACAGTACAACAATCATTATGAATCTAATAATAAAAATACACAGTACAACAATCATTATGAATCTAATAATAAAAATACACAGTACAACAATCATTATGAATCTAATAATAAAAATACACAGTACAACAAACATTATGAATCTAATAATAAAAATACACAGTACAACAATCATTATGAATCTAATAATAAAAATACACAGTACAACAATCATTATGAATCTAATAATAAAAACACACAGTACAACAATCATTATGAATCTAATAATAAAAATACACAGTACAACAACCATTATGAATCTAATAATAAAAATACAGAGTTCGACAATCATTATGAATATAATAATAGAAATACACAGTACAACAATCAGTATGAAACTAGTAATAAAATTACACAGTACAACAATTATTATGAATATAATAATAAAAATACACAGTACAACAATCATTATGAATTTAATAATAATAATACACAGTACAAGAACCATTATGAATCTAATAATAAAAATACAGAGTTCAACAATCATTATGAATATAATAATAGATATACACAGTACAACAATCATTATGAATCTAATAAAAAAATACACAGTGCAACAATCATTATGAATCTAATAATACAAATACACAGCACAACAATCATTATGAATCAAATAATAAAATTACACAGTACAACAATCATTATGAATCTAATAATAAAAGTACACAGTACAACAATCATTATGAATCTAATAATACAAATACACAGTACAACAATCATTATGAATCTAATAATACAAATACACAGTACAACAATCATTATGAATCTAATAATACAATTACACAGTACAACAATCATTATGAATCTAATAATAAAAATGAACACTATAACATCAAATATGATATTTCACCTATTCGTTAATATAATTTATATTATACTGTTTTAAAATATCGTAAAACAAAATTTGTTCCACACTTAAAATCTGGTTGATTTAAAAATAAACATTAATCCGCCAAGTTTAATGTAACTTTGTTGATGTAGTTTGCTTTTGATTCAGCCAGTTTCTAGAGTACATTTGATCCCTGGCGTGTAAAAAAGTATTTCGTTTCTTTTTAAATTTTGTTTCACTTGGTCTGACTCCAATGGAAAGACAGATGTTGAAGTTTCTCTTGGTATGGATTTCACTTGGTATGTGAACAAACTACGCGCACTGGCATTGGCTAAACTAAAACGTGTAAATGGTATTACCTTACCATCAGTCAACATAACAGTTTTAATAGTAAATAGAAAAGTGTATGATGCCCTGCGGCTTAGATATTCAGTCTTAAAAAATATTTGGTCACTACACTATTTGCATAGTATGAAAATAAAATAACGTCAACATTAAATGTGTGTGTTGAGTGAGAAGGCGTGAGGGTGTGTGTGTGTTTGCATCTGGGAATGAATGTTTTTTTTGTGTAGTAAATGATGTTTCACGAGATGAACTGATAAGGGCGCCGTTCTATCTAAACCTTGGTGATAAAGTCAATTGTTCTTACAAACACTAATTTTTAATCATATTATGGAACCTGTACTCCCCATACAGTTAAAACTAGAAGTCCTGTCATGGAATGCGCACAAATAGCACGTTGATATGCGCGTTAATGTACGCGTTAAGGCCCAAGTAAAGATATCAAATTCTGTACGTATGGCCTGTGCACAAGCAATGTTTCAGCCAATGGACCTCCGGGTAACCCGGAGGTCCATTGTCAGAAACATTGCATGTGTTTGCTATGAGTAACCAAGAGATCCTGCCGTGCTTTGGATGCCATTTGATATGGCAATTGCGCGCAATTCCAACGCGCAATTAAGTCTAGATAAGCGCACTATTCGTGACAGGACTTCTAGTTTTAACTGTAGTAATAAAAATGGTTGCAAGAGTTACTTCTCAACATATTCTATTTGCAAAATCTTCAAAAGCAAAACCGTGGGTAAATAAACTAAGCTTAAGTAAATTTCTCAATAAAGTACAGTTTTGCTTTTGATGATCCTGTTAATTATGAAATTTTATTAATTATGGCAGATATGTCTAACAAACTGATTAATTCGCTTCACGTTTAGCTTATAACTAAAATGTTCTAAACTTAATTATCTTTTTTGTTACTCAATTTGATTTGAATTGTTTCCTATAGCTTTGTTTTATCTGACTTCTTACGTTTTGTTTTCTTATTTCCATGTTTATCCAGTTTGCATACCACTTCAAGATATACGCTGTCTTGCTGTGGTATATAAACTAGCATGCTTTCGAGATCTTTTTACTTTTTCTGTGATAGGCGTGGTGCTTTGTAAAGCTTTTAAGCAGATGGAAAAGTTGCTTTTGATGTTACTTTTTCACGAATTCTTTGACTTCGAAATGATACACAAGTGAAATTGCTTTCTTCAAAAGAATTCAACCCTTAATGGTTGTTGTGATGAATATCAAATACATTTCACTTTAGTAAATGGAATCAAGTGAAATTTAAAGGACCGTGTTGGATTTTGGTAGTCAACAAATGCTCTTCACGAAGTTGTACCACTTGTGTGAATTTAGGTCTGATACTTTGCAGTCTTCTTACTGGACTAACATGGCTATAAACTTCAGCAACCTTCGGATCTTTTTCGATGTGGCTGTGGGGATTATCTACCTCTTGTATTGCGGAGTGGCCCTGAGTGCAAAATTTCTGCTGAAATTCTTCTACATTTGGATGGTCAAACAAAAGTCTATTTAATGCAAAACACATAAAAAGAGTTACAGTTAAAACGGGAAGTCCTGTCACGAACTGTGCGCTTATCTAGGCTTCATTGGGCGTAGGAATTGCGCGCAACTGCCATATTGAATGGCATCCAAAGCACGGCAGGTTCTCCCGGTTACTCATAGCAAACACAGGCAATATTTCTGCCAGTGGACCTCCGGGTTGCCCGGAGGTCCATTGGCTGAAACATTGCTTGTGCACAGGCCTTATGTACAGAATCTGATAGCTTTACTGTGGTCATAACGCGAAGATCGACGTGCTATTGGAGCGCAATTCATGACAGGACTTCTAGTTTTAACTGTACGATTCGTAGAGACTCGCGAGTCTAGCCATAAGGAGATTTTTTTTTTAATTTAGGGAAACTCCTTAACTATTGAATCTAGTATTCAACGGAGAGCACTAGCAATTTCGTTCCCACCTCGCCCTGCAGTGATTTCACTCCGTACTACACAATACGGTTTTTGGATTTTGTTTTTAAAAGTGTGCAATTAGGGTATGCACATTAAGCTTGCGTTTGTAAAACAAGTTTGACACGTTAGCTTTTGGGCACGTAATAACATTTTGAAGATCAAAACCGACCACTGTTTTGTCAAGATTTTACAGGTCAAGATCTTGGTCTGCACATGTGTCTAATTTATCCTTTTTGTGTTTGGCATACTTATTGTTCAGTTCTGTGATTATATTTGTTTCTAAATTACATTTAAATATCTCACAGAAATCACATCTGTCTTTTTTTAGGAATAAGGAATCCTATATTAAGTTCGTTATTGAGAATATTCTCCTATAAACATTCAGCTTTTGGGATGTAACATCTTCACTGTTACATTTCGTCGCCTGAGTGCTAGAATGTTCTATGTCCCCTAGGGGACTATATATTATTTCCCCTATGGGACATAGAACATTCTAGCACTCAGCAGACGATTTATCAACATCTAAATTGTACATTTTGGCCAAAGACAGATCAGCTTCAAGGTATTATTTCTGTAATGAATGTCTAGAGTGGTATGAGGGAATTCGTGGAAAATAATTAATATGTTATTTTATATGAGCTACTTTCCGACAGATCAAAACGAAATCATCATGGGGTGGCGTTTCGGGAAAAGGGGACATAGAACATTTTCTTACTAAATTTCAAACATGTGTCATAAATCAGTTCATTTCATTGAAAAATATTTAACTTCTGTTTGGAGATAGAACAAACAAATATTCCTTACATTTTTGTTCTAAAGCTTTAGAATCAACCAGAATTTATTTTAAAATGTGTAGAGATGGTATATGTATCAGCTACTACCTTTATCTAAATTTCCACAAAATGAGATAGAACATTGTATCATTCAGCCGACGAGTGGCAAGATTATTCTCTGCTAAGACGTAGTCTTGTGAAGAATATCTTCGACTGTAAGCTTGTGGCATGGATTAGCTGAGATGGAGCATTGTGAAGTATGTCTTCGTCTGTAACATTGTTGTATGGATTAGCTGAGATGCAGCTTTGTGAAGTATGCCTTCGTCTGTAACCTTGTTGTATGGATTAGCTGAGCTGCTGCTTAGTGAAGTATGTCTTCGTCTGTAACCTTGTTGTATGGATTAGTTTTGACGTAGCTTTGTGAAGTATGTCTTCGTCTGTAACCTTGTTGTATGGATTAGCTGAGATGTAGCTTTGTGAAGTATGTCTTCGTCTGTAATCTTGTTGTATGGATTAGCTGAGCTGCAGCTTTGTGAAGTATGCCTCCGTCTGTAACCTTGTTGTATGGATTAGCTGAGCTGTAGCTTTGTGAAGTATATCTTCGTCTGTAACCTTGTTGTACGGATTAGCTGAGCTGCAGCTTTGTGAAGTGTGTCTTCGTCTGTAACCGTGTTATATGGACTAGCTGAGCTGTAGCTTTGTGAAGTATGTCTTTGTCTGTAACCTTGCTGTATGGATCAGCTGAACTGGAGTTTTGTGAAGTATGTCTTTGTCTGTAACCTTGCTGTATGAATTAGCTGAGATGTAGCTTTGTGAAGTACGTCTACGTCTGTAACCGTGTTGTATGGATTAGCTGAGCTGGAGCTTTGTGAAGTATGTCTTTGTCTGTAACCTTGCTGTATGGATTAGCTGAGCTGGAGCTTTGTGAAGTATGTATTTGTCTGTAACCTTGCTGTATGGATTAGCTGAGCTGGAGCTTTGTGAAGTATGTATTTGTCTGTAACCTTGCTGTACGGATTAGCTGAGCTGGAGCTTTGTGAAGTATATCTTCGTCTGTAACCTTGTTGTATGGATTAGCTGAGCTGCAGATTTGTGAAGTATGTCTTAGTCTGTAACCTTGTTGTATGCATTAGTTGTGACGTAGCTTTGTGAAGTATGTCTTCGTCTGTAACCTTGTTGTATGGATTAGCTGAGCTGCAGCTTTGTGAAGTATGCCTTCGTCTGTAACCTTGTTGTATGGGTTAGTTTTGACGTAGCTTTGTGAAGTATGTCTTCGTCTGTAATCTTGTTGTATGGATTAGCTGAGCTGCAGCTTTTTGAAGTATGCCTTCGTCTGTAACCTTGTTGCATGGATTAGCTGTGACATAGCTTTGTGAAGTATGTCTTCGTCTGTGAACTTGTTGTATGGATTAGCAGAGCTCCAGCCTTGTGAAGTATGCCTTCGTCTGTAACCTTGCTGTATGGATTAGCTGAGTTGCAGCTTAGTGAAGTACGTCTTCGTCTGTAACCTTGTTGTATTGATTAGCTGAGCAGCTGTTTTGAGAAGTATGTCTTCGTCTTTAACCTTGTTGTATGGATTAGCTGAGCTGCAGCTTTGTGAAGTATGTCTTCGTCTGTAACCTTGTTGCATGGATTAGCTGAGCAGCAGTTTTGTGAAGTATGTCTTCGTCTGTAACCTTGTTGTATGGATTAGCTGAGCTGCAGCTTTGTGAAGTATGTCTTCGTCTGTAACCTTGTTGTATGGATAAGCTGTGCTGCAGGTTTGTGATGTATGTCTTCGTCTGTAACCTTGTTGTATGGATTAGCTGAGCAGCTGTTTTGTGAAGTATGTCTTCGTCTGTAACCTTGTTGTATGGATTAGCTGAGCTGCAGCTTCGGGATGTATGTCTTCGTCTGTAACCTTGTTGCATGGATTAGCTGAGCAGCTGCTTTGTGAAGTATGTCTTCGTCTGTAACCTTGTTGTATGGATTAGCTGTGACGTAGCGTTGTGAAGTATGCCTTCGTCTGCAGCCTTGTTCTATGGATTAGCTGTAACGTACTTTGGTGAAGTATGTCTTCATCTGTAACCTTGTTGTATGGATTAGTTGCGACATAGCTTTGAGAAGTATGTATTCGTCTGTAACCTTGCTGTATGGATTAGCTGAGCTGGAGCTTTGTGAAGTATATCTACGTCTGTAACCTTGTTGTATCGATTAGCTGAGCTGCAGATTTGTGAAGTATGTCTTTGTCTGTAACCTAGTTGTATGGATTAGTTGTGACGCAGCTTTGTGAAGTATGTCTTCGTCTGTAACTTTGTTGTATGGATTAGCTGAGCTGCAGCTTTGTGAAGTATGCCTTCGTCTGTAACCTTGTTGTATGGATTAGTTTTGACGTAGCTTTGTGAAGTATGTCTTCGTCTGTAATCTTGTTGTATGGATCAGCTGAGCTGCAGCTTTGTGAAGTACGCCTTCGTCTGTAACCTTGTTGTATGGATTAGTTGTGACGTAGCTTTGTGAAGTATGCCTTCGTCTGTAACCTTGTTGTATGGATTAGTTGTGACGTCGCTTTCTGAAGTATGCCTTCGTATGTAACCTTCTTGTATGGATTAGTTGTGACGTAGCTTTGTGAAGTATGTCTTCCTCTGTAACCTTGTTGTATGGATTAGCTGAGCAGTAGCTTTGTGAAGTATGTCTCCGTCTGTAACCTTGTTGTATGGATTAGTTTTGACGTAGCTTTGTGAAGTATGTCTTCGTCTGTAACCTTGTCATATGGATTAGCTTTGACGTATCGTTGTGAAGTATGCCTTCGTCTGTAACCTTGTTGTGTGGATTAGCTGAGATGTAGCGTTGTGAAGTATGTCTTTGTCTGTAACTTTGTTGTATGGATTAGCTGAGCTGCTGCTTAGTGAAGTATGCCTTCGTATGTAACCTTGTTGTATGGTATAGCTGTGACATAGCTTTGTGAAGTATGTCTTCGTCTGTAAACTTGTTGTATGGATTAGCTGAGCTGCAGCTTTGTGAAGTATGCCTTCGTCTGTAACCTTGCTGTATGGATTAGCTGGCTGCTGCTTAGTGAAGTATGTGTTCGTCTGTAACCTTGTTGTATGGATTAGTTGTGACGTAGCTTTGTGACGTATGCCTTCGTCTGTAACCTTGCTGTATGAATTAGCTGTGACGTAGCTTTGTGAAGTATGTCTTCGTCTGTAACCTTGTTGCATGGATTAGTTGGGCTGCAGCTTCGTGGTGTATGTCTTCGTCTGTAACCTTGTTGTATGGATTAGCTGAGCAGCTGTTTTGTGAAGTATGTCTTCGTCTGTAAACTTGTTGTATGGATTAGCTAAGCTGCTGTTTTGTGACGTATGCCTTCGTCTGTAACCTTGTTCTATGGATTAGCTGTAACGTACTTTTGTGAAGTATGTCATGGTCTGTAACCTTGTTGTATGGATTAGCTGAGCTGCAGCTTTGTGAAGTATGTCTTCGTCTGTAACCTTGCTGTATGGATTAGCTGTGACATAGATTTGTGAAGTATGCCTTGGTCTGTAACCTTGTTGTATGGATTAGTTGTGACGTAGCTTCGTGAAGTAATTCTTCGTCTGTAACCTTGTTGTATGGAGTAGCTGAGCTGCAGCTTTGTGAAGTATGTCTTCGTCTGTAACCGTGTTGTATGGTTTAGCTGAGCTGCAGCTTTGTGAAGTATGTCTTCGTCGGTAACCTTGTTTACGGATTAGCTGGGCAGCTGTTTTGTGAAGTATGTCTTCGTCTGTAACCTTGTTTATGGATTAGCTGAGCTGCAGCTTTGTGAAGTGTGCCTTCGTCTGTAACCTTGTTGTATGGATTAGCTGAGATGCAGCTTTGTGATGTACGTCTTCGTCTGCAACCTTGTTGTATGGATTAGCTGAGCTGCAGCTTTGTGAAGTATGTCTTCGTCTGTAACCTTGTTGTATGGATTAGCTGAGCTGCAGCATTGTGAAGTATGTCTTCGTCTGTAACCGTGTTGATTGAATTAGCTGAGCTGCAGCTTTGTGAAGTGTGTCTTCGCCTGTAACCTTGTTGTATGGATTAGCTGTGATATATCTTTGTGAAGTATGTCTTCTTCTATAATCTTGTGGTATGGATTAGCTGAGCTGCAGCTTTGTGAAGTATGTCTTTGTCTGTAACCTTGTTGTATGGATTAGCTGAGATGTAGCTTTGTGAAGTATGTCTTCGTGTGTAACCTTGTTGCATGGATTAGCTGAGATATAGCTTTCTGAAGTATGTCTTCGTCTGTAACATTGTGGTATGGATTAGCTGAGCTGCAGATTTGTGAAGTATGTCTTTGTCTGTAACCTTGCTGTATGGATTAGCAGTGATATAGCTTTGTGAAGTATGTCTTTGTCTGTAACCTTGCTGTATGGATTAGCTGAGCTGCAGCTTTGTGAATGTGAAGTATGTCTTCGTCTGTAACCTTGTTGCATGGATTAGCTGAGCAGCTGTTTTGTGAAGTATGTCTTTGTCTGTAACCTTGCTCTATAGATTAGCTGAGCTGCAGGTTTGTGAAGTATGTCTTCGTCTGTAACCTTGTTGTATGGATTAGCTGAGATGTAGCTTTGTGAAGTATGTCTTCGTGTGTAACCTTGTTGCATGGATTAGCTGAGATATAGCTTTCTGAAGTATGTCTTCGTGTGTAACCTTGTTGTATGGATTAGTTGTGACGTAGCTTTGTGAAGTATGTCTTCGTCTGTAACCTTGTTGTATGGATTAGTTTTGACGTTGCTTTGTGAAGTATGTCTTCGTCTGTAACCTTGTTGTATGAATTAGCTGTGGCGTGGCTTTGTGAAGTATGTCTTGGTCTGTAACCTTGTGTATGCATTAGCTGTGACGTAGCTTTGTGAAGTATATCTTCGTCTGTATCCTTGTTGCGTGGATTAGTTGTGACGTAGCTTTCTGAAGTACGTCTTCGTCTGTAACCTTGATGTATGGATTAGTTGTGTCGTAGCTTTGTGAAGTATATCTTCGTCTGTAACCTTGTTGTATGGATTAGTTTTGACGTAGCTTTGCGAAGTATGTCTTCGTCTGTAACCTTGCTGTATGGATTAGCTGTGACGTAGCTTTGTGAAGTATGTCTTTGTCTGTAACCTTGTTGTATGGATTAGCTGAGCTGCAGCTTTGTGAAGTATGTCTTCGTCTGTAACCTTGTTGTATGTATTAGTTTTGACGTAGCGTTGTGAAGTATGTCTTCGTCTGTAACCTTGCTCTATGGATTAGCTGAGCTGCAGCTTTGTGAAGTGTATCTTCGTCTGTAACCTTTTTGTATGGATTAGCTGTGAGATAGCTTTGTGAAGTATGTCTTCGTCTGTAACCTTGTTGTATGGATTAGCTGAGCTGCAGCTTTGTGAAGTATATCTTCGTCTGTAACCTTGTTGTATGGATTATAGTGGCATTACCAGTACTAGTAGTTATATTTATTTAATAATTACAGATAACCTTTAGTGCCATTACCAGTACTAGAAGATATATTTATTTAATAATTTTAAATAATCTTTAGTGACATTATAAGTATTAGTAGAAATACATATTTAAAAACTATAAATAACCTTTAGCGACAGGACCAGTATTAGTTGATATATTTATTTAATAATTATATATAACCTTTAGTGACATTATAAGTATTATCAGATATATTTATTTAATAATTATATGTAACCTTTAGTGACAGTTCCGGTATTAGTAGATATATTTATTTAATAATTATAAATAACCTTTAGTGACAGTACCAGTATAAGAAGATATATTTATTTAATAATTATAAATAACCTTTAATGACAATACCAGAATTAATAGATATATTTATTTAATAATTATATATAACCTATAGTGACATTATAAGTATTAGTAGATATATTTATTTAATAATTATAAATAACCTTTAGTGACATTATAAGTATTATATTTATTTAATAATTATAAATAACCTTTAATGACAATACCAGTTTTAGTAGATATATTTATTTAATAATTATATTTAACCTATAGTGACATTATAAGTATTAATAGATATATTTATTTTAATAATTATACATAACCTTTATTGACATTGTCGGTATTAGTATATATATGTAGTTGATAATTATATATAACCGTTAGTGACATTATCGGTATTAGTAGATATATTTATTTAATAATTATATATAACCTTTAGTGACAGTACCGATATTAGTAGATATATTTATTTAATAATTATATATAACCATTAGTGACAGTACCGGTATTAGTAGATATATTTATTTAATAATTATAAATAACCTGTAGTGACAGTACCCGTATTAGAAGATATATTTATTTAATAATTATAAATAACCTTTAATGGCAATACCAGTATTAATAGATATCTTCATTTAATAATTATAAATAACCTTTAGTGACAGTACCGGTATTAGTAGATATATTTATTTAATAATTGTATATAACCTTTAATGACATTACCTGTATTAATAGATATATTTATTTAATAATTATATATAACCTTCAGTGGCATTATAAGTATTAGTAGATATATTTATTTAATAATTATATATAACCTTTAGTGACATTACAAGTTTAATAGATATATTTATTTTAATAATTATATATAACCTTTATTGACATTGTCAGTATTAGTATGTATATTTATTTAATAATTATATATAACCGTTAGTGACATTATCGGTATTAGTAGATATATTTATTTAATAATTTTAATAACCTTTAGTAACATTATTAGTATTAGTAGATATATTTATTTAATAATTATAAATAACCTTTAGTGGCATTTCCAGTATCAGTAGATATATTTGTTTAATAATTATAAATAACCTTTCATCACATTTGTAGTTTTATGAGTATATCGCGTAGTTCTCTTGATATCCTGGTGCATTCAAGGCAAATTCAATACCCATTGATTGGAATATGTATAGCAGGAGCAAGAATGAATATCCGTATATTTTTGTAAGCGTAGCAACAATACATTTCATCGGTGATAGTCTACACATAAACTGTCGCGAAACGTGGGTAACCAAAAATCTCCATAAGAGTTCTTTGTACAATGTGGCATGTGCTTTAAGAGCTGGCACTACCGTCTTAAACTTACTTGATATTGTAAGTTACAGGACGTTTACTTGCCAGGTATGACGTCAGGCGAGGCGAAGTGGAATTAATATTAGGCGAGGCTGCAGGCCGAGCTTACTATTTATCGCACTGGGCTTCACATGACGCCATACCTAGCAAGCAAACGTCATGAAACGTATTTATCACGCCACCAAACGAATTAAATAATAAATTGAAAGATCCGAATCGCTTCACTTTAACCCTTTACCCAACGCTGACGATATCAAAATTTATTATTTTAAATATCATTTTTTCAAATTTTTTAAAAAAAAGTCAATAAAACCATATCATGTGACCCCCTCATTGGAACGAGCTCGTGAGCTCGTTCCAACGAGGGGTCACATGATATGGTTTTGTTGAAACTGTTTGAAAAATAATATTTTTTCGACTGCTGAATTTGCATATTATGCGGGCGGATGCTGGCGATTCGTTGGGTAAATGGTTAAATATTTATCAGGGAACTGTCTTTTATTTGCACGAAAGCAAGTGACCACTTGAGGCTGGAAAATTAATTCGGTAACAAAATAGCGCCCAGCAGTAGAGGTGCATGCGCTCATACACGGTCACTAGCAGCGAATGGACTCAATCCGATAGCCGGTTCCCCATTTGATGACCTAATATCGTATAGTCCACCGATACTATTAGAGTACGTTGAATGGTCTAATTAAACAGGTAACATGTGTGAAAGGAGGGGTGTCTATTTCCTGTCTCCCCAGGTTCGAGTTGTATTTCTGGCTTATGTCGTCTGCTGGTAACAATGGGTGATTCAGACATATCAGTAAGACAAGAATTAACATATGGGAATATAATGCAATATAAAAAAGAAGTGAACATCCACCACTCCCTGAACGTGTACAAAAATCTAATTTAGAGAATTCATCTTAATTAGAAATCACTAAAGTTTAGAATATTTTCCAAACAGTCCATAATTTGTCATATTAGAGTGTCACTATCTAAAATCCAACTTTGATTCTAAGTCACTGAGAGAGAAACTCCTATTCTAACTGAGAACAAATGACCCAAACAGCCTACATAGGAATGCCAAACAAGGGAAGGAGGAAGGTTGTACAAAACAACCGACTGAAAACTAAGTCACTAACTGAAAAGTAGGTTTTATGCAAACCATCAAACAATTTATTTCAAAATTTGATGGCCCTAACTGGCCTCAAACAGCCAATAAATGCAACCTGTGTGAAAACCAATGCATATCATGTTTTCAAGGGCTGACCGATGAGAGAGCACGGCACAGTTTTAGACCAATGAAATTCCTAGTTACAAATATGAAAGCCAAAGTAGATTTACCGGAAACAGATTCCTGATTAACCAAAACAGGAACAAGTATGTGTGTTTACTATTCAAAAGGTAATTTGAATTAAGTGAAAACAGGTAATAACTTTAGCATTGGGACTAAAATTAATTTCACTTCTAGTCAAACTTACACCTAACTGAGACTTAGTCTCTGTTACACTTGATAATGTTTTGTTACTGAACTGTATTTTTCAGGAGTTGTCGGTGGTGGG
This sequence comes from Pictodentalium vernedei, assembly GCA_031216915.1. NCBI lineage: Eukaryota > Metazoa > Mollusca > Scaphopoda > Dentaliida > Dentaliidae > Pictodentalium > Pictodentalium vernedei. The sequence continues at coordinate 883,234,116 of CM062297.1, read as the reverse complement.
CATTACACACACATTGGTGCAGGTGTTAATGCGTTATGTTTACCGAGAAATCCCGATTTGAAAGCCTTCCCTGCTGACAACAAACATCAATTGTGGACGTTCATTTATGGGGCTGAATACGAAATGGGACCAAAATGGGATAATGACGTACCGTGTGCTGTATGTGCGACAACTTACAGATCAAAGAATATAATGATACCCGCGAAGTTAACTTGTCCATATGGCTGGAGAATAGAATACAACGGATGGTTGGCAGCTGGACATTACACCCACGCTTCTGGCTCAGAATTTGTTTGTATAGATAAGGGTTATGCGACAGATGTAGGCGGAGCTGTCAACCAGAATGGGAAACTGTTTTATCATGTAAAGGCACAATGTGGCTCTCTTCCCTGTCCTAATTATGTCAACGGTGAAGTTCTCACCTGTGTTGTTTGTAGCATATAACTTTGACAATGTATCTCTTTTCCCTGTTCTAATTGTGTCAACGGTGAAGTTCTCACCTGTGTTGTTTGCAGAATATAACTTTGACAATGTTGCTCTCTCCCTGTTCTAATTTTGCCAACGATGAAGTTCTCACCCTGTGTTGTTTGTGGCATGTAACTTTGATAACTTTGACAATGTGGATCTTTCCCTGTTCTAATTTTGTCAACGATACAGTTCTCACCTGTGTTGTTTGTAGTATACAACTTTGGCAGTGTACAGTATTGTCGCCGTGGACTGGTCACTTTCCACGCGTGGGCAATATTTTCACGGACGCAATAATATTAGATTCCAAACACTAATTACAGGAATAATCATCAAAAATGTAATTAATGAAGCACCGGGTACAACCCGGAGCTTCATTAATTAAAATTTTGCTAATGATGATTTTTACTACGTGGTAAACAGATGCGTGGACATCACTGCCCACGTGTGCATTACGACCAACCACGGCGACTGTACTGTAACTCTCATCCTACTTCTAATTATGTCAACGATAATGTTCTTACCCGTGTTTTGTATGCATTTGATTTTGTCAATGTGTCTTTCTTCCCTGCCTGATTATGTTAACGTTAAAGTTCTTCCCTACGTTGTTTGTTGCATATGATGACCGAAAAAAGAAATTCAAGTTCAGTTTTGGTAATATATTTTTTTTTTTTTAGCCGAGGACCAAATGCAGTAAAATTTGACACATAGCTACCTCAGTGTTCTGTCTAAGGAGTATTTGGTTAAAATTCGGTCAACCATGACCACGTGCGATGCTGCATGCTTTCGACAGATTTGTCGACAAAGCGTGTATCCGGGGCACTCCCACATGCTATGGGTTTGAAAACCATACCAATTCAAAGTTTCGAACAGTTCACATACATTTCACGACATTTTCATTTCAACTTGACAGAAAAGCAAAATGCCGCGAATGTCCGAAGTTGATAGGGGTAGGGATATCGCTCTAATTATGCAGTGTTAATCGCACTCGCAACGTCTCGTCGCCCAGCAATTTGGAGTCCATGAGAGTCAAGGATAGCTTGATTAATTGAGCGTCTCGGGGCCACAAGAAGATTAGCTGACCCTCCCAGGCGTGATCGTCCGCGCGTCAAGTCGCCTCGTCAAGACTGCGGACACGTCTCTCACACCTCTGTAACTGATTTCAGACGGCGATGGAGACGCCGAGTCAGGTTGTAGGCACCAATGGTCGCCGAATATGTCCAAGAACAATTAAGAATCGGTTGCGGAAGTTCAATTTAAGTCAACAACGTCTCTATTTCGGTTTCACTTGAACCACTGGGGATGTATGTTATTCAATGACGAGTGTTGATTCACGCTTTACATGTCAAATGGTTGACACCGCTGCTATCGACTGAACGATATTCTGACGCTTTCGTTTAGGAAAACAACAGATTCGGGGAGGGTCTGTTTTGTGTTGTGGAGGGGGAGCATTTGTCATAACGTAAACATACCTACCGTGAAAATCCAGGGCAACCGTACAGCCGTAAGATATCGGGGTCTGGTGCACATAGATCACGTCCTTCTACTCGACCTTGCGCGTAACCTTATGTTGCAGCACGATAATGCGAGGTCGTACATTGCTATGTTTGTCGTGACTTTCTCAACGGAAACCCAGTTCTCGATTGGCCACCCGACAGATTTGTCCCCGATCAAGCATTTGTGGGTCGAGCTAGACAGGAGGGTCAAGATGCTCGCCAACGTCCAAAGGATGCACATCAACGTCCCAAAGAACGTCGCTCAGCTCACGCCGGCCCTTCTTCGGGAGTGAAAAACATCCCACAAAGGACCATAAACAACTTGATAGGGTCATTGGTACAGAAAGTTAGTGCAGTGACTGGAACCCGTGGTGGGCACATCCGCTATTGATTTTGATCAGAAAATTACGTAGGGTAACCACGCCTGAAAGTTATCCACGAAAACGCCGTCTGTGTTGCAACAAAACTCGTCAAAACTTCATCAATCAATAATGAAGAAATAACATCAAAATCAAAACAATGAAATAATCATCCATAACTCATTAGAAATATTTTATTTAAAAAAACGTCTTTCTGCTAGTGTACACGTTGACAATGTGGTTCTCCTTCCTGCACTAACTCTGTCAACGATAAATTTCTTACCAGCGCTGTGTGTACATATACCATCGACAATGTGTTTCTCTTCCCTGCCCTAATTATGCCAATGATAATGTTCTTGACAGCGTTGTGTATACATATACCATCGACAATGTGTCTCTCTTCCCTGTCCTAATTATGTCAATGACAAAGTTCTTACCTGTGTTGTGTCTAGCATATAACTTTGACAACATGACCCCCCCCCAAACCCCGTCCTAATAATATTAACGATAAAGTTCGTTCCTGTAGTGTGTAGCATACAACTTTGTCAAAATTGGCTCTCTTTCGTGTCCTAATTTTGTCAACAAAAAAGTTCTTAACTGTGCTTTGTGTAGCGTATAATGTGGACAGTGCCACTCTCTCCTAATTATGTCAACGATAAAGTTCTTACCTGTACTTTGTGTAGCGTATAATGTGGACAGTGCCGCTCTCTCCTCTCTCCTAATTATGTTAACAATAGAGTTCTTACCTGTACTTTGTATAGCGTATAATGTGGACAGTGCCACTCTCTCCTAATTATGTTAACAATAAAGTTCTTATCTGTGCTTTGTGTAGCGTACAAAGTGGACAGTGTCACTCTCTCCTAATTATGTCAGCAATAAAGTTCTTATCTGTGCTTTATGTAGCGAATAGAGTGGACAGTGCCACTCTCTCCCCTGTCCTAATTATGTCAACAATAAAGTTCTTACCTGTACTTTGTGTAGTGTATAATGTGGACAGTGCCGCTCTCTCCTCTCTCCTAATTATGTCAACAATTAAGTTCTTACCTGTGCTTTGTGTAGCGTATAATGTGGACAGTGCCGCTCTCTCCTCTCTCTTAATTATGTCAACAATACAGTTCTTACCTGTACTTTGTGTAGCGTATAATGTGGACAGTGCCACTCTCTCCTAATTATGTCAACAATAAAGTTCTTACCTGTACTTTGTGTAGCGTATAATGTGGACAGTGCCGCTCTCTCCTCTCCCCTAATTACGTCAACAATAAAGTTCTTACCTGTGCTTTGTGTAGCGTATAATGGGGACAGTGCCACTCTCTCCTAATTACGTCAACACTAAAGTTCTTACCTGTACTTTGTGTAGCGTATAAAGTGGACAGTGCCACTCTCTCCTAATTATGTCAACAATAAAGTTCTTACCTGTGCTTTGTGTAGCGTATAATGTGGACAGTACCGCTCTCTCCTCTCTCCTAATTATGCCAACAATAAAGTTCTTACCTGTACTTTGTGTAGCGTATAATGTGGACAGCGCCGCTCTTTCCTTTGTCCTAATTATGTTAACAATAAAGTTCTTAATGTGCTTTTGTAGCGTATAATGTGGACAGTGCCACTCTCTCCAAATTATGTCAACAATAAAGTTCTTACCTGTACTTTGTGTAGCGTATAATGTGGACAGTGCCGCTCTTTCCTAATTATGTTAACAATAAAGTTCTTAAATGTGCTTTGTGTAGCGTATAATGTGGACAGTGCCGCTCTCTCTCCTGTCCTAATTATGTCAACAATAAAGTTCTTACCTGTACTTTGTGTAGCGCATAATGTGGACAGTGCCACTCTCTCCTCTCTCCTAATTATGTCAACAATAAAGTTCTTACCTGTACTTTGTGTAGCGTATAATGTGGACAGTGCCGCTCTCTTCCCTGTCCTAATTATGTCAACAATAAAGTTCTTACCTGTACTTTGTGTAGCGTATAATGTGGACAGTGCCGCTCTCTCCTCTCTCCTAATTATGTCAACAATGAAGTTCTTACCTGTACTTTGTGTAGCGTATAATGTGGACAGTGCCGCTCTCTCCCCTATCGTAATTATGTCAACAGTAAAGTTCTTACCTGTGCTTCGTGTAGCGTATAATGTTGACAGTGCCGCTCTCTCCCCTGTCCTAATTATGTCAACAATAAAGTTCTTACCTGTGCTTCGTGTAGCGTATAATGTGGACAGTGCCCCTCTCTCCTATTTATGTTAACAATAAAGTTCTCATCTGTGCTTAAAGTGGACAGTGCCGATCTCTCCCATGTCCTAATTATGTCAACAATAAAGTTCTTAAATGTGCTTTGTGTAGCGTATAAAGTGGACAGTGCCGCTCTCTCTCCTGTCCAAATTATGTCAACAATAAAGTTCTTAACTGTGCTTTGTGTAGCGTATAAAGTGGACAGGGCCGCTCTCTCCCCTGTCTTAATTATGTCAACAATAAAGTTCTTAACTGTGCTTTGTGTAGCGTATTATGTGGACAGTGCCACTCTCTCCTAATTATGTTAAGATTAAAGTTCTTACTTGTGCTTTGTGTGGCGTATAATGTGGACAGTGCCCCTCTCGCCTAATTATGTTAACAATAAAGTTCTCATCTGTGCTTTGTGTAGCGTATAAAGTGGACAGTGCCACTCTCTCCTCTCTCCTAATTATGTCAACAATAAAGTTCTAGCCTGTACTTTGTGTAGCGTATAAAGTGGATAGTGCCGCTCTCTCCCCTGCCCTAATTATGTCAACAATAAAGTTTTTACCTGTGCTTCGTGTAGCGTATAATGTGGACAGTGCCACTCTCTCCTCTCTCCTAATTATGTCAACAATAAAGTTCTTACCTGTACTTTGTGTAGCGTATAATGTGGACAGTGCCACTCTATCCTCTCTCCTAATTATGTCAACAATAAAGTTCTTACCTGTACTTTGTGTAGCGTATAAAGTGGACAGTGCCGCTCTCCCCCCTGTCCTAATTATATCAACAATAAAGTTCTTAACTGTACTTTCTGTAGCGTATAATGTGGACAATGCCCCTCTCTCCTAATTATGTTAACAATAAAGTTCTCATCTGTGCTTTGTGTAGCGTATAAAGTGGACAGTGCCGCTCTCTCCACTGTCCTAATTATGTCAACAATAAAGTTCTTACCTGTACTTTGTGTAGCGCATAATGTGGACAGTGCCACTCTCTCCTCTCTCCTAATTATGTCAACAATAAAGTTCTTACCTGTACTTTGTGTAGCGTATAATGTGGACAGTGCCGCTCTCTCCCGTGCCCTAATTATGTCAACAATAAAGTTCTTACCTGTGCTTCGTGTAGCGTATAATGTGGACAGTGCCACTCTCTCCTAATTATGTCAACAATAAAGTTCTTACCTGTACTTTGTGTAGCGTATAAAGTGGACAGTGCCGCTCTCTCCCCTGTCCTAATTATGTCAACAATAACGTTCTTAACTGTACTTTGTGTAGCGTATAATGTGGACAGTGCCACTCTCTCCTCTCTCCTAATTATGTTAACAATAAAGTTCTCATCTGTGCTTTGTGTAGCGTATAAAGTGGACAGTGCCGCTCTCTCCCCTGTCCTAATTATGACAACAATAATGTTCTTAACTGTGCTTTGTGTAGCGTATAAAGTGGACAGTGCCGCTCTCTCCCCTGTCCTAATTATGTCAACAATAGAATTCTTACCTGTACTTTGTGTAGCGTATAAAGTGGACAGTGCCACTCTCTCCTCTCTCCTAATTATGTCAACAATAAAGTTCTTACCTGTACTTTGTGTAGCGTATAAAGTGGACAGTGCCGCTCTCTCCCCTGTCCTAATTATGTCAACAATAGAATTCTTACCTGTACTTTGTGTAGCGTATAAAGTGGACAGTGCCACTCTCTCCTCTCTCCTAATTATGTCAACAATAAAGTTCTTGTCTGTGCTTTGTGTAGCGTATAAAGTGGACAGTGCCGCTCTCTTCCCTGTCCTAATTATGTTAACAATAAAGTTCTTACCTGTACTTTGTGTAGCGTATAATGTGGACAGTACCGCTCTCTCCTCTCTCCTAATTATGACAACAATAATGTTCTTAACTGTGCTTTGTGTAGCGTATAAAGTGGACAGTGCCACTCTCTCCTAATTATGGCAACAATAAAGTTCTTACCTGTACTTTGTGGAGCGTATAATGTGGACAGTGCCACTCTCTCCTCTCTCCTAATTATGTCAACAATAAAGTTCTTACCTCTACTTTGTGTAGCGTATAATGTGGACAGTGCCGCTCTATCCTCTGTCCTAATTATGTCAAAGTAAAATGTCTTACCCGTGTTGTGCTTAGCGTATGACTTTAACAATGGGCTATTCCCGTGTCCTAATTATATCGACAATAAAGATCTTACTTGTTCTGTGTTTATCCTATAAAGTTGACAATATGGCTTTCTTCTCTGTCTTTGTTATATCAATGACGGCGGACGACGGAGGTTTTATAAGAGTAGAGGGGCACACCTTTTCAAGACAACCATGGTTCGGCTCAGTAAAAGAAAAAGTTAGAATCGTATATCGGTAAATGTACAGAGGCATACTGTAGTGTCTCGTTTAGATGAGGATGCCGCGGTGTGGTCACTGTCCTGTCCAGTTCTCCTTTTTCAATCATCTTCCTGCACGGAGGTTATCCTTCGTGTTGGAAGATAGTCGAAGTGGAAGAGACGGCCCGAAGCGACGAAAGGTTGGATTCCTTTGACAAATGTTTTTTTGAATTTTCAAATAATGTATTTCCGGAATTGTGTGATCAAGCAACCTGTATGTGAAAAAAAAGTGGAGGGGCACATGTCCGGTGTGCATCCTTGGTTCTGCCGCCTCTGGATTATGTCAAGATCAAAATGACGACCTATTGTATGCAGCTTATAATTTTGTCAAAATGAAATAAAATTATCACATGATTTGACTCCTTTTTTTTAAATTTTCATCAAAACCAGCAAGCACGAATAGAAAATAACATTCGGAATGCAGCACCAATTGTACTCAGTTGTATTACTGAGTGATACCATTCTCCCGATCGACGTGGCTGTCCTGTATCTTTGGACAATACACTTAATCCCGATTGCCCGTGAGTTGGGTTGGTTGGCGGCACTTTGTCCACTGGTGTTCTGAACTAGATGGTTTTCTTGATTCAAAAAGCTGCTACTTCTTTTTGTGTAGATACAGTACCGTGTTCGCTTGGCAAAAGGTTAACCCTCTGAACTCGTAAGACCGATTTTTCGGTCCAAGACATAATTTCGATCCATTTTGTCTTATTATAAGAGGTTTATATGCACAGTGCATTGATGATAAAATAGTACCTACAGTCTGCAGCCAGACGGTTGGAGAAGACAGTTATTGTTCTATCCTCCCTGTATATTGATAATATACAGGGAGGATAGAACAAAAACTGTCTTCTGACAGAGTACGCAAAGGCGATACCATTCCAGGGAACGAGGATTCAAAGGGTTAACCATTTTACTGCCACGCCCACTTTAGCTATATATGGAGGAGCTCTAAGTACGCATGAATGCGAGGAAGTTTAAGATTTATAACATACTTGAAACTCTACCATCTGATTAATTGTTGGAAAGGCCACTATGAGACCTTTCCAACAATTAATCCAACGGTAGGTTTGATGTGCGCATTCCAAACCTTATAGATAATTATCATAAAATAGGTGACAATAGTCGCGTTCGGCAGCGAACGTGTTAAACTACTGCAAAGGCCCAACAGAAGGCAAATAACCCGAATGCCTGAATGTAATCCAAAAGCTCAACAGATGACAAAATAGCATAAAAGCTTAATCTTCCGAAAGGCCCAAAAGAAAGCACAAAAGCCCGAAAGCCTAATGTTCTGAATGTCCAGCAGAAGGCACAATAGCCTGAAAGCCATGTATTCAGAAGGCCCAGAAGAAGGCACAATAGCCTGAAAGCCTAATACTGTGAATGCTCAAGAGAAGACAAAATAGCCTGGAAGCCTAAAATTCGGAAGTTCCAGCAGAAGGCACAATAGCCTGAACGCCTAACTAATATTCTAAAAGCCCAACAGAAAGTACAATAGCTTGAGAGCCTGATGTTCTGAAGGCCCAACAGAACACAAAATAGCCTGAAAACCTGAAACTCTGAAATACCAAAAGAAGGCACAATATACTGAAAGTCTAATCCTCTGAAAGAACAAAGATAAAGCAAACTAGCCTAATAGCCTAATACTCTGAAGGCCCAGCGGAACGTACAATAGCCTGAAAGCGCAATATTCTGAAGGCCCAACAGCAGAAAAAAGAGTTTGAAACTTTAATATTCTGAAGGCCTAACATAAGGCTCAATAGTCTGAAAACCTAATATCCTGATGCCTCCACAGAAGGCGCAATAGCCTGAAATCCTAATACCCCAAAGGCACGACAAAAGGCACAACAGCTTTAAAGCCTACTGCTCTAAATGCCCAACAGAAGGCACAATAGCCTGAAATCCTAATCCTCTGAAGGTACAACATAAGGCACAATAGCCTCAAAGCGTAATACTCTGAAGGCAAATTGAAGGTACAATAGCCTGAAATCCCAATACTCTGAACGCCAACAGAAGACACATCACCCAGAAAGCTTTTTCCTTTGAAGTTCCAACAGAAGACTAAAAAACCTGGAAGAAACGTATTCTGAAGGCCCAGAAGAAGGCACAATAGCCGCCTGAGAGCCTGATACTTCAAATTCCCAACAGAAGGCACAATAACCTGAAAGCCTAATCCCGTGAATGCCCAACAGAAAGTACACTAGACTGAAATCATGGTCCTCCTAGGGCCCAATAGAATAGCCCTAAAACCTGATACTTTGAAGTCCTAAGAGAACGTTCAATACCATGAAAGACTAATATTCTGAAGGACCAACAGAAGGCACAATAGCTTGAAAACCTAATATTATGAAGATCCAGCAGCAGGTACTATAGCCTAATATTCTGAAGGCCCAACAGAAGGCACAGCAGCCAGAAATCCTAATGCTCTGAAGGCCCAACAAAAGTCACAAAAGCCTGAAAGCCTCATATTCTGATGATCTAAGAGAATGCACAAAAGCCTGAAAACCTAATCCTCTGAAGGCCCAGTAGACTGAAAGCCTAATATTCTGATTTTCCACCAGAAGGAACAATAACCTGGAAGCCTAACTCTCTGAAAGCCCAACAGAAGGCACTATAGACTGAAAGCCTAACTCTCTGAAAGCCCAACAGGAGGCACTATAGACTGAAAGTCTAACTCTCTGAAAGCCCAACAGGAGGCACTATAGACTGAGAGCCTAATTCTCTGAAGGTCCAACAAAAGGCACTATAGACTGAAAGCCTAATTCTCTGAAGGTCCAACAGAAGGCACTATAGACACGTAATCCCAGCAGAAGGCACAATAACCTGGAAGCCTGATACCATTGAGGCCCAAAAGGAGGAACAATAGCCTGAAAGCCTAATAATCTGAAAACCTAATATAAGGCACAATATCCTGAAAAACATATTCCACAGAAGGCCCAAGGGAAGGCACAATGTCCTGAAAACATAACATTATGATGGTTCAACAAAAGGCACAATAGCCTGAAAACCTAATATTCTGAAGCCCGGGCAGAAGGTATAATAGCCTCAAATCCTAAAGTTCGGAAGACCCAGCAGAAGTCACAAAAGCCTGAAAACCTGAAAGCCTAATACTCTGATGATCTAAGACAATGTACAACAGCCTGAAAGCCTAGTCCTCTGAAGGCCCAACAGAAGCCACAAAAGGCTGAAAGCCTAACATTCTGATTTCCCACCAGAAGGCACAATAACCTGAAAGCTTAACTCTCTGAAAGCTCTACATAAGGCACTATAGCCTGAAGCCTAATTCTCAGAAGGCACAACAAAAGGCACAAAAGCGTGAAAGCCTAATATCATGAAGCTCCACCAGAAGGCACAATTGCATGAAAGCCGAACACCCTTGAGGCCCAAAAGGAGGAACAATAGCCTGAAAGCCTTATAATCTGAAAACCCAATATAAGGCACAATAGCCTGAAAACATACTCATCTGAAGGCCCAAGATAAGGCACAATATCCTGAAAGCCTAGCATTATGAAGGTGCAACAAAAGGCACTATAGCCTGAAAACCTAATATTCTGAAGCCCGAACAGAAGGTACAATAGCCTTAAAGCCTAAACATCTGAAGGCCCAATAGAAGGTGCAATAGCCCGAAAGCCTAATATTCTGAAGGTCTCAAAGAAAGCTCAATACTCTAAATGCCTAACACTGTAAAGGCCTAACAGAGGGCACAATAGCCTGAAAGCCTGATACCTCGAAGGCCCAGCAGATGGAGGCACAATGGCCTGGAAGCCTAATATTCTGATATCTCAACATAAGGTGCATTAGCCTGAAAGCCTGATACTATAAAAGCCCAGCAAAAGGCATGATAGCATGACAGCCTACTATTCCGAATGCCCAACAAAAGGCACAATAGCGTGAAAGACTAATATTCTGACGGCCCAACACAAGGCACAATAGCCTGAACGCCTAATATTCTGAAGGCCCTACAAAAGGCACACTTGCCTGAAATCATAATACTCCGCAGGCACAACAGAAGATAAAACAATCTGAAAGCATTGTACTCTGAAGGCCCATCAGAAGGCACAATAGTCTGAAAGCCTAATCCTCTGAAGGCCCTAAAGAAGTTCCAATGGCTTGAAAGCCTAATCCTCTAAAGGTCCAACACAAGTTTTAATGGCATGAACGTCTCTGAAGGTCCTACAGAAGGCACAATAGTCTGAATGCCTAATATTCTGAAGGTCCAACAGAAAGCATAATAACCTGAATGTCTGATATTGTGAAGGTGCAACAGAAAGCATAATAACCTGAATGTCTGATATTGTGAAGGTGCAACAGAAAGCATAATAACCTGAATGTCTGATATTGTGAAGGTCCAACAGAAAGCATAATAACCTGAATGTCTGATATTGTGAAGGTCCAACAGAAAGCATAATAACCTGAATGTCTGATATTGTGAAGGTCCAACAGAAAGCATAATAACCTGAATGTCTGATATTGTGAAGGTCCAACAGAAAGCATAATAACCTGAATGTCTGATATTGTGAAGGTCCAACAGAAAGCATAATAACCTGAATGTCTGATATTGTGAAGGTCCAACAGAAAGCATAATAACCTGAATGTCTGATATTGTGAAGGTCCAACAGAAAGCATAATAACCTGAATGTCTGATATTGTGAAGGTCCAACAGAAAGCATAATAACCTGAATGTCTGATATTATGAAGGTCCAACAGAAAGCATAATAACCTGAATGTCTGATATTGTGAAGGTCCAACAGAAAGCATAATAACCTGAATGTCTGATATTGTGAAGGTCCAACAGAAAGCATAATAACCTGAATGTCTGATATTGTGAAGGTCCAACAGAAAGCATAATAACCTGAATGTCTGATATTGTGAAGGTCCAACAGAAAGCATAATAACCTGAATGTCTGATATTGTGAAGGTCCAACAGAAAGCACAATAACCTGAATGTCTGATATTGTGAAGGTCCAACAGAAAGCACAATAACCTGAATGTCTGATATTGTGAAGGTCCAACAGAAAGCATAATAACCTGAATGTCTGATATTGTGAAGGTCCAACAGAAAGCATAATAACCTGAATGCCTGATATTGTGAAGGTCCAACAGAAAGCATAATAACCAGAATGTCTGATATTGTGAAGGTCCAACAGAAAGCATAATAACCTGAATGTCTGATATTGTGAAGGTCCAACAGAAAGCATAATAACCTGAATGTCTGATATTGTGAAGGTCCAACAGAAAGCATAATAACCTGAATGTCTGATATTGTGAAGGTCCAACAGAAAGCATAATAACCTGAATGTCTGATATTGTGAAGGTCCAACAGAAAGCATAATAACCTGAATGTCTGATATTGTGAAGGTCCAACAGAAAGCATAATAACCTGAATGTCTGATATTGTGAAGGTCCAACAGAAAGCATAATAACCTGAATGTCTGATATTGTGAAGGTCCACAGAAAGTACAATAGACGGAAATTCTGATACCCCGAAAGCCCACCAGTAGGAGGCACACTATACAAGCCTAATACTCTGAATATCCATCAGACGGCACAATAGCCTGAAGCCTAATATTCTTAAGGCCCAACAGAGGGCACATTAGCATGACAGCCTTTTATTCTGAAGACCAAACAGGAAGAGCCTAAAATCCTAATATTCTGAAGGTCCAACCGAAGGCACAATAGCTTGAAAGCTTGATACTATGAATGCCCAACAGAAGGCCAATTAGCCGGAAAGCCTAATATTCACTTGGCCCGACAGGGGGAACAATAGCCCGAAAGCCTAATATTCTGAAAGTCCAACATAAGACACAACAACCTTGAAGCCTTATTCTCCGACTGCCCAAAATAAGACGCAATTACATGAAAGCCTTATATCCTAAAGGCCCCACAGAAGGCACACAAGCCTAAAAGCCTAATACTGCGAAGGCGCAACAAAAAGTAAAATAGCCTGAAAGCCTGATATTCCGAAGGCCCAAAAGATGGAGGCACAATGGCCTGGAAGCCAAATTTGTTTTGAAGGCCCAACAAAATGCTTATTAGCCTGATACTCTAAAGGTCCAACAAAAGGCACCATACCCTGAAAGCCTAAACCTCTGAAGGCCGAATAGAAAGCACAATAGCCTGAAACCCTAATTTTTTGAAGGCCCGACAGAAGGCACAATAGCATGAAATTCTAATACTCTGAATGTCCATCAAGACGCACAATAGCCTGAAAACCTGATACCCGAAGGCCCAGAATAAGGCAGAATAGCCTGAAATCATATTATTCTGAAGGCCCAACAGAAGACCTATTAGACTGAAAGTCTGATACTCCTAATGTCCAACAGAGGGCCCAGTAGCTTGAAAGCCTGATGCTTCGAATGCCCTACAGAGGGCACTTTGGCCTGAAAGCCTAATATTCTGAAGGTTCAAAAGAAGCCGCAATATCCCGAAAGCCTGATACTCCGAATGCTCAACAGAAGACCCAATAGCCTGAAAGCCTAATATTCTGAAGGTCCAACAACTTGAAAGCCTAATATTCTGAAGATCCAACAGAAGGCACTATAGCCTGAAACGCTAATATTCCGAAGGCCCAACAGAAGACAAAATAACCTGAAAGACTAATGTTCTGAAAGCCCAACAGAAGACCCAATAGCCTGAATGACTAATATTCTGAAGGCCCAACAGAAGACAAAATAGCCTGATACTACAAATACCCAACAGAAGGCACAATAACATGTAAGCCCAACATTTTGAAAGCCCAACAGAAGCCCAATAATCTGAAAGCCTAATATTCTGAAGGTCCAACTGAAGGCAAACTAGTCTGAAAGCCTGATATTCCGAAGGGCCAACAGAAGGTGCAATAGCCTGAAAGCCTAATACTCTGAAGGTTGAATAGCTTGAAAGCCCAATAATCTGAATATCATATACTCAGAACGGTCACTACTCAGAATATATTGCAATGCAACACTAGTTTTTCCTCTTATAGGCGACCATGTAACTAACATGTGCACTGTCTGGGGGAGATGGGTGAAACCTATCAGTTTGGGTGATTGGAAGGTCAAAGGTCAAGATTCGTGTGTCCTCTAATTCGATAACGGTTTCCGGAATCTAACTTGATAATGCTCCGGTCTCGGTTCATGAAATTAAACAGGCACACTGCCTAGGCGACATGAATTAACCAGTACATTTGTGCTTAAAGGGTCCAAGGTCAATGGCACGTTGTGCTGCATTTGAAACCTGTTTCCTGGTTTTCATTATTTGAAACTGATTTGGCCTGAGATCTTGAAACGTCACATACAGTTAAAACTAGAAGTCCTGTCACGAACTGTGCGCTTGTCTAGGCTTAATTGCACGTAGGAATTGCGCGCAATAGCCATATCAAATGACATCCAAAGCACGACAGGTTCTCCTGGTTACTCATAGTAGGCACAGGAAATGTTTCTGCCAATGGACCTCCGGGTTACCCGGAGGTCCATTGGCTAAAACATTGCTTGTGCACAGGCCATATGTACAGAATTTGATAGCCTTACTATGGTCATAACGCGTAGATTAACGCAAAGATCGACGTGCTATCTGTGCGCATTTCATGACAGGACTTCTAGTTTTAACTGTATACTTTTCTCTGTCTTGAAACGTCACATACAGTTAAAACTAGAAGTCCTGTCACGAACTGTGCGCTTGTCTAGGCTTAATTGCACGTAGGAATTGCGCGCAATAGCCATATCAAATGACATCCAAAGCACGACAGGTTCTCCTGGTTACTCATAGTAGGCACAGGAAATGTTTCTGCCAATGGACCTCCGGGTTACCCGGAGGTCCATTGGCTAAAACATTGCTTGTGCACAGGCCATATGTACAGAATTTGATAGCCTTACTATGGTCATAACGCGTAGATTAACGCAAAGATCGACGTGCTATCTGTGCGCATTTCATGACAGGACTTCTAGTTTTAACTGTATACTTTTCTCTGCTCCTGTGATGAATTTTTGGAAGAAATCCATTTTCTCGGTACAGCAATTTGAAATATCGGTTAGCCACTATTTACAGAACTCAGCTTATGGTTTTCATCTAGTCTATCTAGTATACTGCAGCTACATATTTGCAGCTATATATTTGACTAAGCATCTCCTGCCTGAAAGAGGGAAGCGGCAATGAAAGCCACAGTATTTGTTCTCACCACTAGAGTTCTAATATAAATTCCAATAACGGAAATATTGAATTAAAATCATATGTATAACAATAATAGTCTAATAACTTATAGACAGACTGAATCTATTCAAAGAGCTTTCCATATATACTACTGAGTCAAAAAAGAATTTAGTATAATAGACTTTGAGGAGCAATTGTTTTAGTATCATCGACTTTAATCCCAAACAAATTATTGTAAATTCATATTTCCAGTCCAGCTGTATGAATTTGCATAATTTCATGTTCTTCTTACTGTTGCCAGCGTCACGTCAGGACGTCGCAATTCAGACATGGGGTAAAATGAAACGTTCACACATGCCTCAGAACATTACGTAAATCGCCTAACGTCTGAAGATCATGAAGTCGTACCCGACGGTCCAATTGATCCCAAAGATGCTCGATTGGCGACAAATCTGACGAAAGTAGGGGCCAAGGGATACGTTCGATGCTCTGCTCCTCAAGAAAGTCACGACAAATACGCCCACGTGACATCGGGCATTGTCTTGCTGGAATAACTGCAATCCGAAGTTAGCGTTGAACAACGGGACAACAACAGAGTTAAGAATTTCGTCCCTATATCGCTATCCATTCAGATTATCATCGATGAAGATCAACTGCGTTCGATGATGCAAGGAACCCCCCCCCCCCCCCAAACCATACACTACCCCCGCCGAAACGGTCGCATTCCCGCACGCAAGCATCAGAAAAACGTTCTCCTCGTCGGAGACACACTCTTGCCCTATCATCAGCGCGCCGTAGACAAAATCGTGATTTATCACTAAAAAGAACTGTGCTCCAAAGCTGGTGAGTCCAGCGAACACGCTGACGTACCATTCCATTCTGACGGTACGATGACGTTGGGTAAGGATTGGCCCGTGGTATGGACGCCTACTGCGGATGACTACTGCGGTGTTCCGCGAGTCTGTTGAGGTCAGTTTGTGCACTGATTCTATTGTTAGTTCTACCAGAAGTAATTGCTGCTGTCCTCGTCGCCGGAAGGAAGGGATCCCGCAAGTGAGATGTCTTGATGTGTCGGTCCTGTGCTGGGGTCGTAACTCTTGGTCGACCTGAACGTGGTCGGTCGGCAGTAGATCCAGTGGTTCTATACCTTCCAATGAGACGGTAAATAGAGGCCATCGTGACTCCGAAGTCAGCAGCGAGCTCATCTGGAGGTATCCCAACCTCGTGCATACCAATGGCACGCAAACTCTGATTTGCGGTTAATCTTGGCATTTTTTAAAATACCAGAAGACAAAAACTAGCGTGTTTTCTCAATAACCCAGGCTCGCTACCACAACATATCACAAAGAAAATCGTCGGGCACCCATTCAATTTGACATTCTCGGGTAGCACATGCTAATTTGAAATCCATAGCAAAATTGTATACGGTGGAGTGGACAACAACATGTCATTAAACTCTTTGCACGACTTCTTGTCCACAAACATGCAATATTAGAACTATTATATTTTATCCTTTATGCTATTTTTCTCACTTGTTTCTATCATACTTTCTGTTTTGACTCAGTATATATTCGATTGCACGACATTCTCGTAGAGTTGGTTCTGAAACTCAAGTCAGTTGGATAAAAAATTAATCCAAATCAACTGGGCTGAGTGAATATGGACCCAACTGTGTCCATATTCACTCAAGCAGTTCATTTGGGATGATTTTAACCCAGCTGATTTGAGAGTGGATGTATAGACCTAAAAGGGATTATTTCTCAAGGAATTCACCTGATTTATAAGAACCAGATCTGTACTGTTGCCTTATATCTATACGTAAACGTATGTATATCGGTTGACGAGTGGCATATTTATCCTACTACCTGTTACAATTATTTAGGCTTCATACGAGACTAAGAACATTTAATCTACCCATTTGTGACGTCATTGAAAGGTACGTGTCAACATGCATTCCAAGATGAATATTAAAATGGGATGTGCGTATTTCAACATAGGTCCAATCGAGGACTGCGCGTAAGACTTTCGACGAAAAAAATTGCCTCTGGTGTTACATATATATTTTTACACCTCCCCCCCCCCCCCCCATAAGGAGCCCGATCCCAACATCCATTCCGCGTGTGACCTTGTGAACATTCCATGGAACCTTTTCCAGGCGGCATCGTTGTATACAAATGCGTGCTGCACGAGAATGGTGAACTAGCTGCACGGGGATAGCGAACTAGCTGCACGAGGGGGTGAAGAACTAGCTGCACGAGAATAGTGAACTAGCCTTTTCAGCAGCTGCTAACTCTGCATGTCTATGAGTTCTTGTTCTTAAGTTAGAGAGTTCTCTTCGGGCAATCCTATCTTCTACACCGGTAAAACTGTCAGACCCGATGTGACCCTGGCTGTTAAAAGTGTCGTTAAGCAAAATAAACAAATAAAGAAATACTTGGATATGTAACCATTATCATTTCTAACCACTAGGATATCTAACAGCAATGAGATGTAATCAGTAAAATTGGTAACCACCATGATATGTAACTAATGAGATATCTCCACACTACGGTAATCAGCCATTATGTAACCACGTACATGTAACAACCCGGATGGACAGCCATTATGATATCGGATTTTTTAAGCCTTTCACCCCTGGTGATATGTTCCATGTCAGCTGAATGATATCAATAGGACGAGTCTATACTCATTATATGGGGGTAGAGCAACAAATCGTTGCCTGAGTGCTAGAATGTTCTATGTCCCCTATGGGACTATATATTGTTTCCCCTATGCAGGGACCGATCAGGACTATTTAAAATACGCTCTAGCCTCGGAGCCTATTTTTTCAATTCATGCGCCAGATTTCAATTTACGGAGTCACACTGCTGTTTGTAACACACACTGCAAGTATGTAATAGCTCTCATCATTTTCATTTAGTACACTATAGCAAACATTAATCTTCACTGTGGTTTCTGATCAAGTCTTGGCTGCCTATTTAGGCAGCCAAGACTTGATCAGAAACCACAGTGAAGATTAATGCTTGGTAATTAATACTTGAAGTATTAACTTAAGCACTCTACAACAATGATAAATGATAATCATATATATAATACATGTAAGAGTATCTCTCTCGATTATCCATCGACAGAATATCAAAATATGATCTGAGAAGTTACGCGCCAACTGAGAAGCCTATTTCTGAGATTTAAGAGCCAGGTCCTGATGTTTCAGAACCAAATACGCACTGGCGCATGCCCAGGTCGGTCCCTGCCTATGGGACATAGAACATTCTAGCATTCAGGCGACGAAATGTTTTCAACGGGTCACACACACTTCAGCTTTGTAGCCACCCAACGTAACGACAGTATGGCGTACCATGTTCCTGGTTCAGAAAAGCGGTCTCTCCTGTTTAGTGGGTTAAAGAAAGGTGGATATATCTTGTCTATCACTTTATTCTCAAGGCCCTAAGCAACAAAATCTGTAAGCTTCCAACCACATCAGACTCGATACTTGTCGCTGATCCACGCGTTCATGTTTTTTCGGTGGCTTGTATTCTCTTTTCTGAGGAAATTCGATGGTCCTAATTTTCAACTTTCAGAAGCAAAGTCATCCCAGTATCACACATTTAACAAAATTTCAATTTTTTTCGATTGTTTTTGCATCAAATGTGATTGACATTGCGGGCTCAAAACTGTTGTCCCCACTGTTAGGAAAAGAGTAAGAACTAGAGTACACTAGGTTTGAATTGGACAAACAAAGAAGTGTAAATGGAAACCGATTCCTCTCATTAAAATGCATGGCTGAAAGAATAACATCTGTCCAGAGAAGAAGTTGATTTTCCAATATTTCAAAACATTATTCAAGGTAATCTGTGGTGGCAATCAGGTGGCAATATATTGCTATTTTATTTGCCAGTATACGAACATGATACAAAGTTTACATATTGTAATTATAACATAAACATTTCCACCAAAACATTTTACATTTACACATTGCACATTTTCCAAAATAATTGTATACTGGCAGGGAAAGGCATAGCCAGAATGGCTGTCTTCCTACCTTTCCCTTTCCTTTTCAATTCATCTGAAAGTACACTCAGGGGAATCACCTGAGCGCTCGAGTAACAAGTCATTCCTGAACCAGCCTATGTTTATATACTGAACAAAAAGAAATAAATGCAACACAGGTTAAATACATGCCATAACAAATTACTAGTCAATATGATGCAACAATTTGATCATTGCAGAAAAGTTTACTTATTGAGAAATTAAGTGGGAACGTTCCATTTCACAATGTCAGTGCATGCCCATGTAAACATCTTAACCAACTCATCGGGGGCTCTTGTTGTGTTCCATTGATGATTCCTCAATAACGGACATGCCCACCTTGCGCGTCGATAGTTGTTTGCACATACTTGGTCATCGAGGCAATAAATTGGATTGTGCTTATTGTGTTTGTGTACACAATGTTAGAGTAGTACATTGGGTGATACCTCCACGGGTAATTTTGGTAACAATCCACCCTCCACGCACATTGTTCAGGGTAATATGTGGTGACAATTAGGTGGCAATATATACTTTTCAATTCATCTGCAAGTACAATTAGGGGAATCACCTGAGCGCTCGAGTAACAAGTCATTCCGGAACCAGCCTAGTCTATAAATAGTTCATCACCTATGTTTATATTCTGAACAAAAAGAAATAAACGCAACACCGGTCAAATTCATGCCATACAGTTAAAACTAGAAGTCCTGTCATGAAATGTGCACAAATAGCACGTTGATATGCGCGTTAATGTGCGCGTTATAACCCAATTAAACCTATCATATTCTGTAGAAATGGCCTGTGCACAGGCAATGTTTCAGCCAATGGGCCTCCGGGTAACCCGGAGGTCCATTGGCAGAAACATTGCATGTGTTTGCTATGAGTAACCAGGAGAACCTGCCGTGCTTTGGGTGCCATTCGATATGGCAATTGCGCGCAATTCCAACGCACAATTAAGCCTAGATAAGCGCCTATTCGTGACAGGACTTCTAGTTTTAACTGTAAGACATTACTAGTCAATATAATGCAACAATTTGATCATAGCAGAAAAGTTTATTTATTGAGAAATTAAGTGGGAACATTCCATGTCACAATGTCAGTACATGCCCATGTAAACATCTTAAACAACTCATCGGGGGTCTTCACTCTGGTTGTTCCATTGATGATTCCTCAATAACGGGCATGCCCAATTTGCGCGTCGATAGTCGTTTGCATATACTTGGTCATGGAGGCAATAAATTGGATTGTGCTTATTGTGTTTGTGTACACAATGTTAGAGTAGTACATTGGGTGATACCTCCACTCCACGGGTAATTTTGGTAACAATCCACCCTCCACGCACCGTATGATTACGCTGCTAAGTTCCACTACCTGTGTTAATATCTTGATGTTTGCAAGGAGAAGTAAACACCTGTTGATTGAAACATCTACAGTTAAAACTAGAAGTCCTGTCATGAAATGTGCACAAATAGCACTTCGATCTTCGCGTTATTCTACGCGTTATGACCGTAGCAAGGCTATCAAATTCTGTACATATGGCCTGTGTACAAGCAATGTTTCAGCCAATGGACCTCCGGGTAACCCGGAGGTCTATTGGCAGAAATATGGCCCGTGTTTGCTATGAGTAACCAGGAGAACCTGCCGTGATTTGGATGCTATTCGATATGGCAATTGCGCGCAATTCCTACGCGCAATTAAGCCTAGATAAGCGCACAGTTCGTGACAGGACTTCTAGTTTTAACTGTACAACATGCTCAAAAAAGGAATATTTCTGTATATTCTTGTGTAAGAGAACGTCACATTAAAAGATCCGCAGTCTGTGAGTGAACTTTACAGAACAATTCGGAAACGTCGAATTCTGACCAGAATTAAACTGGTGGCCTGAGAGCTTGGAGAGTCAACATCACAACTCCCACCTCTACGTGTCCATCGTGTTATTGTCCATACTGTTACAAGAAAATGCTACCCATTTCTTACAGAATCTAAATATAGTTGGAAATTGTCCTTGCTACCAGACTTAATGATTTGCTAATTCAACAAATTACCTTGTCCCTATATCCCGATAAATTCGATCTTTTGATTGGTCAGAATGGCTTGGACAAATAGCCATGGCAAAGGATGCACCCAACATCCAAGGTATATGAGAGCGTGCAACACCCAGGGTATAGGTGCACGCAAAATATCGGAGGTATATGGTTTAAATGAAAGCATTCCGCTTCTGCTCGCCTCAAAATAAAAATCGAACCAAAAAACCCGAAAATAATCACAAATATCATCCGATTTCTGACAATTCAATCATAAAAATAAAATAAGAGCAAATAATTCGTTCCATGCCAGTAGGCACATAGAAAACATTGGAACTCAGGGGACGATATGTCAACAAAATACTGTTTACTCGTTTCCTTAACGACCCAAGGGATGTAACTCTGCCTGTTGTCTTCAGTGATTATAAAAACAAAATAATTATCACGAATTTGGTCCATGTGATTGTGGAGCTGAGAAATGTGTCCACAAGTTTATTTCCACTCTGTTTGTATTGTATTCCAAACGGGACAAAAACGTTTTATCCGCCAACATGTATGGTATATGGAGATTTAATACCTGGATGTCTAATTTAAACACCTCGCCTGCGGCTCGGTGTTTAAAAACCGACATCCAAGTATTAAATCTCCATATATCATACATGTTGGCAGAGATAACTTATATTGTATAAGATAGCACGAACTGATTTCAAATATATATACGGCAGCGCCATACAAATAATTGTTTTGGTAATTTACGCCTTTGTCGATACAACATTGTACGCGTATAAAAAACACCCCCGTGGAAACTCCGGGAAGTGAAACTGTGCTTGTTTACTGTGGTAAACAAGCTCCGATTTACTATTAAAACAGCACCCAGTCACCAATACCAGAGTGGAAGTCCTTTAAAATATGCAACGTGGGTGTACATGATTGACTAAACTTGGTTTCCTTGTTTCGGTAATGAGTATTTATTGTACAGAAATAGGTGACCTTAAACACCAATAAATAAATAATTATAATAACGAATTTCAATCTATGACCGCTGGTTTAAAGATTTTTTCCATGTAATAAATGAATTTAAACTCTTTACAGTGTGATATATAATAGTAGGTGATAATTGCCGATTCAAGGACACGTTGTACATGTACTGTACACGTACACGGACGTTTACCATCGTAGGTTAAATCACACGCTTGTTCACAAAAATGTCGGGTGTCCCAGAATCGGCTATTATTTTGAGACTCCTAGATCGCACTTTTAACGTTCAAATACCCGTTGGCGAACGTGTCGAATGTACACGTTTTTTTCAAAAAAAGTGAAAAATGTATGAAATTGTACATTTTTCACTTTTTATTTTACTTAAAAATTTTTGTCGACGTTCCCATCGCGGATTAGACCTTCAATCTATCGTTGGTGAACGCGAAAAAAAAAGCTTTGCCGATTCTAAGACAGCATCAAAAAAGGTGGTTTGCCGATTCTGGGACAGTGTCCCAGAATCGGCAAACGGCTTTCGAGGCAAGTTTTTTTCCAAACTTAACAGACTGCTATTGGGTGCTCTCATTTCTGACGTAAGTGAGGGGAATACCCGGATTTTTCCAAACTTAACAGACTACTATTGGGCGCTCCCATTTCTGACGTAAGTGGGGGGAATACCCATAGTGGATTTTTCCAAACTTAACAGACTACTATTGGACGCTCCCATTTCTGACGTAAGTGGGGGAATACCCATAGTGGGGGGAATACCCATAGTGGATTTTTCCAAAACTTAACAGACCACTATTGGACGCTCCTATTTCTGACGTAAGTGGGGGAATACCCATAGTGGGATTTTCCAAAACTCAACAGAAAAAAACTAAGTTTTTTTTGAAAATCCCACGATGGGTATCTCCACTTGTACAGTATAAATAGAGCTCCTGCGCGCTACAATCATCATTGCCGAAGATCCTCCAGGATCGACCACACGAAAAAAAGGTGAGAAGAAATCTACGTGAATCCAAATGTAAAATAATAATAAATTTTATCAAAATAATGTGTATCATTACACCGAGTTACTCTGCGATGAAGCTCGATCTGACACGTGAATATAATTATTTACGAAGAAGGCGCTGTGGATTTTATTGTCCAGTCACTGAGGGTTGAAAGGGGCTTGTTCCCCATACCGTCCCTGCGCGCCTTCGGCGCGTTAAACCATTCCATTCGGGTGTCAGTCTACAATCATCAGCTTGTTTTTATCAAAACTGACAAGCAGGTCGCATGTGACATTTACTGTATAAACTTACTGAGAACGCCATTTGTCACGCTCGAAATGTATTACAGGTTTTTATTCAAATGAGTCAATTGTCAGTTAAATTGTTTAACTGAAAAACTATTCTATGGATGAAAGCGGAAACAGTTCAAAAGATTAATTGATGTTATTTTTTTTTAAGAAAAGCGTTACATTTACTGACATGATTTTATTCGAGATTTTAATTATTCATGTTCTTTCTGATTTTTAACACGTTTGAAACGGATGCTATTTTAATATTTTAACTATTTATCGAGGTTTCATTTTGTAAAATGTTTTTCCTCAACTGGTTTTAGTTATTATATTAAAGACAGAAGATTTTTTTTTACTTAAAACATAAAACATAAAAATAATTATACATTTAATTTTGAAACTAATAAATAACTCAAGTTAGCATACTCTAAAGCAAATATTAATAATTTAGAAAACGAAAACATGTTTTTACAGATGGATGCCAAACGTCGAGGTCAGCTTTTAAGCGAATATGAACGTGCCAAGAAGAGCATTCAATCGGCCGACAGAAGCAGACGTCTTGGAGAGATTGAACTCAGACGCGAAGCCACAAAAATATTTAAACCCATGACGGATGTTCAAGAGCGAAGCAAGAAGGAGATAGTTGAAAAAATGAGACCAATAAAAGAGAGTTCTTTGAGAATGGGTTCGTTGCCCGGTAGTTTTGCAAATCAGTATTCCTTTCAATCTACACCGGATTACGTTCCCACAGGGATTCAAACCGACGTGAGCGAGAGCGACGATACAGCTTCGACTATCACCACTGATAGCGTCGCGTCGTCCGAGGATGGTGGTAAGAGAGATCTGTTGTATGGATTTTATAAGGATTCGGACGGTAGAACTTTTGTGGGCGACACAGAAGTGGAAATAGATGATAATGAATTAACCGTCGGCCCAAATAGGTACGAATTAACTTCCGGACTGTGCAACTTGCTCCTTTACAACAAGCCTAGTGATTACACGGAACAGGATTACAACAATTACGGCGACATTCTGGTTCAGACCAACGCCATGAAGAGAAATAATGATGACGGAGAGACAAGACCTAAAGCCAACAGAGGTTACAAGTGGACGAAAGTGGTGAAACCTATATGGAATTCGCATAAGTTCATCGAATCGGTGAGTGGCAAAGGGGTGGAAACCACTTTTCTTCCGAGCGATTCTGACGCTCTGTCTCAGAGACTGAGTTTGTTGATGGCAAGCAGACGTGCTGGTAACACAGGATTAGATAATCAGATAGTTACTATATCTGACGAATTGTTAAGACAGAAGGTTTTAAATAAAAACCATTATAAAAGGCTGATGAACGAATTGAAGGATTGATGTATATAATAAGTAGAAAGAAACAAAACAAAATATATAAAATAAAAAAATAGTAAATTTTACACTAGAATAATAAAAGTGTTTAAACAACAAACGATTTACCAGTGAAAACAAATATATATTATAAAAATAAAAATATGTTGGTGATAAAGAACAGGGGATACGTCAGAACTTACGTTCAAGGCGGTTCTGGCATCGTCGATTCTATAATGCGAGCGTTCACGAGCGATGCGGGTAGAAAACTCGCATCGACCACGTTTGAGGTCGGTAAGAAGACGGCTTTGGATGCTGGTAAGAAAGCCGCTTCCGAAGCCAGTGGTAGGATAGCTTCTGTGGCTGGCAAGAGTGCAGCCGACGTGTTGATCGACAAGTTGATCAGTCCGCCGGCAAAGCGAGCTGCGTTAGATCGAACGCCGAAAAGTTGGAAAGATTTTAAGGATGCTGTGGTACCCATACAAGATTTAGCCAAAATGACGTGTGGATCCGGATTGAAGAGAACTTGCGACGGTGTAGTATAAATAAATAATAATATTAAAAACTGAGTTTGAAAAAACATAAAAAATTGTGTTTGAAAAAAATCTAAAATAACAAAAAAAAATAAAACAAAGATGAACATTAAAGATATGTCTTGGAACGACGCCGCGACCAAGAGGTCGAATAACGAGTTCTTTCCCAAAAGTATAAGAGGCTTGATAGTGGGAAAATCGAATTGTGGAAAGACCAATCTGTTGATGAATCTGTTGTCCCAACCCGACTGGTTGGATTACGACAGATTGTTTGTGTTTGGCAAGAGCTTGTTTCAACCCGAATACAGATTGCTTCGAGAGTGCATGGATCGTAGATTGCCCAAGGACGTCATAGCCAGAATCTTTGACAGTAGGGAGGAATTTGACAAAAGTGAAGCTTCTCTTTCGACTATTTTGGACGGTGCGGCGATGGAATTGATGAAGAGAAATGCATCTTCGAATGTCGAGTGTCGATTTAATGAGAACGCTAGCGACGTTCCAGATCCTAGAGAATTGAAATCGGAAGATAAGAATCTCATGATTTTCGACGATCTGCTTTTGGAGAGACAGAACCGATGCAAATCGTATTACGTTAGGGGTCGACACAGCAATGTGGACTGTTTCTACCTGTCGCAGAATTATTTTTGATTGCCCAGACAGACGATAAGGGAGAACGCTAATTTTCTATGTCTCTTTCGCCAAGATCTCAAGAATCTCAATCACATCTACGGCGATCACGTCACAAACGACATGAGCGTGGCGGAATTCAGGAGATTCTGCAAGAGGGTTTGGGATGGAGGACTTTACAATTTCGTTGTGATTGATTTGACTAGCGAATTTAATCGCAGAAAATATCGGAGCGGATTCGACAAGTTTTATGTTTCTGATGATAATAAGGTAGAGCTTGAAAATAAAAAAAAATAAGAAAATAATAAATCTTCAAATAATTAGTTTTGAAAAAAATAAAAATAAAATTAAAATATAATGTTCGAACAAGGAGAATTGTTAGAACGGATAGCTGAGAATACGGCTGCAAAACAATCCACTCAAATAGTGGTGAGTGGCGATTTGACTTGATTCACGATGAAATTCGAACCTTCCATCGAATTGAATAGAGAGAAAAGATACGAGATGGTGTTGGTGAATCTGGAGACTTATTATTCCTTTCCCAACGTCACCGAAAAGAATAACTCGTTCAAGTATTCCGACGGAGTGGATTGGTTGGAGATTCGAATTCCCAAAGGAAGTTACGACATAGACGATTTGAACAATTACATTCAGACGCGAATGAAGACGGATGAAAAGGGAAGCAACAAGATCAGACTCGCTCCCAATCCTAATACCTTACATACGATGTTGGATTTGGAAGATAATTTTCGAGTGGATTTCAATACGGATGATTCTATAGGCAAGATGTTGGGATTCGATCGAAAGATGTATCGAGACCATGCGGCATCTGAAAATACAGTTGACATTCTCACAGTCAGTAGCATTCTGGTGAACGTGGATGTGATTGCTGGAAGCTACGTGAATGGTAGCGCTCAACCGATGATCTATTCGTTCTTTCCAAATGTGTCTCCGGGTTATAAGATCGTGGAGTGACCTCGAAATTTAGTTTATCTACCAGTGATTTTAGACACGTTGTATAGTCTCAAAACCACGTTGATGGATCAAAATGATGAACTGTTAGATCTTCGCGGAGAGAGGGTGATGATACAATTTCACATAAGAGAAATATAAAAGCAAAAAAAAAAAAATATTGTGTATATATATAAATAACAAAAATAAAATAAACGCAATATTAATTTTGCAAAAAATATTTAATATATATAATTATCATTAAAACAAAAAAAACAATTGAAGAAAATATATTTTAAAAAAAAGAATTATGACACAATACGTGATACGTTTTTAAAAACGTGAACATATCCGTAGGACAGAGGAAGAAACTTAAGAGAGTGTTAACAACTCGAGGCCAGGTGGTGAGATTCAATTTCACTCACGAAGATCTGACAAGAGGCGGTCAGGATTCGATCGCCTGGACCAGAAGTCAAATCAAAAGGATGGAGAAAGCGATTGGTGATGGAAGAGGGTTGACGGTGAGATTGAGTCCCGCTCAGTTGAGATACAATTTGAGAATGAAAGGTGGTTTCCTACCGCTATTGGCAGGAATCGCCGCAAAAGCATTACCGTTCGCTGCAAAGGCATTACCCTTTCTCGAAAAGACTCTTGGCGTGGGGACTCTCACGGGACTCGCGAGTTCGGCAGCTGAGAAATTAATGGGTGGCAGCGGACTGTTTTTGAAGAAGGGAGGAGCCATGTGTCGCATCCACGTAGACGACAGCAGTAAAGGATTGTATCTAGAACCTGTTAGAGGTGACAACTCTTTGAGTGGAAACGGTTTCTATCTGAAGAGTGGACGGAACGTTGAGCGACTCGGCAAGGGTTTGTTGTTTGGTGAGAATTTGCCGTTTAAGAATATACCAATTTTGAATATGTTATTATAATGTAAAAAAAATTATATAAATATAAATCATAGAAAGTATAAAATAATATATAAAATGGATAAAAAGGTGGAAAAACAATTAGACGATAATGATGAATATCACGAGATAGAGTGTGAAAAATATGTGGAAAAACGATTAGATGCTAATGATGGATATCTTAGGAAAGAACTGATAAAAGAGTTAAATAAAGATTGGGATATGCGGTTGAAATTTAAGAAAAAAAGAATCGTTATTATAATATATGGGTAATAGTGGAGAAAGAAAACAAAAAAAAAGTAATGAGATCTAAAGATGATCTCATTACTTTTTTTTTTCCTTCTTCTTCGCTAAAAATCAATCTCTCCATTGTTTATATTTCCAAGTCCGTTATTAGCATGTTGACACTCGTGTTTTCTCCTTTTTCGCAAATGTGTTGAATGTTTATCTTTACTTTTTTGAGTTTTTTTACTTCGGTCAATGTGCTTTCACCACCCGTTTTGTTCACGAGTTCAAGTGAGATGTTTGGAAATATGTAACTTCCATAGGGCAACGACAAATCGTCCTTGTCGAATTCTCTATCTTTGGCGATGACGACATTCTGCAGATGGCTTTCATACTCGTAAAACAAATCGAGCGTGGCTTCATCCAATTTCAAAGGCATGCTATATATGTTGTATTTGTGCTCTAAGCCCTTCATCTTGACCTCGTTCAATTCAATGGAATCGTGTCATTGTAATCTAAAGATTTTAGAACCGAATTTCTTATACGTTCCGCCTTGTTTCAATTTCAATTTGCATCTTTCAGGTGTTGTTGTCATGATCGATTATTTGTTTTTTTTGTTTTATGAATTATTGCAAATAATATATATTTTTAAATTTTGTATTTAACTAATAATTTGTTAAAAAGTTTTTGTTTTTTTTGCTCTTTATATATATATATAAAAAAAGTTTTTTTTTTAATTTTTAATTTTCTTTAATGTAAAAAGTTTTTTTGTAAAAGTTTTTTTCTCTTTATATATAAAATAAAAAGTTTAAATTTTAACATCCTTTTTTTCTCGTATTAATTCAATTTTTTTTTACGTTAAGGAACTTAAAAATTGAATTAATTTCATCCCAAAAAAAATTTTCTCATTTAAAGAAAAAATTAAAATTAAAAATTTTTTTTTATATATAAAGAGTAAAAAAAACAAAACTTTTTTAACAAATTATTTAAATACAAAGTTCAAAAAAAAAAATAATCTTACAAATGGAGCAAACAGATAAAAAAATGGAAAATTTAAATGAGAAAACCATACCTCAGTTAAACGAGATTTGTAAACTATTAAAAGTTCCACATTTCAGAAATCATAGAACTAAATAAAAAAAAATTGAAGTCATACAGGAACATTTGCAAAACGCTAAAAGGGAAAATGAAATGTCGATAGCAACGACATCAAAAAATGCATCACAGGAACATTTGCAAAACGATAGAAAGGCAAACGAAATGTTGATAGCAACGACGTCAAAAAATGCATCAGTTGTGGAAAATGAGAAGAAGAAAAAGATAGTAAAAGGACTTGAAATGCCGACGTAAAAAAAAAACAAAAACGTTTCGATTGTGAAAAATAAGAAGACGACTAAACGAAAAGCCATTGAAGAACTTCAAGTTTCAAAAGAAAAGAAAAGAAAAACTAAAACGAAAACGAATGATGTACTTCAGATCCTAGACAACGAGATATATCGAGCGAAATTCAATGAGCAATCGACGAAGGGAAAGGAGAAGAATATGTAGCACGATTCATCACGGAACTATTCCAATCAAAGCCTTAGAATGGGAGAGTGTGATCAAAGGCGTTTTTAAAACTTTCGACATGGTTCCCTCGTTCAAGAAAATCGATCCGAAATTGTTCATGGAATGGGTGAAGAAAAAAGTATTGGATTTGTTTCATGAACACATGAACGTGGGACAAAAAATTAAGATGATACTCCATTGCGTGATGAATAAAATCGACGTGAAGTCCGGCGAGAGCATCATGACAAATGCATTTTTCAGATCCAATGTCAAACCCATATTTCGAGGTTCAGATTTATCAGACGTTTTCGAAAAGATGAAAGACAAGATGTTGACGTCTCTCACAAATTATCAACAAGAAGGTAGTAATTGGACGTTCGATGAGGTGTTGAAACTCGAAATTCATATAACTAAAAACGATTCATTGAAAGGATCTTCCTACGTGAAATTACCATATTTCTAAAAAACACTCCATGGTCAACGTGAGAAATAAAGATGATCAGTGTTTTAAATGGGCAGTCACATCTGCTTTATACCCTGTCAAAATCCATCCTGAGAGAGTTTCTTGTTATGAGGAGACTTCTAAAAATCTCGACTGGAGTGACTTTTCCAATGCAGTTAAAACACATCGAACGTTTCGAAGCTCAAAATCCCACCGTAGTGGTGAACGTCTTGGGATACGACAATGAAAAACGAATGATCTATCCTCTCAGACAGACTTCGTATCTCGAAAGAGGAAAGATGATTATTTTATTATTGATTTCGAATGGTGACAATTGTCATTATTGCTGCGTTAAGCATCCGAGCCGATTACTGTCAAGACAAAATAATAAACATGAACATAAGATATGTTTATGTTGCAACTGCATGAATGCGTTTCACAGCGAAAAATCGTTAGCAAAACATCAGGAATATTGCAATGAAAATCAAGGTGTCGCCATCGAAATGCCCAAACCCAACACCATTGTGAAGTTTGAAAATTTCAATAGAAGGTTAAAAGTACCATTCATCATTTACGCCGATTTTGAATGTTTCACCGAGAAAATGAGTTCGGGCCAACCTAACGCTCTTCAAAGTTACGTCAAAAGATATCAAAAACACACGCCTTCAGGTTATTGCATTTACGTGAAATGTGCTTTCGACTAGCAACATGACATGGGTCCCTCCACCTACACGAAACAGTGCGAAGACAATGACGTGGCTCAAAGGTTTGTGGAAGAGTTAGAATCGAAAATTCAAATGTTATATGACAAATTCAAAACTCCGGCAAAAATGATCATCACGCGAGAGCAGCAGGGCGAAAATAACAGAGCCACCAAATGTCACATATGCAGACAATCGTTCGACGAGAATTCGGAGGAAAATAAGAAGGTTAGAGACCAGGATCATTACATGGGTCTGTATCGTGGCCCGTCTCACAGCAAGTGTAATTTAAAATATCGAGACGCCGTTTTCTATCCGGTGATATTTCACAATCTCTCAGGTTATGAAAGTCATCTGTTCGTAAAAAATCTCGGCACCTCCCACAAAGAATTAAATTGCATCGTGAACTGCGAAGAAAGATACATTTCATTCACGAAATGGAAGCTCATGGAGAAGAAAAGAGTAATCGACGGAGAGACGTTGAAAGAAAAAACAAAATTCATTCATAGAGGCATACGTTTCATCGACAGTTTTAAATTCATGTCAACCGCTCTGGAAAAATTAGTCGATAACATGAGCAAGGATAAATTTAAAATCACGAGCGAACATTTCAGAGAACGAGTAGACGTGATGTTGAGGAAAGGAGTCTATCCTTACGATTACATGAACGATCTAAAGAGATTTGATGACACTGCACTACCTTCGAAAGAAGATTTTTATTATAAATTATACGAATCCCACATTTCCGACGAGAATTACGAACACGCCAAAAACGTGTGGAAATCATTCGATAAATGAAAACCATGAGAGATTATCATGTTCTCTATCTGAAGACCGACGTTCTGCTCTTGGCAGACGTGTTCGAAAATTTTCGAGACGTCTGTCATCGAAATTACGATCTGGATCCTGCTTGGTATTTCACCACACCCGGTCTGGCCTGGGATGCTCTGTTGAAGACCACCGAAGTCCAATTGGAATTATTATCCGACATGGACATGTTGCTCATGTTAGAAAGGGCTGCGAGAGGTGTCGTCTCGATGATCTCCCACAGATATTCTGAAGCTAACAATCCCTACATGAAAGAAGGTTTCAATTTGAAACAGTCGAATAAATACATACAGTATTGGGTCGCTAATAATCTGTATGGTTGGGCTATGAGTCATCCTTTACCGATTGTAAATTTCGAATGGGTGACGGAACAGGAAGAGATGCAAAAATGGAGAGACTATCCTTGCATTTTAGAAGTCGATTTGAACTATCCGGAAGAATTACACGATCTACACAACGATGATCTGCTGGCTCCTCAACGAATGGAACCGAACGAAGGAGACGAGGAAAAACTCATTCCCAATTTATTTAACAAACGTAACTACGTCATCTACAGTGAGAATTTGAAACAATACGTTGATTACGGGATGAAATTAGTCAACATACATCGCATCATTCGATTCAACGAAGAGCCTTGGATGAAAAAATACATCGATCTCAACACGAATCTCAGAATTCGAGCCGAGAACGATTTCGAAAAAGATTTCTTCAAACTCATGAACAACTGCGTGTACGGTAAATCGATGGAAAACATCAGGAAGAGAACCGACGTTCGACTCGTCACGTCTGAGAAAAAAGCAAAAAAATTAGTGGCGAAACCCAATTACAAACACCGAACCATATTCGACGAAAATCTAGTGGCCGTTCACATGCAAAATACGCACCTAAAGTTCGACAAACCATATTATCTCGGACCGATCATCTTAGATATCAGCAAGCGATTGAGGTACGAGTTTCACTACGATTACGTCAAACGAAAATTTGTTGATAAAGCCAAACTACTGTTCACTGATACAGACAGTTTAGTTTATGAGATAGAGACAAAAGACGTCTACCGAGATATATCTCCAGACGTGGCTGCATGGTTCAACACGAGCAATTATCCCATCGATCACCCGTCCAACATTCAATCGAACGACAACAAGAAGGTGTTTGGTAAATTTAAGGATGAGAGCGGCGGTAAACAAATCCTCGAATTCGTGGGCTTGAGACCCAAATTGTATGCTTATCGTCTAGAAGATGAAGAGATCAAGAAGTGCAAAGGGGTTAAAGCATGCGTGGTGAAGAAAAACATCTCTTTCCAAGAGTATAAAGATTGTCTGTTAGGAAGTGGTCCGGTGTATAAGACTATGAAATCGATTCGAAGCGAATATCACGACTTGTATACCGAAATAGTCAACAAGATTTCGCTGACGGCCAATGATGATAAGAGATTCGAGTCAGATGATAAAATAAGCACTTTGGCACTCGGACATTGGACTTTGGATCTAATTTTAGACGATAGGATTTCAGATATGATTGAGGATGATTGGATTCCAGACATGATTAAGGATGATAGGATTCCAGAAAATCAAGATGAATTAAACAGATTCAAGATTATAGAAGTCGAGGAATTAGACGGATTCAAGATTATGGAAGTTGATAGAGTTAGTTTAAAAAGAAAAATAAAAAAAAAAATAACGTCATTTTAGTGAATTATAATAAAATAAATAAATAAAAAAATATATATATACGTATTTATGAATAAGAAAATAGAGATATCCGTAGAAGGTGTCGTCTTACCTAACGAACCCCTATCCAACATCGATCTGTCGAATGCAATGAAGGATTTGAAAATCAAAGATTTTCTAGGCGTGTTTTCTAGAGATGCCTTGCTGAAGAGAAGACCTCGACAATCGGAATGCGGAATTTTAAATCTAGATGATTTATCGGGTGAAGGCACTCACTGGGTGGCGTGGTTCAAGAACGGGAAGAAGAATTATTATTTCGACAGCTACGGGATCTCGACGCTGAAAGAAATAAAGAACTATTTCAACAAACCGATTATTTGTTACAACGCAGAATGAGTGCAATCACCAGATCAAGTGTTTTGTGGTCACCTGTGTCTCTATGTTCTCAAGAGATGGTCTGAAGGAGATCGGTTTAAAGACATTCTCAATGATTTACATTAGAGAGAGATTTTTTGTTTTTTATAGTATATAAAGATAAAAAATAATTTAAAAAAATTCTAATCGAATAAAAACGAAAAATAAAAATAAAATAATTCATTTTTAATAAACTGCGTTTGAAATATATTTTTTTAAAAACAAAAAATCTCAAAACAACATGCCAGTCGAAAAATATGGTAGAAGTGACAACGAAAGTCGACCCAAAAAGAAGAGGAAGACGCTCGAAGTCGACGATGGTTATGACGTTGCCAACTTGGACGAATGTTACGTTCGGAGATACGAACTTCGAGAGGAACCTTTGAACATGAACGATAAGAAGCTCTACAATCTTCCCGAGCCGATAGATCTCGCAGATGCTGCGACTAAAAAATACGTCGACAGGGGGAACACCGATTTCGAACGAATCATGCTAGATAATTACGTGGATAAAACCATGACCGACAATCTCGATCTGAAATCTAAACGTTTGGTGAACGTCGCAAATCCCATACATCCCACGGATGCCGCGACCAAGAAATACGCGGACGACTCTCACGCGAGATTCAGCGAACACCTGAGAAATAGATATGTTCAGAAAACGATGCACTCGGAATTGAATGCCAATTCTAACAAGATAACGAACGTGGCCACTCCCACGAATCCCAAGGATGTGGCGACCAAACACTACGTAGATCTGGAACAGAGAAAGTCTGACAAATGAGAAATGAAATCGGATCTGAATGCGGGATTCAACAAGATATTGAATCTGTCGAAGGTCGATGACACGGATGCAGACTCAACCACAGTCAACAAGGGCTACGTAGATTCTGCAGTGATACGATCACAAGAATACCTAGAATCGCAAGTGGATGAGCTCTACCTGAACAAAGAATCTGGCGGAACCATGGAGGGTGGTATCGACATGAATGGTGAGAATTTATTCGGACTCAGTCACGATCCCGAATTCGATTCCAGCGCAGTCAGCAGGAAGTACGTGGACGACAACTCGGTCTGGAGAAAGGGCGACATCATGGAAGGTAAACTAGACATGGGTGGACACACGCTCACGAATCTACCGGATCCCGTGAACATGACGGATGCCTGCACCCTGATTTCGGTGGTGGAGAAAGTCAAATATGCTAGGCAATTGATCACCGTGTGGGCCGAGGAGGCCGGCACCTTAGATGAGAGAAAAGCTGAGTGGTCTTTCGGAAATGGAGGCAGTGGATCGAAACATGGTCAGGTGGGATATCCCATGCCGTTGGGAGGTGAAATCCTTTGAATGAGTCTGGCTTCCTCGGATTTGAATAACAGAGCGGTTGTCAATCTCATGGTGAATGGAGTTGAGAGCGATAAGAGATACAGCGTCGAAAAGACTGGGAATCAACACGCAAATGTTAGCACATTCGGAACGCCTCTCAAAGTGAACGCCGGAGACAGGATTAATTTCATTACGAAAACCAATAACCTCAAAGCCGCCACTCCCGTGGTGAGTCTACTAATCGAACTAGATCCTTTGAACAAACAGTGAACGCGTGGAAATAATGAATTAAAAACAAAAAATAATGTGTGATTATTAAAAACAAAAAAAAAAGTAATGAGATTTAGAAAGATGTTCAATCTCTCTAGATCTCATTACTTTATTTATTTATTTTTTTTTTTTTTTGTTTTTAATAATTACTCATTACTTTTTTTTTATTTTTGTTTTTATTTTTTTTTTCACACACGTCTCTCATCGAATGATCTTATTTCCATCCGATTCGAATTGCAATTCTCTGTCCGACAGGACCAGGGCGAAGGCTTCGGTTTTTCTCGGCATTTTCCTATCGAATTGCATCTTGATCTGAATATCTAAGACGCTACTCTTGAGTCGTTCACTCTGTTTACTGACGTCGAATACGAACATGGGATACATCGACTTGTTTTCGCCGGGAGATATGTTAGGGTTGCTCATCAATTCGTCTAGACCGTGATACTTCTTTCTAAAATCAGCGGCATCGCCGTACAGTCTGCAGAAATCGTTCTTGTCGAACGACGCATTGTAATCGATTGCAGGATATCTCATGGCGTTCAGAAACACTTGCATGTTTCTCAAATGGCAGTGATCGAACAGCTACGCATTCTTTTCCTGAGACCCGTCCCTATCGGTTTGAAACGCAACCACGATGAAACGCGGTCTCTCGGAAGCGGATTTCACCGTCAATCTCCAATCGAAGTGTTTCATGGAGAGAGGAATGCTAGCCGTGTTTCACTGTCTCATTCTAAATTCCACGGGTAATTTACTCTTGGATTCTATGATCTTGTAGAGACGCGCTTTTTCCACGATCGAAGGCTCCACGTGTGGAACGAACCACGATCTCTTGTGTAGAGTTATCTTACCAGCATCGGTCGCAGTGAGTCTCGCTATTGCGTCGACGTTTCCTTTTCAAATCAACGTCAGATTGTGTTTGAATCCGTACATGATCTTGTTGTAATCGTCCGCAAATCCGAAGATGTGTTTCAAAGGTATCCTGAACGAAAACGTTCCTTTAGGTCTGGACGTCTTGACGACGTAGTCGAATATCGCGTCGGCGCCGGCGCTAGCAGGGCCGACGGTGTCTTTCATCCACAACTGATTAAGTCCTCTGGATTTCGAAAAATCATCAGGATACGTCAAGAGTCCGAACATCGTGGTGGCCTGACCGGGATGAAACACAGATTCTATCTCTTGTCCTGATAGCATGTATTTTATATTACAGAATAGATGCATGATGTCTTTATTGGCTAGAGTAACCGTGTCGTCGTTGGCGTCGTCGCTCCCATCTTCCTTGGTGAGACGTCCCTGCACCACTATGTAACTCTCGCTAGGATGGACGAATAGATCTTGAGTTTCAACATTGATTCTTGTCTCACCCGCATTGTTCAAACTCGTTCCGATTACCGGTTCGTATTCGTGAACCTCATATTCTTGAATACTTTCATCTTTCACTATGCTTTGTGCTATATCTAGTATATTTGCCATTTTTAAAGGGTTTTTGTTTTTTTTGTTTATTAATTAGCTTGCTTTTTTTATCTAAAAATAGTTTTAATTATTTTTTTATTATTATTTTTCTCTCCTATATATATATATGTGTGTAAACAAGAAAATGTTAAAGAGAGCAAATAAAAGAAATTTGTTTTCTTTATCAAAACTTTGTCTTCTGTAATTGTTGTTCATAAAACTTTCCGATGATCTCTTCTCCATTCAAAGCTTCGATTTCGTAAGTCACTGGATCGGTGTGAAATATTTTGATTATCACGAAGATTTCCGAGGTCCATCGAGGAGTATAACCCTTTTCGAAGTGCTTCTTATAAGCGAAGATTCTCACTCGATCACCGACCGCAAATTTCGGCGTTCTAGCCTTCTGCCTAATCTTAGATCTTTCAGGATATAGATTCGCGTAGACCCGTTTTTCATTTCGAGGATCGCTAGCTTCCACGGGATTCATCTTGATCGATCTGTGTCACGTGTTGTTGTAATCTTTAACCAGACCGGTCAGAGAGTATATGTATTTCTTGGTCGAATTCGCCGTGAAGTATCTATGCATCTTTTCCTTCATCGTTCGATTCCAATGTTCCACCACGCTGGCTTTCTCTTCGTTTTCGATCGAGTAGAGGTCGACCATTCGATGAACGTGCTTGTTGTAGAATTCCTTTCCTTTATCCACCCACAATTTACTCGGTTTTCGAGAAGACGAGTCGAACACGCTCTCCAGAGCCTCGGCGACGCAAGGTCCCGATTTATTCTTCAAAGCTCTGATCCAACCGTATTTGGAAAACACGTCGATGACCGTCAATAGATATTTGACACCCTCGTTCCACCTCGAAAACGATCTCATGTCGACCAAGTCGGCAGACCAAATATCATCCAAACACTTCACGAACACCCTTCTCTTTCGGAATTTACGCACGATGGGTTTGTGTAACTCCTCGGCCAATTCGCTCGTCAATAATCGTTTCTTCTTCTTTTCAGATGGGCTTTTTTTTTTGAACGCCCCATCCGAATCGACGTTTCGCACCGATCAGATTGTCGACCAGCGAACGTTCTATCTTCTCTCTCCTGGTCGGATTCGATATGCCTCTCAATTTCCCCAACATCTTTTTATCGCAGACGTCGTTGCGAGTCTTGGTGTCGGGATGTCCGGCGTAGCACAGATCGTGATCATACGCGGCCGCGTCCACCCTATTCACAGGTTTGCTCCAAGATTTAGGAGTCATTGAGTCTCTTGTTTAATTTCGTTCCGGGTCCCGTGAAACTGTGACCAGGCAGATGCATTTCGAAAGGTAGATTATTGATCATTTTATTCACGATGCCTTTACCTTTGCTCGCGTTCTTTTTTTTTGACGAATCGAGTCTTGAAAGAACCACACACGTCGACGCATCGTTCTAACAAGAGGCGACCTAGTTGTTCGTTCACGCAGAATGCGTAGGCTCTCATCAGCATTTTTAAAAGAACTCTTGCTCCAATAATCTGGGAAGCGCTCATGATTTACGTATTTTTATTATCTATTCGATTTGATATATTTATTTTTAAATAACTATTTTATTTATATTTTTTTTTCTCTCCTATATATCAATCACTTTTTTATTTCCTCGAGAAACGTGGCAGTGGGTTTGGGGGTTCAGTACCACCTCTTTTCCACGTGTCGTACATAAGTCGATTTCTGATGTAGAATCCGCAAATGGGTTTTCCGTGTACGCCTCCATAGGCATTCAGTGTTAAAATCGTGTACAGATACGGATGGTACAGAATCCGCAAACCGTTTTTTGATGCTGGTCCAGAATCCGCAACACGTTTTTTGCTCACGATTTTAACACTGAATCCTATGGGGAAACCCATTTGCGAATTCTAGACCAGACAATCGACCTCATTTTTTCTTAAAATTTCATACATTTTTTCACTCTTGAGCGATGTCTATATAGAATCCAGTGGTTCAGAATCCGCTTGCGAATTCTGAACCACCCTAAAAACGACATTTTCGTGTACTTGTACACGATTTTAACACTAAATCCTATGGAGGTGTACATCGATGTACGTGTACATGTACAAAATCGTGTACAAATGGTCGTGAATCCGCATTTTTTACCTACTAACGTCTAACATTCAAGGCAGTTTAAATATTTTCACTGATTAGATTCGATTCCAAACCATCTTGAGTATTCTAAAAAATTGAATCCCAAAGTTTTTTATTTCATACATTTCTTTATTGGCGACTGTCTGTAGATGACAACTCCTCCTGCAGTTTTCCGAGACAGTTCATAGATTAACTAGAAAATTCCTAAAATCGTCATTTGAAGCGATTGCCTAGTTTCCACATGTATCATACCCTTTAGTAGGACAAGGCTTCATCAGCAATGCCAAAGCATTTTCTTCTTCTGTCTTAGTGATAGTATAGCATCGTCGCTAAGGTAAATGCGGAGTAAGTTGTCACGCACTGTAATGTAAAGAACAGAAAATGCCAAAACTCTTTTTGGTATTGACTTTTTCAAAGTGATAGTGTCGAGTAATTTACATATCAATGTGTCAGAACCATGTCCTATACGGTTCTAATTTTAATGAAATAGTATGATTTACATCAGATCGAAATTTATACACGGAATACCTTTTGTTGTCATAAAAATAAATGATCTAACCTTTCAGAAACAAGTGCCAGGCAACTCTATGTTTACATGGGGTTAGAGAGGACGAACTAGTCTATCCGGTGCTGATATTGGTCCTGTCTTAACGTGTGTGATAGAGAGTACGTACTAGTCTAACCGGTACTCATATTCGTACTGGGTTCACGTGGGAGATAGACAGTACGTACTAGTGTAATCAGTACTCATATTGGTGCTGGATTAACGTGGGATATAGACAGTACACACTAGTCTAACCTGTGCTAATATTGATACTGGGTTAACGCGGGAGATAGACGGTACGAACTACTCTATCCTGTGCTAATATTGATACTGGGTTAACGTGGGAGATAGACAGTATGGCGTACTCTAACTGGTACTCATATTGGTACTGGGTGGACGTGGGAGATAGACAGTACGAACTAGGCTAACTGGTACTCATATTGGTACTGGGTTAACGTGGGAGATATACAGTACAAACTAGTCCATCCGGTACTCATATTGGTACTGGGTTCACGTGGGAGATAGACAGTACGTACTAGTGTAATCAGTACTCATATTGGTGCTGGATTAACGTGGGATATAGACAGTACACACTAGTCTAACCGGTACTCGTATTGATACTGGGTTAACGTGGGTGATAGACAGTACGAACTACACTAACCTGTGCTAATATTGATACTGGGTTAACGTGGGAGATAGACGGTACGAACTACTCTAACCTGTGCTAATATTCATACTGGGTTAACGTGGGAGATAGACAGTATGGCGTACTCTAACTGGTACTCATATTGGTACTGGGTGGACGTGGGAGATAGACAGTACGAACTAGGCTAACTGGTACTCATATTGGTACTGGGTTAACGTGGGAGATATACAGTACAAACTAGTCCATCCGGTACTCATATTGGTACTGGGTTCACGTG
The DNA here is from genome assembly GCA_031216915.1 of Pictodentalium vernedei. Taxonomy (NCBI): domain Eukaryota; kingdom Metazoa; phylum Mollusca; class Scaphopoda; order Dentaliida; family Dentaliidae; genus Pictodentalium; species Pictodentalium vernedei. Next base: position 883,193,993 of record CM062297.1, on the reverse strand, counting down.
GGAGATAGACAGTACAAACTAGTCCATCCGGTACTCATATTGGTACTGGGTTAACGTGGGGGAAAGACTGTACAAACTAGTCTAATCGGTACTCATATTGGTACTGGGTTAACCTGGAAGATAGACAATACGACCTGTTACTCATATTGGTACTGGTTTAACGTTGGAGATAGAGAGTACGAAATTGTCTAACCGTCGCCCATGTTGGTATTGGGTTGACAGCACTAGTACGACAGTCGCAGTATTGTAAAAATTATAAAGTAGATTCGTTTCGAGATTTGATTGCGTTTCAAACCTTCTGTCTGATTCGATTCGAGTTGAAAGTCGTGATTCGCCGGGTCCTGTGATGTTTGGGTTGTGATGTTATATTATCACGGAACCGTCTGTCTGTTTGCCTATTGCCGGGTCCTGTGTTTTGTTAGGTTGTGTTGTGATGTTATATTATCACTGAACCGCGTGTCTGTTTGCCTATTGCCGGTGTGACAGGAATGATAGTCCGTAGGAAAATTAGTCCCTCTGGACTATTATTCCGCGGAATTATAGTCCTAGGTCTAACATTTCTACGAATAGTAGTCCGGCGGACTACTATTCCTAAAAATGTTAGACCTAGGACTATAATTCCGCGGAATAATAGTCCAGAGGTACTAACGTTCCTACGGACTATCATTCCTGTCACACCTGGTCCTGTGATTTTTGGCTTGTGATGTTATATTATCACTGAACCGCGTGTCTGTTTGCCTATTGCCGAGTCCTGTGTTTTGTTAGGTTGTGAGGTTATATTATCACTGAACCGCGTGTCTGTTTGCCTGTAACCTCCAGTAATCCCCAGTCGCAAATCGGAGTTTTCCCTTAAACACGGATCAACGTTTCCTTTACACTTGTATGTTTTGCCTTAACCAGTGGCGGCTCGACCTAAGGGCCTTAGTGGTTGAAATATAGGGGCAACGCCGTCCACCAATTAAGTGTCTATCTGCCAGCAAATCTATAAGCAACTGATGCAATGCCAATTATCTGAAGGAAAATATGTGGTATTCTGTTCAGTGATGTACACTTCCGTTAGACGCCTAAAATGAAGGATCTTGCTTCTTTTTTAACAAAATTTCAGTGCAGTCCAGTGCGTTAAGTGCCCCCGTATCACTCTTCTGATCAGGAAACACAGGCCTCCAGCCGCCTGTAGCATTAACTGAAATGCGTGCATATTTGTGTGAAGCAAAAGTTGTAAGTCCGATAGTACAATGCACAACAACCGCCTAACTTGGCAGGCGTGAGGTTCCGTGATAAATTAAACTTTAACCCTATATATGCAACACTGTCTCACCCATTTCGCCATATACTAAGACCAAACAAAACAAGAGCGAAAAATACAAGAAAAAACCCACCAAGAGCCGTTGATTCCTGTCCCCGTACACTGCCTGGGTTGTACTGTGTATTTATACCACGATTAAACTTGAAATAACTGAATGAGGTTGATATTTTTTAAAAAAAACAAATATCATCTTGAAGGTCTGATAACCTTCTTGCTTGACAATGTTGCTTTTTGTCGAAGCATTTCATTCACGCCAGAACGTCACTTAAACGCATAATCAGATTTGTTCTTACATGTCATTCTTACGCGGAATCCAGATTCCACGCGTGGTGTATCTAACACATTTCCCACTGTCTGTATTGTATCACGTAACATTGAAAGCACACATCAGTCGTAGTATAATGCATCTGTTCAGGGGTCAAATTTGCCGATCGTATGAGGTTATCGAAAATAGAGTTGATATATTTACCGCCGAATTGTATTTAATACATCGTCAAACGTATGAATTATGCTGAATTTAAATAACGTATAATGAATGATTGATTGGGTTTTGTTTCAGTTCTCAAGATTCTCTAAACCCACGTATGATTTTGTTTACAAAATCTAAGTGTCACCAAAGTAAATTATAACGGTTTCTTTTTTTAATAATATCAAAGCAATTGCGGCGTCAGACTTCTATTTACGGGAGGCCGTATGTGGGCTGGACTGAAAGCTTCATCGGAATGGAGGGGCAGAACTGTGTACTTTGGTGTTTGTTTATCTGTGTAAGAGAGATGGGGTGTGGGGGGTGGGGGGTGTAATTGGAGGTACATTTTATTTTATAGGAGGATGAAACCCCCCCGCCTCACCTCACCACACCCACACGTAGCTCAGCCACTGCAACAAACAGACAAAAAAATACAGTGCAGTAAAAAGTAAATACTGGACTATATCGTCAGTTTCTGAATCAATACTGGACTATATCGTCAGTTTCTGAATAAATGCTGGACTATGTCGTCAGTTTCTGAATCAGTTCTGGACTATATCGTCAGTTTCTCAATCAATACTGCACTATATCGTCAGTTTCTGAATCAATACTGGACTATATCGTCAGTTTCTGAATAAATGCTGGACTATGTCGTCAGTTTCTGAATCAGTTCTGGACTATATCGTCAGTTTCTGAATCAATACTGCACTATATCGTCAGTTTCTGAATCAATACTGGACTACATCGTCAGTTTCTGAATAAATGCTGGACTATGTCGTTAGTTTCTGAATCAGTTCTGGACTATATCGTCAGACTCTGAATCAATACTGCACTATATCGTCAGTTTCTGAATCAATACTGCACTATATCGTCAGTTTCTGAATCAACACTGGACTATATCCTCAACTTCTGAATCAATTCTGCACTATATCTTCAATTTCTGAACGAATAGCGGACTATATCCTCACTTTTATAATCCATCGTTCCTGCAAAGTGGGAAAACAATCCACAGTCTGCACAACCTTCACAAAACACAAACGAAACAGGGATGGGGGGGGGGGGGGGGGGGGGGTAAGTAGGTTTTGCTTAGGGTGGGGTGAAGCGGGGTGAATTTCTAATTCGAGTGGGCTACAGAGAAGGGTACAGAAAAGTTACCACTGCCAGGCGTTCCACAGAAATAAAATAAGTGAGGGTGTTTTGCAATGCGCACAGCGCGTTGCCAAGGCCCAGCACACCGAGAGGGGGTATATTTTACTTAACCACGTAAACGACTCAGCCATGGCCAGGCCCCAGTAAAAGATGCAAGTCAAATAAGAATATTCGGGACTTAAACAGAACATACGTAATACTCAATTATTATCTGTGCAGAATGTAACTCTCTCGGCGTGGATTCCTACCAAGCTATGTAAAAGGCCCCATTGCAGATTGCATAATTTTATGATTGATCAGAAAGAAGATTTTTTCTCTGAACAAACAAAAAATCATCATCACATCCGGAAATTTCCCTTTGTGATTTATCCAATATTATTTACCTTATTACTTGTAAACGCTGTGGGGGACATCATGTGGGTCCAGCTCAGGATGCGTGTTACTCGACACAAACGGGATATAAAACAATAAAATATTCAGATCGCGATAGATTCGCCTTCCTGCTCACAACAACAAAGAATGTCATCTGTGAAAAATGAAATCGGAAAAACTGTCATTTTGGTTATCTGGTTCTTGATTCTCGGCATGTAATTATAAAATAGAAAGCGTGGTGGCTCAATGGGTAGAGCATTGGCCTTCAAACCAAAAGGTCCACATTTCTATCCTGACTAACGGTAACTGCGTTCTGTCCTTACGCAAGGCACTTAATAAAGATTGCCGACATAGGGACGCGTTGGCAATATGTGCTGAGGTGTGCTGCACGTCAATGTATACTTATCTTCAACCAATGCAATGTGAATCCTGCTTGAGCGGAGTTAGTACGTTGGGGAGACGGACAGTTTCTCGCCATTGTTCGTTGGTTCTCTCCGGGTACTCCGGCTTCCTCCACCCGTAAAACTGTCCGGCACGAGGTAACCCTGGCTGTCTAGAGAGCTGTTAAAATCTAATAAATAACTGTATAGTCAAACAATCTCGAAACTTGTTCTAAATATCTCCTAACTAAATCACGATATGTTCCAATCTCTCAGGCCATCAGTCAAATTTAATTAGTAATCCGACAATGTTATGCACTTTTTGTTTACCCACTTTTTTCAAGAGTCTGATATACTGTGATTGATACAATATTCTTTCGTGCTCCAGCTACTGATATTCCAATCAATAAGTGTTTAATTCGCCTTGAAAACATCAATACAATTAGGAGAAGTAAGCAGCGCAATCATCAAACTACGGTTGGGGTGAGTCTTTAATGATCCGTCCCAGTTAACCCTTTACCTAACTTGAAAAACAGACGACTCTTGCAAACAAAATTATTGAATAACTATTTTTATTTTTTTCCCATTTCTTGCGACAAAAACATTGATTACGACCCCTCATTGGAACGAACTCGTTCCAGTGAGGGTTCTTAAGCTATGTTTTTGAAGCAAAAAATGAGAAAAAAATAATGAAAATTGAATTGGATTTTTTGTGAAATCAGCTCGCCGTTTTTTACCGTTACGTTGGGTAAAGGGTTAAGAAATAATACTAGCATTGATTCGCAGAAAATGAATAAATAATTTTGTAGATTCTATCATCTGAAATATTTCAGTTGGTCGGAAACACGAACCACAAGTTTGCTTTTCCGACCGAGGTCTATTCAAGGTCTAGACCGGTTCCACGCCACAATCGCGTCGAATTATTTACATAATTACACCGGTAACTTGAGAGATTGGGTAATGTCATAAAAGATTGGTCACATCAAATCTCGACTGAGATATACTTCTTGTGCAGATTGAAAAAAATGAATTTTTATGGTCGTTTTTTTTTACATTCAATCGTCTGGAATATTTCAGTTGGTTGGTAAATGACGCTTCGCTTTTCTGACCAACTGAGATATTTCAAACGAATGAATTTAAATATAGACGGTGTCCTATGTAAAGGAAAGACTGGTTCCATGCCATCACGCCGTCGGCTTCCGCGCAGACTTTGACAGGTGGCTTGAGAGTTTGGAACTGTTCAAGGACAAGAACACTTTGGCGATCTCAGTACCGTAAACTACAGTTTGAAAGAGGTAAATTAAAACAGCGGACTTCACTGATACGTTATTATAGTGTTCAATAGACAGACATCCAACTGTGTTTGTGGTTGTATAGATGTCTCGGTAAATTCCAAAAGCACAAAATAGTGAAAAGGAACCTTTAGCTAACGCCATTTTATTCAATCAAGGGGTACTGAAAAACATCAGATTAGAGTTTCCTGCTATCGGAAATGTAAAGTCCTGCACACTATATCAATATAGTTGCTGTATCAATATATCTCATAGCCTTCCTTGATATTCAAGTACAATCAGCCTATTGGAACCTGAAATCCTTGCAGCATTTGGATCGATTTTTAACCTCACGTTTATGATTTCTTTAGCAGAATATTACATTATCAACACACGTTGTATTCTTTATTGAGGAGTGTTGTTGATGGCTCGTCTCTTGGGACGTTCTTATCACATAATCATCATCATCACATTAATTACTACGGAACGTATAGTCACAAAATATCTAATACGGAAATGACATCAGAAGTCAAAGAGGTAACGTTAACCCTTTACCCAACGTAACGGCCAAAACCGGCCAGCGCTATTCTCAAAAATCGCCAATTAATTTTCTTTTTTTTTTCATTTTTTGTCTCAAAAACATAGGTTATGACCCCTCGTTGGAACGAGCTCGTCGAGCTCGTTCCAACGAGGGGTCATAACCTATGTTTGTGAGACACAAAATGAAAAAAATTAGTTATTCAAGAATTTTGTTTGCAAGTGTCGCCTGCTTTTTATGTTAGGTAAAGGGTTAATTATTCTCCTCCCATTGTCATTAACCCTTTACCTAACGAATCTCTCGCACACGCCCGCGTAATATGCAAACTCTGCAGTTGAAAAAATAGTATTTTTTTTTCAAAACAGTTCAACAAAACCATATCATGTGACCCCTAAACGAGGGTTCACATGATATGGTTCTGTTGATATTGTTTGAAAACAAAAATAAAAAATGATATTTAAAACAATAAATTTTGATATTGTCTGCGTTGGATGAAGGGTTAACTGTTTACTTAACACAAATAGGAGACGGAAATTTGCATAAAACATTTCCTGAATAACTATGTTATGGCATATCTTTGGACCGAGCTCGACGAGCTCGTTCCAGTTAAGTGTTCGAAGCTGCTTTGCGGGCAAAAATTAAAAAAAAATAATAATTGCCTGGTGAGTTTTTGTGAAAAGAGTTGGCCAGCCTTAGCAATTACTTTTGCTAAAATGTTAATTTACACATTGCGTGATAAAAAGAATCTCAAATTCGTCATGATTTGACATAAAATTTCGGAACCCCATTCACTAAAATTGTTTTATCAACCCCGTCCAGATTTATCCCACTAACATCCATCATGAAAAAATGATGAAAATTGTGTTATCAACCCCGTCCAGATATATCCCACTAACATCCATCATGAACATTGTTTTATCAACCCCGTCCAGATATATCCCACAAACGTCCATCATGAAAATTGTTTTATCAACCCCGTCCAGATATATCCCACTAACGTCCATCATGAAAATTGTTTTATCAACCCCGTCCAGATATATCCCACAAACGACCATCATGAAAATTGTTTTATCAACCCCGTCCAGATATATCCCACAAACGTCCATCATGATCATTGTTTTATCAACCCCGTCCAGATATATCCCACTAACATCCATCATGAAAATTGTTTTATCAACCCCGTCCAGATATATCCCACTAACGTCCATCATGAACATTGTTTTATCAACCCCGTCCAGATATATCCCACTAACATCCATGATGCTCAATCTTTTTTTATATTCCGCTCGTCTATTTTCGTGACACGAACATTGTTGTTGGATCGTAGGCGAGTTGGCTTCTGTCTGTTTAAGTAATAAATTTAGATTTATTATCGACACGAGGAATGGGGCAAACTTTGTTGTGCATAGTACTTGGATTGCAGATGAAAGCCTCACATATTGGAATTTCCACTCAATCATTCGAATGGCAATGGTCCATAGTTTGTGAAAGGTCATGTTGAACTACTAAAGTTTCAGAAATTGAACATTAGAGACAAACCTGGATGTCAAAAAGCTAAATCATTACACGAACGGCGTTTGTCTCAGGAACTTATGCCCCATTGGAACCACGGGAAGTATAGCAGTGCTTGGCTACTGTAGAAACAGTTTCTGCTTTATTGGTAAAAAAGTACCCAATAAGGTTAACCCTTTACCCAACGTAACGGCCAAAACCGGCCAGTGCTATACTCAAAAATCGCCAATTAATTTTCAAAATATTTTCATTTTTTGTCTCAAAAACATAGGTTATGAACCCTCGTTGGAACGAGCTCGTCGAGCTCGTTCCAACGAGTGGTCATAACCTATGTTTTTGAGACAAAAAATGAAAACAATTAGTTATTCAAGAATTTTTTTTGCAAGTGTCGTCTGCTTTTCATGTTAGGTAAAGGGTTAAAGAAAATTAACCTTTTGATTCTCAGGCAAAGGCGCATTCGTTTTTTCGGCCCGCGTTCGTCATATTTATTTCGGAGGCAAAATTTAAAATGTACAAAACCATCATAAGGTGTGATTTTAGCGGTATCACATCGCGATTTGTGATGTAATATGTCGTATACATTGATACGATATTGTTATTTTCTTCGCGACATGTGACACGATTCTCATATATGTACAAAATATATATTCATTTAAATGGTTGAGGGCTAGATTAGTTTTGATGTGCTGAATTTGTTTATCACAAATGTTTTATTACAAATTATTGGAGAGTGCTAGTAAGCGTTATAGAACAAATGTGTATAAACAAACTATTATTTAGGTTTGACTGAATACGAAACATGGGTAAGGCAGGCCTGGCATTCTGAAAAATGCAGGAGGGCAAAAAATCGCTCTCCTCAATCAGCTTAGGGGAGCAATTAGCTTTACACAGCATTTTAAGTATCCAGTTGAACGAACTCATTGAAACTGAAACCAACAGACTACATCAGTGATTTTATTAACTTTACCAAGGTAAAGCGAAATCTCTTAGACATCTAGATGTCTCACTCAACAACCGAACACACACTTGACAAGACCTGTGTGTGTACCCAGGCCTGTTGTCCAAGAAAGTCATACGCCTACCACTACCACCTTCAACCCCCCAAGGGGTCTGCTTGAATCTACAGTCACATCCTGGTGCAAGTGCTTCAAGTGACAGGGTAGTAGTAATGGTAGTATATTATAGTGTCAATATTCCTTGAATAATTACCCCTCAAACTGTGATGTCAGTTGTTGAACTTGAAACTGACAGAAAAAAAAAATATTGCTGTGACCCATTTTGCTTCAAATGATTGCAACTGTGTTTGGGTATGGTTGCAGCCATTACCTTTTACCACTAAACCACTTTCAAAATGAAATTACGTGATGTTATGTGACTTCGAAGTTAAATTACATTTTTGCTTTACAACAAAAAATTAATGTGAGCATAATACATGTAATCTCGATCATCCCAGACCAAAATATTTAGGAGGGCAATTTTTCGCTCTCCTTAATTCTTTCAGGAGGGCAGTAAGGAGAGCTAAAAAATCGCTCTCCTGAAATTTCCAAGCCTGGTAAGGACAATGTTAGCTTTTGCACTGGTTTCCTCATTGTTTTGAAAGGCCTGATTGTGTTTTCTTACACTCACTCAGACAGTTATAAAACTTCTTACTTTATTAGTTTTTTTTATCTCCATTTTAGTTGTTCTATATTGAGTTTGTGTTGTATTATCACTGTTACATAAAAAAAACATCAGTGAAACCAACATGGTAGCTCTATTTTTTAATTTTGGGCTCTCACAACTGGATTTTAGGCATCGTTGACTATTCCATCAGGAATAATAAAAAATAAAAAACGCACACCCCACCCTCTCATTCGTTTACCAAACTATTGCCTGGGAATCAATTACTTAATTTTGTTTGACCTAACCAATGAATAGGACAACCACCATCTATCATACGGGATTGTGATAACATGAGTGCTATTATTATTGTTCAGCTCGAGATCGGGTCGTAAATGATTTATAATCCAGAGGGTCGAAAGTTCCTGAACGAAATTTTGCGAAATCTGTATTTTTTCCCGACGAGCCAGAGATTGAAAAACGTTGGCTCGCAGTGAACGGCAAATCTTCAATTAATATTACACGAGGGGATACTGGCTAAGGTCCTAAAATTTAAATAGTGTTCCGTCATCTGACATGGCTCAAAAGTTTCATCATTGAAAAAGATCTGCAGGTAAATTAGCTCCTCTAACTTTTCTAAAGTTGTCAGTAAATTTAACACTAAGGGTATAGGAATCTCATAAATTGAAATTTCGAAATGTTTGGGAAGTTGTGTCAACCATGTGCGCATTATTTCACAGCATTTCCCCGCAGAGTAATATAAAATACAAAAGCTGGCTTGTTACATTTTTTCCCAGTCAGTTTGAACGGTGCAATGTAAGTCTCGGTTTAAACCCACTGAAAAATAAGAAAACAGTTGTGTTACCATATTTTGATGTTCTGTCTAGTTCTGTCCACCTTTTTTCTGTTCATTTTATCATCAATGTGCGCATTGTAAGATATAAAACAGACACTATCCTTTCTATTAATATGAAAGTCTACAGTTAAAACTAGAAGTCCTGTCACGAATAGTGCGCTTATCTAGGCACAATTGCGCGTTGGAATTGCGCGCAATTGCCATATCAAATGGCATCCAAAGCACGGCAGGTTCTCTTGGTCACTCTTAGAAAACACATGCAATGTTTCTGCCAATGGACCTCCGGGTTACCCGCAGGTCCATTGGCTGAAACATTGCTTGTGCACAGGCCATACGTACATAATTTGATAGCTTTACTTGGGCCTTAACGCGTACATTAACGCGCAGATCAACGTGCTATTTGTGCGCATTTCATGACAGGACTTCTAGTTTTAACTGTAGATGCTACTCTTATAAGCCCAAATTGGGACTTCGCCGTAAAACTGTTCCAACTGATAGACTCTTCATGCTACTTCTATTGGGTAGTTGATAAAAACAACCTAAGAATATACAGTTAAAATTAAAAGTCCTGTCACGAACTGAGCGCGTATCTAGGCTTAATTGCGCGTAGGAATTGCGCTTAATTGCGATATCGAATGCCACCCAAAGCACGGCCGGTTCTCCGGGTTACCCGCAGTTCCATTGGCTGAAACATTGCTTGTGCACAGGCCATACGTACAGAATTTGATAGCTTTACTTGGGCCTTAACGCGTACATTAACGCGCATATCAACGTGCTATTTGTGCGCATTTCATGACAGGACTTCTAGTTTTAACTGTAGTCTAATATGAGGTAAGATTTGTAATGTTTTTCCTGGAAAGAATAGAAATTGTAATTTCCTATAAAACAAACACATTTCCGTTAAACAAAGAGCCAAAGTGGCCATTGTACTTAGTTGTTTCTAATTAGCTTGGTCATAAAGAAGCCTAGTTTCCATTTGTAACTTTTAATAAACGAGAACAACAGACAGCTCTGAGAGCGTGAATGGAATAAAAATAAATGAAATGATATACAGTTAAAACTAGAAGTCCTGTCATGAAATGCGCACAAATTGCACGTCGATCTGCGCGTTAATCTACGCGTTATGACAATAGTAAGGCTATCAAAGTCTGTGCATATGGCCTGTACACAAGCAATGTTTCAGCAAATGGACCTCCGTGTAACCCGGAGAACCGGCCGTGCTTTGAGTGGCATTCGATATCGCAATTACGCGCAATTCCTACGCGCAATTAAGCCTAGATACGCGCTCAGTTCGTGACAGGACTTTTAGTTTTAACTGTATATTCTTAGGTTGTTTTTATCAACTACCCAATAGAAGTAGCATGAAGAGTCTATCAGTTGGAACAGTTTTACGGCGAAGTCCCAATTTGGGCTTATAAGAGTAGCATCTACAGTTAAAACTAGAAGTCCTGTCATGAAATGCGCACAAATAGCACGTTGATCTGCGCGTTAATGTACGCGTTATGGTCATGGTAAAGCTATCAAATTCTGTACATATGGCCTGTGCACAAGCAAGGTTTCAGCCAATGGACCCGGAGGTCCATTGGCAGAAACATTGCATGTGTTTGCCATGAGTAACCAGGAGAACCTGCCGTGATTTGGATGCCATTCGATATGGCAATTGCGCGCAATTACAACGCGCAATTAAGCCTAGATGAGCGCACTATTCGTGACAGGACTTCTAGTTTTAACTGTAGTGTTGTAGGACTGAGTGGATTGTGTTCCTTTTTATAAGAGTATCTTTGCTGAATTGGAGTCTCCGAGAATTCTTGTTTTCTACCTATTGCATGCTGTATTCTACATACTCTAACCCTAGCAGTTTATCTTGTCCTAGCTACTCTTGGCTGCCCTTTGTTACATCTCTGTCCTCGTCCAAGTCTTAAAATCACCAGTCGGATTGCTTGATTAATCTGTACCTAACCATACCGAGTTATCTCTCTTGTGTATAACAACTATCATTCTCAAACTCTCTTTCGTTGCGTTCCTTACTCAAGCCCAGGTTGAGGACCCTCTCATTTTGGAACTTCACGATAAGTTGACTACTCTCATGTCTGAGCAATATGATATCGTGTTCTGCTGGTTACCTGGACATGTTGGTATTTCCGGTAACACCAGTGCAGACCGTGCAGAAATACAAGATGTAACCAAGCCTCTCACTGATTTTAAAATTAATTTCAGTGATTATAAGCCACATATCAGTAAGTACATCAAATCTGTGTGGCAGGCGGGATGGGATGGAGCGACAAATAACAAGATCCATCGCTTCCAACCAAGTAGTTTTGAATACTACTCGTCTAGTTGCCTTTGTAGAAATGATCATGTAATACTGTCACGGTGTCATATTGGTCATACAAGATTTACGCATTCCTTTTTGTTAGAGGATGGTGTGCGACGAGCGTGTTTTCCTTGCCAACAGGCGTTGGCAGTGAAAATCATTCTTTTACATTCCACTGCTTTTAATCATGCCTGAGGACAGTATTTTACTATAGGATCTCGAAAAGATTTGTTTTCTTATACGAGCTCTCATAAACTTCTCTCATTTTAAAAATAATCAACCTTTTTCGTAAATTTTAAAATTGTTTCTAATTTTAACCTGAGAGGTCCCCAAAAAGCGGGTGAAACGGTAAAATAATTGAAGGAAGAAGAAGAAGAAGAAGAAGCAGAACACGAAGAAGAAATACGAAAAGAAGAAGAAGAAGAAGAAGAAGAAGAAGAAGAAGAAGAAGAACAAGAAGAAGAAGAAGAAGAAATACGAAAGGAAAACTGAAAAAATAGAAGAAAAATGAAGACGGCCTGATATGGGACCATTTCGTGTAGGTCTGTGGATCACGTCGTTCGAACGCCAATATCCACATTTTCAGTCCGATGCCGATTGGATTCGCAGCGGCAACTTCAGTTGCGTACGCAACTACATAACTGTGCCGATGTCAATGCGTTCCTATATTAATTTTCTCTCCGACACATGCATGTGGTAGCAATAAAGCATCGGACCCTAGGACCCTAGATTCGTTGCCGCAACCGCTTTTCTTGTGTATAAATGACTAGATTTAAGCCAGAGAGAGACCTCAGAACCATTAAAATTAAGCATTTTCCTCTGTGGAGGTTAACAGGACAGACCCCCCACCCCACAATAGAGAAGATGCTCCCACTCGACCTCTCCCTCAGCACCGGCTTGAGCGCCCTCGGGACATGCCTATGGTGTATCGTGCTGGGACCCCAAACCCAGTTAGAAATCTAACTGATCACACCCGCCTCTCATTAACCCCCACCCACAACTACATCCCTGTCAGTGGTGTCAAGTGTCAAGTGAAATTTTCAACATCCTACTATATACCATTGTTTAGGTACTATAACTTTCATCAGTAACACCACCAAAAATAAGTAAGTTGTATCACGTGTTCTACATGTGACATGAGAAACTTACAAAAATTGAAACTTACTCCTTTGTAATTCAAAACAAGTTATTCATTTATTGGGAATTAATGACACTTTTGACCCCCAGGATCACCTCATATCGGAAGAACGCTAGTAAAGGGGGTGTTTTGTACTATGGTACTATTTGCTTCCATAGGGGTATAACATTACAAAATGGATAGTATTAAAGAACACAAAATTGATTCCTGTAACGGGAGTTCGCGAAAATCAGAACTGAAAATTTTGTGTATGTTATAACCAATAAATCAGATAAAGGCACTACTTCACTAAATAAATAACCAAAAAATCAGATAAAGCGACTGTCACTTCACTACCCATACTACTACTTCACTGAATAAATAACCAATAAATCAGATAAAGCCACTGTCACTTCCCAACCCATACTACCAATAAATCAGTTGAAGCCACTGTCACTTCCCTAACCATACTAATACTTCATTAAATAAATCACCAATACATCAAATAAAGCCACTGCCACTTCATTACCCATACCACTACTACACTGTATAAATAATCAATAACTCAGATAAAGCCACTGTCACTTCACTACCGGACCCTAGGACCCTAGATTCGTTTCATAATATTACTTCAGTGAATAAATAACCAATAAATCAGATAAAGCCACTGCCACTTCACAGCCCATACTACTACTTCACTGTATAAATAACCAATAAATCTGATAAAGCCACTGTCACTTCCCCACCCATACTACTACTTCACTGAATAAATAACCAATAAATCAGATAAAGCCACTGTCACTTCACTACCCATACTACTACTTCACTGTATAAATAACAAATAAATCAGATAAAGCCACTGTCACTTCACTACATATACTACTACTTCACTGTATAAATAACCAATAAATCAGATAAAGCCACTGTCACTTTTCTACCCATACTACTACTTCACTGTATAAATAACCAATAAATCAGATAAAGCCACTGTCACCTTACTACTCATACTACTACTTCACTGTATAAATAACCAATAAATCAGATAAAGCCACTGTCACTTCACTACCCATACTACTACTTCACTGAATAAATAACCAAAAAATCAGATAAAGCCACTGTCACTTCACTACCCATGCTACTACTTCACTGTATAAATAACCAATAAATCAGATAAAGCCACTGTCACTTTACTACCCATACTACTACTTCACTGAACAAATAACCAATAAATCAAATAAAGCCACTGTCACTTCACTACTCAAACTACTACTTCACTGTATAAATAACCAATAAATCAGATAAAGCCACTGTCACTTCACTACTCATACTACTACTTCACTGTATAAATAACCAATAAATCAGATAAAGCCGCTGTCACTTCACTACCCATACTTCTACTTCACTGTATAAATAACCAATAAATCAGATAAAGCCACTGTCACTTTTCTACCCATACTACTACTTCACTGTATAAATAACCAATAAATCAGATAAAGCCACTGTCACTTCACTACCCATACTACTACTTCCCTGTATAAATAACCAAAAAATCAGATAAAGCCACTGTCACTTCACTACCCATACTACTACTTCACTGTATAAATAACCAATAAATCAGATAAAGCCACTGTCACTTCATTACCCATACTACTACTTCACTGTATAAATAACCAATAAATCAAATAAAGCCACTGCCACTTCACTATCCATACTACTACTTCCCTGTATAAATAACAAATAAATCAGATAAAGCCACTGTCACTTCACTACCCATACTACTACTTCACGGTATAAATGACCAATAAATCAGATAAAGCCACTGTCACTTCACTACCCATACTACTACTTCACTGTAGAAATAACCAATAAATCAGATAAAGCCACTGTCATTTTACTACTCATACTACTACTTCACTGTATAAATAACCAATAAATCAGATAAAGCCACTGTCACTTCACTACCCATACTACTACTTCACTGTATAAATAACGAATAAATCAAATAAAGCCACTATCACTTCACTACCCATACTACTACTTCACTGCTTAAATAATCAATAACTCAGATAAATCCACTGTCACTTCACTACCCATACTACTACTTCACTGTATAAATAAACAATAAATCAGATAAAGCCACTGTCACTTCACTACCCATACTACTACTTCACTGTATAAATAACTAATAAATCAAATAAAGCCACTGTCAGTTCACTACCCATACTACTACTTCACTGTATAAATAACCAATAAATCAGATAAAGCCACTGTCACTTTTCTACCCATACTACTACTTCACTGTATAAATAACCAATAAATCAGATAAAGCCACTGTCACTTCACTACCCATACTACTACTTCCCTGTATAAATAACCAATAAATCAGATAAAGCCACTGTCACTTCACTACCCATACTACTACTTCACTGTATAAATAACAAATAAATCAGATAAAGCCACTGTCACTTCACTACATATACTACTACTTCACTGTATAAATAACCAATAAATCAGATAAAGCCACTGTCACTTTTCTACCCATACTACTACTTCACTGTATAAATAACCAATAAATCAGATAAAGCCACTGTCACTTTACTACTCATACTACTACTTCACTGTATAAATAACCAATAAATCAGATAAAGCCACTGTCACTTTACTACCCATACTACTACTTCACTGTATAAATAACCAATAAATCAGATAAAGCCACTGTCACTTCACTACCCATACTACTACTTCATAAATAAATAAACAATAAATCAGATAAAGCCACTGTCACTTCACTACCCATGCTACTACTTCACTGTATAAATAACCAATAAATCAGATAAAGCCACTGTCACTTTACTACCCATACTACTACTTCCCTGTATAAATAACCAATAAATCAGATAAAGCCACTGTCACTTCACTACCCATACTACTACTTCACTGTATAAATAACCAATAAATCAGATAAAGCCACTGTCACTTCACTACCCATACTACTACTTCACTGTATAAATAACTAATAAATCAAATAAAGCCACTGTCACTTCACTACCCATACTACTACTTCACTGTATAAATAACTAATAAATCAAATAAAGCCACTGTCACTTCACTACCCATACTAGTACTTCACTGTATAAATAACCAATAAATCAGATAAAGCCACTGTCACTTTTCTACCCGTACTACTACTTCACTGTACAAATAACCAATAAATCAGATAAAGCCACTGTCACTTTACTACTCATACTACTACTTCACTGTATAAATAACCAATAAATCAGATAAAGCCACTGTCACTTCACTACCCATACTACTACTTCACTGTATAAATAACTAATAAATCAAATAAAGCCACTGTCACTTCACTACCCATACTACTACTTCACTGTATAAATAACGAATAAATCAAATAAAGCCACTGTCACTTCACTACCCATACTACTACTTCACTGTATAAATAATCAATAACTCAGATAAAGCCACTGTCACTTTTCTACCCATACTACTACTTCACTGTATAAATAACCAATAAATCAGATAAAGCCACGGTCACTTCACTACCCATACTACTACTTTCCTGTATAAATAACCAATATATCAGATAAAGCCACTGTCACTTCACTACCCATACTACTACTTCACTGTAGAAATAACCAATAAATCAGATAAAGACACTGTCACTTCACTACCCATACTACTACTTCACTGTATAAATAACTAATAAATCAAATAAAGCCACTGTCACTTCACTACCCATACTACTACTTCACTGTATAAATAACTAATAAATCAAATAAAGCCACTGTCACTTCACTACCCATACTACTACTTCACTGCTTAAATAATCAATAACTCAGATAAATCCACTGTCACTTCACTACCCATACTACTACTTCACTGTATAAATAACCAATAAATCAGATAAAGCCACTGTCACTTCACTACCCATACTACTACTTCACTGTATAAATAACTAATAAATCAAATAAAGCCACTGTCACTTCACTACCCATACTACTACTTCACTGTATAAATAACCAATAAATCAGATAAAGCCACTGTCACTTTTCTACCCATACTACTACTTCACTGTATAAATAACCAATAAATCAGATAAAGCCACTGTCACTTCACTACCCATACTACTACTTCACTGTATAAATAACTAATAAATCAAATAAAGCCACTGTCACTTCACTACCCATACTACTACTTCACTGTATAAATAACTAATAAATCAAATAAAGCCACTGTCACTTCACTACCCATACTACTACTTCACTGTATAAATAACCAATAAATCAGATAAAGCCACTGTCACTTTTATACCCATACTACTACTTCACTGTATAAATAACCAATAAATCAGATAAAGCCACTGTCACTTCACTACCCATACTACTACTTCACTGTATAAATAACTAATAAATCAAATAAAGCCACTGTCACTTCACTACCCATACTACTACTTCACTGTATAAGTAACCAATAAATCAGATAAAGCCACTGTCACTTCACTACCCATACTACTACTTCACTGTATAAATAACTAATAAATCAAATAAAGCCACTGTCACTTCACTACCCATACTACTACTTCACTGTATAAATAGCCAATAAATCAGATAAAGCCACTGTCACTTTTCTACCCATACTACTACTTCACTGTATAAATAACCAATAAATCAGATAAAGCCACTGTCACTTCACTACCCATACTACTACTTTCCTGTATAAATAACCAATATATCAGATAAAGCCACTGTCACTTCACTACTCATACTACTACTTCACTGTAGAAATAACCAATAAATCAGATAAAGCCACTGTCACTTCACTACCCATACTACTACTTCACTGTATAAATAACTAATAAATCAAATAAAGCCACTGTCACTTCACTACCCATACTACTACTTCACTGCATAAATAACTAATAAATCAAATAAAGCCACTGTCACTTCACTACCCATACTACTACTTCACTGCTTAAATAATCAATAACTCAGATAAATCCACTGTCACTTCACTACCCATACTACTACTTCACTGTATAAATAACCAATAAATCAGATAAAGCCACTGTCACTTCACTACCCATACTACTACTTCACTGTATAAATAACTAATAAATCAAATAAAGCCACTGTCACTTCACTACCCATACTACTACTTCACTGTATAAATAACCAATAAATCAGATAAAGCCACTGTCACTTTTCTACACATACTACTACTTCACTGTATAAATAACCAATAAATCAGATAAAGCCACTGTCACTTCACTACCCATACTACTACTTCCCTGTATAAATAACCAATAAATCAGATAAAGCCACTGTCACTTCACTACCCATACTACTACTTCACTGTATAAATAACAAATAAATCAGATAAAGCCACTGTCACTTCACTACATATACTACTACTTCACTGTATAAATAACCAATAAATCAGATAAAGCCACTGTCATTTTTCTACCCATTCTACTACTTCACTGTATAAATAACCAATAAATCAGATAAAGCCACTGTCACTTTACTACTCATACTACTACTTCACGGTATAAATAACCAATAAATCAGATAAAGCCACTGTCACTTCACTACCCATACTACTACTTCACTGAATAAATAACCAATAAATCAGATAAAGCCACTGTCACTTCACTACCCATGCTACTACTTCACTGTATAAATAACCAATAAATCAGATAAAGCCACTGTCACTTTACTACCCATACTACTACTTCACTGAACAAATAACCAATAAATCAAATAAAGCCACTGTCACTTCACTACTCATACTACTACTTCACTGTATAAATAACCAATAAATCAGATAAAGCCACTGTCACTTCACTACTCATACTACTACTTCACTGTATAAATAACCAATAAATCAGATAATGCCGCTGTCACTTCACTACCCATACTACTACTTCACTGTATAAATAACCAATAAGTCAGATAAAGCCACTGTCACGTTTCTACCCATACTACTACTTCACTGTATAAATAACCAATAAATCAGATAAAGCCGCTGTCACTTCACTACCCATACTACTACTTCACTGTATAAATAACCAATAAATCAGATAAAGCCACTGTCACTTTTCTACCCATACTACTACTTCACTGTATAAATAACCAATAAATCAGATAAAGCCACTGTCACTTCACTACCCATACTACTACTTCACTGTATAAATAACCAATAGATCAGATAAAGCCAATGTCACTTCATTACCCATACTACTACTTCACTGTATAAATAACCAATAAATCAAATAAAGCCACTGTCACTTCACAATCCATACTACTACTTCCCTGTATAAATAACCAATAAATCAGATAAAGCCACTGTCACTTCACTACCCATACTACTACTTCACTGTATAAATAACCAATAAATCAGATAAAGTCACTGTCACTTCACTACCCATACTACTACTCCACTGTATAAATAACCAATAAATCAGATAAAGCCACTGTCACTTCACTACCCATACTACTACTTCACTGTATAAATAACCAATAAATCAGATAAAGCCACTGTCACTTCACTACCCATACTACTACTTCACTGTATAAATAATTAATAAATCAAATAAAGCCACTGTCACTTCACTACCCATACTACTACTTCACTGTATAAATAACAAATAAAACAGATAAAGCCACTGTCACTTTTCTACCCATACTACTACTTCACTGTATAAATAACCAATAAATCAGATAAAGCCACTGTCACTTCACTACCCATACTACTACTTCACTGTATAAATGACCAATAAATCAGATAAAGCCACTGTCACTTCACTACCCATACTACTACTTCACTGTATAAATAACTAATAAATCAAATAAAGCCACTGTCACTTCACTACCCATACTACTACTTCACTGTATAAATAACAAATAAAACAGATAAAGCCACTGTCACTTTTCTACCCATACTACTACTTCACTGTATAAATAACCAATAAATCAGATAAAGCCACTGTCACTTCACTACCCATACTACTACTCCCCTGTATAAATAACCAATAAATCAGATAAAGCAACTGTCACTTCACTACCCATACTACTACTTCACTGTATAAATAACAAATAAAACAGATAAAGCCACTGTCACTTTTCTACCCATACTACTACTTCACTGTATAAATAACCAATAAATCAGATAAAGCCACTGTCACTTCACTACCCATACTACTACTTCATAAATAAATAAACAATAAATCAGATAAAGCCACTGTCACTTCACTACCCATGCTACTACTTCACTGTATAAATAACCAATAAATCAGATAAAGCCACTGTCACTTTACTACCCATACTACTACTTCCCTGTATAAATAACCAATAAATCAGATAAAGCCACTGTCACTTCACTACCCATACTACTACTTCACTGTATAAATAACCAATAAATCAGATAAAGCCACTGTCACTTCACTACCCATACTACTACTTCACTGTATAAATAACTAATAAATCAAATAAAGCCACTGTCACTTCACTACCCATACTACTACTTCACTGTATAAATAACTAATAAATCAAATAAAGCCACTGTCACTTCACTACCCATACTAGTACTTCACTGTATTAATAACCAATAAATCAGATAAAGCCACTGTCACTTTTCTACCCGTACTACTACTTCACTGTACAAATAACCAATAAATCAGATAAAGCCACTGTCACTTTACTACTCATACTACTACTTCACTGTATAAATAACCAATAAATCAGATAAAGCCACTGTCACTTCACTACCCATACTACTACTTCACTGTATAAATAACTAATAAATCAAATAAAGCCACTGTCACTTCACTACCCATACTACTACTTCACTGTATAAATAACGAATAAATCAAATAAAGCCACTGTCACTTCACTACCCATACTACTACTTCACTGTATAAATAATCAATAACTCAGATAAAGCCACTGTCACTTTTCTACCCATACTACTACTTCACTGTATAAATAACCAATAAATCAGATAAAGCCACGGTCACTTCACTACCCATACTACTACTTTCCTGTATAAATAACCAATATATCAGATAAAGCCACTGTCACTTCACTACCCATACTACTACTTCACTGTAGAAATAACCAATAAATCAGATAAAGACACTGTCACTTCACTACCCATACTACTACTTCACTGTATAAATAACTAATAAATCAAATAAAGCCACTGTCACTTCACTACCCATACTACTACTTCACTGTATAAATAACTAATAAATCAAATAAAGCCACTGTCACTTCACTACCCATACTACTACTTCACTGCTTAAATAATCAATAACTCAGATAAATCCACTGTCACTTCACTACCCATACTACTACTTCACTGTATAAATAACCAATAAATCAGATAAAGCCACTGTCACTTCACTACCCATACTACTACTTCACTGTATAAATAACTAATAAATCAAATAAAGCCACTGTCACTTCACTACCCATACTACTACTTCACTGTATAAATAACCAATAAATCAGATAAAGCCACTGTCACTTTTCTACCCATACTACTACTTCACTGTATAAATAACCAATAAATCAGATAAAGCCACTGTCACTTCACTACCCATACTACTACTTCACTGTATAAATAACTAATAAATCAAATAAAGCCACTGTCACTTCACTACCCATACTACTACTTCACTGTATAAATAACTAATAAATCAAATAAAGCCACTGTCACTTCACTACCCATACTACTACTTCACTGTATAAATAACCAATAAATCAGATAAAGCCACTGTCACTTTTATACCCATACTACTACTTCACTGTATAAATAACCAATAAATCAGATAAAGCCACTGTCACTTCACTACCCATACTACTACTTCACTGTATAAATAACTAATAAATCAAATAAAGCCACTGTCACTTCACTACCCATACTACTACTTCACTGTATAAGTAACCAATAAATCAGATAAAGCCACTGTCACTTCACTACCCATACTACTACTTCACTGTATAAATAACTAATAAATCAAATAAAGCCACTGTCACTTCACTACCCATACTACTACTTCACTGTATAAATAGCCAATAAATCAGATAAAGCCACTGTCACTTTTCTACCCATACTACTACTTCACTGTATAAATAACCAATAAATCAGATAAAGCCACTGTCACTTCACTACCCATACTACTACTTTCCTGTATAAATAACCAATATATCAGATAAAGCCACTGTCACTTCACTACTCATACTACTACTTCACTGTAGAAATAACCAATAAATCAGATAAAGCCACTGTCACTTCACTACCCATACTACTACTTCACTGTATAAATAACTAATAAATCAAATAAAGCCACTGTCACTTCACTACCCATACTACTACTTCACTGCATAAATAACTAATAAATCAAATAAAGCCACTGTCACTTCACTACCCATACTACTACTTCACTGCTTAAATAATCAATAACTCAGATAAATCCACTGTCACTTCACTACCCATACTACTACTTCACTGTATAAATAACCAATAAATCAGATAAAGCCACTGTCACTTCACTACCCATACTACTACTTCACTGTATAAATAACTAATAAATCAAATAAAGCCACTGTCACTTCACTACCCATACTACTACTTCACTGTATAAATAACCAATAAATCAGATAAAGCCACTGTCACTTTTCTACACATACTACTACTTCACTGTATAAATAACCAATAAATCAGATAAAGCCACTGTCACTTCACTACCCATACTACTACTTCCCTGTATAAATAACCAATAAATCAGATAAAGCCACTGTCACTTCACTACCCATACTACTACTTCACTGTATAAATAACAAATAAATCAGATAAAGCCACTGTCACTTCACTACATATACTACTACTTCACTGTATAAATAACCAATAAATCAGATAAAGCCACTGTCATTTTTCTACCCATTCTACTACTTCACTGTATAAATAACCAATAAATCAGATAAAGCCACTGTCACTTTACTACTCATACTACTACTTCACGGTATAAATAACCAATAAATCAGATAAAGCCACTGTCACTTCACTACCCATACTACTACTTCACTGAATAAATAACCAATAAATCAGATAAAGCCACTGTCACTTCACTACCCATGCTACTACTTCACTGTATAAATAACCAATAAATCAGATAAAGCCACTGTCACTTTACTACCCATACTACTACTTTCCTGTATAAATAACCAATATATCAGATAAAGCCACTGTCACTTCACTACTCATACTACTACTTCACTGTAGAAATAACCAATAAATCAGATAAAGCCACTGTCACTTCACTACCCATACTACTACTTCACTGTATAAATAACTAATAAATCAAATAAAGCCACTGTCACTTCACTACCCATACTACTACTTCACTGCATAAATAACTAATAAATCAAATAAAGCCACTGTCACTTCACTACCCATACTACTACTTCACTGCTTAAATAATCAATAACTCAGATAAATCCACTGTCACTTCACTACCCATACTACTACTTCACTGTATAAATAACCAATAAATCAGATAAAGCCACTGTCACTTCACTACCCATACTACTACTTCACTGTATAAATAACTAATAAATCAAATAAAGCCACTGTCACTTCACTACCCATACTACTACTTCACTGTATAAATAACCAATAAATCAGATAAAGCCACTGTCACTTTTCTACACATACTACTACTTCACTGTATAAATAACCAATAAATCAGATAAAGCCACTGTCACTTCACTACCCATACTACTACTTCCCTGTATAAATAACCAATAAATCAGATAAAGCCACTGTCACTTCACTACCCATACTACTACTTCACTGTATAAATAACAAATAAATCAGATAAAGCCACTGTCACTTCACTACATATACTACTACTTCACTGTATAAATAACCAATAAATCAGATAAAGCCACTGTCATTTTTCTACCCATTCTACTACTTCACTGTATAAATAACCAATAAATCAGATAAAGCCACTGTCACTTTACTACTCATACTACTACTTCACGGTATAAATAACCAATAAATCAGATAAAGCCACTGTCACTTCACTACCCATACTACTACTTCACTGAATAAATAACCAATAAATCAGATAAAGCCACTGTCACTTCACTACCCATGCTACTACTTCACTGTATAAATAACCAATAAATCAGATAAAGCCACTGTCACTTTACTACCCATACTACTACTTCACTGAACAAATAACCAATAAATCAAATAAAGCCACTGTCACTTCACTACTCATACTACTACTTCACTGTATAAATAACCAATAAATCAGATAAAGCCACTGTCACTTCACTACTCATACTACTACTTCACTGTATAAATAACCAATAAATCAGATAATGCCGCTGTCACTTCACTACCCATACTACTACTTCACTGTATAAATAACCAATAAGTCAGATAAAGCCACTGTCACGTTTCTACCCATACTACTACTTCACTGTATAAATAACCAATAAATCAGATAAAGCCGCTGTCACTTCACTACCCATACTACTACTTCACTGTATAAATAACCAATAAATCAGATAAAGCCACTGTCACTTTTCTACCCATACTACTACTTCACTGTATAAATAACCAATAAATCAGATAAAGCCACTGTCACTTCACTACCCATACTACTACTTCACTGTATAAATAACCAATAGATCAGATAAAGCCAATGTCACTTCATTACCCATACTACTACTTCACTGTATAAATAACCAATAAATCAAATAAAGCCACTGTCACTTCACAATCCATACTACTACTTCCCTGTATAAATAACCAATAAATCAGATAAAGCCACTGTCACTTCACTACCCATACTACTACTTCACTGTATAAATAACCAATAAATCAGATAAAGTCACTGTCACTTCACTACCCATACTACTACTCCACTGTATAAATAACCAATAAATCAGATAAAGCCACTGTCACTTCACTACCCATACTACTACTTCACTGTATAAATAACCAATAAATCAGATAAAGCCACTGTCACTTCACTACCCATACTACTACTTCACTGTATAAATAATTAATAAATCAAATAAAGCCACTGTCACTTCACTACCCATACTACTACTTCACTGTATAAATAACAAATAAAACAGATAAAGCCACTGTCACTTTTCTACCCATACTACTACTTCACTGTATAAATAACCAATAAATCAGATAAAGCCACTGTCACTTCACTACCCATACTACTACTTCACTGTATAAATGACCAATAAATCAGATAAAGCCACTGTCACTTCACTACCCATACTACTACTTCACTGTATAAATAACTAATAAATCAAATAAAGCCACTGTCACTTCACTACCCATACTACTACTTCACTGTATAAATAACAAATAAAACAGATAAAGCCACTGTCACTTTTCTACCCATACTACTACTTCACTGTATAAATAACCAATAAATCAGATAAAGCCACTGTCACTTCACTACCCATACTACTACTCCCCTGTATAAATAACCAATAAATCAGATAAAGCAACTGTCACTTCACTACCCATACTACTACTTCACTGTATAAATAACAAATAAAACAGTTAAAGCCACTGTCACTTTTCTACCCATACTACTACTTCACTGTATAGATAACCAATAACTCAGATAAAGCCACTGTCACTTCACTACCCATACTACTACTTCACTGTATAAATAACCAATAAATCAGATACAGCCACTGTCACTTCACTACCCATACTACTACTTCACTGTATAAATAACTAATAAATCAAATAAAGCCACTGTCACTTCACTACCCATACTACTACTTCACTGTATAAATAACAAATAAAACAGATAAAGCCACTGTCACTTTTCTACCCATACTACTACTTCACTGTATAAATAAACAATAAATCAGATAAAGCCACTGTCACTTCACTACCAATACTACTTCTTCCCTGTATAAATAACCAATAAATCAGATAAAGCCACTGTCACTTCACTACACATACTACTACTTCACTGTATAAATAACAAATAAATCAGATAAAGCCACTGTCACTTCACTACATATACTACTACTTCACTGTATAAATAACCAATAAATCAGATAAAGCCACTGTCACTTTACTACTCATACTACTACTTCCCTGTATAAATAACCAATAAATCAGATAAAGCCACTGTCACTTCACTACCCATGCTACTACTTCACTGTATAAATAACCAATAAATCAGATAAAGCCACTGTCACTTTACTACCCATACTACTACTTCACTGAACAAATAACCAATAAATCGAATAAAGCTACTGTCACTTCACTACTCATACTACTACTTCACTGTATAAATAACCAATAAATCAGATAAAGCCACTGTCACTTCACTACTCATACTACTACTTCTCTGTATAAATAACCAATAAATCAGATAAAGCCGCTGTCACTTCACTACCCATACTA
Organism: Pictodentalium vernedei; assembly: GCA_031216915.1. NCBI lineage: Eukaryota > Metazoa > Mollusca > Scaphopoda > Dentaliida > Dentaliidae > Pictodentalium > Pictodentalium vernedei. The sequence goes on along the minus strand of CM062297.1, from coordinate 883,167,625 downwards.
CTACTTCACTGTATAAATAACCAATAAATCAGATAAAGCCACTGTCACTTTTTTACCCATACTACTACTTCACTGTATAAATAACCAATAAATCAGATAAAGCCACTGTCACTTCACTACCCATACTACTACTTCCCTGTATAAATAACCAATAAATCAGATAAAGCCACTGTCACTTCACTACCCATACTACTACTTCACTGTATAAATAACCAATAAATCAGATAAATCCACTGTCACTTCACTACATATACTACTACTCCCCTGTATAAATAACCAATAAATCAGATAAAGCCACTGTCACTTCACTACCCATACTACTACTTCACTGTATAAATAACAAATAAATCAGATAAAGCCACTGTCACTTCACTACCCATGCTACTACTTCACTGTATAAATAACCAATAAATCAGATAAAGCCACTGTCACTTCACTACCCATGCTACTACTTCGTTGTATAAATAACCAATAAATCAGATAAAGCCACTGTCACTTTACTACCCATACTACTCCTTCACTGAACAAATAACCAATAAATCGAATAAAGCCACTGTCACTTCACTACTCATACTACTACTTCACTGTATAAATAACTAATAAATCAGATAAAGCCACTGTCACTTCACTACTCATACTACTACTTCACTGTATAAATAACCAATAAATCAGATAAAGCCGCTGTCACTTCACTACCCATACTACTACTTCACTGTATAAATAACCAATAAATCAGATAAAGCCACTGTCACTTTTCTACCCATACTACTACTTCACTGTATAAATAACCAATAAATCAGATAAAGCCACTGTCACTTCACTACCCATACTACTACTTCCCCGTATAAATAACCAATAAATCAGATAAAGCCACTGTCACTTCACTACCCATACTACTACTTCACTGTATAAATAACCAATAAATCAGATAAAGCCACTGTCACTTCACTACCCATACTACTACTTCACTGTATAAATAACCATTAAATCAAATAAAGCCACTGTCACTTCACTATCCATACTACTACTTCCCTGTATAAATAACCAATAAATCAGATAAAGCCACTGTCACTTCACTACCCATACTACTACTTCACTGTATAAATAACCAATAAATCAGATAAAGCCGCTGTCACTTCACTACCCATACTACTACTTCACTGTATAAATAACCAATAAATCAGATAAAGCCAAGGTCACTTCACTACCCATACTACTACTTCACTGTATAAATAACCAATAAATCAGATAAAGCCACTGTCATTTTACTACTCATTCTACTACTTCACTGTACAAATAACCAATAAATCAGATAAAGCCACTGCCACTTTACTACTCATACTACTACTTCACTGTATAAATAACCAATAAATCAGATAAAGCCACTGTCACTTCACTACACATACTACTACTTCACTGTATAAATAACTAATAAATCAAATAAAGCCACTGTCACTTCACTACCCATACTACTACTTCACTGTATAAATAACTAATAAATCAAATAAAGCCACTGTCACTTCACTACCCATACTACTACTTCACTGTATAAATAATCAATAACTCAGATAAAGCCACTGTCACTTCACTACCCATACTACTACTTCACTGTATAAATAACCAATAAATCAGATAAAGCCACTGTCACTTCACTACCCATACTACTACTTCACTGTATAAATAACTAATAAATCAAATAAAGCCACTGTCACTTCACTACCCATACTACTACTTCACTGTATAAATAACCAATAAATCAGATAAAGCCACTGTCACTTTTCTACCCATACTACTACTTCACTGTATAAATAACCAATAAATCAGATAAAGCCACTGTCACTTCACTACCCATACTACTACTTCCCTGTATAAATAACCAATAAATCAGATAAAGCCACTGTCACTTCACTACCCATACTACTACTTCACTGTATAAATAACCAATAAATCAGATAAAGCCACTGTCACTTCACTATCCATACTACTACTTCACTGTATAAATAACCAATAAATCAAATAAAGCCACTGTCACTTCACTATCCATACTACTACTTCCCTGTATAAATAACCAATAAATCAGATAAAGCCACTGTCACTTCACTACACATACTACTACTTCACTGTATAAATAACAAATAAATCAGATAAAGCCACTGTCACTTCACTACATATACTACTACTTCACTGTATAAATAACCAATAAATCAGATAAAGCCACTGTCACTTTACTACTCATACTACTACTTCCCTGTATAAATAACCAATAAATCAGATAAAGCCACTGTCACTTCACTACCCATGCTACTACTTCACTGTATAAATAACCAATAAATCAGATAAAGCCACTGTCACTTTACTACCCATACTACTACTTCACTGAACAAATAACCAATAAATCGAATAAAGCCACTGTCACTTCACTACTCATACTACTACTTCACTGTATAAACAACCAATAAATCAGATAAAGCCACTGTCACTTCACTACTCATACTACTACTTCTCTGCATAAATAACCAATAAATCAGATAAAGCCGCTGTCACTTCACTACCCATACTACTACTTCACTGTATAAATAACCAATAAATCAGATAAAGCCACTGTCACTTTTTTACCCATACTACTACTTCACTGTATAAATAACCAATAAATCAGATAAAGCCACTGTCACTTCACTACCCATACTACTACTTCCCTGTATAAATAACCAATAAATCAGATAAAGCCACTGTCACTTCACTACCCATACTACTACTTCACTGTATAAATAACCAATAAATCAGATAAAGCCACTGTCACTTCACTACATATACTACTACTCCCCTGTATAAATAACCAATAAATCAGATAAAGCCACTGTCACTTCACTACCCATACTACTACTTCACTGTATAAATAACAAATAAAACAGATAAAGCCACTGTCACTTCACTACCCATGCTACTACTTCACTGTATAAATAACCAATAAATCAGATAAAGCCACTGTCACTTCACTACCCATGCTACTACTTCGTTGTATAAATAACCAATAAATCAGATAAAGCCACTGTCACTTTACTACCCATACTACTCCTTCACTGAACAAATAACCAATAAATCGAATAAAGCCACTGTCACTTCACTACTCATACTACTACTTCACTGTATAAATAACTAATAAATCAGATAAAGCCACTGTCACTTCACTACTCATACTACTACTTCACTGTATAAATAACCAATAAATCAGATAAAGCCGCTGTCACTTCACTACCCATACTACTACTTCACTGTATAAATAACCAATAAATCAGATAAAGCCACTGTCACTTTTCTACCCATACTACTACTTCACTGTATAAATAACCAATAAATCAGATAAAGCCACTGTCACTTCACTACCCATACTACTACTTCCCTGTATAAATAACCAATAAATCAGATAAAGCCACTGTCACTTCACTACCCATACTACTACTTCACTGTATAAATAACCAATAAATCAGATAAAGCCACTGTCACTTCACTACACATACTACTACTTCACTGTATAAATAACCAATAAATCAAATAAAGCCACTGTCACTTCACTATCCATACTACTACTTCCCTGTATAAATAACCAATAAATCAGATAAAGCCACTGTCACTTCACTACCCATACTACTACTTCACTGTATAAATAACCAATAAATCAGATAAAGCCGCTGTCACTTCACTACCCATACTACTACTTCACTGTATTAATAACCAATAAATCAGATAAAGCCAAGGTCACTTCACTACCCATACTACTACTTCACTGTATAAATAACCAATAAATCAGATAAAGCCACTGTCATTTTACTACTCATTCTACTACTTCACTGTACAAATAACCAATAAATCAGATAAAGCCACTGCCACTTTACTACTCATACTACTACTTCACTGTATAAATAACCAATAAATCAGATAAAGCCACTGTCACTTCACAACACATACTACTACTTCACTGTATAAATAACTAATAAATCAAATAAAGCCACTGTCACTTCACTACCCATACTACTACTTCACTGTATAAATAACTAATAAATCAAATAAAGCCACTGTCACTTCACTACCCATACTACTACTTCACTGTATAAATAATCAATAACTCAGATAAAGCCACTGTCACTTCACTACCCATACTACTACTTCACTGTATAAATAACCAATAAATCAGATAAAGCCACTGTCACTTCACTACCCATACTACTACTTCACTGTATAAATAACTAATAAATCAAATAAAGCCACTGTCACTTCACTACCCATACTACTACTTCACTGTATAAATAACCAATAAATCAGATAAAGCCACTGTCACTTTTCTACCCATACTACTACTTCACTGTATAAATAACCAATAAATCAGATAAAGCCACTGTCACTTCACTACCCATACTACTACTTCCCTGTATAAATAACCAATAAATCAGATAAAGCCACTGTCACTTCACTACCCATACTACTACTTCACTGTATAAATAACCAATAAATCAGATAAAGCCACTGTCACTTCACTATCCATACTACTACTTCACTGTATAAATAACCAATAAATCAAATAAAGCCACTGTCACTTCACTATCCATACTACTACTTCCCTGTATAAATAACCAATAAATCAGATAAAGCCACTGTCACTTCACTACACATACTACTACTTCACTGTATAAATAACAAATAAATCAGATAAAGCCACTGTCACTTCACTACATATACTACTACTTCACTGTATAAATAACCAATAAATCAGATAAAGCCACTGTCACTTTACTACTCATACTACTACTTCCCTGTATAAATAACCAATAAATCAGATAAAGCCACTGTCACTTCACTACCCATGCTACTACTTCACTGTATAAATAACCAATAAATCAGATAAAGCCACTGTCACTTTACTACCCATACTACTACTTCACTGAACAAATAACCAATAAATCGAATAAAGCCACTGTCACTTCACTACTCATACTACTACTTCACTGTATAAACAACCAATAAATCAGATAAAGCCACTGTCACTTCACTACTCATACTACTACTTCTCTGTATAAATAACCAATAAATCAGATAAAGCCGCTGTCACTTCACTACCCATACTACTACTTCACTGTATAAATAACCAATAAATCAGATAAAGCCACTGTCACTTTTTTACCCATACTACTACTTCACTGTATAAATAACCAATAAATCAGATAAAGCCACTGTCACTTCACTACCCATACTACTACTTCCCTGTATAAATAACCAATAAATCAGATAAAGCCACTGTCACTTCACTACCCATACTACTACTTCACTGTATAAATAACCAATAAATCAGATAAAGCCACTGTCACTTCACTACATATACTACTACTCCCCTGTATAAATAACCAATAAATCAGATAAAGCCACTGTCACTTCACTACCCATACTACTACTTCACTGTATAAATAACAAATAAAACAGATAAAGCCACTGTCACTTCACTACCCATGCTACTACTTCACTGTATAAATAACCAATAAATCAGATAAAGCCACTGTCACTTCACTACCCATGCTACTACTTCGTTGTATAAATAACCAATAAATCAGATAAAGCCACTGTCACTTTACTACCCATACTACTCCTTCACTGAACAAATAACCAATAAATCGAATAAAGCCACTGTCACTTCACTACTCATACTACTACTTCACTGTATAAATAACTAATAAATCAGATAAAGCCACTGTCACTTCACTACTCATACTACTACTTCACTGTATAAATAACCAATAAATCAGATAAAGCCGCTGTCACTTCACTACCCATACTACTACTTCACTGTATAAATAACCAATAAATCAGATAAAGCCACTGTCACTTTTCTACCCATACTACTACTTCACTGTATAAATAACCAATAAATCAGATAAAGCCACTGTCACTTCACTACCCATACTACTACTTCCCTGTATAAATAACCAATAAATCAGATAAAGCCACTGTCACTTCACTACCCATACTACTACTTCACTGTATAAATAACCAATAAATCAGATAAAGCCACTGTCACTTCACTACACATACTACTACTTCACTGTATAAATAACCAATAAATCAAATAAAGCCACTGTCACTTCACTATCCATACTACTACTTCCCTGTATAAATAACCAATAAATCAGATAAAGCCACTGTCACTTCACTACCCATACTACTACTTCACTGTATAAATAACCAATAAATCAGATAAAGCCGCTGTCACTTCACTACCCATACTACTACTTCACTGTATTAATAACCAATAAATCAGATAAAGCCAAGGTCACTTCACTACCCATACTACTACTTCACTGTATAAATAACCAATAAATCAGATAAAGCCACTGTCATTTTACTACTCATTCTACTACTTCACTGTACAAATAACCAATAAATCAGATAAAGCCACTGCCACTTTACTACTCATACTACTACTTCACTGTATAAATAACCAATAAATCAGATAAAGCCACTGTCACTTCACAACACATACTACTACTTCACTGTATAAATAACTAATAAATCAAATAAAGCCACTGTCACTTCACTACCCATACTACTACTTCACTGTATAAATAACTAATAAATCAAATAAAGCCACTGTCACTTCACTACCCATACTACTACTTCACTGTATAAATAATCAATAACTCAGATAAAGCCACTGTCACTTCACTACCCATACTACTACTTCACTGTATAAATAACCAATAAATCAGATAAAGCCACTGTCACTTCACTACCCATACTACTACTTCACTGTATAAATAACTAATAAATCAAATAAAGCCACTGTCACTTCACTACCCATACTACTACTTCACTGTATAAATAACCAATAAATCAGATAAAGCCACTGTCACTTTTCTACCCATACTACTACTTCACTGTATAAATAACCAATAAATCAGATAAAGCCACTGTCACTTCACTACCCATACTACTACTTCCCTGTATAAATAACCAATAAATCAGATAAAGCCACTGTCACTTCACTACCCATACTACTAATTCACTGTATAAATAACCAATAAATCAGATAAAGCCACTGTCACTTCACTATCCATACTACTACTTCACTGTATAAATAACCAATAAATCAAATAAAGCCACTGTCACTTCACTATCCATACTACTACTTCCCTGTATAAATAACCAATAAATCAGATAAAGCCACTGTCACTTCACTACCCATACTACTACTTCACTGTATAAATAATCAATAACTCAGATAAAGCCACTGTCACTTCACTACCCATACTACTACTTCACTGTATAAATAACCAATAAATCAGATAAAGCCACAGTCACTACCCATACTACTACTTCACTGTATAAATAACCAATAAATCAGATAAAGCCACTGTCACTTTTATACCCATACTACTAGTTCACTGTATAAATAATCAATAAATCAGATAAAGCCACTGTCACTTCACTACCCATACTACTACTTCACTGTATAAATAACCAATCAATCAGATAAAGCCACTGTCACTTCACTACCCATACTACTACTTCACTGTATAAATAACCAATAAATCAGATAAAGCCACTGTCACTTTACTACTCATACTACTACTTCTCTGTATAAATAACCAATAAATCAGATAAAGCCACTGTCACTTCACTACCCATACTACTACTTCACTGTATAAATAACTAATAAATCAAATAAAGCCACTGTCACTTCACTACCCATACTACTACTTCACTGTATAAATAACTAATAAATCAAATAAAGCCACTGTCACTTCACTACCCATACTACTACTTCACTGTATAAATAATCAATAACTCAGATAAAGCCACTGTCACTTCACTACCCAAACTACTACTTCACTGTATAAATAACCAATAAATAAGATAAAGCCACTGTCACTTCACTACCCATACTACTACTTCACTGTATAAATAACTTATAAATCAAATAAAGCCACTGTCACTTCACTACCCATACTACTACTTCACTGTATAAATAACAAATAAAACAGATAAAGCCACTGTCACTTTTCTACCCATACTACTACTTCACTGTATAAATAACCAATAAATCAGATAAAGCCACTGTCACTTCACTACCCATACTACTACTTCACTGTATAAATAACAAATAAATCAGATAAAGCCCCTGTCACTTCACTACATATACTACTACTTCACTGTATAAATAACCAATAAATCAGATAAAGCCACTGTCACTTTTCTACCCATACTACTACTTCACTGTATAAATAACCAATAAATCAGATAAAGCCACTGTCACTTTACTACTCATACTACTACTTCACTGTATAAATAACCAATAAATCAGATAAAGCCACTGTCACTTCTCTACCCATGCTACTACTTCACTGTATAAATAACCAGTAAATCAGATAAAGCCACTGTCACTTTACTACCCATACTACTACTTCACTGAACAAATAACCAATAAATCGAATAAAGCCACTGTCACTTCACTACTCATACTACTACTTCACTGTATAAATAACCAATAAATCAGATAAAGCCACTGTCACTTCACTACTCATACTACTACTTCACTGTATTAATAACCAATAAATCAGATAAAGCCGCTGTCACTTCACTACCCATACTACTACTTCACTGTATAAATAACCAATAAATCAGATAAAGCCACTGTCACTTTTCTACCCATACTACTACTTCACTGTATAAATAACCAATAAATCAGATAAAGCCACTGTCACTTCACTACCCATACTACTACTTCACTGTATAAATAACCAATAAATCAGATAAAGCCACTGTCACTTCACTACCCATACTACTACTTCACTGTATACATAACCAATAAATCAGATAAAGCCACTGTCACTTCACTACATATACTACTACTTCCCTGTATAAATAACCAATAAATCAGATAAAGCCACTTTCACTTCACTACCCATACTACTACTTCACTGTATAAATAACAAATAAATCAGATAAAGCCACTGTCACTTCACTACCCGTACTACTACTTCACTGTATAAATAACCAATAAATCAGATAAAGCCACTGTCACTTCACTACCCATGCTACTACTTCATTGTATAAATAACCAATAAATCAGATAAAGCCACTGTCACTTTACTACCCATACTACTCCTTCACTGAACAAATAACCAATAAATCGAATAAAGCCACTGTCACTTCACTACTCATACTACTACTTCACTGTATAAATAACTAATAAATCAGATAAAGCCACTGTCACTTCACTACTCATAGTACTACTTCACTGTATAAATAACCAATAAATCAGATAAAGCCGCTGTCACTTCACTACCCATACTACTACTTCACTGTATAAATAACCAATAAATCAGATAAAGCCACTGTCACTTTTCTACCCATACTACTACTTCACTGTATAAATAACCAATAAATCAGATAAAGCCACTGTCACTTCACTACCCATACTACTACTTCCCTGTATAAATAACCAATAAATCAGATAAAGCCACTGTCACTTCACTACCCATACTACTACTTCACTGTATAAATAACCAATAAATCAGATAAAGCCACTGTCACTTCTCTACCCATACTACTACTTCACTGTATAAATAACCAATAAATCAAATAAAGCCACTGTCACTTCAATATCCATACTACTACTTCCCTGTATAAATAACCAATAAATCAGATAAAGCCACTGTCACTTCACTACACATACTACTACTTCACTGTATAAATAACCAATAAATCAGATAAAGCCGCTGTCACTTCACTACCCATACTACTACTTCACTGTATAAATAACAAATAAATCAGATAAAGCCACTGTCACTTCACTACCCATACTACTACTTCACTGTATAAATAACCAATAAATCAGATAAAGCCGCTGTCACTTCACTACCCATACTACTACTTCACTGTATAAATAACCAATAAATCAGATAAAGCCACTGTCACTTCACTACCCATACTACTACTTCACTGTATAAATAACCAATAAATCAGATAAAGCCACTGTCATTTTACTACTCATACTACTACTTCACTGTACAAATAACCAATAAATCAAATAAAGCCACTGTCACTTCACTACCCATACTACTACTTCACTGTATAAATAACTAATAAATCAAATAAAGCCACTGTCACTTCACTACCCATACTACTACTTCACTGTATAAATAATCAATAACTCAGATAAAGCCACTGTCACTTCACTGCCCATACTACTACTTCACTGTATAAATAACCAATAAATCAGATAAAGCCACTGTCACTTCACTACCCATACTACTACTTCACTGTATAAATAACCAATAAATCAGATAAAGCCACTGTCACTTCACTACCCATACTACTACTTCACTGTATAAATAACTAATAAATCAAATAAAGCCACTGTCACTTCACTACCCATACTACTACTTCACTGTATAAATAACAAATAAAACAGATAAAGCCACTGTCACTTTTCTACCCATACTACTACTTCACTGTATAAATAACCAATAAATCAGATAAAGCCACTGTCACTTCACTACCCATACTACTACTCCCCTGTATAAATAACCAATAAATCAGATAAAGCAACTGTCACTTCACTACCCATACTACTACTTCACTGTATAAATAACAAATAAAACAGATAAAGCCACTGTCACTTTTCTACCCATACTACTACTTCACTGTATAGATAACCAATAACTCAGATAAAGCCACTGTCACTTCACTACCCATACTACTACTTCACTGTATAAATAACCAATAAATCAGATACAGCCACTGTCACTTCACTACCCATACTACTACTTCACTGTATAAATAACTAATAAATCAAATAAAGCCACTGTCACTTCACTACCCATACTACTACTTCACTGTATAAATAACAAATAAAACAGATAAAGCCACTGTCACTTTTCTACCCATACTACTACTTCACTGTATAAATAAACAATAAATCAGATAAAGCCACTGTCACTTCACTACCAATACTACTTCTCCCCTGTATAAATACCAATAAATCAGATAAAGCCACTGTCACTTCACTACACATACTACTACTTCACTGTATAAATAACAAATAAATCAGATAAAGCCACTGTCACTTCACTACATATACTACTACTTCACTGTATAAATAACCAATAAATCAGATAAAGCCACTGTCACTTTACTACTCATACTACTACTTCCCTGTATAAATAACCAATAAATCAGATAAAGCCACTGTCACTTCACTACCCATGCTACTACTTCACTGTATAAATAACCAATAAATCAGATAAAGCCACTGTCACTCTTACTACCCATACTACTACTTCACTGAACAAATAACCAATAAATCGAATAAAGCTACTGTCACTTCACTACTCATACTACTACTTCACTGTATAAATAACCAATAAATCAGATAAAGCCACTGTCACTTCACTACTCATACTACTACTTCTCTGTATAAATAACCAATAAATCAGATAAAGCCGCTGTCACTTCACTACCCATACTACTACTTCACTGTATAAATAACCAATAAATCAGATAAAGCCACTGTCACTTTTTTTACCCATACTACTACTTCACTGTATAAATAACCAATAAATCAGATAAAGCCACTGTCACTTCACTACCCATACTACTACTTCCCTGTATAAATAACCAATAAATCAGATAAAGCCACTGTCACTTCACTACCCATACTACTACTTCACTGTATAAATAACCAATAAAATCAGATAAAGCCACTGTCACTTCACTACATATACTACTACTCCCCTGTATAAATAACCAATAAATCAGATAAAGCCACTGTCACTTCACTACCCATACTACTACTTCACTGTATAAATAACAAATAAATCAGATAAAGCCACTGTCACTTTCACTACCCATGCTACTACTTCACTGTATAAATAACCAATAAATCAGATAAAGCCACTGTCACTTCACTACCCATGCTACTACTTCGTTGTATAAATAACCAATAAATCAGATAAAGCCACTGTCACTTTACTACCCATACTACTCCTTCACTGAACAAATAACCAATAAATCGAATAAAGCCACTGTCACTTCACTACTCATACTACTACTTCACTGTATAAATAACTAATAAATCAGATAAAGCCACTGTCACTTCACTACTCATACTACTACTTCACTGTATAAATAACCAATAAATCAGATAAAGCCGCTGTCACTTCACTACCCATACTACTACTTCACTGTATAAATAACCAATAAATCAGATAAAGCCACTGTCACTTTTCTACCCATACTACTACTTCACTGTATAAATACCAATAAATCAGATAAAGCCACTGTCACTTCACTACCCATACTACTACTTCCCCGTATAAATAACCAATAAATCAGATAAAGCCACTGTCACTTCACTACCCATACTACTACTTCACTGTATAAATAACCAATAAATCAGATAAAGCCACTGTCACTTCACTACCCATACTACTACTTCAATGTATAAATAACCATTAAATCAAATAAAGCCACTGTCACTTCACTATCCATACTACTACTTCCCTGTATAAATAACCAATAAATCAGATAAAGCCACTGTCACTTCACTACCCATACTACTACTTCACTGTATAAATAACCAATAATCAGATAAAGCCGCTGTCACTTCACTACCCATACTACTACTTCACTGTATAAATAACCAATAAATCAGATAAAGCCAAGGTCACTTCACTACCCATACTACTACTTCACTGTATAAATAACCAATAAATCAGATAAAGCCACTGTCATTTTACTACTCATTCTACTACTTCACTGTACAAATAACCAATAAATCAGATAAAGCCACTGCCACTTTACTACTCATACTACTACTTCACTGTATAAATAACCAATAAATCAGATAAAGCCACTGTCACTTCACTACACATACTACTACTTCACTGTATAAATAACTAATAAATCAAATAAAGCCACTGTCACTTCACTACCCATACTACTACTTCACTGTATAAATAACTAATAAATCAAATAAAGCCACTGTCACTTCACTACCCATACTACTACTTCACTGTATAAATAATCAATAACTCAGATAAAGCCACTGTCACTTCACTACCCATACTACTACTTCACTGTATAAATAACCAATAAATCAGATAAAGCCACTGTCACTTCACTACCATACTACTACTTCACTGTATAAATAACTAATAAATCAAATAAAGCCACTGTCACTTCACTACCCATACTACTACTTCACTGTATAAATAACCAATAAATCAGATAAAGCCACTGTCACTTTTCTACCCATACTACTACTTCACTGTATAAATAACCAATAAAATCAGATAAAGCCACTGTCACTTCACTACCCATACTACTACTTCCCTGTATAAATAACCAATAAATCAGATAAAGCCACTGTCACTTCACTACCCATACTACTACTTCACTGTATAAATAACCAATAAATCAGATAAAGCCACTGTCACTTCACTATCCATACTACTACTTCACTGTATAAATAACCAATAAATCAAATAAAGCCACTGTCACTTCACTATCCATACTACTACTTCCCTGTATAAATAACCAATAAATCAGATAAAGCCACTGTCACTTCACTACATATACTACTACTTCACTGTATAAATAACCAATAAATCAGATAAAGCCACTGTCACTTTACTACTCATACTACTACTTCCCTGTATAAATAACCAATAAATCAGATAAAGCCACTGTCACTTCACTACCCATGCTACTACTTCACTGTATAAATAACCAATAAATCAGATAAAGCCACTGTCACTTTACTACCCATACTACTACTTCACTGAACAAATAACCAATAAATCGAATAAAGCCACTGTCACTTCACTACTCATACTACTACTTCACTGTATAAATAACCAATAAATCAGATAAAGCCACTGTCACTTCACTACTCATACTACTACTTCTCTGTATAAATAACCAATAAATCAGATAAAGCCGCTGTCACTTCACTACCCATACTACTACTTCACTGTATAAATAACCAATAAATCAGATAAAGCCACTGTCACTTTTTTACCCATACTACTACTTCACTGTATAAATAACCAATAAATCAGATAAAGCCACTGTCACTTCACTACCCATACTACTACTTCCCTGTATAAATAACCAATAAATCAGATAAAGCCACTGTCACTTCACTACCCATACTACTACTTCACTGTATAAATAACCAATAAATCAGATAAAGCCACTGTCACTTCACTACATATACTACTACTCCCCTGTATAAATAACCAATAAATCAGATAAAGCCACTGTCACTTCACTACCCATACTACTACTTCACTGTATAAATAACAAATAAATCAGATAAAGCCACTGTCACTTCACTACCCATGCTACTACTTCACTGTATAAATAACCAATAAATCAGATAAAGCCACTGTCACTTCACTACCCATGCTACTACTTCGTTGTATAAATAACCAATAAATCAGATAAAGCCACTGTCACTTTACTACCCATACTACTCCTTCACTGAACAAATAACCAATAAATCGAATAAAGCCACTGTCACTTCACTACTCATACTACTACTTCACTGTATAAATAACTAATAAATCAGATAAAGCCACTGTCACTTCACTACTCATACTACTACTTCACTGTATAAATAACCAATAAATCAGATAAAGCCGCTGTCACTTCACTACCCATACTACTACTTCACTGTATAAATAACCAATAAATCAGATAAAGCCACTGTCACTTTTCTACCCATACTACTACTTCACTGTATAAATAACCAATAAATCAGATAAAGCCACTGTCACTTCACTACCCATACTACTACTTCCCTGTATAAATAACCAATAAATCAGATAAAGCCACTGTCACTTCACTACCCATACTACTACTTCACTGTATAAATAACCAATAAATCAGATAAAGCCACTGTCACTTCACTACACATACTACTACTTCACTGTATAAATAACCAATAAATCAAATAAAGCCACTGTCACTTCACTATCCATACTACTACTTCCCTGTATAAATAACCAATAAATCAGATAAAGCCACTGTCACTTCACTACCCATACTACTACTTCACTGTATAAATAACCAATAAATCAGATAAAGCCGCTGTCACTTCACTACCCATACTACTACTTCACTGTATAAATAACCAATAAATCAGATAAAGCCAAGGTCACTTCACTACCCATACTACTACTTCACTGTATAAATAACCAATAAATCAGATAAAGCCACTGTCATTTTACTACTCATTATACTACTTCACTGTACAAATAACCAATAAATCAGATAAAGCCACTGCCACTTTACTACTCATACTACTACTTCACTGTATAAATAACCAATAAATCAGATAAAGCCACTGTCACTTCACTACACATACTACTACTTCACTGTATAAATAACTAATAAATCAAATAAAGCCACTGTCACTTCACTACCCATACTACTACTTCACTGTATAAATAACTAATAAATCAAATAAAGCCACTGTCACTTCACTACCCATACTACTACTTCACTGTATAAATAATCAATAACTCAGATAAAGCCACTGTCACTTCACTACCCATACTACTACTTCACTGTATAAATAACCAATAAATCAGATAAAAGCCACTGTCACTTCACTACCCATACTACTACTTCACTGTATAAATAACTAATAAATCAAATAAAGCCACTGTCACTTCACTACCCATACTACTACTTCACTGTATAAATAACCAATAAATCAGATAAAGCCACTGTCACTTTTCTACCCATACTACTACTTCACTGTATAAATAACCAATAAATCAGATAAAGCCACTGTCACTTCACTACCCATACTACTACTTCCCTGTATAAATAACCAATAAATCAGATAAAGCCACTGTCACTTCACTACCCATACTACTACTTCACTGTATAAATAACCAATAAATCAGATAAAGCCACTGTCACTTCACTATCCATACTACTACTTCACTGTATAAATAACCAATAAATCAAATAAAGCCACTGTCACTTCACTATCCATACTACTACTTCCCTGTATAAATAACCAATAAATCAGATAAAGCCACTGTCACTTCACTACCCATACTACTACTTCACTGTATAAATAATCAATAACTCAGATAAAGCCACTGTCACTTCACTACCCATACTACTACTTCACTGTATAAATAACCAATAAATCAGATAAAGCCACAGTCACTACCCATACTACTACTTCACTGTATAAATAACCAATAAATCAGATAAAGCCACTGTCACTTTTATACCCATACTACTAGTTCACTGTATAAATAATCAATAAATCAGATAAAGCCACTGTCACTTCACTACCCATACTACTACTTCACTGTATAAATAACCAATCAATCAGATAAAGCCACTGTCACTTCACTACCCATACTACTACTTCACTGTATAAATAACCAATAAATCAGATAAAGCCACTGTCACTTTACTACTCATACTACTACTTCTCTGTATAAATAACCAATAAATCAGATAAAGCCACTGTCACTTCACTACCCATACTACTACTTCACTGTATAAATAACTAATAAATCAAATAAAGCCACTGTCACTTCACTACCCATACTACTACTTCACTGTATAAATAACTAATAAATCAAATAAAGCCACTGTCACTTCACTACCCATACTACTACTTCACTGTATAAATAATCAATAACTCAGATAAAGCCACTGTCACTTCACTACCCAAACTACTACTTCACTGTATAAATAACCAATAAATAAGATAAAGCCACTGTCACTTCACTACCCATACTACTACTTCACTGTATAAATAACTTATAAATCAAATAAAGCCACTGTCACTTCACTACCCATACTACTACTTCACTGTATAAATAACAAATAAAACAGATAAAGCCACTGTCACTTTTCTACCCATACTACTACTTCACTGTATAAATAACCAATAAATCAGATAAAGCCACTGTCACTTCACTACCCATACTACTACTTCACTGTATAAATAACAAATAAATCAGATAAAGCCCCTGTCACTTCACTACATATACTACTACTTCACTGTATAAATAACCAATAAATCCGATAAAGCCACTGTCACTTTTCTACCCATACTACTACTTCACTGTATAAATAACCAATAAATCAGATAAAGCCACTGTCACTTTACTACTCATACTACTACTTCACTGTATAAATAACCAATAAATCAGATAAAGCCACTGTCACTTCTCTACCCATGCTACTACTTCACTGTATAAATAACCAGTAAATCAGATAAAGCCACTGTCACTTTACTACCCATACTACTACTTCACTGAACAAATAACCAATAAATCGAATAAAGCCACTGTCACTTCACTACTCATACTACTACTTCACTGTATAAATAACCAATAAATCAGATAAAGCCACTGTCACTTCACTACTCATACTACTACTTCACTGTATTAATAACCAATAAATCAGATAAAGCCGCTGTCACTTCACTACCCATACTACTACTTCACTGTATAAATAACCAATAAATCAGATAAAGCCACTGTCACTTTTCTACCCATACTACTACTTCACTGTATAAATAACCAATAAATCAGATAAAGCCACTGTCACTTCACTACCCATACTACTACTTCACTGTATAAATAACCAATAAATCAGATAAAGCCACTGTCACTTCACTACCCATACTACTACTTCACTGTATACATAACCAATAAATCAGATAAAGCCACTGTCACTTCACTACATATACTACTACTTCCCTGTATAAATAACCAATAAATCAGATAAAGCCACTTTCACTTCACTACCCATACTACTACTTCACTGTATAAATAACAAATAAATCAGATAAAGCCACTGTCACTTCACTACCCGTACTACTACTTCACTGTATAAATAACCAATAAATCAGATAAAGCCACTGTCACTTCACTACCCATGCTACTACTTCATTGTATAAATAACCAATAAATCAGATAAAGCCACTGTCACTTTACTACCCATACTACTCCTTCACTGAACAAATAACCAATAAATCGAATAAAGCCACTGTCACTTCACTACTCATACTACTACTTCACTGTATAAATAACTAATAAATCAGATAAAGCCACTGTCACTTCACTACTCATAGTACTACTTCACTGTATAAATAACCAATAAATCAGATAAAGCCGCTGTCACTTCACTACCCATACTACTACTTCACTGTATAAATAACCAATAAATCAGATAAAGCCACTGTCACTTTTCTACCCATACTACTACTTCACTGTATAAATAACCAATAAATCAGATAAAGCCACTGTCACTTCACTACCCATACTACTACTTCCCTGTATAAATAACCAATAAATCAGATAAAGCCACTGTCACTTCACTACCCATACTACTACTTCACTGTATAAATAACCAATAAATCAGATAAAGCCACTGTCACTTCACTACCCATACTACTACTTCACTGTATAAATAACCAATAAATCAAATAAAGCCACTGTCACTTCAATATCCATACTACTACTTCCCTGTATAAATAACCAATAAATCAGATAAAGCCACTGTCACTTCACTACACATACTACTACTTCACTGTATAAATAACCAATAAATCAGATAAAGCCGCTGTCACTTCACTACCCATACTACTACTTCACTGTATAAATAACAAATAAATCAGATAAAGCCACTGTCACTTCACTACCCATACTACTACTTCACTGTATAAATAACCAATAAATCAGATAAAGCCTCTGTCACTTCACTACCCATACTACTACTTCACTGTATAAATAACCAATAAATCAGATAAAGCCACTGTCACTTCACTACCCATACTACTACTTCACTGTATAAATAACCAATAAATCAGATAAAGCCACTGTCATTTTACTACTCATACTACTACTTCACTGTACAAATAACCAATAAATCAAATAAAGCCACTGTCACTTCACTACCCATACTACTACTTCACTGTATAAATAACTAATAAATCAAATAAAGCCACTGTCACTTCACTACCCATACTACTACTTCACTGTATAAATAATCAATAACTCAGATAAAGCCACTGTCACTTCACTGCCCATACTACTACTTCACTGTATAAATAACCAATAAATCAGATAAAGCCACTGTCACTTCACTACCCATACTACTACTTCACTGTATAAATAACTAATAAATCAAATAAAGCCACTGTCACTTCACTACCCATACTACTACTTCACTGTATAAATAACCAATAAATCAGATAAAGCCACTGTCACTTTTCTACCCATACTACTACTTCACTGTATAAATTACCAATAAATCAGATAAAGCCACTGTCACTTCACTACCCATACTACTACTTCCCTGTATAAATAACCAATAAATCAGATAAAGCCACTGTCACTTCACTACCCATACTACTACTTCAGTGTATAAATAACCAATAAATCAGGTAAAGCCACTGTCACTTCACTACCCATACTACTACTTCACTGTATAAATAACCAATAAATCAAATAAAGCCACTGTCACTTCACTATCCATACTACTACTTCCCTGTATAAATAACCAATAAATCAGATAAAGCCACTGTCTCTTCACTACCCATACTACTACTTCACTGTATAAATAATCAATAACACAGATAAAGCCACTGTCACTTCACTACCCATACTACTACTTCACTGAATAAATAACCAATAAATCAGATAAAGCCACTGTCACTTTTCTACCCATACTACTACTTCACTGTATAAATAACCAATAAATCAGATAAAGCCGCTGTCACTTCACTACCCATACTACTACTTCACTGTATAAATAACCATTAAATCAGATAAAGCCACTGTCACTTTTCTACCCATACTACTACTTCACTGTATAAATAATCAATAAATCAGATAAAGCCACTGTCACTTCACTACCCATACTACTACTTCACTGTATAAATAACTAATAAATCAGATAAAGCCACTGTCACTTCACTACATATACTACTACTTCACTGTATAAATAACCAATAAATCAGATAAAGCCACTGCCACTTTTCTACCCATACTACTACTTCACTGTATAAATAACCAATAAATCAAATAAAGCCACTGTCTCATCACTATCCATACTACTACTTCCCTGTATAAATAACTAACCAATAAATCAGATAAAGCCACTGTCACTTCACTACCCATACTACTACTTCACTGTATAAATAACCAATAAATCAGATAAAGCCACTGTCACTTCACTACCCATACTACTACTTCACTGTATAACTAACCAATAAATCAGATAAAGCCACTGTCACTTCACTACCCATACTACTACTTCACTGTATAAATAACCAATAAATCAGATAAAGCCACTGTCATTTTACTACTCATACTACTACTTCACTGTATAAATAACCAATAAATCAGATAAAGCCACTGTCACTTCACTACCCATACTACTACTTCACTGTATATATAACAAATAAATCAGATAAAGCCACTGTCACTTCACTACATATACTACTACTTCACTGTATAAATAACCAATAAATCAGATAAAGCCACTGTCACTTCACTACCCATACTACTACTCCCCTGTATAAATAACCAATAAATCAGATAAAGCCACTGTCACTTCACTACCCATACTACTACTTCACTGTATAAATAACAAATAAATCAGATAAAGCCGCTGTCACTTCACTACATATACTACTACTTCACTGTATAAATAACCAATAAATCAGATAAAGCCACTGTCACTTTTCTACCCATAGTACTACTTCACTGTATAAATAACCAATAAATCAGATAAAGCCACTGTCACTTTACTACTCATACTACTAATTCACTGTATAAATAACCAATAAATCAGATAAAGCCACTGTCACTTCACTACCCATGCTACTACTTCACTGTATAAATAACCAATAAATCAGATAAAGCCACTGTCACTTTACTACCCATTCTACTACTTCACTGAACAAATAACCAATAAATCGAATAAAGCCACTGTCACTTCACTACTCATACTACTACTTCACTGTATAAATAACCAATAAATCAGATAAAGCCACTGTCACTTTTCTACCCATACTACTACTTCACTGTATAAATCACCAATAAATCAGATAAAGCCACTGTCACTTCACTACCCATACTACTACTTCCCTGTATAAATAACCAATAAATCAGATAAAGCCACTGTCACTTCACTACCCATACTACTACTTCACTGTATAAATAACCAATAAATCAGATAAAGCCACTGTCTCTTCACTACATATACTACTACTTCCCTGTATAAATAACCAATAAATCAGATAAAGCCACTGTCACTTCACTACCCATACTACTACTTCACTGTATAAATAACAAATCAATCAGATAAAGCCACTGTCACTTCACTATCCATACTACTACTTCACTAAACAAATAACCAATAAATCGAATAAAGCCACTGTCACTTCACTACTCATACTACTACTTCATTGTATAAATAACTAATAAATCAGATAAAGCCACTGTCACTTCACTACTCACACTACTACTTCATTGTATAAATAACTAATAAATCAGATAAAGCCACTGTCACTTCACTACTCATACTACTACTTCACTGTATAAATAACCAATAAATCAGATAAAGCCGCTGTCTCTTCACTACCCATACTACTACTTCACTGTATAAATAACCAATAAATCAGATAAAGCCACTGTCACTTTTCTACCCATACTACTACTTCACTGTATAAATAACCAATAAATCAGGTAAAGCCACTGTCACTTCACTACCCATACTACTACTTCCCTGTATAAATAACCAATAAATCAGATAAAGCCACTGTCACTTCACTACCCATACTACTACTTCACTGTATAAATATTCAATAAATCAGATAAAGCCACTGTCACTTCACTACCCATACTACTACTTCACTGTATAAATAACCAATAAATCAGATAAAGCCGCTGTCACTTCACTACCCATACTACTACTTCACAGTATAAATAACAAATAAATCAGATAAAGCCACTGTCACTTTTCTACCCATACTACTACTTCACTGTATAAATAATCAATAAATCAGATAAAGCCACTGTCACTTCACTACCCATACTACTACTTCCCTGTATAAATAACCAATAAATCAGATAAAGCCACTGTCACTTCACTACGCGTACTACTACTTCACTGTATAAATAACCAATAAATCAAATAAAGCCACTGTCACTTCACTACCCATACTACTACTTCACTGTATAAATAACTAATAAATCAAATAAAGCCACTGTCACTTCACTACCCATACTACTACTTCACTGTATAAATAATCAATAACTCAGATAAAGCCACTGTCACTTCACTACCCATACTACTACTTCACTGTATAAATAACCAATTAATCAGATAAAGCCACTGTCACTTCACTACCCATACTACTACTTCACTGTATAAATAACCAATTAATCAGATAAAGCCACTGTCACTTCACTACCCATACTACTACTTCACTGTATAAATAACCAATAAATCAGATAAAGCCACTGTCTCTTCACTACATATACTACTACTTCCCTGTATAAATAACCAATAAATCAGATAAAGCCACTGTCACTTCACTACCCATACTACTACTTCACTGTATAAATAACAATTAAATCAGATAAAGCCACTGTCACTTCACTATCCATACTACTACTTCACTGTATAAATAACCAATAAATCAGATAAAGCCACTGTCACTTCACTACCCATGCTACTACTTCATTGTATAAATAACCAATAAATCAGATAAAGCCACTGTCACTTTACTACCCATACTACTACTTCACTAAACAAATAACCAATAAATCGAATAAAGCCACTGTCACTTCACTACTCATACTACTACTTCATTGTATAAATAACTAATAAATCAGATAAAGCCACTGTCACTTCACTACTCATACTACTACTTCACTGTATAAATAACCAATAAATCAGATAAAGCCGCTGTCTCTTCACTACCCATACTACTACTTCACTGTATAAATAACCAATAAATCAGATAAAGCCACTGTCACTTTTCTACCCATACTACTACTTCACTGTATAAATAACCAATAAATCAGGTAAAGCCACTGTCACTTCACTACCCATACTACTACTTCCCTGTATAAATAACCAATAAATCAGATAAAGCCACTGTCACTTCACTACCCATACTACCACTTCACTGTATAAATAATCAATAAATCAGATAAAGCCACTGTCACTTCACTACCCATACTACTACTTCACTGTATAAATAACCAATAAATCAGATAAAGCCGCTGTCACTTCACTACCCATACTACTACTTCACAGTATAAATAACCAATAAATCAGATAAAGCCACTGTCACTTTTCTACCCATACTACTACTTCACTGTATAAATAATCAATAAATCAGATAAAGCCACTGTCACTTCACTACCCATACTACTACTTCCCTGTATAAATAACCAATAAATCAGATAAAGCCACTGTCACTTCACTACGCGTACTACTACTTCACTGTATAAATAACCAATAAATCAAATAAAGCCACTGTCCCTTCACTACCCATACTACTACTTCACTGTATAAATAATCAATAACTCAGATAAAGCCACTGTCACTTCACTACCCATACTACTACTTCACTGTATAAATAATCAATAACTCAGATAAAGCCACTGTCACTTCACTACCCATACTACTACTTCACTGTATAAATCACCAATAATTCAGATAAAGCCACTGTCACTTTTCTACCCATACTACTACTTCACTGTATAAATAACCAATAAATCAGATAAAGCCGCTGTCACTTCACTACCCATACTACTACTTCACTGTATGAATAACCAATAAATCAGATAATGCCATTGTCACTTTTCTACCCATACTACTACTTCACTGTATAAATAATCAATAAATCAGATAAAGCCACTGTCACTTCACTACCCATACTACTACTTCCCTGTATAAATAACCAATAAATCAGATAAAGCCACTGTCACTTCACTACCCATACTACTACTTCACTGTATAAATAACTAATAAATCAAATAATGCCACTGTCACTTCACTACCCATACTACTACTTCACTGTATAAATAACTAATAAATCAAATAAAGCCACTGTCACTTCACTACCCATACTACTACTTCACTGTATAAATAATCAATAACTCAGATAAAGCCATTGTCACTTCACTACCCATACTACTACTTCACTGTATAAATAACCAATAAATCAGATAAAGCCACTGTCACTTCTCTACCCATACTACTACTTCACTGTATAAATAACTAATAAAACAAATAAAGCCACTGTCACTTCAGTATCCATACTACTACATCACTGCATAAATAACCAATAAATCAGATAAAGCCACTGTCACTTTTCTACCCATTCTACTACTTCACTGTATAAATAACCAATAAATCAGATAAAGCCACTGTCACTTCACTACCCATACTACTACTTCCCTGTATAAATAACCAATAAATCAGATAAAGCCACTGTCACTTCACTACCCATACTACTACTTCACTGTATAAATAATCAATAACTCAGATAAAGCCACTGTCACTTCACTACCCATACTACTACTTCACTGTATAAATAACCAATAAATCAGATAAAGCCACTGTCACTTTTCTACCCATACTACTACTTCACTGTATAAATAACAAATAAATCAGATAAAGCCGCTGTCACTTCACTACCCATACTACTACTTCACTGTATAAATAACCAATAAATCAGATAAAGCCACTGTCACTTTTCTACCCATACTACAACTTCACTGTATAAATAATCAATAAATCAAAACCACTGTCACTTCACTACCCATACTACTACTTCCCTGTATAAATAACCAATAAATCAGATAAAGCCACTGTCACTTCCCTACCCATACTACTACTTCACTGTATAAATAACCAATTAATCAGATAAAGCCACTGTCACTTCATTACCCATACTACTACTTCACTGTATAAATAACCAATAAATCAAATAAAGCCACTGTCACTTCACTATCCATACTACTACTTCCCTGTATAAATAACCAATAAATCAGATAAAGCCACTGTCCTTTCACTACCCATACTACTACTTCACTGTATAAATAATCAATAACTCAGATAAAGCCACTGTCACTTCACTACCCATACTACTACTTCACTGTATAAATAACCAATAAATCAGATAAAGCCACTGCCACTCTTCTACCCATACTACTACTTCACTGTATAAATAACCAATAAATCAGATAAAACCACTGTCACTTCACTACCCATACTGCTACTTCCCTGTATAAATAACCAATAAATCAGATAAAGCCACTGTCATTTCACTACCCATACTACTACTTCACTGTATAAATAACCAATAAATCAGATAAAGCCACTGTCACTTCACTACCCATACTACCACTTCACTGTATAAATAACCAATAAATCAGATAAAGCCACTGTCACTTCACTACCCATACTACTATTTCACTGTATAAATAACCAATAAATCAGATAACTCCACTGTCACTTCACTACCCATACTACTACCAATAAATCAGATAAATCCACTGTCACTTCACTACCCATACTACTACCAATAAATCAAATGAAGCCACTGTCACTTCACCACCCATACTACTACTTCACTGTATAAATAACCAATACATCAAATAAAGCCACTGCCACGTCACTACCCTTACTACTACTTCACTGTATAAATAATCAATAACTCAGATAAAGCCACTGCCACTTCACTACCCATACTACTACTTCACTGTATAAATAACCAATAAATCAGATAAAGCCACTGTCACTTCATTTTGGTTCAAACTGTATACTGATTTGTAATTTAAACAGCATTTCATTATGAACATCGTCTTCTGGAAAATCGATAAAAAAATAATTACGAAATGGACAACCTCATTTCAAAATGAAATGGACAACCTCATTTCAAAATTTTGAGTGATTACATCAGACAATAACATATCATCGACTGAGTGCTAGAATGTTCTATGTCCCCTATGGGACTATATATTATTCCCCTTATGGGACATAAAACATTCTAGCACCCCGTCGGCGATATGCTACAGGAGCCATTGACATAGAGAAACCTGTGCGAGAAGGCGAATATTTTAGTCACATCGGATAGGGTGTGGCAACAAGTTCCGGGCTCAGGGCCGTTATGGATGGATGAAAAAAAAAAAAACGTTTCTTGTTGTATTTTTCCTAAGGGTTCGAACATTTAAGCTTAATACAGCTTACATTGCCTTCATAATCATAACAGCAAGTTCCTCTGGTATATATGGACCTACATAATACTTGAATGTACTATTACTGGTATATATATAGACCTACATAATACTTGAATGTACTATTACTGGTATATATAGACCTACATAATACTTGAATGTACTATTACTGGTATATATAGACCTACATAATACTTGAATGTACTATTACTGGTATATATAGACCTACATAATACTTGAATGTACTATTACTGGTATATATAGACCTACATAATACTTGGATGTACTATTACTGGTATATATAGACCTACATAATACTTGAATGTACTATTACTGGTATATATAGACCTACATAGTACTTGAATGTTTTATTACTGGTAAATATTGACCTACATAATACTTGAATGTACTATTACTGGTATATATAGACCTACATAATACTTGAATGTTTTATTACTGGTAAATATTGACCTACATAATACTTGAATGTACTATTACTGGTATATATAGACCTACATAATACTTGAATGTACTATTACTGGTATATATAGACCTACATAATACTTGAATGTACTATTACTGGTATATATAGACCTACATAATATTTGAATGTACTATTACTGGTATATATAGACCTACATAATACTTGAATGTACTATTACTGGTATATATATAGACCTACATAATACTTGAATGTACTATTACTGGTATATATAGACCTACATAATACTCGAATGTACTATTACTGGTATATATAGACCTACATAATACTTGAATGTACTATTACTGGTATATATAGACCTACATAATACTTGAATGTACTATTATTGGTATATATAGACCTATGTAATACTTGAAGGTACTATTATTGGTATATATAGACCTACATAATACTTGAATGTACTATTATTGGTATATGTAGACCTACAAAATAATGGAATGTACTCTTACTGGTATATGTAGACCTACATAATATTTGAATGTACTATTATTGGTATATATATACCTACATAATACTTGAATGTACTATTACTGGTATATATAGACCTACATAATACTTGAATGTATTATTACTGGTAAATATTGAACTACATAATACTTGAATGTATTATTACTGGTAAATATTGACCTACATAATAATTGAATGTACTATTACTGGTATATATAGACCTACATAATACTTGAATGTACTATTACTGGTATATGTAGACCTACATAATGCTTGAATGTACTATTATTGGTATATATAGACCTACATAATACTTGAATGTACTATTACTGGTATATTTAGACCTACATAATACTTGAATGTACTGTTACTGGTATATGTAGACCTACATAATATTTGAATGTACTATTATTGGTATATATAGACCTACATAATACTTGAATGTACTATTACTGGTATATGTAGACCTACATAATACTTGAATGTACTATTACTGGTATATGTAGACCTACATAATACTTGAATGTACTATTATTGGTACATATAGACCTACATAATACTTGAATGTACTATTTCTGGTATATGTAGACCTACATAATACTTGAATGTAATATTACTGGTATATGTAGACCTACATAATAGTTGAATGTACTATTATTGGTATATGTAGACCTACATAATACTTGAATGTACTATTACTGGTATATATAGACCTACATAATACTTGGATGTACTATTACTGGTATATGTAGACCTACATAATACTTGAATGTACTATTACTGGTATATGTAGACCTACATAATACTTGAATGTACTATTATTGGTATATATAGACCTACATAATGCTTGAATGTACTATTACTGGTATGTGTAGACCTACATAATACTTGAATGTACTATTATTGGTATATATAGACCTACATAATACTTGAATGTACTATTACTGGTATATTTAGACCTACATAATACTTGAATGTATTATTACTGGTAAATATTGACCTACATAATACTTGAATGTACTATTACTGGTATATATAGACCTACATAATACTTGGATGTACTATTACTGGTATACGTAGACCTACATAATACTTGAATGTACTATTACTGGTATATATAGACCTACATAATACTTGAATGTATTATTACTGGTAAATATTGACCTACATAATACTTGGATGTACTATTATTGGTATATATAGACCTACATAATACTTGAATGTACTATTACTGGTATATATAGACCTACATAATACTTGAATGTACTATTACTGGTATATATAGACCTACATAATACTTGAATGTACTCTTACTGGTATATATAGACCTACATAATACTTGAATGTACTATTACTGGTATATATAGACCAACATAATACTTGAATGTACTATTATTGGTATATATAGACCTACATAATACTTGAATGTACTATTACTGGTAAATATTGACCTACATAATACTTGAATGTACTATTACTGGTATATATAGACCTACATAATACTTGGATGTACTATTACTGGTATATGTAGACCTACATAATACTTGAATGTACTATTACTGGTGTATGTAGACCTACATAATACTTGAATGTACTATTATTGCTATATATAGACCTACATAATACTTGAATGTACTATTACTGGTATGTGTAGACCTACATAATACTTGAATGTACTATTATTGGTATATATAGACCTACATAATACTTGAATGTACTATTACTGGTAAATATTGGACTACATAATACTTGAATGTACTATTACTGGTATATATAGACCTACATAATACTTTAATGTACTATTACTGGTATATATAGACCTACATAATACTTGCATGTACTATTACTGGTATTTATTTATGTTTAAGGTCACATATTTATGCACAATGGCGAATCATGACCGTGACAGTTTTACGGGTGGAGGAAGCCGGAGTACCCAGAGAGAACCACCGAGCAACGACAAGCAGCTGCCAGCTCCCCAACATCGTAACTCCGCACTGCAGCACAGGCAGGGTTAGATTGGTTGAAGACAGGCGAACCATCGACGTGCAGTACGCCTTAGTACACGGCGTCATCGTGCCCCCACATGGGCAATGGGGGTGAAGTGTCTTGCCCAAGGACACAACGCGGTTGCCGCAGGTGGGATTCGAACCGAGGACCTCTCGGCTTGCAGCCTGCACCTCTACCTACTGAGCCACCGCGCCCCCCTTTTTACTGGTATATATAGACCTACATAATACTTGAATGTACTATTACTGGTATATATAGACCTACATAATACTTGAATGTACTATGATTGGTATATATAGACCTACATAATACTTGAATGTACTATTACTGGTATATATAGACCTACATAATACTTGAATGTACTATTACTGGTATATATAGAACTACATAATACTTGAATGTACTGTTACTGGACGCTTTTTGTTCAACCTTGAAGTCATAATAGGCATGCCCATTGGAAATGAGACTGACTTGAGACATTTGATGTCACAATTGTGTTATGCTGAGCTTTGATTAAAAATAGACATTAAAAACTTCAAAATTAAGAAACATCCAAATATCGCAGCTGGATGTAGAAGTAAACCCATTCTGAAACAATGAGCACTTTTCAATGTAGATATATGACAAATAAACAAACTGATGTTCATCTGTACGTAACAGAGGATGTGATGGTATGATTCAAAACAGTCTCTATGATAGAGTGGTAGCATGGCTGTTGTCATTTTCCAAAAACAACTTAAGTTGTTGTTCAATAGACTTTGTTTAGTTCAATTCCGTGAAAGAGATTTTCATCTTTAATAGGTTCGGATTTAAAATTTTAAAATTAATTGCTGAGAACTCCATAAAAAATAAACGTATCAATAATCGCTTGTTGGTTGTAGCAGAGTAATGGAAAATGATCAAATAAAGCTGTTTTATATGAACCATTGTTCTGATTCTATTGATTGTTTGATGACCGTGTTAAATGTGAGAATAGGCAGTCTTCACTGTGTCAGCCTCTGGCAACAGGCATTGAGACCATTGAACGAGAATATAGTCTACCATACATGTACTTTAACTCAACCTGTTGTCGTAAACCGTATACTGTGAAGAAAATTAGCTCACTCAAAGCCCTTGTCAACTTTAAACATTTATTTACATTTAGCGGCGGAATAACCAACCGTACTTCTTTCTCAGCCGGAAAAAGCCAGACTGTCGAAATCAGGAAATACAGTACGTGGAGAGTGGATTGTAAATAAATCACCCGCGGAGTGGAGTTATCACCCGAACTATAACTTTCAAATTTTGTATATATTGACTAAACCACAAGCAATATTTCAGCCAATGGACCTCCGGGTTTAACCCGGAGGTCCATTGGCTGAAACCTTGCTTGTGCTTGTTATGATTTTCAACAAATTTGCAATTATTACTTGGGTGGAATCTCCACTCTGCGGGTGATTTAGTGATAATACACTCTCCGCGTACTGTACATACATTTTATAGTAAAACAGTTACCCATAACAACTGTTACTTATTAACATAAATCCTAAACAATAATTAAACCCTCTTGGGGAACACGACTTGTTATATAGAAGGACAATTGCTGACTACCAGCTAATGTATACATTCTAATATACTCGACAACAATACAAACACTGAAATTACTGCTTAATCACCTGAACAATTAGCACCTACGTTTTCATAATAATTTTTGAAAGACGCCTTGGAATTTTCTTCCTTTGAATTTCACTTCAAACCAGCGTATAACACTATCAACAATCAGAGATTCAGATATGATTCAGGTAATTAAAACAGATAATTTGTAACAAAAATATAATGTATTTCCTGTGTCTCGGGAATTCAAAACAATTTATGTAGTCTTCAATGGGGCCAATACTATAAAACTTTTACAATTGTATTTTCTAGAATTGTATTTTCTAGAACTGTATTTTCTAGTTATGACTTTAAATGGGTTAAAATGAACCATTAGCATTTTCAAAGATGTGGCAATTTGCTAGTTGGCAAATTGCCATATCTTTTAAAATGCTAATGATCCATTTTAGTCAGTTACATTAATAGACAGAAAACACAATTCCAGAAAATACAATTATACAAGTTTTATAGTATTGACTTCTGTTCGACAACTAATATTAATTCAATAGCTAGATATCACAGGGCTTGACTAATGCGTTTTTATACGCTCGATTGAAAAACGGTCGCAGTATGTAATAATCAGTCTGTCCGTCCGTTTGTCCATCTCGTAACGTTTTTGGTTTGACTTGTTTTATTTGCTGTCATTAAACACATTATTCTGATAGATTGACTTCTTTTATTTGCTGTCATTAAACACTTTATTCTGATAGATTGACTTGTTTTATTTGCTGTCATTAAACACTTTATTGAGATAGATTGACTTGTTTTATTTGCTGTCATTAAACACTTTATTGAGATAGATTGACTTGTTTTATTTGCTGTCATTAAACACTTTATTGAGATAGATTGACTTGTTTTATTTGCTTTCATTAAACACTTTATTCTGATAGATTGACTTGTTTTATTTGCTGTCATTAAACACTTTATTGAGATAGATTGACTTGTTTTATTTGCTGTCATTAAACACTTTATTGAGATAGATTGACTTGTTTTATTTGCTGTCATTAAACACTTTATTCTGATAGATTGACTTGTTTTATTTGCTGTCATTAAACACTTTATTCTGATAGATTGACTTGTTTTATTTGCTGTCATTAAACACTTTATTGAGATAGATTGACTTGTTTTATTTGCTTTCATTAAACACTTTATTCTGATAGATTGACTTGTTTTATTTGCTGTCATTAAACACTTTATTCTGATAGATTGACTTGTTTTATTTGCTGTCATTAAACACTTTATTGAGATAGATTGACTTGTTTTATTTGCTGTCATTAAACACTGTATTGAGATAGATTGACTTGTTTTATTTGCTTTCATTAAACACTTTATTCTGATAGATTGACTTGTTGTCTTCTACTTTCTTTATTAATGGGAGCCAGATGGAGTTGTGTATTGGAACTATTCCTTGGAAACTATAAAATGACGACAAGTTTGACAAACATTTTATTGAAAACTTATATGAAAATGTAAAACGGAAACCATTGTTCATTGTACAACACAATGTACTATAGTATTTTCCAAAACATACTTGGCGAAAGACTATATCGCGTATCTCCTGTTCTGTTTGTTATTCAATTATAATCAACCACTAACCTCCACCACCTGAAGTCCACTCCGGCACTGTCCTGTCCTTGAACTGCGTAGAATATAATAAAGTCAAGCGAATCGCATTGAAATCAAGTTTGGGGAAATGGGCAAACCATCTTTGGTTTATCGCATATATGTGTCTTGCAAGGAAACAGATTCAAGACAATATGGGGTTGACATAGCTGGCGGCAGATCCTCGATCTGGCATCACTATACACGATGCTCACAAAAAATGCACTCCACCTCTCCAAGTGACATATAGACACACGTTCCAATTTTTCTCTGCCAGTGAATTTATAGCCCATACTCTTTGAAGTCTGGGCAGAGCATATAACTTGAACTAAATTTTAAAAGATTAACATGGCTATTCAGGACGTGTCATGTTTCGACCCCCTCCCCTCCCCCACCCGTCCGAACCAGTTCAATAACATTGAACTTGGACTTCGCCAAAGTAGTTCGCGTTCGTTTTTTACATATGTTTTGGGTCGTCGGCCTTTAATACCATTCAAATAATTGTTAGAAAAAAAATTGTAACATACTTCGCGAGGGTAGGTTACTTTTAGGCTTGTAAAACTTACCGTAAGTAGTTTTCAGTGTGCGTGGATTATCTCTCTTCCACATTACTAAGAGGAAAAGTTACAACGTCTCAGTTATAGCTCAAAGTTTTAACTTTACAAACAAAATCTTCAAATATGAAGAAAAAAAGAATATATAAATCGAATACAAAGTCACATAGCGGAGGCAAGGGGTGAGATATTCCGTCATGGCCTGCGTGTATCTTTTCATCTTCCACCAATCTTGGGAGCCAGAAATAAGCTTTTTAAAAATGTTTGTTTTATATTTAGAGAGGGGAAAGACACGAGATTTTATCCTATCGGTGGGGGTGAAATGTAGGGAGAAAGTTAAACGGCTACACCAGAACTAACAGATATCATTAACTAACGGGAGGTCATTTGAATTTGTTCCAAGAACCATGCGCGCATGAGACGAGGGGAGGGGGGGGGGGGGGACGGTTGCCACCCCTCTTGGTCACAGGGAATTCAGCTATAATCATTGTTACATGTATGTCGTAAAAACGTCACGTTTCTCGATGACGTGCGCGTTCGTTGTCGTGGGAGTGGGGCTCCCCCCCCCCCCCAAAAAAAAAAAAATAAAATCAACGTCTAGAAATTTCGAATTTCGAATCACTATTTGACTAACAGCTGGAATCTTCACATACTGTGGTAGAAATCGTGAAATACCTCTTGAAATGCAACGCAAACAGACAAAATTACATCATGTGCAGGAGGTGGGAAGTAAATTCAAGAGGGGCAAAGTTTGGATCGGAGGTAGGGGTTGTCTAAAACAACTGGTTTTTTTCAGCCTAGTATCTATATTTTTTTTATTTGCAACCCCACCTCCTTCTCTAGTCTAAGTTGAGTTTTAAAAGTTATTTCAAATTGAGCACCAGTCTTTCACAAATTTGTTCAATCTGCGCCAAATTTCATCCACTATGCCTGAAACGAGCAGATGAGGAGGGAAATATTCTAATCTATTTTACTAGTATACCATCAACTCACAGTGGATAAATCGTCATAAGTGGAAAATACAGAAACCGAAAGTTGGAACTCGCGAGGCGAATATTTTGCTCCACCCATTGGGAGTGGTCTGTTTGAGTGGGTTTAGGGGGCGACCAGAGGCGCCCCCCCCCAAAAAAAAAGAGGTGAAACGGTAAAACAATTGAGAGAAGAAAAGGAAGTATGCCAAAAAAGAAGGCGGACTGTTTTTATATGGGCCTACGAGCCTCATCGTTCGGACGCCGAACACCGACATTTTCTGTCCGATGCCGATTGGATTCTCGGCAGAAAATTCAGTTTCGTACGCAACCGCACACATGTGCCGATGTCAATGAGTTCCTAAATCAGTTTTCTCTCTGACAAACGCTTCCGGTAAAAATAACACATCGGACCCCAGATCTATTGCCGCAACTGCAAACATGTGCGCTTAGCTTCACTTACAAGCCACACGGAACGCGCTGCGTGACGCAGACCAATATGCCCAGGTTTTGAATTTGAATTCGAGAGTGAAACAAAGTTACAGGTATCACGAACTAAATATTTTCCTACATGCGACAGTAGTAACGTTCAGGCGAAAAACTTAGTTCAGCGATCCGAACGTAGTGGCTACCCCTATACGTTCAGATTCTTCCCATTCAATCCTATAGAAAAAGTTCCCATCCAGTTTTTTGGGAACTCAAAACTCGAAATTAGGAATATACATCAAGCTTTCGCCCATATTACCGGCTGCAACGGATAGTACACGTATTTCCTTACATTTGGGCAGAGTTTATTGATCCAAACTAGGTTTTATTCTTTAATTGTCGTCATTTGAGTACTCGTGAGGCGTCAACGGAGATTTCGAAATCGACCATGTTTTTGTATAAATATAAAACAGTAAAAACAATAACCCGGTAATGGCGCCGAAACGAATAGACCTTTTTATCGATGTGGAATCGGAAATTCGATCGCAATTCGCACAGAGAAGGTCATCAAACTGGGTCGCATTCGCACAGAGCAGATTATCAACCCCCCCCCCCCCCCCCCCTCTACGCAATTGCGATCGAAATTCCGATTCTGCCATTCAAATATCTTTGTCAAGTATAGCCCTTCAGACAATTTTTTCTCACCCGAGAACAGGGGTCATGCAACAAATAAGAGAGAAAAACTGACACGAAAGGAAGTACCGGTCGCGTGCATTTTTCAGGCAATTCCCTACAAAAACACACAAAAAATAAATTGTATTTTTTAGGTCTAAGAGTCATCAAATCACCCTCTTTTTATCAGGCATATTCAACAATAGTGTAAGATGTCAATAGAATGTTTCAAACCTTTATTGAAACAATATATTTTCCAAAGGCTGTTTATTTTTAGAGATTGTGTTGCGAAGTTGGCTCACCGAAGTTAAGCAAGCTCGAAAGAAGAGCTATCGTTCTTCCATGGAAATTATAGAAATAACAGGACAGTTTTCTATTAGTTTGAATGGGACTCCTATTATTGCTGTTAATTTTCCTCAGAGCCGATATTCGTAGAATTGGATAAACTAATAAGAAATACTGCGACTTACACTCGACCGACTGACCTACACTCGGTGAAAGAGCTGATCAGAGATAACGCCGGTAGTCGAGTTTTAGTTGATAAACATCACGGGCGGAAATCTCCTAATTGGTACTATTTGAACTGTCATAGCTGTCATCAACCCATAAATCACACTCCCAGAACAAACGGGCATCACATAATGCTAAAGTTGCAGAACTGTAAATTCTATCACACAGTTCCCCCCGGTCAACAGAACACCGGTGGAATGTGTTTGTGGAACAACCACTCAATAGATTGCTTGCAGATTGCCGACAATCTGCATGGCAGTACAAGCGTCTAACAATGGTGACTGCCACGTCACGGGAACTTTCCCTAACTATTCCGCTGACTGGTAGTCGCGTGATCAGGTTTGGCATCAAAAATCTAGTGGATATAAGCACCGATTCCTGGATGTTTGGGAGGTTGTCTCTGGGCTCCCGACGAGCAAGTACCTACCTACAAAAAGTAAGATGGATGCCGCCACTGTTGCTATAAGGTATGAACTTTGACTTAACATTGTGCATTTTACTTTACACCAGAGAAAACGATTGGCAGTTGAGTTTTATTTGTTAATAAAAATCGTAGATAACTGGTAAACTGGTCTTCGTTGTGCTGAACATGACTACCTCGTGAGGTAACCAACCTGAACCCAGAATCTGGAGCCTGTGTCTGGTATCGTCTGGTAAAGAATCACAAAACGCCACGGGCTGATTGGACTTCGTGGTTGGTGGGGCTCCGTAGTTCTCTCAGTAATCACAACGCCCGGAGAACCATAAATGCAGGTGTTCCACAGGGGTCTATTCTCGGACCCTTGCTGTTCCTTATATATATCAACGATATAACCAAAGATCTTCTGGGCAGTATACGCCTATTTGCAGACGATACTTCTTTATATCTAATTATAGAAAACCCTGAACAAGCCTCTACAATAATTAATCGAAAAAGAAGCCCTACTTTCCATCCACCATTATTCTTTGGCCGTTCTCAGATATCTGAAGTCGTTAATCCTAAACATCTGGGAGTCATATTAAATAGCACGTGTACATGGACTGACCATATCGACCATATTAGCGCAAAGGCCTGGTCCTGGTTAGACTTACTTAGGAAGCACAAATTTAACTTAGGCCGTAGTGTCTTAGAAAAAATATATTTTGCTTTTATCAGGCCCCTCCTTGAATACGCCGATACTGTTTGGGATAATTGCTCTGTAACTAAAGTGGAGGAAATGGAAAAAATCTAAATTCCTGCGGCAAGGATTATTACTGGGGCAACCGTCAGTGCTAGTAAGTCCTTATTTTATACAGAAATAGGGTGAGATCCGTTGCAAGATAGACGCTACAAACACAAGTTAGTCCAGTTCTTTAAAATGTACCACCGTATGGTTCCTCCGCACATCTCCAGTAAAATCCCGCCACGTGCTTCCTCCACCAATCCTTCACTAAGTCTTCGATCAGGTCTAAACCATCGTGTTCCGTTCTGTCGGACTGAGCTGTATAAATCTTCCTTCATACCCAGCGTTACTGACCAATGGAATAATTTGCCCTTGTCCGTGCGTGAAAACTCATCATTGACGAACCTCAAGACTTTTCTAAACGATGGCAACCGACGACCGCCAAGGTTCTACTGTAGAACGAAATCTCACACAGCCCAAATATATCACTGTAGATTGAGACTAGGATGTGGTAACCTCACTTTTCACTTATATCGCAACCACTTATCACCAACCCCTCTATGCCAGTGTGGAGAGGAAGAGACTCCCGCTCATTTTCTCCTGCATTGTCCAATTTTCTCCGATGCTTGTAATTATTCAATTAATCTCCTTCCGTTTGGAGCGGACTCCTCTACACTTCTATTCAGTTCGGAATTCCTGAGTAATGACGACAACCGCCTTATCATTGAAGTGGTACACGACTTTATTTTATCAAGTAAGCGATTCATTAATTAACCCCAATGTAGTACTAGCCTATTTTATATACTTACTATAATAAATACTAACCCACAATTAATATCAAGATGATCTCCGTGTAGCCTGTAAATTAAGCTACACTTGTTTACAGTGGTAAACAGGCGAAGCCCTACTGATCAACCGTGACTTTGTTATCAATGCTTGGGTGAAAGTCCTTCAAATGGGCGTCTAGGGTGGCAAATAATTGGAGTTACCTTGATTATACTTCTATCTTACGTCACGCTTAGTCATTTCGCATAGATGTGGGACTTTAGACACAAATAAATAACTCTACGCAATGAATGCATTCACCCCGCACTTTCCAACTTTTCTTGCAGCTCAACCCATCCCTGACTGTTTCCATACAACATTAGTTACTGTCGCTTTTCAAACGCTTGTATAATGCAGATAAACACTGATTGTACTTGATACTCATACCTGCTATTATTATCGACGATTCTTTGTGATCTTGTGTAGGTGGAAACGGCCTTGTATACGCTTTCAGCTTACTGCCGAATTCACATTAATGTTGGCAATTTATCTGTTATCGTTTGTTTTGTTTTTTTGCAATAAATACTGTTTAAA
This sequence comes from Pictodentalium vernedei, assembly GCA_031216915.1. Taxonomy (NCBI): domain Eukaryota; kingdom Metazoa; phylum Mollusca; class Scaphopoda; order Dentaliida; family Dentaliidae; genus Pictodentalium; species Pictodentalium vernedei. The sequence goes on along the minus strand of CM062297.1, from coordinate 883,129,504 downwards.
CTAATCACAACGCTGGAGTCAGAATTTACGATCGCAGATCGATAGCCTTTTTACTAAATTCCGTAACAATTGCATCATTTCCGAGTGCAACCTTTCAAGGCGGGTAACTCTAATTCAAGGCGGGTAACTCTAATTCAAATTTTTAGTTCCCTGATACCTGTTGAGAGTATCTATATTTAATAATAGACGTTCCTCATTCTTATAAAAAACGATGTCAGATCCACTGTGTGCCGCGGCAGATTAGGCGGCCGCGCGATGACAGCTATTGAGTCATCGGGAATTAAACGACTTGACGTAGAAACTGGAGACTGAAGATTTTGCAGCGCTAAAGGCAAGGAAGATATCACACAAAAAGTCAACAATCAATGACTGATCATATCCAGTCTTTTCGCCGGCCATCAAATCTGTTGAAATTTTTACGATACACATCACAATAATTTTGATGATACAATCAGCGTGATGGTATTACACGTAAAACTCTACTCACATTTGCGACAATCGGTTCTGTATATAGGCCAATAGATGTTTAACAAGTATCATATGATAATAGAATTAATAGTGAAGTGTCATTTGGCATTTAGTTTGGGTTTCGGGATTTGTTGCATCACTGATGTTTCATGCTATGACAGTGAATGCATGTCTGATGGGATCGCATCCAGAAAATTTACCATATTATCAGTGTGCGCACTTAAGCTTCAGGCGCCCCGGGGGAAAAAATTATCGAATTTATAATTAAGTGTTGGGAAGGTGGGGGACTGTCGTTCCACGTGTAATAGAAGTGATTGATATCTTGGGTTTTCGGTCACTTCGTCTTTATCAACAATTATAAAAAATATAAACTTCATCACGCAGGACGCTAATGTTAACTGTATTTCTGAAAGTCTACCTGCATGATGTACTGTGCATTTATGTAACATCACCAGTACTAGATGTGGAGATCGTGCCACATGGGGGGGGGGGGGGGGGGGGGGCTTAATGGGAAACCTAGGAAGTACGTCATAGTCACGTGACCCAGTTACGCTATGTTAGTCACGTGACCCAGTTACGTCAAGTTTGCGGTCATCTTGTGGCGTCATTTGATAGTGATAAGTGGTCTTAGTGCGCATGCGCAGCTCGTGCTAGGGTGATACGCAGTTCCGTCGGGCATTTTGTATACTGGCTTTCCTCAAATACCTAAATGAGTCGAAGAAAGTATGTTCGAGTCACTCGAACGAGCAATTGTTCTATAGCTCATTTGCTCAATGGGATTCGAGTCGCTTGAGCAATGACCTTTCAGTAACTCTTCGATGGATTCGTGGCTATAAGAATCATATAGGCTTTCGTTATACACACTGTAGATAACTCTGCATACATGTTATGGGAAACCAAGCACTGGTGATTATAAGACTTGGACGAGGGAACGAACTAGAGCTAGTTTGGGCTAGACATACTGCTAGTGTTAGAGTAGTATCTGTAATGGGCACAAAAATAGGGTTCTTGGAAAATCTGGACCAGTACTTTAGTGTAATAGAACATCCTCTCGACCCTATAGCACTACATGCTACTACAAAAAATTCTAGATGGAGATTACAAGTCCGTTACGGTTGTTTTGGGCGCATTTTGGTGAATTGGAGGGAGTGTCAGCTTGTTTGTGGTAATTCTACAAAGTAAAACTACTCTTATACAAAGGAACGTACCTGTTATTGAAAAAAGAAGGATTCGTGAGGAATCCATATCAAATAGTCGTTTTGGGTGGTTTGGATGGATTGGTGGGTCTTTCTGGGTAATCGGATTTACTCCTATTCAAACGAACAAACCCTCCGCACATACCCCCGTCTTGGTGTAGGCCATTCAGGTTCATAGCAACCACGTGCTACCTTAGAAACCAAGTTGGCGGCCTCCATCAGACAAAAATGTCCGACAGAAGTACTATCACCCTAACAACACGCGCTGCGCATGCGCACTAAGACCACGTGTCACTATAGAGATGACGCCACAAGATAGCCGCTTCCGCGGGCTACCATGACAATCTAACATGAGTTAAATTGGGTCACATTACTGTGACATCACTTCTTAGGTCCCCTCACTAGGCCCCCCACAATGTGGCAAATAAGGCCAAGTGGCCGAAAGCTCCAGTTACTGATTGATTTTATTATATAAAATGTCACACTATCTACCTACCCACTGAAAAATGTTGCAGGCTGAATGGGAACATAGTTTATTTAGTGGCCAAAAAGCCCTCGGGGATTGATTTTTTTTTTCCAATTGTCCCGGGGATACTCCCCGCCGCCATCTATAATTCTATTAGCATCCTACCTTAGGTCTTGGGCATATATGACGCCCCTTGCTGAAGTATATCCAGAGGGGGGACACCTTTGAGCCGCCACTGGACCCAGTGGAAGTAACACAGGTATGTAGAAATATTAGACAGTCGAGATAATAATTCATAGCTTAGGGTTTTTAAAAATTTCGTTACAATTAACTGCGGTAATGGTAGAAGTGTGTAGGGATTTATCCAAACGATGTATCGAACTCAGAAATGGAGACAACTAAAGGTAAAAAAAAACTGTTAGAGAAAGAGTCATGGGGATTGTAACCAAAATTGGCGAGAGTAGGTCAAAAGAAAGAGGTCTTTGTGTGGCCTGCGTGACAAAGAGAAGACAGGTCTTGAAGAGTACCTTGACAATGGCACCAATTGTAAACAAATCCATAAGTAAATATAGTTGTTTTTTAAAGAAAAATAGTGCATTTACAACTCAAACAGAAATAAAGAAGTTCCCGGTTTCAAAGTTGACACCGCATGCAAATTGCTCTGCATGCTCCACTGCATAGTTGACCATGAATTTCCGACAATGACACGCCATACACTCTCTTTAACCATTTACCCAACGAATCGGCTGCATCCGCCCGCGTCGTATGCAAATTCAGTAGTTGAAAAAATAGTATTTTTAAACAAATCCATATCATATGACCCCTCATTGGAACGAGCTCGTCGAGCTCGTTCCAACGATGGGTCACATGATCCGTTTTTGTTGATTTTTTTTTTTAAAATTTGAAAAAAATATTTAAAATAATAAATGTTCATATCGTCTGCGTTGGGTAAAGGGTTAAAAAATGCGAACAGGCTTGAACTTAGTCATCTTACCTATAACATAGAGTTCATTTCCCAAACCCTCAAAAAACATTTATCCCTTTGCATCAGGCTCTATTTCTCCAAATTCTCTTGTCCACCAAATTTATTTATTTATTTATTTATTTATTTATTTATTTATTTATTTATTTATTTATTTATTTATTGGTGTTTAAGGTCACATACTTATGCGCAATGTCAAATCGTGACCATGACAGTTTTACGGGTGGAGGAAGCCGGAGTACCCGGAGAGAACCACTGAGCATCGAAGAGCAACTGTCAGATCCTCATCATTGTAACTGTGTTCAAGCTCCGCTTATGCAGGGTTACATCGGTTGAAGACACGTGCACCATCGACGTGCAGTACGCCTTAGTACGCAGCGTCATCGTGCCCCATGTAGGCAACCGAGATAAAATGCCTTGCCCAAGGACACAACACGGGTCGTCTCGGACGGAGATCGAACTCGGGACCTCTAGCATAGAAGTCCAACAGTCTACCACTGAGGTAAACCAAATAGCGTAATATAATTATATATCTCATACTAAATCATTCGTTTTAACATATGCTCTCAGTTTGAAGTTTTACCTCTATACAGTAGTGTGTAACAAAATAAGAGAATACTTCCAAGTGTTGGCGGGAGGAGGAGGGGCTGGGGGTGGGGGGGGGGGGGGGGGGGTAATCGTCAAAATAGTGCGGTTGTCGACCACAATAAACCCGATTCCGTTATTAACATGTAAAAATCATAGTTTCCAAGAGATCGTTTAAAAAGCTGCATTTAGATCCTGAGTTTCTTTGAATAATGCGTGATTCGCTGTGAGGTCCTGGCAAATAACGTCCCGCGACAAATTTTCGACGATAGTAACGTGAACACAATATGAATTACGATCTCGCTCGACGTCGGCTATCACTCCGAAGCCTTCAGCTCCATCGCCATAGAACAAACAAAAAAACAAAAAACGCTCATTAAATTTATCACGTACCGACGGATGCCTACCGTCCATCACTATGGCAATGGTCGAAATGTTGACATTACTCGAAAAAAAAATCCAACACGATGGATGCAAAATTCGATTTTTTGTACACATTTCACAAAAAAATTAAAATAATTGAAGTACGGCTCATTTGAGGTATAAACTATTTACCTAACAAATCGACCGCAACCACCCGCGTGATTTATAAATTAGGTAGTTGTAAAAAGACATATTCAAAATATTTGTTGTTGATAATTGCATTTATCTATCATGAAAAGAGCTCAGTGTTTAGGAAATGCAATATTCTATCTACATTTGTTTTCGCTGTCTGACATGAATTCAAAACAAACAAAAAATGCGAAATTAGACAACACCAACAAATTTATCAGGATTTCCACTTAATTGCGCTCCAGTTGCGCTAAGATATCACTTGCGAACTGTTAACCATCTCTAGCAATTGTAAATAAAACCATAAGTAAATACCATATCATGAATCCCACCATTGGAACGAGCTCGTTGATATGCTTTTGTTAAGATTTTCTGAAAAAAATATTATTTAAAATAATACATTTAGATGTGGTCTGCGTTAGGTAAAAAGTTTCCATCTATTGAAGGAAGCACAGAAACATCCCCGGACAGTCTAACACATACAGTTAAAACTAGAAGTCCTGTCACGAACTGTGCGCTTATTTAGGCTTAATTGCGCGTTGGAATTGCGCGCAATTGCCATATCGAATGGCATCCAAAGCATGCTAGCTTTTCCTGGTTACTCATAGCAAACACGGGCAATGTTCTGCCAATGGACCTCCGGGTTACCTGGAGGTCCATTGGCAGAAACATTACTTGTGCACAGGCCATATGTACCGAATTTGATAGCCTTACTATGGTCATAGCGCGTAGCTTAGCGCACAGGTCGGCGTGCTATCTGTGCACATTTTGTGACAGGACTTCTAGTTTTTACTGTATCATGTGATCCCCTTATTGGTGAAAGCTCGTTTATAGGATATGATTTTGTAAAGAGTTTTTGAAAAACTAATATTTAAAATAATACATTTAGATATTGCCTGTGTTAGGTAAAAAGGCTGCAGCTACTGAAGCGATCACCGAAACATCTCCTGACAGTCTTTCACATACAATACACAGAAACACCTCATGACAGTCTTACACGTTCAATACAAACAGTGAGTATGTGACGAAAGTCCACAGTGCGTACTGATAGAATATCAAACCCGCAAAACTCATATAAATATACTGAAATTCAGTATAAAAATTCATTATTTTAAATTCTTCAAATATGAAGGCAAAACACTGAAAAGGTGTTTAATGGGAATGAGGTGGGACACATCCAGTCCCAGAGAGATCGGAGGTCCGTAAATGGGGTGGGACACATCCAGTCTCAGAGAGATCGGATGTCCGTAAATGGAACAGAAACTAATGTGTATAAGTAGTTAATCATATAGGATAATTCAGTGACGACCCTATGGGGTTTTTGACCCCCACTTTACCACTCCCCCATCCATCATGCACACACCAATCGACACACACACTCGCACACATACTGCTTTCTTTATTTTAACAAACTCTAATCCATTGGTTAGTTTATAACGCAGAGTGGAATTACCATAAGCGCCTTGAGTTGCCATTCCCATGCACTAGGGTAAGATTTAACAACCGGTTGAATATCGCCAAAACCGGATATTTAACCAAAATACCATGCAGAAGGTTAACATATCGAGAACAAATTTATATTTTTGCAAGGGAGACTCTCTCCAGCCCATTAAGCCAATTTGGATCCTTGCTGGATATTTAACTAAAATACCATGTAGCAGATTAATGAACTGAGAACAAATTTCTATTGTTGTAAGTGAAATGTGAGTGGACCTGTTGAGGTGCTTGCCTTGTGTGCCCGTATGTGGAACAAGGGCAGTATGCTCCGTTGAGTTGAGATGAGGATGTCATAGAATGAGCAAAGGGTGTGAACGCCTGTGATACGGGATAACATTGTACGTAAGAGAGCACTGCGGTGACTTCTAGATGTTAACATTACATCATTAGTTCTATTATTAAACTCTCTAGAGCCCTCGAAGCAAATGTGGATCCTTGCTGTCCTTAAAAACTTCAGACAGATCTTCTAGTCAAAGTTATACGTCCAAACAAGGTTGAAGATGTACCCCAAAAAAACGCCAGAAGGCTTTATTCGACAGTACGTGGAGAGTGAATTACCACTAAAACACATGTAGAGTGAAGTTCCCACCCAGCAAATAACAGTCGGTTTCTGTGGTAATGCCTGATAGGAACAAGCAAAGTTTTAGCAAAGCGACCTCCGGGTTCAACACCGAGGTCCCTTGGTTGACACTTTGTACGGCATTCTAATGCTTTTTTCCCAGACAAGGATTTTTTGTCCGAGCGGAGACACTACCCCACAAGTGATTTAGTAACAATTCACTCTCCATTTACTGTAAGAAAGCTCTTTGCGTTCAGATAGCGTTGAAACCCGAGCAAATGTTTACTCTATCAAAGTTTCGTGCTATGATTCCTAAACACCACTTGAAAGTTTGCCACCATTCTTAATACTTTCTCCTTTTGAGGAGGCACATGCAGCAGAATATACCCATGATTGCATGCGAAGAAATTAAAAACATAGATTCCTTGGCACCCACGAATGAGATAATAGACGTATAAAAGACAATAGAGATGCTTTATATTTCCAACCAGCGATAACTGTTATGTCCTTGGTAGAGACATTCCAACCAGATCACCCCTGCGTGTGTTTGTGTGTTGGGGGTGGGGGTGGGGGGACATGGTAACGTTGCGTACTAAGGCATACTGGAAGTCGATGGCGCATTTACCTACAGCCGATGATAACTCTTCTTGAGGAGAAATGTTTAGTTGGAGAGGTTGTCATTTGCTCGCCGCGGTTCATTTGTTATCTCCGGGTACACCGGCCTCCTCCCCCATACAATTGTCTGACACGATAAAACTCTGCAGCTAAAAGGGTCGTTAAAACCTCAATAAACAGACATAAATAATGCCTGTATTGAACTACGACAATTATATTATTTCATGACAGATTGAAGACGTTTTGTTCCATTACACATATCACACGGACGAGCAGCTAATCACGACCACGACAGTTTTACAGGTGGTGGAAGCCGAATACCTGGAGAAGAACCACCGCGCAACGGCGAGCAAGTGTCAGCTTCCCAACATACTAACTCTACACGAGCAGGGTTAGCATTAGTTGAAGGCAGGTGCACCATTGACATGCAGTACGCCTTAGTACACAGCGCCACCGCTGTCCCCACGTGGGCAATGGGGGTGAAGTGTCTTGCCCAAGGACATAACGTGGTTGATGCAGATGGGTTCGAACCGAGGACCTCTCGGCCTGTAGCCTGCACTTCTACCCACTGAGCCACCACGCCCACATTTTGTGAAATCAATGTGCACCGTAATTCCAAATGAATTACTTATTGGTAACATATGCTACTCAAAGTTTGCTAAGCACCAAGTACATCCAACTACCTGTTTTACGTTTTAGTTGAAATATTGTAAAGAAAAGTGTATAGATTTTTTATTTTATTATATCTTTAATGATTCAAGCACAAAAATTAAGATTTTATTTGTGTTTGACATTTTCTTTTAGCTTTTGCATACGATAACCATGGGAAATGGATATTATTGGTAAAAGAGGAAATTTTTCAATTTTCCAAAAAGTTGACTGAGCGAACTGGATGGGTTCAATATCGAGTATGAGACCCATTACTGTTAATTAGGGCCTGACAACGCCTTCTCATGCTCCCAATCAGGTTCCTGGTGGTCCCTTGTGGGATGCTGTTCTATTCTTGAACCAGCATGGCTCCAAGCTCATGGACACTTCATGACTGGACTGGACGGGCTGAAATTGCAAGCTGCAACTCATTCCAGACATGTTCGATTGGACTGAGGTCAGGAGGTCTTGTTGGCCAGTTCATACGCTCAATCCCCTTCCTCTGTCGGTACTCCCCGGCAGCATGGGCAACATGAGGACAGGCATTATCGTCCATCAGAATGAATCGATCATCCACTGCACCTGCATACAGTCTCACGCGGCCATCCATGATCTCATCAATATACGGCCGTGCAGTCATTGTACCACGTTTAAGGATGCAGAGCTCTGTACGCCCATCCCTGCCGATGCCGTCCCATACCATGATTGACCCTCCACCATATCGGTCATGCTCAGCAATGTTAGCTGCATGGAATCGCTCTCCTGGTCTTCTCCATACCCAAGAATGCCTAGCTGTGTGGTCTAGGCAGTACGTTGACTCATCTGTAAAAAGGTCAGGTTGCCAATCTTCTCTTGTCCATCCAACCTGGTCCATGGCCTATTCATATCGTGCCTGGTGGCGGTTCTGGGACAGCAGAATGCGAATACATGGTCTTTTCGATCGGAGACCACATCTGCGTGCTACCTTGCCAGGATAGTCTGCGTCGAAACATTTACCCCGGGTTCATTCTGAAGGTCACTACGAGGCTGGGTTGTTGTGTCTAAGCGGTTCCTTCGGGCCTGAATGATCAAAAACCTGTCTTCAGCTACAGATGTTGCCCTGTCTCTGCCACCACCATGCCGCCTTACTGGTGTGCCATACTGAAGGAATCTTGCCCAGGCTCTGATGATCACTGTATGGTGCACACCAAGGGCTTCACCAACCTGACGATGGGTAGCCCCTTGCTACACCATCCCTACAACCCGCCACATTTCTGTTTCAGACAACTGTCTCGTTACATTTGCATTTGCCATATTCAGTCATTAAATTACAAGGTTTTGTGCTGAAATGAAGATTGAATACCCTACACATGTCGTGTACATGTAGACAGAGCACGAAAACATAATGAAAATCAAGAGATACATGCTTTCCATGACTGTCACGAAAAGTCTGACTGTCAAGAGAGCTAAGAAAAACAATAGGAACCATCTCAATACATCCCTCAATCATATCCACCAAAAATGTCGCAAATATGTCACAAGCAATTTTCATAATGATTTGTCAAATATTTGGTGTTTAGCAAACTTTGCGTAGTATATTAGATTTTACATTTTTTGTTAATCTCGTTCCAAAGCGTGTGTGTTTAATGAAAACGCAACATACTTACCATAACATCGTGCTTCAGTTTCATTTGATCATGAAAAACATTGAGTGCATGGTAGAATAAATCAAACAGAGGAAGACATGGCTTAACTAAAGCTTCAGTTCATTTCACACATCAGATAACTTAGACTAATAAGCCAGTTTCCGGTTCAATATTAGAATCATTTTTAACAATTACTCATTTTAGGTCCACACAATCCATGCATTCCAAACCCTTGTCCAAAACACAAAATATGTGTATGCGTAGGATCAAGCTACAAATGCATCCCTCAAAATATAGGTAAGGTATTATTGTGTATTTTCTATTAACTCTTTAAACCCGAGCGGCCGCTTTTTCCGGCCAGGGACATGATACACCATAACCCCACCAAATAGAATGGTTGTTCAGTAAATGTGTGGGTAGATCAATCAATATTTTCAACGTGCAGCCTCAAGGCTGCACGTTGAAAATATTGATTGGTCTACTCCAAATTATGAATATGGACTCTTCTAATTACTGCCATTGGACTGGCATGGAAGTTACCACTAGTGTTCAAAGTGTTAAATAACACAGATAATTGTAGATAAGTTTGTGAAATGTTAGATGGGTGTGGTTGATTTAACATGTTAGGTTAGAGTGGTGTTGTTGATATTTCAGGATATATTTTCGGGTAGTGCTTTTTTTGTATACGTACAATGTGATAGATACGTAGATGATATAGTGAAGTATTCGTGATATAATAGATTATGTTGTAGATGTGTTCGTGATATAATAAAATACGATAAAGTAATGGTGTTGATATGCTTGTAGTGTGAGAGACTAATGCCGCTGATGTGTTGTGGTATTATAAAGTAATGTTCTTGCTGTGTTTGAGAAATGATAAAGCAATGCTGTAGACGTGTTTGTAATATAACATAGACATTTTAAAGACTCATTTGTGGTATGATAATGTTGCTAACATTTTGTGTGATATGATGGAGTAGTGTAGTTGATATGTTTGTAATATGATAGAGTTGTGGAGTAGTGTTGTTGATATGTTTCTGATATGATAAAGTAGTGTTGTTGATATGTTTCTGATATAATAGAGTAGTGTTGTTGATATGTTTCTGATATGACAAAGCAGTGTTGTTGCTATGTTTCTGACATGATAGTGTAGTGGTGTTGATATGTTTCTGATATAATAGAGTTGTGTTGTAGATATGCTTCTGATATCATAGAGTGGTGTTGTTGATATGTTTCTGATATAATAGAGTTGTCTTGTAGATATGTTTCTGATATCATAGAGTGGTGTTGTTGATAGTTCATGATATATTTTCCATACCATTACCGAGCGGCCGCTTTTTCCGGCCAGGAACATGAAACACCATAACGTCATTAAATCGAATGGTTGTTCAGTAAATGTGTGGCTAGACCAATCAATACTTTCAACGTGCAGCCCTGCAGCTGCACGTTGAAAACATTGTTTGGTTTACCCCAAATAATGAATATGGACTCTTCTAATTACTGCCACTGAACAGGCATGGGAGATACCACTAGAGTCTAAAGTGTTAAACAATACAGATAATTGTAGATCAGTTTGTGAACTATTAGATGAATAAGGTTGATTTAACATGTTAGGTTAGAGTGGTGTTGTTGGTATTTCAGGATATATTTTCGGGTAGTGTTTTTTGTATACGTTCAATGTGATAGATACGTAGATGATAAAGAGGAGTATTTGTGATATGCGTTGTTGATATGGTTGTAATAATTATGATAGAGTTGTGTTGTTGATATGTTTCTGATATGATAGAGTAGTATTGTTGATATGTTTCTGATATTATAGTGTATTGTTGATATGTTTCTGATATGATAGAGTAGTGTTGTTGATATGTTTCTGATATGATAGAGTTGTGTTGTTGATATGTTTCGGATATGATAAGGTAGTGTTGTTGATATGTTTCTGATATGACAGAGTAGTGTTGTTGATATGTTCCAGATATAATAAAGTAGTGTTGTTGATATGTTTCTGATATGATAGAGTAGTGTTGTTGATATGTTTCTGATATGATAAACTAGTGTTGTTGATATGTTTCTGATATGATAGAGTTGTGTTGTTGATATGTTTCTGATATGACAAAGCAGTGTTGTTGATATGTTTCTGATATGATAGTGTAGTGGTGTTGATATGTTTCTGATATTATAGAGTTGTGTTGTAGACATGCTTCTGATATCGAGTGGTGTTGTTGATATGTTTCTGATATAATAGAGTTGTTTTGTAGATATGTTTCTGATATCATAGAGTGGTGTTGTTGATATGTTTGTAATATGATCGTGCAGTGTTGATATGGCTGTAATATGATAGAGTTGTGTTTTTGATATGGCTGTAATATGATAGTGTAGTGTTGTTGATATGGATGTAATATGATAGAGTTGTGTTGTTGATATGGCTGTAATATGATTGAGTTGTGTTGTTGATATGGTTGTAATATGATAGTGTAGTGTTGTTGACATGGTTGTAATATGATAGAGTTGTGTTGTTGATATAGCTGTAACATGATTGAGTCGTGTTGTTGATATGGTTGTAATATGATAGAGTTATGTTGTTGATATGGTTGTAATCTGATAGAGTAGTGTTGTTGATATGTTTGCAATATGCTCATGTAGTGTTGTTATGTTTGCAATATGATAGAGTAGTGTTGTTGATATGGTTGTAATATAATAGAGTAGTGTTGTTGATATGTTTGTAATATGCTCGTGTAGTGTTGATATGTTTGTAATATGATAGAGTTGGGTTGTTGATATGGCTGTAATATGATTGAGTAGTGTTGTTGATATGATTGTAATATGATAGTGTAGTGTTTGTGATATGGTTGTAGTACAACAGAGTTATGTTATTGATATGTTTCTGATATGAAAGAGTTGTGTTGTTCAAATGGTTGTAATATGATAGAGTAGTGTTGTTGATATGGTTGTAATATCATAGAGTTGTGTTGTTGATATGTTACTAATATGATAGAGTTGTGTTGTTGATATGTTTGTAATATGGTAGAGTTTTGTTGTTGAAATGGTTGTAATATGATAGAGTTGTGTTGTTGATATGTCTATAAGATGATAGAGTTGTGTTGTTGATATGTTTGTAATATGATAGAGTTGTGTTGTTGATATGTTTGTAATATGATAGAGTAGTGTTGCTGATATGGTTGGAATATGATTGAGTAGTGTTGTTGATACGGTTGTAATATGATAGAGTTGTGTTGTTGATATGTTTGTAATATGATAGAGTTGTGGTGTTAATATGGTTGTAATATTGAGTAGTGTTGTTGATATGGTTGTAATATGATAGAGTTGTGTTGTTGATATGGCTGTAATATGATTGAGTAGTGTTGATGATATGGTTGTAATATGATAGAGTTGTGTTGTTAATATGGTTGTAATATGATAGAGTTTTGTTATTAATATGTTTCTGATATGATAGAGTAGTGTTGTTGAAATGGTTGTAATATGATAGAGTAGTGTTGTTGATATTGTTTAATATGATAGAGTTGTGTTGTTGATATGTTTGTAATATGGTAGAGTAGTGTTGTTGATATGGTTGTAATATGATAGATTTGTGTTGTTGATATTGTTGTAATATGATAGATTTGTGTTGTTGATATGGTTGTAATATGATAGAGTAGTGTTGTTGATATGTTTGTAAAATATATGCTCGTGTGGTGTTGTTATGTTTGTAATATGATAGAGTTGTGTTGTTTATATGGTTGCAATATGAGAGAGTAGTCTTGTAGATATGGTTGTAATATACTCGTGTAGTGCTGTTATGTTTGTAATATGATAGAGTTGTGTTGTTGATATGGTTGTAATATGATAGAGTTGTGTTGTTGATAGGGCTGTAATATGATTGAGTAGTGTTGTTGACATTGTTGTAATATGCTAGTGTAGTGTTTGTGATATGGTTGTAGAACAACAGAGTTGTGTTATTGATATGTTTCTGATATGAAAGAGTTGTGTTGTTGAAATGGTTGTAATATGATAGAGTTGTGTTGTTCATATGGTTGTAATATGATAGAGTAATGTTGTTGATATGGCTGTAATATGATTGAGTAGTGTTGTTGATATGGTTGTAATATGATAGAGTGGTGTTGTTGATATGGTTGTAATATGATAGAGAAGTGTTTGTCATATGGTTGTAGTACAACAGAGTTGTGTTATTGATATGTTTCTGATGTGAAATAGTTTATTGTTGAAATGGTTGTAGTATGACAAAGCAGTGTTGTTGATATGGTTGTAATATGATAGAGTAGTGTTGTTGATATGTTTCGGATATGAAAAAGTTGTGTTGTTGAAATGGTTGTAATATGATAGAGTTGTGTTGTTGATATGGTTGTAATATGATAGAGTGGTGTTGTTGATATGGTTGTAATATGATAGAGGAGTGTTGTTGATATGTTTCTGATATGAAAGAGTTGTGTTGTTGAAATGGTTGTAATATGATAGGGTTGTGTTGTTGATATGGTTGTAATATGATAGAGTTGTTTTGTTGGTATGGTTGTAATATGATAGAGTAGTGTTTGTGATAAGGTTGTAGTACAACAGGGTTGTGTTATTGATATGTTTCTGATATGAAAAGGTTGTGTTGTTGAAATGCTTGTAATATGATAGAGTAGTGTTGTTGATATGGGTGTAATATGATAGAGTAGTATGGCTGTAATATGATAGAGTAGTGCTGTTGATATGGTTGTGATATGATACATTAGTGTTGTTAATATGGTTGTAATATGATAGAGTTATGTTGTTGATATGTTTCTGATATGAAAGAGTTGTGTTGTTGAAATAGTTGTAATATGATAGAGTAGTGGTGTTGATATGGACGTAATATGATAGAGTTTTGTTGTTGATATGGTTGTAATATGATAGAGTAGTGTTATTGAAATGGATGTAATCTGATAGAGTAGTGTTGTTGATATGGTTGTAATATGATAGAGTTGTGTTGTTGATATGTTTGTAACATGCTTGTGTAGTGTTGTTATGTTTGTAATATGATAGAGTAGTGCTGTTGATATGGTTGTGATTTGATAGATTAGTGTTGTTAATATGGTTGTAATATGATAGAGTAGTGTTGTTGATATGTTTCTGATATGAAAGAGTAGTGTTGCTGAAATAGTTGTAACATGATAGAGTAGTCGTGTTGATATGGATGTAATATGATTGAGTTTTGTTGTTGAAATGGTTGTAATATGATAGAGTAGTGTTATTGAAATGGATGTAATATGATAGAGTAGTGTTGTTAATATGTTTGTTATATGATAGAGTTGTGTTGTTGATATGATTGTAATATGATAGAGTTGTGTTGTTGATATGGTAGCAATATGATAGTGTAGTGTTTTTGATATTGTTGTAATACAATCGAATTGTGTTATTGATATGTTTCTGATATGATAGAGTAGTGTTGCTGAAATGGTTGTAATATGATAGAGTAGTGTTGTTGATTTGGTTGTAATATGATAGAGTTGTGTTGTTGATATGTTTCTAATATGATAGAGTAGTGTTGTTGATATGGTTGTAATATGATAGATTTGTGTTGTTGATATGTTTGTAATATGATAGAGTTGTGTTGTTGATATGGTTGTAATATGATAGAGTAGTGTTGTTTATATGTTTGTAATATGCTCGTGTAGTGTTGTTATGTTTGTAATATGATAGAGTTGTGTTATTGATATGGTTGTAATATGATAGAGTTGTGTTGTTGATATGGTTGTAATATGATAGAGTAGTGTTGTTGATATATTTGTAATATGCTCGTGTAGTGTTGTTATGTTTGTGATATGATAGAGTTGTGTTGGTGATATGGTTGTAATATGATAGAGTTGTGTTCTTGATATGGTTGTAATATGATAGAGTAGTGTTGTTGATATATTTGTAATATGATAGAGTTGTGTTGTTGATAAATTTGTAATATGATAGAGTTGTGTTCTTGATATGGTTGAAATATGATAGAGTAGTGTTGTTGATATGTTTGTAATATGCTCGTGTAGTGTTGTTATGTTTGCAATATGATAGAGTAGTGTTGTTGATATGGTTGTAATATGGTAGGGTTGTGTTGTTGATATGTTCGTAATATGATAAAGTTGTGTTGTTGATTTCTTTGTAATATGACAGAGTTGTGTTGTTGGTATGGTTGTAATATGATTCAGTAGTGTTGTTGAAATGGATGTAATATGACTGAGTAGTGTTGTTGATATGGTTGTAATATGATAGAGTTGTGTTGATATGGTTGTAATATGATAGAGTTGCGTTGTTGATATGTTTGTAATATGATAGAGTTGTGTTGTTGATATGTTTGTAATATAATAGAGTAGTGTTGTTGATATGGTTGTAATATGATTGAGTAGTGTTGTTGATATGGTTGTAATATGATAGAGTTGTGTTGTTGATATGTTTGTAATGTGATAGAGTTGTGTTGTTGATATGGTTGTAATATGATTGAGTAGTGTTGTTGATACGGTTGTAATATGACAGAGTTGTGTTGTTGATATGGCTGTAATATGATTGAGTAGTGTTGATGATATGGTTGCAATATGATAGAGTTGTGTTGTTGATATGGTTGTAATATGATAGAGTTGTGTTGATATGTTTGTAATATGATAGAGTTGTGTTATTGATATGTTTCTGATATGATAGAGTAGTGTTGTTGAAATGGTTGTAAAATGATAGAGTAGTGTTGATGATATGGTTTAATACGATAGAGTTGTGTTGTTGATATGTTTGTAATATGATAGAGTAGTGTTGTTGATATGGTTGTAATATGATACAGTAGAGTTGTTGATATGTTTCTGATATGATAGAGTAGTGTTGTTGATATGTTTGTAATATGCTCGTGTAGTGTTGTTATGTTTGTAATGTGATAAAGTTGTGTTGTCGATGTGGTTGCAGTATGACAAAGTTGTCTTGTTGATATGGTTGTAATATGCTCATCTTGTGTTGTTATGTTTGCAATATGATAGAGTGGTGTTGTTGATATGGCTGTAATATGATAGAGTTTTGTTGTTGATATGGTTGTAATATGATAGAGTTGTGTTGTTGATATGGTTGTAATATGATAGAGTAGTGTTGTTGATATGTTTGTAATATGCTCGTGTAGTGTTGTTATGTTTGTAATATGATAGAGTTGTGTTGTTGATATGGTTGTAATACGATAGAGTTGTGTTGTTGATATGGTTGTAATATGATAGAGTAGTGTTGTTGATATGGTTGTAATATGATAGAGTTGTGATATGTTTGTAATATGCTCGAGTTGTGTTGTTGATATGTTTGTAATATATAGAGTTGTGCTGTTGATATGTTTGTAATATGATAGAGTAGTGTTGTTGATATGGTTGTAATATGATTCAGTTGGGTTGTTGATACAGCTATAATATGATTGAGTAGTACTGATGATATGGTTGTAATATGATAGAGTTGTGTTGTTGATATGGTTGTAATATGATAAAGTTGTGTGTTGATATGTTTGTAATATGATAGAGTTGTGTTATTGATATGTTTCTGATATGATAGAGTAGTGATGTTGTAATGGTTGTAATATGATAGAGTAGTGTTGTTGATATGGTTTAATATGATAGAGTTGGGTTGTTGATATGTTTGTAATATGATAGAGTAGTGTTGTTGATATCGTTGTAATATGATAGAGTTGTGTTGCTGATATGGCAGTAATATGATTGAGTAGTATTGATGGCATGGTTGTAATATGATAGAGTTGTGTTGTTGATATGGTTGTAATATGATAGAGTTGTCTGTTGATATGTTTTTAATATGATAGAGTTGTGTTATTGATATGTTTCTGATATGATAGAGTAGGGTTGTTGAAATGGTTGTAATATGATAGGGTTGTGTTGTTGATATGGTTGTAATATGATAGAGTTGTGTTGTTGATATGTTTGTAATACGATAGAGTTGTGTTGTTGATATGGATGTAATATGATTGAGTAGTGTTGTTGATATGGTTGTAATATGATAGAGTTGTGTTGTTGATATGGTTTTAATGTGATAGAGTTGTGTTGTTGATATGTTTGTAATATGATAAAGTTGTGTTGTTGATATGATTGTAATATGATAGAGTTGTGTTGTTGATATGTTTGTAATATGATAGAGTTGTGTTATTGATATGTTTCTGTTATGATACAGTGGTGTTGTTGAAATGGCTGTAATATGATAGAGTAGTGTTGTTGATATGGTTTAATATGGTAGAGTTATGTTGTTGATATGTTTGTAATATGATAGAGTAGTGTTGTTGATATGGCTGTAATATGATAGAGTTGTGTTGTTGATATGTTTGTAATATGCTCGTGTAGTGTTGTTATGTTTGTAATATGATAGAGTCGTGCTGTTGATATGGTTGCAATATGACAGAGTAGCGTTGTTGGTATTTTTGTAATATGATAGAGTAGTGTTGTTGATATGGTTGTAATACGATAGAATGGTGTTTTTGATATGTTTGTAATATGCTCGTGTAGTGTTGTTATGTTTGTAATATGATAGAGTTGTGCTGTTGATATGGTTGCAGTATGACAGAGTAGTGTTGTTGATATGTTTGTAATATGATAGAGTTGTGTTGTTGATATGTTTGTAATATGATAGAGTTGTGTTGTTGATATGGTTGTAAGATGATAGTGTAGTGTTTTTGATATTGTTGTAACACCACAGATTTGTGTTTTTGATATGTTTCTGATATGATAGAGTAGTGTTGTTGAAATGGTTGTAATATGATAGAGTAGTGTTGTTGATATGGTTGTAATATGATAGAGTAGTGTTGTTGATATGGTTGTAATATGATAGTGTAGTGTTTTTGGTATGTTTCTGATATGATAGAGTAGTGTTGTTGATATGTTTGTAATATGCTCGTGTAGTGTTGTTATGTTTGTAGTATGATAGAGTTGAGTTGTTGATATGGTTGCAATATAACAGAGTAGTGTTGTTGATATGGTTGTAATATGATAGAGTTGTGTTGTTGATATGGCTGTAATATGATTGAGTAGTGTTGTTGACATGGTTGTAATATGATAGTGTAGTGTTTTTGATATGGTTGTAGAACAACGGAGTTGTGTTATTGATATGTTTCTCATATGAAAGAGTTGTGTTGTTGAAATGTTTGTAGTATGATAGGGTTGTGTTGTTGACATGGTTGTAATATGATAGAGTAATGTTGTTGATATGGCTGTAATATGATTGAGTAGTGTTGTTGATATGGTTGTAATATGATAGAGTGGTGTTGTTGATATGGTTGTGATATGATAGAGGAGTGTTTGTCATATGGTTGTAGTGCAACAGAGTTGTGTTATTGATATGTTTCTGATATGAAAGAGTTTATTGTTGAAATGGTTGTAATATGATAAAGTAGTGTTGTTGATATGGTTGTAATATGATAGAGTTGTGTTGTTGATATGGCTGTAATATGATAGAGTAGTGTTTGTGCCAAGGTTTTAGTACAACAGGGTTGTGTTATTGATATGTTTCTGATATGAAAGAGTTTTGTTGTTGAAATGGTTGTAATATGATAGAGTTGTGTTGTTGATATGGTTGTAATATGATAGGGTTGTTTTGTTGATATGGCTGTAATATGATAGAGTAGTGTTTGTGCTAAGGTTTTAGTACAGCAGGGTTGTGTTATTGATATGTTTCTGATATGGAAGAGTTGTGTTGTTGAAATAGTTGTAATATGATAGAGTAATGGTGTTGATATGGACGTGATATGATAGAGTTTTGTTGTTGATATGGTTGTAATATAATAGAGTAGTGTTATTGATATGGTTGTAATATGATAGAGTAGTGTTGGTGATATGGTTGTAATATGATAGATTTGTGTTGTTGATATGTTTGTAATATGCTCGTGTAGTGTTGTTATGTTTGTAATATGATAGAGTAGTGCTGTTGATATGGTTGTGATATGATACATTAGTGTTGTTAATATGGTTGTAATATGATAGAGTAGTGTTGTTGATATGTATCTGATATGATAGAGTTGTGTTGCTGAAATGGTTGTAATATGATAGAGTTGTGTTGTTGATATGGTTGTAATATGATATAGTAGTGCTGTTGATATGTTTGTAATATGATCGTGTTCTGTTATTATGTTTGTAATATGATAGAGTAGTGTTGTTGATATGGTTGTAATACGATAGAGTGGTGTTTTTGATATGTTTGTAATATGCTCGTGTAGTGTTGTTATGTTTGTAATATGATAGAGTCGTGCTGTTGATATGGTTGCATTATGACAGAGTAGTGTTGTTGATATGTTTGTAATATGATAGTGTAGTGTTGTTGATATGGATGTAATATGATAGTGTAGTGTTTTTGATATTGTTGTAATACAACAGAATTGTGTTTTTGATATGTTTCTGATATGATAGAGTAGTGTTGTTGAAACGATATGATAGAGTAGTGTTGTTGAAATGGTTGTAATATGATAGAGTAGTGTTTTTGATATTGTTGTAACACAACAGAATTGTGTTATTGATATGTTTCTGATATGATTGTGTAGTGTTGTTGAAATGATATGATAGAGTAGTGTTGTTGAAATGGTTGTAATATGATAGAGTAGTGTTTTTGATATTGTTGCAGTACAACATAATTTTGTTATTGATATGTTTCTGATATGATAGAGTAGTGTTATTGATATGCTTTTGATATGATAGAGTAGTGTTGTTGATATGTTTCTGATATGATAGAGTAGTGTTGTTGATTTGTTGAAGTTATGATAGAGTAATGTTGTTGATTTGTTGAAGTTATGATAGATTAATGTTGTTGATTTGTTTCTGATATGATAGAGTAATGTTGATGATTTGTTGAAGTTATGATAGAGTAGTGGTGTTGATTTGTAGAAGTTATGATAGAGTAGTGTTGTTGATTAGTTTCTGGTATAATAGAGTAATGTTGTTGATTTGTTGAAGTTATGGTAGAGTAGTGTTGTTGATTTGGTGAAGTTATGATAGAGTAGTGGTGTTGATTTGTTGAAGTTTTGAGAGGTTAATGTTGATGATTTGTTGAAGTTATGATAGAGTAGTGTTGTTGATTTGTTGAAGTTATGATAGAGTAGTGTTGTTGATATGTTTCTGATATGATAGAGTAGTGTTGTTGATATGTTTCTGATAAGATAGAGTAATGTTGATGATTTGTTGAAGTTATGATAGAGTAATGTTGATGATTTGTTAAAGTTAAGATAGAGTAGTGTTTTTGATTTGTTTCTGATATGATAGAGTAGTGTTGTTGATTTGTTTCTGATATGATAGAGTAGTGGTGTTGATTTGTTGAAGTTATGAGAGAGTAATGTTGATGATTTGTTGAAGTTATGATAGAGCAATGTTGATGATTTGTTGAAGTTATGATAGAGTAGTGTGGTTGATATGTTTCTGATATGGTAGAGTAGTGTTGTTGATTTGTTGAAGTTATGATAGAGTAATGTTGATGATTTGTTGAAGTTATGATAGAGTAATGTTGTTGATTTGTTGAAGTTATGACAAGGTAATGTTGATGATTTGTTGAAGTTATGAGAGAGTAATGTAGATGATTTGTTGAAGTCATGATAGAGTAATGTTGACGATTTGTTGAAGTTATGATAGAGTAATGTTGTTGATTTTTTTCTGATATGATAGAGTAGGGTTGATGATTTGTTGAAGTTATGATAGAGTAATGTTGATGATTTGTTGAAGTATTGATAGAGTAGTGTTGTTGATATGATAGAGTAGTGTAGTTGATTTGTTGAAGTTATGATATGTAGATATGTTTCTGATATGATAGCGTAATGTTGATTGTTTGGTGAAGTTATGGTAGAGTAGTGTTGTTGATTTGTTTCTGATATGGTAGAGTAATTTTCTTTATTTGTTGAAGTTATGATAGAGTAGTGTTGATGATTTGTTGAAGTTATGGTAGAGTAGTGTTGTTGATTTGTTTCTGATATGATAGAGTAATGTTGGTGATTTTTTGAAGTTATGATAGAGTAATGTAGATGATCTGTTGAAGTTATGATAGAGTAGTGTTGTTGATATGTTTCTGATATGATAGAGTAGTGTTGTTGATTTGTTGAAGTTATGATAGAGTAGTGTTGTTGATTTGTTGAAGTTATGATAGAGTAGTGTTGTTGATATGTTTCTGATATGATAGAGTAATGTTGTTGATTTGTTGAAGTTATGGTAGAGTAGTGTTGTTGATTTGGTGAAGTTATGATAGAGTAGTGGTGTTGATTTGTAGAAGTTATGAGAGAGTAATGTTGATGATTTTTTGAAGTTATGATAGAGTAGTGTTGTTGATTTGTTGAAGTTATGATAGAGTAGTGTTGTTGATATGTTTCTGATATGATAGAGTAATGTTGATGATTTGTTGAAGTTATGATAGAGTAATGTTGATGATAGAGTAGTGTTGTTGATATGTTTCTGATAAGATAGAGTAATGTTGATGATTTGTTGAAGTTATGATAGTGTAATGTTGATGATTTGTTGAAGTTATGATAGAGTAGTGTTGTTGATTTTTTTCTGATATGATAGAGTAGTGGTGTTGATTTGTTGAAGTTATGAGAGAGTAATGTTGATGATTTGTTGAAGTTATGATAGAGCAATGTTGATGATTTGTTGAAATTATGATAGAGCAGTGTGGTTGATATGTTTCTGATATGGTAGAGTAGTGTTGTTGATTTGTTGAAGTTATGATAGAGTAATGTTGATGATTTGTTGAAGTTATGATAGAGCAATGTTGATGATTTGTTGAAGTTATGATAGAGTAGTGTTGTTGATTTGTTGAAGTTATGATAGAGTAGTGCTGTTCATTTTTTTCTGATATGATAGAGTAGTGGTGTTGATTTGTTGAAGTTATGATAGAGTAATGTTGATGATTTGTTGAAGTTATGATAGAGTAATGTTGATGATTTGTTGAAGTTATGATAGAGTAGTGTTGTTGATTTTTTTCTGATATGATAGAGTAGTGGTGTTGATTTGTTGAAGTTATGAGAGAGTAATGTTGATGATTTGTTGAAGTTATGATAGAGCAGTGTTGATGATTTGTTGAAGTTATGATAGAGTAGTGTGGTTGATATGTTTCTGATATGGTAGAGTAGTGTTGTTGATTTGTTGAAGTTATGATAGAGTAACGTTGATGATTTGTTTAAATTATGATAGAGCAATGTTGATAATTTGTTGAAGTTATGATAGAGTAGTGTTGTTGATTTGTTGAAGTTATGATAGAGTAGTGTTGTTCATTTTTTTCTGATATGATAGAGTAGTGGAGTTGATTTGTTGAAGTTATGATAGAGTAATCTTGATGATTTGTTGAAGTTATGATAGAGTAATGTTGTTGATTTGTTGAAGTTATGATAGAGTAGTGTTGATGATTTGTTGAAGTTATGATAGAGTAGTGTCTCTGATATGTTTCTGATATGATAGAGTAGTGTCTTTGATATGTTTCTGACATGATTGAGTAGTGTTTTTGATATGTTTCTGATATGATAGAGTAGTGGTGTTGATTTGTTTCTGATACGATAGAGTAGTGCTCTTGATTTCTTGAAATTATGATAGAGTAGTGTTGTTGATATGTTTCTGATATGAATGAGTAATGTTGATGATTTGTTGAAGTTATGGTAGAGTAGAGTTGTTGATGTGTTTCTGATATGATAGAGTAGTGTTGTTGATTTGTTGAAGTTATGCTAGAGTAATGTTGTTGATTTGTTGAAGTTATGATAGAGTAATGTTGTTGACTTGTTAAAGTTATGATAGAGTAGTGTTGTTGATATGTTTCTGATATGATAGAGTAGTGGTGTTGATTTGTTGAAGTTATGATAGCGTAGTGTTGTTGATATGTTTCTGATATGATAGAGTAGTGGTGTTGATGTGTTGAAGTTATGATAGAGTAGTGTTGTTGACTTGTTAAAGTTATGATAGAGTGAAGTTGTTGACTTGTTAAAGTTATGATAGAGTAGTGTTGTTGATTTGTTGAAGTTATGATAGAGTAGTGATGTTGATATGTTGAAGTTATGATAGAGTAGGGTTGTTGATTTGTTGAAGATATGATAGAGTAATGCTGATGATTTGTTGAAGTTATGATAGATTAATGGTGTTGATATGTTGAAGTTATGATAGATTAGTGGTGTTGATATGTTGAAGTTATGATAGATTAGTGTTGTTGATTTGTTGAAGTTATGATAGAGTAGTGCTGTTGATTTGTTGAAGTTATGGTACAGTAGTGTTGTTGATATGTTTCTGATATGATAGAGTAATGTTGATGATATGTTGAAGTTATGATAGAGTAATGTTGTTGATATGTTTCTGATATGATAGTGTAATGTTGATGATTTGTTGAAGTTATGATAGAGTAATGTTGTTGATTTGTTTCTGATATGATAGAGTAGTGGTGTTGATTTCTTGAAGTTATGGTAGAGTAGTGTTGTTGATTTGTTGAAGTTATGATAGAGTAATGTTGATGATTTGTTTAAGTTATGATAGAGTAATGTTGTTGATTTGTTTCTGATATGATAGAGTAGTGGTGTTGATTTCTTGAAGTTATGGTAGAGTAGTGTTGTTGATTTGTTGAAGTTTTGATAGAGTAATGTTGATGATTTGTTTCTGATATGATAGAGTAATGTTGTTGATATGTTTCTGATATGATTGAGTAATGTTGTTGATATGTTTCTGATATGATAGAGTAGTGTTGTTGATTTGTTGAAGTTATGGTAGAGTAGTGTTGTTGATATGTTTCTGATATGATAGAGTAATGTTGATGATTTGTTGAAGTTATGATAGAGTAATGTTGATGATTTGTTTCTGATATGATAGAGTAGTGTTGTTGATATGTTTCTGATATGATAGAGTAATGTTGTTGATATGTTTCTGATATGATAGAGTAGTGGTGTTGATTTCTTGAAGTTATGGTAGAGTAGTGTTGTTGATTTGTTGAAGTTTTGATAGAGTAATCTTGATGATTTGTTTCTGATATGATAGAGTAATGTTGATGATTTGTTGAAGTTATGATAGAGTAATGTTGAAGATTTGTTTCTAATATGATAGAGTAGTGTTGTTGATATGTTTCTGATATGATAGAGTAATGTTGTTGATATGTTTCTGATATGATAGAGTAGTGTTGTTGATTTGTTGAAGTTATGGTAGAGTAGTGTTGTTGATATGTTTCTGATATGATAGAGTAATGTTGATGATTTGTTGAAGTTATGATAGAGTAATGTTGATGATTTGTTGAAGTTATGATGGAGTAGTGTTGTTGATTTGTTTCTGATATGATAGCGTAGTGGTGTTGATTTGTTGAAGTTATGATAGAGTAGTGTTGTTGATATGTTTCTGATATGATAGAGTAGTGTTGTTGATTTGTTGAAGTTATGATAGAGTAGTGTTGTTGATATGTTTCTGATATGATAGAGTAGTGTTGTTGATTTGTTGAAGTAATGATATATTAGTAGTGCAAATAGACACACATTCACTGCTGGGATTCGAATTCGATTTTTATCCTCGCATGGGGCACTCGGAAGATTATTTCACGAGGTTTTTATCAAGTAATATAATCCGTGAGGCCCACGAGGGGATACAATTGTACTCGAATCCGAGCAGTGAACTTTTGTATTTTTTTTTCCTGGTTATTTGATTTCCCAAAACAAGCTTTATATTTTATTCCGTGATTACTTTCAAAACAGGTACAAAAAAAAAAACATAAATATAGTTCGTCATCCCTGAGAGTGGAATACGATGCTAGGAGTGGAATCCCATTTTCAGCGAGTGAGAATGAGAATACGATTTGGTATGGAGGACGAAAAACGAATGAAAATAAAATAAATACCTTTTCTCTCATAGGTAGAGTTGGGCCAGACTGTTTCTAATACAGAGACGTTTTCTCTCATAGGTAGAGTTGGGCCAGACTGTTTCTAATACAGAGACGTTTTCTCTCATAGGTAAAGTTGGGCCAGACTGTTTCTAATACAGAGACGTTTTCCCTCATAGGTAGAGTTGGGCCAGACTGTTTCTAATACAGATACGTTTTCTCTCATAGGTAGAGTTGGGCCAGACTGTTTATAATACAGAGACGTTTTCTCTCGTAGGTAGGGTTGACCAATACTTTTTCTAATACAGAGACGTTTTCTCACATAGCTAGGGTTGGGCCAGATTGTCTCTAATACAGAGACGTTTTCTCTCATAGGTAGGGTTGGGTCAGACAGTTTCTAATACAGAGACGTTTTCTTACATAGGTAGGGTTGGGCCAGACTGTTTCTAATACAGAGACGTTTTCTCTCATAGGTTGAGTTGGGCCAGACTGTTTCTAATACAGAGACGTTTTCTCTCATAGGTAGGGTTGGGCTAGACTGTTTCTAACACAGAGGCGTTTTCATCAAACTCATAGGTAGGTTTGGACCAGACTGTTTCTAATACAGAGATGTTTTCTCTCATAGGTAGGGTTGGGCCAGACTGTTTCTAATACAGAGACGTTTTCTCTCATAGGTAGGGTTAGGCCAGACTGTTTCTAATACAGAGACGTTTTCTCTCATAGGTTGAGTTGGGCCAGACTGTTTCTAATACAGAGACGTTTTCTCTCATAGGTAGGGTTGGGCCAGACTGTTTCTAATACATAGACGTTTTCTCTCATAGGTTGAGTTGGGCCAGACTGTTTCTAATACAGAGACGTTTTCTCTCATAGTTAGGGTTGGGCCAGACTGTTTCTAATACAGAGACGTTTTCTCTCATAGGTAGGGTTGGGCCAGACTGTTTCTAATACAGAGATGTTTTCTCTCATAGGTAGGGTTGGGCCAGACTGTTTCTAATACAGAGATGTTTTCTCTCAAAGGTAGAGTTGGGCCAGACTGTTTCTAATACAGAGATGTTTTCTCTCATAGGTAGAGTTGGGCCAGACTGTTTCTAATACAGAGACGTTTTCATCAATCGCCATAATCTTCGTTACAAACCCATTGTATGATGGACGTGTTTATGATCAGACATAATCTTCATTACAAACCCATTGTATGATGGACGTGTTTATGATCAGACATAATCTTCATTACAAACCCATTGTATGATGGACGTGTTTATGATCAGACATAATCTTCATTACAAACCCATTGTATGATGGACGTGTTTATGATCAGACATAATCTTCATTACAAACCCATTGTATGATGGACGTGTTTATGATCAGACATAATCTTCATTACAAACCCATTGTATGATGGACGTGTTTATGATCAGACATAATCTTCATTACAAACCCATTGTATGATGGACGTGTTTATGATCAGACATGTTCTTTGACTTTTCTGTATTACGTATTCTTCTGAGTGCTTTTGTGATAATGTTAAGTTCATAGAATTGGGTATGTTTATCATTCTCTTCAGTTTGAAATAGTGAAATTCACCACATCAGCCTTTTCTCCTCACTAATAAAAATCCATATCGGATATTAATTTATTTTCACAAACTTCCACGGATCATTTGGCACAAAGCAACCAAATTGTAGGCGTGAGAACGACATAACAGCGTTGTAAGCCCTCAACTAAAAATAAGAACGAGGAATGTGAGTAGTAGTCAACTACTCTGTAACATGTTGAATAACGGCTTCAATTTCCATCCACAGGTTATTATTGAAGACCCGGTCAACGTCATAGTCCATAGATTTGGAAGAGATGAAACATTGAGGACACTAAATAATGACGATCAAGATTAAACAGAAAATGTAGAGAGATGAATTTCTTCACGTATTGTGTAATTACAGTGTATGAATAAAATTCTTCTTTTATTTCAATTCAAGTTTACTCAATTATTCCTTTTTTATATAAAAGGACACATATATTATTAACCTTTTTCGACCCAGGAACATGAAAGGTTTATAATTTCATCAAGTATGATGGCTGCAAAGTAAATCTGCGGGATAGACTAATCAATAGTTTCAATGGGCAACCCCACGGATGCACGTTAAAAAAATTAATTGGTCTACCCCCAAATAATGGATATGGGTTCTTCCAGCTGCTGTCATTGAACTGACATTGAAGATACCTCCCAGTTGAAAGGGTTAATATTTCGCGGTGACGGAGATATCCAAAATACTTAGGAAGCTACACATGAGAACCTCGAGCTTAAAGTGGCCCCAAATGTTTTCTTCCTTCAAGAGTATCCCTTTAAAAGAAGCCCCACGTAAAAAGAAGCCTCTAAATCCACGACTGATGTTTCAATTTGTATTTTTCTTTTTATTTTCTTTTTATTTTGGAGGAGGGGGGGGCTGTAACATGTAACATAATTTTTGTTGCAAATATAATATAAATACACAGAACGTCACGATGTCTGAAATCGTTCGTCGTTACGGCACGAGTACCAGCGCAGAAAGATAAAACGACAGGCGCATTCTCGAGTTCTATGCTTTCGCGATAGCACAGGTGCTGTATTGACGAACGCAGGCATATATTGTGGCGTTCTATGTTTATTACACACCTCTATTGCAGAGTATCCATTTATTTAAAAATTCAAACATCTCACACAGAAAATATCAAACTTTAAAACGTGTTGTTAGTTATTGACTGAAGTGTTCGATTAATCGGCTGTCACCGCAGCATCCCATGTGATCTGGATTAGAATGTGGCGTTTCGATTGCCTGATTACGAAAATGGGCGGAGTTTAGTTCTTTTGTTGGAACCATGACATCAGGTGGAAAAATAGTACGTCAACGACAATCACATGGAACTCGTGTTCAGTACGGATTTGTAAATATGGAACAGGAGGAAAAATAACCATGAACATGACCCTCGCTAAGATGTCTTCACTCAGACATGGTGATTTAGGCAATGGGCACAGACTTTCCGTTCATTATTTGTATTCGTTGTGGTGCAGGAAGACAGAGTGGGAAACTTGCAACTTACTGATGTTATGCAAAACTGAAAGGTACTGACGTAAATATACATGTACAATATTACCAAAGTGGCTTGGCGTATCAAATGTTCACCACGAGTGGCGAACATTTGATACACAAGCTACTTTGGGTATAGTTTATTTTTACCATGATCCTCAGATTATCAAGAGTCACTATTAAGTTTTCTCGATTTTACTGAGCAATAGACGTACGTACTTGTGAATCTGTTTTTGTTTACACGAGCATCGCTGGGCGGTACTTCCGCTGTCAATTTTATCACCGAAACGTAATAGAAAAATAAACGGGGCCATTTTCATTTTAATAACACAGTAACATGCTATTTCGAGTTATGGGTGCTTTATTAATATGAGACAATGCATGTTTGTTAATTTTTAGTGTCTTATGAGGTAAACTCATTTAAAAACGTAATAAATAATTTCCACTTTCATTTCATTCTTCGCGAGGCGACGTGTGATACATTTAGACACGTTCGCATTCAGGTCGACGTCTCAAAAGGTCAGCTTGGGTGTAGTTCCACCGTAGGATCGAGGTGGACATAACTGATTGTCTCCGAGAGGAATTCAGTACCATCTCGAACCCGCTCCGCTAATCATTATTTTTGTTTATAATGGAAATACAAATTTAATCTCTCCAACTAGATTCAACAACAAATTCAAAACAAACATTGCTTTTGGATTTAATGTTAAACAATACTCCATTGCTCTGGACGCGGCATTGACAGACTTGCATAGCTTACATCCAAAGTGTCTTGACGGGTGTAAAAATATTGGTTCACCGTTGTCAGAAATGCACCGGCAAACATTGCAAACAAAAATGGTGATCGATGATGTTCTATAGACGAGAAACATTGCGAAATAACTAACATATTAAGACCCTAGGAGAAAAGAAACATTGTATTTTAGAGTGAGATATACTAACATATATTTATACATGTGTATCAATTATGACATAAACAAGTGTTCTAAAACATTAAGATGTTTCTTTTGGTTAGGATGCTGAAACGGTCGCAGTTCTTTTGTTAATATATTACTTTCGTTTGTTGAAGCTTCAAAGCCTGGAATAGTATAACCATCCTAGGCCAGTGGAACATCATCAGGACTGCACACCGAGCAGTTGTTGCAAATCAAGTGCCGTTCATCTCTCCAGGTAAAGGACACAATACTAGAAACAACTGCACAGAAAACATCATCATTCCCCTTACCAATAAATTCATAACATATATTATTTCCACCTCTTTGCTCCTCTGCTTTAATGGTTGCCATTAGTAGTTTTCACCCCGGACAGTCTCTAGAATTGTAACAATATAATCTTGATTCCGTATGACTGCCGTGGATAATATTTCCACGGAGGCAGTATTATTTCATTCCAGACATTAATTATAGGAATATTCATCAAAAAATTAATTAATGAATCACCGGGTACTACCCGGTGCTTCTTTAATTAAAATTTTGCTGCTGATGATTTTTATTATCTGGTAAACGCGTTCGTAGACATCACTGCCCACGCGTGTATACCGAACAGTCCGCGGCGACTCTATTTGCAGGTGATTTCCTCTTAAGCCACTCTGGTGACAGTATCACTTATTCCATTCCATTCAGAGTGTAACACGACATCATGATACCATCTCGATGCAGATGTTCAAGGTTGAATATCATCGCCTCATCATATGTTTTCCCGATGCTCGGATTTGAAAATGTCAGCTTACTTTTGTAGTGTCGTACGACATTCTCCTGGTTTTGCCATAACGTTTGTCGTCTCTGTACACAGTGGATGCTGTTATACTTTCTCGTTCTCTCGGGTTTGTCGTCTCTGTACATCGTGGATGCTGTTATACTTTCTCGTTCTCTCGGGTATTGATATTGATATTGATATTTTATTTGCCAATACACTAAAATATAGCAATATATACATTGTAGTACATGTAATAAAAATATTGAATTTCAACAAGAAGAAATATTGCATATTGTAAATTAAATTACAAAAAAATTCCAATTAATTGTTGCATTGTGTACTGGCAGGGGAAGGCATAGCCAGATTGGCTGTCTTCCTGCCTTTCCCTTAGAAAGAATAAAAGAAAGAGAAAGAAAGATCAACATAAAGAGAAAGAGGTGGATATTACAATTCAGCATTTGAGAATTCCAGTTACTGTGTCATCAATGGGTCGCATACAGCATGCGCGCAGAGTGTCGCTGATGGCCAACAGCGAAATGTCGCTCTCTTAATTCTGCTGACACCATTCCTCCCGTTCTCATGGAAATAGTACAAGATTGAGAAGATCTATGAAATGGTTGGTGGGAGCTGAAAGAGAGGCGACATGGACGAGAAAACCAGACAACAACAACAATTACTGTGTACAACAAATCGTTAACCGTTTACCAAGCTAACCTCCGAAACCACCCCACGCCCTTAATATAAGTCCCTATTCACATTTTTGTTTGTTTTCACACTCTACCTCCAAACCACAGCATTTGGTCCCTCACTGGAACGATCTCGATGAGCTCGCGCCAATGGGGCGGGGGGGGGGGGGTGCTTCAGCTATTTCCTTGAATTATAGGTTGCGAATGTATAGTTTTTCAAAAACTATGCCAAGAAGGCAATGTGAGCGGTGCTAGACATTTGATTAGTTTTTATGGCATCCAGTTCAGCGGAGACAATCCGGACAATAAGGGTTTGAACAGGCAATGTCTTCGGAATAAGAGGAAAAAAACATTGTTGTTAGCTTTTTCTTGAATTCTTTCCTACTCTCTGTATTTATGAAGTCTAATTCTAGCTCATTCCATAGCTTTGGTAGCGCAAATACCGGTAGTTTATCCAGAGTCTTGGTTCTAGTTTTGTGTCTGTGCAAAAGACATGCCTGACGAGTATTCATATTAGATTGGTTAGTTGAGAAGAAGTTTACAAAAGAACCCGGAAGGTTTCCATTATGCCAATCAAACATGAATAATAAGACGTGTAGTTTGTATAAGTCTTTTAGCTTCAATATACTATCATTAATGGATAGGGGGTCAGTGTGGGCATTGTATTTCTTATTATTTAGTATTCGTAAAGCTCGTTTCTGCAGTTTTTGAAGGCGATCACAGGATTTGGACGCACCCCATAAAGGAATTCCATAGATGAAATGGCTCTGTATCAAAGTAAAATATAAAGTTTTCATAACATTATGAGGGAGAAACTTTTTGGCTTTATTGAGAACGAAGTTGGCAAGTCCGACTTTCGTGCAGAGGTGAGATATACGGGCGTTGTACGATAAGTTGTCATCAATATTTATACCAAGAAACTTTAAGGACTTCTCACTTTCCCCACTACCAACCTAGCAGATAGCTCGATTGTTTATATAGACATTCTGATGAGTAACATTCCTTTCTCTATGACCTGGATTAAGTAAAATGTATTTCGTTTTCTTTTCGTTCAGGAATAGGCGATTGGCTGCGCACCAGTCAGATATATTTTGTAATTGCTCATTGAAATCTGAGATTAGGGCATTTATCTCCGCTCCAGACTTATATGCATCTGTGTCATCGGTAAACGATAAGACATTTAATGTAGTTGAATTACTTATGTCATTAATGTATATTAAAAATAAAATGGGACCCAGTATAGAACCTTGTGGAACTCCACATGTCAGTTTAGTTAGATTTGATTTACTATCACCAAACGATACATACTGATTCCTGTTCTTTAGATAGCTTTTGAACCAACTAATAGCGTTACCTCTTATTCCATAATGTTCAAGTTTTTGGAGAAGGATGTCGTGACTTATTGTATCAAAGGCTTTAGAAAGGTCAAGAAAGATAGCTAAAGTGGTGTCCTTACTAGCTTTGTTATTTTCGACGGTGACATGTTTTAATAATTGCATAATTGGATGCAGTGTGTTGTGCTGATTCCTAAAACCATATTGGTGGTGATAGAGGATATCAAATTTATTCAGAAATTTCATCAATCTGTCAAACATAAGTTTTTCTAAAATCTTTGAAAAGACAGGCAAAATACTTATTGGTCTATAATTGGTGAAGTTGTTTTCATCGCCTGATTTAAAAATTGGGATTACTTTTGCAATTTTCATTCTGTCAGGAAGTATTCCCTGGCTGAAGGAAATGTTCATAATATGAGCAAGAGGGTCGGCAACCGAATCTATCGAGTGTTTAAGGATACTCGATGAAATATTTTCACAGTCCTGACTTGCTTTAGGCTTCATTTTAGTTACGATGTTTATAATTTCAAAAGACGACGTTGGTAGAACAAACATATTATCTGGGAGTGGAGATTTCATGAATTCGACGAAAGGTTTTCGGGGATTCGTTATTTGTTTTGATGTCTCCTGTCCTATTTTTGCAAAGAAAATGTTGAATTCCTGAGCGATTTCGTTCGGGGTATTTATCTTTTTTTCACCCAGCTTAAAAAAAGAAGGTAAATTACTTTTGTTTTTGTTTCTGTTCAGAGCTTTATTAAGAATTTGCCACGTTTTTCGCAGATTGCTTTTATTTTCCAACAGGGCATTTTCGTAATACATAGCTTTGCTTTGTTTTTTTAATTCTGTTAAACAGTCGACAGTAATTTTTGTAGTTTCTTACATTAAGTTCTGTTGGACTTTTTATTTTTTTTATGAAAAATTTATTCTTGTTGTTGGCTGAGATTAAAAGACCTTTCGTCATCCAAGGCTGTCGCTTTATGTGTTTCTTATTCCGTTTTTCACTTTGCAAAGGAAATGCTGATTCGAATGCGTTCATAAAAATGTTTAAGAAGTGTTCATAAGCAGCATTGGGACAGTTGGAATCCATAACTGGTGAAAAGTCACACTGGGACAGCAATACTTTAAAATATTCGGTACTGGTAGGGTTTATTTTCCTGGATAGAAGTGGCCTTGTACTATCTAACGGCATAATTACAGATTCGGCATAAAAGATTCCAAAATGATCGGATACATCAGTGAGAATTA
This sequence comes from Pictodentalium vernedei, assembly GCA_031216915.1. Classification (NCBI taxonomy): domain Eukaryota; kingdom Metazoa; phylum Mollusca; class Scaphopoda; order Dentaliida; family Dentaliidae; genus Pictodentalium; species Pictodentalium vernedei. The sequence continues at coordinate 883,096,515 of CM062297.1, read as the reverse complement.
TGCCGGATTTGAAAGAGTTTATTAGATTGTTTGAAAATATATCGCAGAATGATCAGTCACTCTGGTTGGTTTGGTAATGGCAGGCATAAATCCCTCACTAAACATTAAATCTATGAACGCATCAGTTTTCGAGTGGGAAGCTACTTTGAAAAGGTCAATATTGAAGTCGCCCATAATTAAAGTTGTTTTCTTTTCCTTGTTAAGTATATCAGTTATGTAATTGATCTTTGATTGGAAAATATCTATATCCGCTTTGGGGGTCGTGTTTGGTCGATATATTACACCAATAATTCTCGACAGATTTTTATCCTTTATTTCTATAAAAATTGACTCAAGCACATGTGGTATAAATATAGAAAGATCTTGTCGAATAACGAAGTTTAAGTCATTTTTTATAAATAGTCCTACTCCACCTCGACCATCCTCATCAGAGGGCCTAGTATGTTTTTGTAATGGGTGGTATCCTTCTAGTGTATAAGATATATTGGAGGGGACCTGAAAGACTTCTGTAAGACCGATAACATCGAATGTATTTTCATTGCTGTTTAGTTCAGACAGCAGGTGATTAAGAGGGTCCCAATGGGCATTAAGGCTTTGGCAATTGATGTGAAAAGCAGAAAAAGATCCGCGCATGTCCCTGAGTTCAGATTGCAACTCACCAGGAAGGAGATATTTACAGTCGGCAATGTTAAATATAGATGGGGAATCACTATCTGTGTTGGATATGTTGGTCCTGTCATTCATCAGATAATTGAAGTCGTATTTAGAATCAGTCTGGATCTCGTCCAAATTAATATTACCCGCCATGATTTACACAAATACCATCAGCAACACCAGGGCACATAGGCATGAAGGAGACCTGAGGAATCAAAAAATAATAAAGACAATACATTTTGTGACTGCGAAGACATCAAGAGGAGTTATAACAGAGTAATATAAAGTGTGTAAAAGAAGATATTCTTTCTCATTGCATGTGATCAAAAGGAGGGTAGTAAGAGCAGTGAATATCAATACTCCACAGAAAACGGAATTCATAATTCCGTTTTATTGTAGAACATAATAATTTGTTCCCTAGCTATCTGAGTACAACACAAGAAGGTATAATAATAATAACGGTAGTTACGTGAGGACAGCATACCATAATACTGAGGAAATTAGTGGAGGTTCAACTGAATCCCCTATCATCTGGTTCGGCCCCAAACACACAAACGCACAATATTTTCTTAATGTACATGCTGTGATGATAAAGGGCAATTAAACGAATCTATCTTGGTAAATGGATCAGTTAGATATATAACTCAGCATGATGTGACGATAACAAGTGGACAAACTGATCAGTCTAAATAAACGATCAACAGGGCAGATGGATAATGAACTACATGATTCACCACACGTCCTGAACATTATGTGAGGATAATTGACTATCAAACCAATCTGTCGAAATGAACGGTCATTACACAGCGCAGGCATGATAGGACGATAACAAATGGACAAACTAATCAGCCTAAATATACGATCAACAGGACAGATGGATTATATAATACATGATTCACCACACTTCCCGAACATAATGTGAGGATAAGTGACTGTCAAACTAATCTGTCGAAATGTACGGTCATACACATTTCATCAAAGTGCAAGGTGATTGCGCGAGGTTGCTGTCAACACGATGACAAGATAAAAAAGGCAAGAAAAGGAAGTGATATTTCGTGCACATGAACTCTTTACATTTTTTCTTTCGTTTTGGTGGTGACGTTATAAGTCTGGACGATTTGTTGAACCATTCAGCCAGTCCGGCATATAATCCTTGTGCTGCATTATTCGCGTTTTACTGAATTGATAAAGTGGTTTAACCAGAACAGGGATAACGGTTAGTCAATGTTATGATGATTCCCAACTACATGGATGAAACTGATTTGACTAAAAGAGAAGAAAAACCTCAAAAATATACTTTTTGTATTCTAATCTTGGGCGTGAGTGTGCTGGGATGGTGTGATCAAGTTGGTAGGATGAGCATATTGCATTTTCTCCTTCGTATTGGCGGGGAAGATATATGTCTGATCGATTTACTGAGCCATTAAATCGATCAGCCATATAATCAATTAACATATTATTTAGATAGTCAACATTTGTTCCTTCCAATTTGCTCTATTACAAAGTATTGGAAGATCCAAGCAGACACCCTCCAACAATTTCTAACAATTCTCCAACAATTTCTAACATATCAAATCTTCAATTTTACTCCTTTTTTCCATCATAAAGAATGAAAGGAGAATATGAGGACTACAGCAGGCACATTTCTTAACCCTTTACCCAACGTAACGGCCAAAACCGGCCAGCGATATTCTCAAAAATCGCCAATTAATTTTCAAAATATTTTCATTTTTTGTCTCAAAAACATAGGTTATGACCCCTCGTTGGAACGAGCTCGTCGAGCTCGTTCCAACGAGGGGTCATAACCTATGTTTTTGAGACAAAAAATGAAAAAAATTAGTGATTCAAGAATTTTTTTTGCAAGTGTCGTCTGCTTTTCATGTTAGGTAAAGGGTTAACTGATTGAGTGCTGGATTATTTTTTAGTGCTAGATTATTTTTGACTGTCAACACTTGTTCCACCAGATTGCCATGTTACAAATCTGATTGAGAGCTAAATTATTTTTCATAGTTAGCATTACTTCCTTCAAATTTGCTCTATTACAAATTATTGCAGGATGCCAGCAGACACCCCCACTTCCAATAATTTCCAAAACATTAAGGCTTCAGCAATCATTTTCTATAAGATTTTGGCTCACAATAAACAGTGAAAAAAACAATATGTAGTCTACAGCAGGTGTTGTCAACAGGTTTTGATTTCTGTAAGCCTTTGGCTCACAGTACACTGTGGCAAAAGAATATGGAGACTACAGCAGGTGTAATTTGATTCACCTGGAGGATAGAACAGTGAATATGAAGACCATAGCAGACATACACCTTTATTAGTATTAATATGAGGACCACAGCAGGCACGTTTTTTAGCCGATTGAGTGCTAATAAGGAGACTACAGCAGGTGTAATCATCGGGTTTAGAATAACCCAGAAGATAGAACAGGGAATATGGAGACTACAACAGGCATTCACACTTTTCTTACACATGTGTGTTCTAAATGTGTTTGATTACGTTATAAGTTATTTTGTTAGTCAACATTTGTTCCTTCAAATTGCTCTGTTACAAATTATTGGAGGATGCCAACAGACACCCTTCAAAAATTTCCAACATATCAAAGCCTCATCACTTTTCACAAGCCTTTTGGTTCACCATGAAGAATGAACAGAGAATATTTTTGATTCACCCAGTTGACAGAACAATGAATATGGAGACCACAGCAGGCATACGCACTTTTCTTACACAAGTAAGTTCAATTGAGTTTGATTGCGTTATGAATTATTTTATTAAACAACATTTGTTCCTTCAATGTTGCTCTGTTACAAATTATTGGAGGATGCTAACAGACACCCTTCAACAATTTCTAACATATCAAAGCTTCATCACTTTTTACAAGCTTCTGGTTCACCATGAAGAATGAACAGAGAATATTTTTGATTCACCCAGAGGATAGAACAATGCATATGGAGACCACAACAGGCAGACACACTTTTCTTACACAAGTAAGTTCTAAAAGTGTTTGATTGCGTCATAAATTATTTTGTTAGTCAACATTTGTTCCTTCAGATTTGCTCTGTTACAAATTATTGGAGGATGCCAACAGACACCATCCAACAATGTCTAACATATCAAAGCTTCATCACTTTTTACAAGCATCTGGTTCACCATGAAAAATGAACAGAGAATATGAGGACTACAGCAGGAACATTTCGTAACTGATTGAGTGCTAATATGGAGACTACAGCAGGTTATTATTTTGATAGTCAACATTTGTTCCTTCAGATTTGCTCTGTTACAAATTATTGGAGGATGCCAATAGGCACCCTCCAACAATTTCTAACATATCAACGCTTCATCACTTTTTACAAGCCTTTGGTGCACCATGAAGAATGAACAGAGAATATGAAAACTACAGCAGGCACATTTCTTAAATGATTGAGTGTAATATGGAGACTACAGCAGGTGGAATCATTGGGTTTTGATTCACACAGAGGACAGAACAATGAATACGGAGACTACACCAGGCATATACACTTTTCTTACACAATTGTGTTCAAAATGTTTTTGAATACTTTAAAAATTATTTGTTAGTTAACATTTGTCCCCTCAAATTTGCTCTGTTACAAATTATTGGAGGATGGCAACAGACACCCTCCAACAATGTCTAACATATCAAAGCTTCATCACATTTTACAAGCTTCTGGTTCACCATGAAAAATGAACAGAGAATATGAGGACTACAGCAGGCACATTTCTCAACTGATTGAGTTCTAATATGGAGACTGCAGCAGGTGTAATCATCGGGTTTTGATTCACCCAGAGGATAGAACAATTAATATGGAGACTACAGCAGGTGTATTATTTTGATAGTCAACATTTGTTCCTTCATATCTGCTCTGTTACAAATTATTGGAGGATGCCAATAGACACCCTACAACAATTTCTAACATGTCAAAACTTCATCACTTTTTCCAAGCCTTTCGTTCACCATGAAGAATGAACAGAGAATATTTTTAGATTCACCCAGAGGATAGAACAATGAATATGAAGACTACAGCAGGTATACACACTTTTCTTACACAAGTGTGTTCTAAAAGTGTTTGATTGCGTTATAAATTATTTTGTTAGTCAACATTTGTTCCTTCAAATTAGCTCAGTTACAAATTATTGGAGGATGCCAATAGACATCCTCCAACAATGTCTAACATATCAAAGCTTCATCACATTTTACAAGCTTCTGGTTCACCATGAAAAATGAACAGAGAATATGAGGACTACAGCAGGCACATTTCTCAACTGATTGAGTTCTAATATGGAGACTGCAGCAGGTGTAATCATCGGGTTTTGATTCACCCAGAGGATAGAACAATTAATATGGAGACTACAGCAGGCAGAAACACTTTTCTTACATAAGTGTGTTCAAAGTGTTTTTGATTGCTTTAAAAATTATTTTGTTAGTCAACATTTGTTCCTTCAAGTTTGCTCTGTTACAAATTATTGGAGGATGCCAACAGACACCCTCCAACAATTTCCAACATGTCAAAACTTCATCATTTTTCACAAGCCTTTCGTTCACCATGAAGAATAGACAGAGAATATTTTTTTAATTCACCCAGAGGAAAGAACAATGAAGACTACAGCAGGCATACATACTTTTCTTACACAAGTGTGTTCTAAAAGTGTTTGATTGAGTAATAAATTATTTTGTTAGTCAACATTTCTTCCTTCAAATTTGCTCTATTATAAATTATTGGAGGATGCCAACAGACACCATCCAACAATGTCTAACATATCAAAGCTTCATCACTTTTTACAAGCTTCTGGTTCACCATGAAAAATGAACAGAGAATATGAGGACTACATCAGGCATATTTATTAACTGATTGAGTGCTAATATGGAGACTACAGCAGGTGTATTATTTTGATAGTCAACATTTGTTCCTTCATATCTGCTCTGTTACAAATTATTGGAGGATGTGAATAGACATCCTCCAGCAATTTCTAACATATCAAAGCTTCATCACTTTTTACATGCCTTTGGTTCACCATGAAGCATGAACAAAGAATATGAGAACTACAGCAGGCACATTTCTTGACTGATTGAATGCTGGTATGGAGACTACAGCAGGTGTACTCATCGGGTTTAGATTCATCCAGAGGATAGAACAATGAATATGAAGACTACAGCAGGCATATAAATTTTCTTACACAAGTGTGTTCAAAATGTTTTTGATTGCTTTAAAAATTATTTTGTTAGTCAACATTTGTCCCTTCAATTTTGCTCTGTTACAAATTATAGGATGATGCCAACAGACACCCTCCAACAATGTCTAACATATCAAAGCTTCATCACTTTTTACAAGATTCTGGTTCACCATGAAAAATGAACAGAGAATATGAGGACTACAGCAGGCACATTTCTTAACTGATCGAGTTCTAATATGGAGACTACAGCAAGTGTAATCATCGGGTTTTGATTCACCCAGAGGATAGAACAATGAATATGGAGACTACAGCAGGCATATAACTTTTCTTACACAAGTGTGTTCAAAATGTTTTTGATTGCTTTAAAAATCATTTTGTTAGTCAACATTTGTTCCATCATATCTGCTCTGTTACAAATTATTGGAGGATGCCAACAGACACCCTCCAACAATTTCCAACATGTCAGAGCTTCATCACTTTTTCCAAGCCTTTGGTTCACCATGAAGAATGAACAGATACTATTTTTGATTCACCCAGAGGATAGAACAATGAATACAGAGAATATAGCAGGCATACACATTTTTCTTACACAAGTGTGTTCGAAATGGGTTTGATTGCGTTATAGATTATTTTGTTAGACAACATTTGTTCCTTCAAGTTAGCTCTGTTACAAATTATTGGAGGATGCCAACAGACACCCTCCAACAATTTCTAACATATCAAAGTTTCATCACTTTTTACAAGCCTTTGGTTCACCATGAAGAATGAACAGGGAACATTAGGACTACAACAGGCATATTTCTTAACTGATTGAGTACTAATATGGAGACTACAGCAGGTGTATTATTTTGATAGTCAACATTTGTTCCTTCAGATTTGCTCTGTTACAAATTATTGGAGGATGCAAATAGACACCCTCCAACAATTTCTAACATATCAAGGCTTCATCACTTATTACAAGCTTTTGTTTCACCCCGAGAAATGAACAGAGAATATGAGGACTACAGCACGCACATTTCTTAACTGATTGAGTGCAAATATGGAGGCTACAGCAGGTGTAATCATCGGGTTTTGATTCACCGAGAGGATAGAACAATGACTATGGAGACTACCGCAGGCAGAAACACTTTTCTTGTGTTCAAAGTGTTTTTGATTGCTTTAAAAATTATTTTGTTAGTCAACTTTGTTCCTTCAAATTGCTCTGTTACAAATTATTGGAGGATGCCAACAGACACCCTCCAACAATTTCTAACATATCAAAGCTTCATCACTTTTTGCAAGCCTTTGGTTCGCCATGAAGAATGAACGTGAATATTAGGACTACGGCAGGCACATTTCTTAACTGATTGATTGCAAATGTGGAGACTACAGCAGGTGTGTTATTTTGATAGTCAACATTTGTTCCTTCAAATTTGCTCTGTTATAAATTATTGGAGGATGCCAACAGACACCCTCCAGCAATTTCTAACATATTAAAGCTTCATCACTTTTTACAAGCCTTTGGTTCACTATGAACAATGAACAGTGAATAGGAGGAGTACAGCAGGCACATTTCTTAATTGATTGAGTGCTAATATAGAGATTACAGCAGGTGTATTATTTTGATAGTCAACATTTGTTCCTTCAGATTTGCTCTGTTACAAATTATCGGAGGATGCCAATAGGCACCCTCCAACAATTTCTTACATATCAAGGCTTCATCACTTTTTACAAGCTTTTGTTTCACCCCGAGAAATGAACAGAGAATATGAGTACTACAGCAGGCACATTTCTTAACTGACTAATATGGAGACGACAGGAGGTGAAATCATCGGGTATTGATTCACCCAGAGGATAGAACAATGAATATGGAGACTACAACAGGCATTCACACCATTCTTACACAAGTGTGTTCGAAATGTGTTTGATTACGTTATAAATTATTTTGTTAGTCAACATTTGTTCCTTCAAATTGCTCTGTTACAAATTATTGGAGGATGCCAACAGACACCCTTCAACAATTTCCAACATATCAAAGCTTCATCACTTGTTACAAGCCTTTGGTTCACCATGAAGAATGAACAGAGAATATTTTGATTCACCCAGAGGATAGAATAATGAATATGGAGACTACAGCAGGCATTCACACTTTTCTTACATAAGTGTGTTCTGAATGTGTTTGATTGCTTTATAAATTATTTTGTTAGTCAACAATGGTTCCTTCAAATTTGCCAATAGGCACCCTCCAACAATTTCTAACATATCAACGCTTCATCACTTTTTACAAGCCTTTGGTGCACCATGAAGAATGAACAGAGAATATGAAAACTACAGCAGGCACATTTCTTAAATGATTGAGTGTAATATGGAGACTACAGCAGGTGGAATCATTGGGTTTTGATTCACACAGAGGACAGAACAATGAATACGGAGACTACACCAGGCATATACACTTTTCTTACACAATTGTGTTCAAAATGTTTTTGAATACTTTAAAAATTATTTGTTAGTTAACATTTGTCCCCTCAAATTTGCTCTGTTACAAATTATTGGAGGATGCCAACAGACACCCTCCAACAATTTCCAACACGTCAATGCTACATCACTTTTTACATGTACAAGCCTTTGGTTCACCATGAAGAATGAACAGAAAATATTTATGATTCACCCAAAGGATAGAACAATGAATATGGAGACTACAGCAGGCATACACACTTTTCTAACACTGTGTTAGATTGCGTTATATATTATTTTGTTATTTTGTTAGTCCACATTGAGGATGCCAACACTTAACCCCCCCCCCCCCCCCCCGCCAAATAATAAAAAAAAAAAAATTGCCTCACAAGGCAATTATTTAATATTTAAATGCTTACCAAGTAAACATCCATATATTTTTTATGCTTCGATACAGTATAGATTATATCCTGTACATTTTGTGTTGGATATTTTAGTGACTAGAGCATCCTAACTGCCTTTCAAGATTTTGGAAATCCTGAGGTGAAGTTAATCTCCTAACAGACTCATCCTTAAATTTTACAAAACTTGTACTGTCATGAGACCACGTCTGAATGAGTTTCTTGTCTCTCACAAGACCACGACATCTCCTGGCTAGCTGGGACCTTGATGATGTTAGGTGTTCATTCACGAAAATTCGACCAGTGTTTTGGGCTGTCTTCAGTTTTCTTCGAGCTCGATAAAATCTGTCACGAACCCTATAACTGGTAAACTTAACTAAAATAGTTCTAGGTTGGCTCGTTCCAGTAGCTCGCGCACCAGATCGATGGCTCCGCTCGATCTCACAAACGTTGAGAGGCACTTCCATTTTACCAGCTAAACTTATTATTACATCGTCAGTGGTTTCATCATTAGATTCGGGGATCCCAGATATCCTAAGGCTATTTCTCATCCCATATTGCTTTACATCATCCAGTTCATTTTCTAATCGTGTTATTATCCCATCCTTTGCTATATTCGAGCTCTCGAGCTCCTTAACTCTGTTCGTGAGCTCATACAATTGTTCACTTATTGTTGTTGAGATAAGGTTTTTGAAAACTGACAAAACTTTTGGGTCAATTAAAGCGGCAATCAGACTGTCAGGCATATCATTGCTGTCACTATTTTCATTCCCTTCTGCCATACTGCTGTCAGCACTAGTATCAACACTGGTATCTGCCTCGTAAAGAGTAATGTCCAATTGAGATTCAGAAAGATCTTTTTTCTTTTTTGAAGTATGATTATCAGATACACTGCCACTCGATGACCTCCTTCGTTTATCACTATCTTCTTTTTTATCTTGTTTCTCCAAATCACCCTCCATTGAGTATCAGTAGAAAGGCAGTGGTAAAGTGTACGAATTAACACGACAAAAGGCGATTAGACCACACATCAACACAACTTGTCATTGAAATGTTAACATTTACTGTGGCCGACACAGAAATACTGACATTTAGAGTTCCATAAACATATAAAGACTATTCCATAGAGACTTAATGAAGATCCATCCTCCTAAGACCGTTATTTTCAATTTTTAAAGGAAAGCTAAGGACAAAGAAAAAAAACTCAACTACCCGCCATAATGATCACGTGACTTGATTGGTTGTCTCTGTACATCGTGGATGCTGTTATACTTTCTCGTTCTCTCGGGTTGTCGTCTCTGTACATCGTGGATGTTGTTATACTTTCTCGTTCTCTCGGGTTGTCGTCTCTGTATATCGTGGATGCTGTTATATTGTCTCGTTCTCTCGGGTTTGTCGTCTCTGTACATTGTGGATGCTGTTATACTTTCTCGTTCTCTCGGGTTTGTCGTCTCTGTACATCGTGGATGCTGTTATACTTTCTCGTTCTCTCGGGTTTGTCGTCTCTGTACATCGTTGATGCTGTTATACTTTCTCGTTCTCTCGGGTTGTCGTCTCTGTACATCGTGGATGTTGTTATACTTTCTCGTTCTCTCGGGTTGTCGTCTCTGTACATCGTGGATGCTGTTATATTGTCTCGTTCTCTCGGGTTTGTCGTCTCTGTACATTGTGGATGCTGTTATACTTTCTCGTTCTCTCGGGTTTGTCGTCTCTGTACATCGTGGATGCTGTTATACTTTCTCGTTCTCTCGGGTTTGTCGTCTCTGTACATCGTTGATGCTGTTATACTTTCTCGTTCTCTCGGGTTGTCGTCTCTGTACATCGTGGATGTTGTTATACTTTCTCGTTCTCTCGGGTTGTCGTCTCTGTACATCGTGGATGCTGTTATATTGTCTCGTTCTCTCGGGTTTGTCGTCTCTGTACATTGTGGATGCTGTTATACTTTCTCGTTCTCTCGGGTTGGTCGTCTCTGTACATCGTGGATGTTGTTATACTTTCTCGTTCTCTCGGGTTTGTTGTCTCTGTACATCGTGGATGCTGTTATACTTTCTCGTTCTCTCGGGTTGTCGTCTCTGTACATCGTGGATGTTGTTATACTTTCTCGTTCTCTCGGGTTTGTTGTCTCTGTACATCGTGGATGCTGTTATACTTTCTCGTTCTCTCGGGTTGTCGTCTCTGTACATCGTGGATGTTGTTATACTTTCTCGTTCTCTCGGGTTTGTTGTCTCTGTACATCGTGGATGCTGTTATACTTTCTCGTTCTCTCGGGTTGGTCGTCTCTGTACATCGTGGATGCTGTTATACTTTCTCGTTCTCTCGATTTCTATTTCTGATATTTATCAAAGAATTTATCAAATAACTATTTTTCATTTATCAAATAATGTAGGATCATATTTTTTTACTTTTGGAAATATCATTCAAATTATCCAGGCTGCCCAGTCACTTTTTTATTTCTGCGTTTATTATGTGATTATGTTGTTCCACAAAACATTTCATCGGTTACTCATTTGTTTTCCAACCCTTTCAACCCTGGTTGACCCTTCAATGGCAGCAATTGGTAGAGTCCATATTCTGTATTTAGGGGCAGATCCATTAATATTGTCAATTGAAAAATATTTATTGGCCTACCCCACACATTCACTTTGCAGCCATCCTACTTACTTCAATGATGACGTGTCATGCTTCTGGGCGGGAAAAGCGGCTAAGGTATCATTGATCAATCTTCAATGCCTTGATCCTGTTAATTAAACGTCTACACATTAATGTCAAAAATTCAAACTTTCAAACGACATTTTTAAATTTATTTATTGGGGTTTAACGACACTTTCGCCAACCGGCGTCACCTCGTATCGAGCAGTTTTACTGGCGAAGGAAGCTGGAGTGCCCAGAAAGAACACCGTGCAGCGGCGAGCAACTGTCATACTTTTTAACGTACCGCGAGCAACTGTCATACTTTTTAACGTACTAAGTCCACATAAGCAGAACTAGCATTGGTTAAAGGCACGTCCGTTATCGACGTGCAGTACTCCGTAGTAGTACACAGCGCCAAGCTGACCCCACGTGGGCAATTGGGATTAGGGGCCTTTCCCAAAGGCACAATGCAGTTACCCCTGGGAGAATTCGAACCGCCTAGTCCAATGAGGTACCAACTGCGATTCAGAGCTCTCTATAATGCAACTGGGAATTTAACCAATTCATTTTTCTTGGCAGAGCTCTGTGAGCACTGTCAGGCAGGACTGGAATACTGATATTCGCAGCTGCATTATGGAAAATGTGTTCTCCTTCAAATTTCAGTATTTTTGACGTCAATGTGCTAAGAATGAAGCCTAATTTACAAAGACTTTCTATTGTAATTCAAAAATGTTTATGTATTGTCTAATTTAATTTCGTACTATATTTATCAAATTATCCAGTCTGTTGTAATGTTCTTAGACTGATTTACTATTTAAGGGACAATAAGCCGCTAATTTAAAAAAAAAATAAGTTGATAATTTTGAAAAACAAATATTTTCGCAATGAGAAAGGTGCGCTCTTGTTTCATATATAATTGGTATGAACTCTTTCATATCGATTAAAAATTTAATTTGAAGGCTGAAATATATTGGTTTATCATAAAATGCAGGCAGTATTTTTTCATCCCGATCTGGGTACCTGGTCATTAACGGAAATATCCGGACAACCCAGAATGCAATGTTATTTTTTTTCAGATTCGTCGAAATTGGCTTTCTTGGAAGGTTTATTTGAAGCATAAAATAAAACAGTGGAGCCCACTTAATTGGATATTTCTTAATTGTATATCCCTGTTTATTGAATATAATTTTCCAACACAAAACCATTTACCATACCTCCAGTACAAATTTGACCTGTTAATTGAATATAGGTTATAGAGTAAACTCCTGTTAATTGAGTAAAAAATCTTGTAACCTGTCGTGAAATTTCCCTGACTCGCCCCAGTTTTCCTTTGTTTATAGACCCATTTGGCCTCAATACATCTAATACTGGCATTTAATCTATTATATCTTGTTTGACAGAGCTCATGGAGCTCTGTCAAACAAGGTATAATAGAATAAATGCTAAGTTTATCTCTAGAATACAGGAAAGTGACACCCTCCCTGTTAATTGAATACTCCCGTTAATTGAATAATTTTCATTGGCAAAGTGGCTATTTATTTAATAGGGTTCCACTGTATAAAGTTTTTGATGCAATAATGCCCAGTTATTGCCAGTATAATGCACAGTTGATGTTCATGGTGATCATTCATTCGGAGAGCACCGAATGTATTCAGTTATTTCCACGCTCATCATAAATTAGGCCACGGTTATGTTTACTATCTGTCGCTTTCATGCAATTTCTGTTATCGCTCCTCAATGTCTGATCTTCTGAAAGTTCGTCTCAATTACAGTTTTTAATCTCGGTATTAAGTCATTTCGTAATTCTCCTGATGTCTAGCACTTTGAATACATACAATGTTTTCACATACAAGCAAAACTTGAAGGGCGATATGTAAGCAGTTTTTTGTCCCTTTAAATGACGTGACTGAATTTATTGTGAATTATTTAATCTCCAGAAAGATATGCATTGAATGACAGATCAAAATCCATTCACTTTGATTTTACTGTAGGTATCCACTGAAAGTCAAAGATCAACAACAATGACGTCAGCCCGGCAGATTAACCAATGAACGATCATATCTAATAACCGAGTACTGAGGAATATCCTGATCATAATGATCCCAGGTTTAATTAAAATACAGGTACAGGCGGTATATTAATTGTCACGGTCTGTTATTTAGTTTCTATCGCAAAAATGACAGTCCGAACTCTTCAGCTTGGCACTTCAGAGAGTTTGTTTTCAGTCCAAAATGTCGGAAAACAGACCGAAATGTGAATGCGTCAAAAGTGTTCAAGGTAATATAGTACGTGGAGAGTGTATTATCACTAAATCACCCGCAGAGTGGAGATTCCACCAGAGCAATAATTGCAAATTTGTTGCAAAGCATAACCGGCACCAGCAAAGTATCAGCCAATGGAACTCCGGGTTAAACCCGGAGGTCCATTAGCTGAAACATTGTTTGTGTTTTAGTCGATATATACAAAATTTGAAAGTTATAGTTTGGGTGGTAACTCCACTCCGTGGGTGTTTTAGTTACAATCCACTCTCCACGTACTGTAAATTAATAATATAAGAGAGTGGTGACTGTGTGGATAAGTTCGCTGATCTCGCATGACTGAGGTCCCGGCATCTATCCCTTGTCATAGAAAGTTCTCTAGGTGTCGGAACACTCTCTCTCAGCAACAATTGTGGGGTTGATGCAGTCACAGCATTGCTTATTATCGGTTGGGGACGTAAAGCGGTTGTCATCTGTGTGAACGTCTGCATGATAAATAAAAAAGCCTCACACATTTATTTTAACTTTTCACAAGATTTATCTCCAACTTCTCATAAAATCGGGGCATGGTTGTTGCGAAACAACCACGGCACGATTTAATGGTACATTCAACTGTCTGGTATGAAGGAATGATTGATAAGAAGCAGATTGCATACGTTTTTTTGTTAATGTTAATAATTTTTATATCTAGGAACTTGATTCCCTTTACTCTGGTGTCGAAGTATCAAAATGTCAAGGTACAAAATTTAATGTTTACCAACTTGGAAGTTGATCAATCCAATCGTGTTTAAGAGAACTGCGTGAGATCTGTCAAACCACATTGAACTGATTAAATTTCTATTTGCATTATTGGAAAACTTATGGGAAAATAAATGCAGTACGTGGAGAGTGTATTTTCACTAAATCACCCGCAGAGTGGAGATTCCACCCAAGCAATAATTGCATATTTGTTGCAAAGCATAACAAGCACAAGCAAAGTTTCAGCCAATGGACCTCCGGGTTAAACCCGGAGGTCCATTGGCTGAAACATTGCTTGTGTTTTTAGTCAATATACACAAAATTTGAAAGTTATAGTTTGGGTGATAACTCCACTCCGCGGGTGATTTAGTTACAACCCACTCTCCACGTACTGTACTTTTCACAGACACCCAATACAATACAAAACACAAATATAGTGTTACATTATCACCCTCAATCGTCCACTTCGTCTCGGGCCTTAACATATTTTGCCCGAAAGGAAAATTTACTATAACACACAAAACAAATGTGAACATACACATTATAAATTATTGTGAGGAATGAACGGTGACATGTTATGAGTTCCGCCTCTCGGTTGAAAATAAGTTCCAAGCGGCATATCTCAGACCATGTTACCGTCATTTCGTCACTATGACGTATTTGTTCCAAGCAGACCCTACCCGTTTCCCGAAATCCACCACGTGAAATGAAAAGGGAAACTTGTAACGATAACAAGTAAATAAATTAAACCTGTCGTGTACCTCACGACTTCACATGACAAATAATCAGTAAATCAGATAAAGATTGAGGTTATTCCATCTCAGTTCATAATGTAAACTGATTTTGCAATTTTAAATAACACTTCATTCGAACTTCGTCTGCGGTGCGTGTGAAAAAATGAAGCGGTTGTGAAATCACCTCGTTGATGAAATAATAGCAAAACGAGCAACGTCAAGTCAAATATTTTATTTGATGACGCCAAATATATGATAATGGAGCTGTAAACATACAAAAACAACTTTGCGAGTTCTTGACCGATCAGATCGAATTAATTTTAGTCTTTATGGGACGGACTGATATTGTGTTTGTAGCTATCCTACTTCTACCGATGTGTATTACATGGCACTGGCCTGCCTGCAGTTTATCTGTGTCCCATGTTATAGAGACCTCCCCTGCGTGACATAAGTTAATCTTGGAGAGATATTTAAGCTAAACAGGCCATTACTAGCGTGGGTATTTTCGATCTCAGTTCTGGGTCATATGTCGAATCGTCTTTCAGACTCTTCGACAGAGTCGAGGTGTCGTCTTCAATATGCCGTCTTGGATACCCATGTACGCTGGAAATAACACGTATTAAATGAAATACAGTTAGAACTAGAAGTCCTGTCATGACATGCGCACAAATAGCACGTTGATATGCGCGTTAATCTACGCGTTATGACCATAGTAAGGCTATCAAATTCTGTACATATGACCTGTGCACAAGCAATGTCTCAGCCAATGGACCTCCGGGTAACCCGGAGGTCCATTGGCAGAAACATCGCCTGTGTTTGATATGGGTAACCAGGAGAACCTGCCGTGCTTTGGATGCCGTTCGATATGGCAATTGCGCGCAATCCATACGCGCAATTAAGCCTAGATAAGCGCACTGTTCGTGACAGGACTTCTAGTTTTAACTGCAGATAAGTCTCTAATTATTTTTGTTCTAATTATAAACCTATGACATAATTGAATGTATAAAGTATCTCTATTTTATTTTCACAGATATTTATTGAATGATATGGGTCTCCTTCTAAAGCATTTCTGCTCCGTTTTCTCGCGGTATCTACTGAATGACCATCCAGCCGTCTATAAAATTGTGCATTGTTATATTTCTGCAGACAATTTACGATGCATGTTCATTCGATTTCTACGGGCATCCACTGGCTGACGTCGACCAGCGTATAAAATAATTATTTTTGATTTCGGAAGGTATATTTTGAATTATATTGGATTGGACAGTTTTTAGTGAATGTCATTTGTCTGTAAATATGTCTACAAAATCACTCGGTTTATTTTACAGTGTATTTCTATTTCTGGACATATCTTTTGATTGACCGAGCTGTAACTACTGAAAACAACATTTAGAAAATATATTTTTCTCTTCGGGGGCCAATCCCCTTGATTTGAAACGTCAATCAGTGCATGGGAGGCTCGAGGGGTAACTCTTTTTTATACAAGTATCCAGATAGGGCAGAGCACATTATCCGCGATAACATACATACAAATTCCGGCCTGTTCGGAGCGGATATTGACAATGTATACAAAATATGTATTTTAATGTCTTGTTTGATTTATATCACATGCTAATATTTTATTTGCTGTCATTAAACACTTTATTCTGATAGATTGACTTGTTTTATTTGCTGTCATTAAACACTTTATTCTGATAGATTGACTTGTTTTATTTGCTTTCATTAAACACTTTATTCTGATAGATTGACTTGTTTTATTTGCTGTCATTAAACACTTTATTGAGATAGATTGACTTGTTTTATTTGCTGCCATTAAACACTTTATTCTGATAGATTGACTTGTTTTATTTGCTGTCATTAAACACTTTATTGAGATAGATTGACTTGTTTTATTTGCTGCCATTAAACACTTTATTCTGATAGATTGACTTGTTTTATTTGCTTTCATTAAACACTTTATTCTGATAGACTGACTTGTTTTATTTGCTGCCATTAAACACTTTATTCTGATAGATTGACTTGTTTTATTTGCTTTCATTAAACACTTTATTCTGATAGATTGACTTGTTTTATTTGCTGTCATTAAACACTTTATTCTGATAGATTGACTTGTTTTATTTGCTGTCATTAAACACTTTATTGAGATAGATTGACTTGTTTTATTTGCTGTCATTAAACACTTTATTCTGATAGATTGACTTGTTTTATTTGCTGTCATTAAACACTTTATTCTGATAGATTGACTTGTTTTATTTGCTGTCATTAAACACTTTATTGAGATAGATTGACTTGTTTTATTTGCTGTCATTAAACACTTTATTCTGATAGATTGACTTGTTTTATTTGCTGTCATTAAACACTTTATTCTGATAGATTGACTTGTTTTATTTGCTGTCATTAAACACTTTATTCTGATAGATTGACTTGTTTTATTTGCTTTCATTAAACACTTTATTCTGATAGATTGACTTGTTTTATTTGCTGTCATTAAACACTTTATTCTGATAGATTGACTTGTTTTATTTGCTGTCATTAAACACTTTATTGAGATAGATTGACTTGTTTTATTTGCTGTCATTAAACACTTTATTGAGATAGATTGACTTGTTTTATTTGCTGTCATTAAACACTTTATTCTGATAGATTGACTTGTTTTATTTGCTGTCATTAAACACTTTATTGAGATAGATTGACTTGTTTTATTTGCTGTCATTAAACACTTTATTCTGATAGATTGACTTGTTTTATTTGCTTTCATTAAACACTTTATTCTGATAGATTGACTTGTTTTATTTGCTGTCATTAAACACTTTATTCTGATAGATTGACTTGTTTTATTTGCTTTCATTAAACACTTTATTCTGATAGATTGACTTGTTTTATTTGCTGTCATTAAACACTTTATTCTGATAGATTGACTTGTTTTATTTGCTTTCATTAAACACTTTATTCTGATAGATTGACTTGTTTTATTTGCTGTCATTAAACACTTTATTCTGATAGATTGACTTGTTTTATTTGCTTTCATTAAACACTTTATTCTGATAGATTGACTTGTTTTATTTGCTGTCATTAAACACTTTATTGAGATAGATTGACTTGTTTTATTTGCTGTCATTAAACACTTTATTCTGATAGATTGACTTGTTTTATTTGCTGTCATTAAACACTTTATTGAGATAGATTGACTTGTTTTATTTGCTGTCATTAAACACTTTATTCTGATAGATTGACTTGTTTTATTTGCTGTCATTAAACACTTTATTGAGATAGATTGACTTGTTTTATTTGCTGTCATTAAACACATTATTGAGATAGATTGACTTGTTTTATTTGCTGTCATTAAACACTTTATTCTGATAGATTGACTTGTTTTATTTGCTGTCATTAAACACTTTATTCTGATAGATTGACTTGTTTTATTTGCTTTCATTAAACACTTTATTCTGATAGATTGACTTGTTTTATTTGCTGTCATTAAACACTTTATTCTGATAGATTGACTTGTTTTATTTGCTTTCATTAAACACTTTATTCTGATAGATTGACTTGTTTTATTTGCTGTCATTAAACACTTTATTGAGATAGATTGACTTGTTTTATTTGCTGTCATTAAACACTTTATTCTGATAGATTGACTTGTTTTATTTGCTGTCATTAAACACTTTATTCTGATAGATTGACTTGTTTTATTTGCTTTCATTAAACACTTTATTGAGATAGATTGACTTGTTTTATTTGCTGTCATTAAACACTTTATTGAGATAGATTGACTTGTTTTATTTGCTGTCATTAAACACTTTATTGAGATAGATTGACTTGTTTTATTTGCTGCCATTAAACACTTTATTCTGATAGATTGACTTGTTTTATTTGCTGTCATTAAACACTTTATTGAGATAGATTGACTTGTTTTATTTGCTTTCATTAAACACTGTATTGAGATAGATTGACTTGTTTTATTTGCTGTCATTAAACACTTTATTCTGATAGATTGACTTGTTTTTTTTGCTGTCATTAAACACTTTATTCTGATAGATTGACTTGTTTTATTTGCTTTCATTAAACACTGTATTGAGATAGATTGACTTGTTTTATTTGCTGTCATTAAACACTTTATTCTGATAGATTGACTTGTTTTATTTGCTGTCATTAAACACTTTATTCTGATAGATTGACTTGTTTTATTTGCTTTCATTAAACACTTTATTGAGATAGATTGACTTGTTTTATTTGCTGTCATTAAACACTTTATTCTGATAGATTGACTTGTTTTATTTGCTGCCATTAAACACTTCATTCTGATAGATTGACTTGTTTTCTTTGCTGTCATTAAACACTTTATTCTGATAGATTGACTTGTTTTATTTGCTGTCATTAAACACTTTATTGAGATAGATTGACTTGTTTTATTTGCTTTCATTAAACACTTTATTCTGATAGATTGACTTGTTTTATTTGCTGTCATTAAACACTTTATTCTGATAGATTGACTTGTTTTATTTGCTGTCATTAAACACTTTATTCTGATAGATTGACTTGTTTTATTTGCTGTCATTAAACACTTTATTGAGATAGATTGACTTGTTTTATTTGCTGTCATTAAACACTTTATTGAGATAGATTGACTTGTTTTATTTGCTTTCATTAAACACTGTATTGAGATAGATTGACTTGTTTTATTTGCTGTCATTAAACACTTTATTGAGATAGATTGACTTGTTTTATTTGCTTTCATTAAACACTTTATTCTGATAGATTGACTTGTTTTATTTGCTGTCATTAAACACTTTATTCTGATAGATTGACTTGTTTTATTTGCTGTCATTAAACACTTTATTCTGATAGATTGACTTGTTTTATTTGCTTTCATTAAACACTTTATTGAGATAGATTGACTTGTTTTATTTGCTGTCATTAAACACTTTATTGAGATAGATTGACTTGTTTTATTTGCTTTCATTAAACACTTTATTCTGATAGATTGACTTGTTTTATTTGCTGTCATTAAACACTTTATTCTGATAGATTGACTTGTTTTATTTGCTTTCATTAAACACTTTATTCTGATAGATTGACTTGTTTTATTTGCTGTCATTAAACACTTTATTGAGATAGATTGACTTGTTTTATTTGCTGTCATTAAACACTTTATTCTGATAGATTGACTTGTTTTATTTGCTGTCATTAAACACTTTATTCTGATAGATTGACTTGTTTTATTTGCTGTCATTAAACACTTTATTGAGATAGATTGACTTGTTTTATTTGCTGTCATTAAACACTTTATTCTGATAGATTGACTTGTTTTATTTGCTGTCATTAAACACTTTATTCTGATAGATTGACTTGTTTTATTTGCTGTCATTAAACACTTTATTGAGATAGATTGACTTGTTTTATTTGCTGTCATTAAACACTTTATTGAGATAGATTGACTTGTTTTATTTGCTGTCATTAAACACTTTATTCTGATAGATTGACTTGTTTTATTTGCTTTCATTAAACACTTTATTCTGATAGATTGACTTGTTTTATTTGCTGTCATTAAACACTTTATTGAGATAGATTGACTTGTTTTATTTGCTGTCATTAAACACTTTATTCTGATAGATTGACTTGTTTTATTTGCTGTCATTAAACACTTTATTCTGATAGATTGACTTGTTTTATTTGCTGTCATTAAACACTTTATTCTGATAGATTGACTTGTTTTATTTGCTGTCATTAAACACTTTATTGAGATAGATTGACTTGTTTTATTTGCTGTCATTAAACACATTATTGAGATAGATTGACTTGTTTTATTTGCTGTCATTAAACACTTTATTCTGATAGATTGACTTGTTTTATTTGCTGTCATTAAACACTTTATTCTGATAGATTGACTTGTTTTATTTGCTTTCATTAAACACTTTATTCTGATAGATTGACTTGTTTTATTTGCTGTCATTAAACACTTTATTCTGATAGATTGACTTGTTTTATTTGCTTTCATTAAACACTTTATTCTGATAGATTGACTTGTTTTATTTGCTGTCATTAAACA
Source organism: Pictodentalium vernedei (assembly GCA_031216915.1). Classification (NCBI taxonomy): domain Eukaryota; kingdom Metazoa; phylum Mollusca; class Scaphopoda; order Dentaliida; family Dentaliidae; genus Pictodentalium; species Pictodentalium vernedei. The sequence continues at coordinate 883,075,424 of CM062297.1, read as the reverse complement.
CTTTATTGAGATAGATTGACTTGTTTTATTTGCTGTCATTAAACACTTTATTGAGATAGATTGACTTGTTTTATTTGCTGCCATTAAACACTTTATTCTGATAGATTGACTTGTTTTATTTGCTGTCATTAAACACTTTATTCTGATAGATTGACTTGTTTTATTTGCTGTCATAAAACACTTTATTCTGATAGATTGACTTGTTTTATTTGCTGTCATTAAACACTTTATTCTGATAGATTGACTTGTTTTATTTGCTGTCATTAAACACTTTATTCTGATAGATTGACTTGTTTTATTTGCTGTCATTAAACACTTTATTCTGATAGATTGACTTGTTTTATTTGCTGTCATTAAACACTTTATTGAGATAGATTGACTTGTTTTATTTGCTGTCATTAAACACTGTATTGAGATAGATTGACTTGTTTTATTTGCTTTCATTAAACACTTTATTCTGATAGATTGACTTGTTGTCTTCTACTTTCTTTATTAATGGGAGCCAGATGGAGTTGTGTATTGGAACTATTCCTTGGAAACTATAAAATGACGACTAGTTTGACAAACATTTTATTGATAACTTATATGAAAATGTAAAACGGAAACCATTGTTCATTGTACTATAGTATTTTCCAAAACATACTTGGCGAAAGACTATATCGCGTATCTCCTGTTCTGTTTGTTATTCAATTATAATCAACCACTCACCTCCACCACCTGAAGTCCACTCCGGCACTGTCCTGCCCTTGAACTGCGTAGAATATAATTAAGTCAAGCGAATCGCATTGAAATCAAGTTTGGGGAAATGGGCAAACCATCTTTGGTTTATCGCATATATGTGTCTTGCAAGGAAACAGATTCAAGACAATATGGGGTTGACATAGCTGGCGGCAGATCCTCGATCTGGCATCACTGACAGTATACACGATGCTCACAAAAAATGCACTCCACCTCTCCAAGTGACATATAGACACACGTTCCAATTTTTCTCTGCCAGTGAATTTATAGCCCATACTCTTTGAAGTCTGGGCAGAGCATATAACTTGAACTAAATTTTAAAAGATTAACATGGCTATTCAGGACGTGTCATGTTTCGACCCCCTCCCCTCCCCCACCCGTCCGAACCAGTTCAATAACATTGAACTTGGACTTCGCCAAAGTAGTTCGCGTTCGTTTTTTACATATGTTTTGGGTCGTCGGCCTTTAATACCATTCAAATAATTGTTAGAAAAAAAATTGTAACATACTTCGCGAGGGTAGGTTAATTTTAGGCTTGTAAAACTTACCGTAAGTAGTTTTCAGTGTGCGTGGATTATCTCTCTTCCACATTACTAAGAGGAAAAGTTACAACGTCTCAGTTATAGCTCAAAGTTTTAACTTTACAAACAAAATCTTCAAATATGAAGAAAAAAAGAATATATAAATCGAATGCAAAGTCACATAGCGGAGGCAAGGGGTGAGATATTCCGTCATGGCCTGCGTGTATCTTTCATCTTCCACCAATCTTGGGAGCCAGAAATAAGCTTTTTAAAAATGTTTGTTTTATATTTAGAGAGGGGAAAGACACGAGATTTTATCCTATCGGTGGGGGTGAAATGTAGGGAGAAAGTTAAACGGCTACACCAGAACTAACAGATATCATTAACTAACGGGAGGTCATTTGAATTTGTTCCAAGAACAATGCGCGCATGAGACGAGGGGAGGGGGGGGGGGGCGGTTGCCACCCCTCTTGGTCACAGGGAATTCAGCTATAATCATTGTTACATGTATGTCGTAAAAACGTCACGTTTCTCGATGACGTGCGTGTTCGTTGTCGCGGGAGTGGGGCTCCCCCCAAAAAAAAATAAATAAAATCAACGTCTAGAAATTTCGAATTTCGAATCACTATTTGACTAACAGCTGGAATCTTCACATACTGTGGTAGAAATCGTGAAATACCTCTTGGAATGCAACGCAAACAGACAAAATTACATCATGTGCAGGAGGTGGGAAGTAAATTCAAGAGGGGCAAAGTTTGGATCGGAGGTAGGGGTTGTCTAAAACAACTGTTTTTTTTCAGCCTAGTATCTATATTTTTTTTATTTGCAACCCCACCTCCTTCTCTAGTCTAAGTTGAGTTTTAAAAGTTATTTCAAATTGAGCACCAGTCTTTCTCAAATTTGTTCAATCTGCGCCAAATTTCATCCACTATGCCTGAAACGAGCAGATGAGGAGGGAAATATTCTAATCTATTTTACTAGTATACCATCAACTCACAGTGGATAAATCGTCATAAGTGGAAAATACAGAAACCGAAAGTTGGAACTCGCGAGGCGAATATTTTGCTCCACCCATTGGGAGTGATCTGTTTGAGTGGGTTTAGGGGGCGACCAGAGGCGCCCCCCCCCCCCCCAAAAAAAAAGAGGTGAAACGGTAAAACAATTGAGAGAAGAAAAGGAAGTATGCCAAAAAAGAAGGCGGACTGTTTTTATATGGGCCTACGAGCCTCATCGTTCGGACGCCGAACACCGACATTTTCTGTCCGATGCCGATTGGATTCTCGGCAGCAAATTCAGTTTCGTACGCAACCGCACACATGTGCCGATGTCAATGAGTTCCTAAATCAGTTTTCTCTCTGACAAACGCTTCCGGTAAAAATAACACATCGGACCCCAGATCTATTGCTGCAACTGCAAACATGTGCGCTTAGCTTCACTTACAAGCCACACGGAACGCGCTGCGTGACGCAGACCAATATGCCCAGGTTTTGAATTTGAATTCGAGAGTGAAACAAAGTTACAGGTATCACGAACTAAATATTTTCCTACATGCGACAATAGTAACGTTCAGGCGAAAAACTTAGTTCAGCGATCCGAACGTAGTGGCTACCCCTATACGTTCAGATTCTTCCCATTCAATCCTATAGAAAAAGTTCCCATCCAGTTTTTTGGGAACTCAAAACTCGAAATTAGGAATATACATCAAGCTTTCGCCCATATTACCGGCTGCAATGGATAGTACACGTATTTCCTTACATTTGGGCAGAGTTTATTGATCCAAACTAGGTTTTATTCTTTAATTGTCGTCATTTGAGTACTCGTGAGGCGTCAACGAAGATTTCGAAATCGACCATGTTTTTGTATAAATATAAAACAGTAAAAACAATAACCCGGTAATGGCGCCGAAACGAATAGACCTTTTTATCGATGTGGAATCGGAAATTCGATCGCAATTCGCACAGAGAAGGTCATCAAACTGGGTCGCATTCGCACAGAGCAGATTATCAACCCCCCCTCTACGCAATTGCGATCGAAATTCCGATTCTGCCATTCAAATACCTTTGTCAAGTATAGCCCTTCAGACAATTTTTTCTCACCCGAAAACAGGGGTCATGCAACAAATAAGAGAGAAAAACTGACACGAAAGGAAGTACCGGTCGCGTGCATTTTTCAGGCAATTCCCTACAAAAACACACAAAAAATAAATTGTATTTTTTAGGTCTAAGAGTCGTCAAATCACCCTCTTTTTATCAGGCATATTCAACAATAGTGCAAGATGTCGATAGAATGTTTCAAACCTTTATTGAAACAATATATTTTCCAAAGGCTGTTTATTTTTAGAGATTGTGTTGCAAAGTTGGCCTACAGAAGTTAAGCAAGCTCGAAAGAAGAGCTATCGTTCTTCCATGGAAATTATAGAAATAACAGGACAGTTTTCTATTAGTTTGAATGGGACTCCTATTATTGCTGTTAATTTTCCTCAGAGCCGATATTCGTAGAATTGGATAAACTAATAAGAAATACTCCCACTTACACTCGACCGACTGACCTACACTCGGTGGAAGAGCTGATCAGAGATAACGCCGGTAGTCGAGTTTTAGTTGATAAACATCACGGGCGGAAATCTCCTAATTGGTACTATTTGAACTGTCATAGCTGTCATCAACCCATAAATCACACTCCCAGAACAATCGGGCATCACATAATGCTAAAGTTGCAGAACTGTAAATTCTATCACACAGTTCCCCCCGGTCAACAGAACCCCGGTGGAAGGTGTTTGTGGAACAACCACTCAATAGATTGCTTGCAGATTGCCGACAATCTGCATGGCAGTACAAGCGTCTAACAATGGTGACTGCCACGTCACGGGAACTTTCCCTAACTATTCCGCTGACTGGTAGTCGCGTGATCAGGTTTGGCATCAAAAATCTAATGGATATAAGCACCGATTCCTGGATGTTTGGGAGGTTGTCTCTGGGCTCCCGACGAGCAAGTACCTACCTACAAGAAGTAAGATGGATGCCGCCACTGTTACTATAAGGTATGAACTTTGACTTAACATTGTGCATTTTACTTTACACCAGAGAAAACGATTGGCAGTTGAGTTTTATTTGTTAATAAAAATCGTAGATAACTGGTAAACTGGTCTTCGTTGTGCTGAACATGACTACCTCGTGAGGTGACCAACCTGAACCCAGAATCTGGAGCCTGTGTCTGGTATCGTCTGGTAAGGAATCACAAAACGCCACGGGCTGATTGGACTTCGTGGTTGGTGGGGCTCCGTAGTTCTCTCAGTAATCACAACGCCTGGAGAACCATAAATGCAGGTGTTCCACAGGGGTCTATTCTCGGACCCTTGCTGTTCCTTATATATATCAACGATATAACCAAAGATCTTCTGGGCAGTATACGCCTATTTGCAGACGATACTTCTTTATATCTAATTATAGAAAACCCTGAACAAGCCTCTACAATAATTAATCGAAAAAGAAGCCCTACTTTCCATCCACCATTATTCTTTGGCCGTTCTCAGATATCCGAAGTCGTTAATCCTAAACATCTGAGAGTCATATTAAATAGCACGTGTACATGGACTGACCATATCGACCATATTATCGCAAAAGCCTGGTCCTGGTTAGACTTACTTAGGAAGCACAAATTTAACTTAGGCCGTAGTGTCTTAGAAAAAAATATAGTTTGCTTTTATCAGGCCCCTCCTTGAATACGCCGATACTGTTTGGGATAATTGCTCTGTAACTAAAGTGGAGGAAATGGAAAAAATCTAGATTCCTGCGGCAAGGATTAATACTGGGGCAACCGTCGGTGCTAGTAAGTCCTTACTTTATACGGAAACAGGGTGGGAACCGTTGCAAGATAGACGCTACAAACACAAGTTAGTCCAGTTCTTTAAAATGTACCACCGTATGGTTCCTCCGCACATCTCCAGTAAAATCCCGCCACGTGCTTCCTCCACCAATCCTTCACTAAGTCTTCGATCAGGTCTAAACCACCGTGTTCCGTTCTGTCGGACTGAGCTGTATAAATCTTCCTTCATACCCAGCGTTACTGACCAATGGAATAATTTGCCCTTGTCCGTGCGTGAAAACTCATCATTGACGAACCTCAAGACTTTTCTAAACGATGGCAACCGACGACCGCCAAGGTTCTACTGTAGATCGAAATCTCGCACAGCCCAAATATATCACTGTAGATTGAGACTAGGATGTAGTAACCTCACTTTTCACTTATATCGCAACCACTTATCACCAACCCCTCTATGCCAGTGTGGAGAGGAAGAGACTCCCGCTCATTTTCTCCTGCATTGTCCAATTTTCTCCGATGCTCGTAATTATTCAATTAATCTCCTTCCGTTTGGAGCGGACTCCTCTACACTTCTATTCGGTTCAGAATTCCTGAGTAATGACGACAACCGCCTTATCATTGAAGTGGTACACGACTTTATTTTATCAAGTAAGCGATTCATTAATTAACCCCAATGTAGTACTAGCCTATTTTATATACTTACTATAATAAATACTAACCCACAATTAATATCAAGATGATCTCCGTGTAGCCTGTAAATTAAGCTACACTTGTTTACAGTGGTAAACAGGCGAAACCCTACTGATCAACCGTGACTTTGTTATCAATGCTTGGGTGAAAGTCCTCCAAATGGGCGTCTAGGGTGGCAAATAATTGGAGTTACCTTGATTATACTTCTATCTTACGTCACGCTTAGTCATTTCGCATAGATGTGGGACTTTAGACACAAATAAATATCTCTACGCAATGAATGCATTCACCCCGCACTTTCCAACTTTTCTTGCAGCTCAACCCATCCCTGACTGTTTCCATACAACATTAGTTACTGTCGCTTTTCAAACGCTTGTATAATGCAGATAAACACTGTTTGTACTTGATACTCATACCTGCTATTATCATCGACGATTCTTTGTGATCTTGTGTAGGTGGAAACGGCCTTGTATAAGCTTTCAGCTTACTGCCGAATTCACATTAATGTTGGCAATTTATCTGTTATCGTTTGTTTTGTTTTTTTGCAATAAATACTGTTTAAACTAATCACAACGCTTGGAGTCAGAATTTACGATCGCAGATCGATAGTCTTTTTACTAAATTCCGTAACAATTGCATCATTTCCGAGTGCAACCTTTCAAGGCGGGTAACTCTAATTCAAGGCGGGTAACTCTAATTCAAATTTTTAGTTCCCTGATACCTGTTGAGAGTATCTATATTTAATAATAGACGTTCCTCATTCTTATAAAAAACGATGTCAGATCCACTGTGTGCCGCGGCAGATTAGGCGGCCGCGCGATGACAGCTATTGAGTCATCGGGAATTAAACGACTTGACGTAGAAACTGTAGACTGAAGATTTTGCAGCGCTAAAGGCAAGGAAGATATCACACAAAAAGTCAACCATCAATGACTGATCATATCCAGTCTTTTCGCCGGCCATCAAATCTGTTGAAATTTTTACGATACACATCACAATAATTTACTCTACTCACATTTGCGACAATTGGTTCTGTATATAGGCCAATAGATGTTTAACAAGTATCATATGATAATAGAATTAATAGTGAAGTGTCATTTGGCATTTAGTTTGGGTTTCGGGATTTGTTGCATCAGTGATGTTTCATGCTATGACAGTGAATGCATGTCTGATGGGATCGCATCCAGAAAATTTACCATATTATCAGTGTGCGCTCTTAAGCTTCAGGCACCCCGGGGGAAAAAAATATCGAATTTATAATTAAGTGTTGGGAAGGTGGGGGACTGTCGTTCCACGTGTAATAGAAGTGATTGATATCTTGGGTTTTCGGTCACTTCGTCTTTATCAACAATTATAAAAAATATAAACTTCATCACGCAGGACGCTAATGTTAACTGTATTTCTGAAAGTCTACCTGCATGATGTACCGTGTATTTATGTAACAACATCACCAGTACTAGATGTGGAGATCGTGCCACATGGGGGGGGGGGGGGGGGGGGGGGGGGGGGGGGGGGCTTAATGGGAAACCTAGGAAGTACATCATAGTCACGTGACCCAGTTACGCTATGTTAGTCACGTGACCCAGTTACGTCAAGTTTGGTTGATGTGCTAGCCCGCGTGAGCGGTCATCTTGTGGCGTCATTTGATAGTGATAAGTGGTCTTAGTGCGCATGCGCAGCTCGTGTTGTTAGGGTGATACGCTGTTCCGTCGGGCATTTTGTATACTGGCTTTCCTCAAATACCTAAATGAGTCGAAGAAAGTATGTTCGAGTCACTCGAACGAGCAATTGTTCTATAGCTCATTTGCTCGATGGGATTCGAGTCGCTTGAGCAATGACTTTTCAGTAACTCTTCGATGGATTCGTGGCTATAAGAATCATATAGGCTTTCGTTATACACACTGTAGATAACTCTGCATACATGTTATGGGAAACCAAGCACTGGTGATTATAAGACTTGGACGAGGGAACGAACTAGAGCTAGTTTGGGCTAGACATACTGCTAGTGTTAGAGTAGTATCTGTAATGGGCACAAAAATAGGGTTCTTGGAAAATCTGGACCAGTACTTTAGTGTAATAGAACATCCTCTCGACCCTATAGCACTACATGCTACTACAAAAAATTCTAGATGGAGAGTACAAGTCCGTTACGGTTGTTTTGGGCGCATTTTGGTGAATTGGAGGGAGTGTCAGCTTGTTTGTGGTAATTCTACAAAGTAAAACTACTCTTATACAAAGGAACGTACCTGTTATTGAAAAAAGAAGGATTCGTGAGGAATCCATATCAAATAGTCGTTTTGGGTGGTTTGGATAGATTGGTGGGTCTTTCTGGGTAATCGGATTTACTCCTATTCAAACGAACAAACCCTCCGCACATACCCCCGTCTTGGTGTAGGCCATTCAGGTTCATAGCAACCACGTGCTACCTTAGAAACCAAGTTGGCGGCCTCCATCAGACAAAAATGTTCGACAGAAGTACTATCACCCTAACAACACGCGCTGCGCATGCGCACTAAGACCACGTGTCACTATGGAGATGACGCCACAAGATAGCCGCTTCCGCGGGCTACCATGACAATCTAACATGAGTTAAATTGGGTCACATTAGTGTGACATCACTTCTTAGGTCCCCTCACTAGGCCCCCCACAATGTGGCAAATAAGGCCAAGTGGCCGAAAGCTCCAGTTACTGATTGATTTTATTATATAAAATGTCACACTATCTACCTACCCACTGAAAAATGTTGCAGGCTGAATGGGAACATAGTTTATTTAGTGGCCAAAAAGCCCTCGGGGATTGAATTTTTTTTTCCAATTGTCCCGGGGATACTCCCCGCCGCCATCTATAATTCTATTAGCATCCTACCTTAGGTCTTGGGCATATATGACGCCCCTTGCTGAAGTATATCCAGAGGGGAGACACCTTTGAGCCGCCACTGGACCCAGTGGAAGTAACACAGGTATGTAGAAATATTAGACAGTCGAGATAATAATTCATAGCTTAGGGTTTTTAAAAATTTCGTTACAATTAACTGCAGTAATGGTAGAAGTGTGTAGGGATTTATCCAAACGATGTATCGAACTCAGAAATAGAGACAACTAAAGGTAAAAAAAAACTGTTAGAGAAAGAGTCATGGGGATTGTAACCAAAATTGGCGAGAGTAGGTCAAAAGAAAGAGGTCTTTGTGTGGCCTGCGTGACAAAGAGAAGACAGGTCTTGAAGAGTACCTTGACAATGGCACCGTTGTAAGGGGAGGGGTGGTCACTATTGTTCAAGCTGAGGTCGCGATCACTGGAGATTGGGGGAATTGGGAGAGACGGTGGAAAAGGAGAGCCAAATGTGTAATTTGGGCGTAGTGGTGACCTTGGAATACGTTTTATTAGGAAGTCCAAAATCTCAATCTTCTTAGATCAAAATTCACTGGGAGTAGTATAATGAGGACGTGGGATGGGAGAATAAAGGACGTGGTTAGTGGTTGACACAAATGCGATGGTTAGTATGCTTATTGGAGGAATTGTGAAGAATGGGGGTACAGAGTGTCTTCAAGCAGTTCGTCTCAGTATTGGGAGGAAAGATGCGTGGGAATCGGGAGGCAGTTGGAAGCACATGAGTAACCAAAACCTTCTCAACTGAGAACCACGGCAAATCAGCGGCCAGCCAAACTGTTATTAATAGTATATCGACTCACGTGAATAGTGTTAAAGCCTCATCCATCTGTAGGGTTCGATCCTCTAATGCTATGGGCACACAGGCCTTACATTACACGTATTTACTCCAGCTGAATCCCGAGAAGCATACAATGTTTTATTGCAGTTGACTGATACCAGACGAGACCGCTCGAACACATTCAGCCAGGCACCTCTACAAAAGCGATCGTCTTTTCTTCCAATTAAAAGGTTCGAAAGGTAGTCTGGGTTCTCTAGAAACCCTCAAGAGGATCAGATTTTTAAAAATGTTCCCGGGGAGGGTTCCCTTAATCCCACCAGTAGGAGAAGACACGCTCACGAACATCCACACCAGGGCTACTACGCACGTAGTTACTTTTCGGGCAAAATCTTCCAGCCCCCCCCCCCCCCCCCCTCCCCGCAGCCATGGAAAAAAAGTTGGCCCGTTGGTCTATATACGCCTGTGCTGGGTATAATCAGTGAAGTCGAAATATGATTAATATTATATAAATTCTCTGATAAACTTTGCCTAGTGATTTCTCCCTCAGAAGATTTATCAGGTGCTTGCTGAGAAATGGCGGGGGGGGGGGGGGGGGGGGTGCAGAGTGATCACGAAGTGACGCATTCGTGACGCCCCCCCCCCCCCCCCCCTACAATTTTCCAATAAGCTTTCTAGTGATTATACGTATTCGTCAGGGTTGTATTCGAAGATGCCAATTCTCTCGTGCTATTAGTTATATACTTTCTTAAAAGAAAATTGGTTACTTGGACTTGTGTCGGGTTATAGCGAAAACGGCACCGTGTGAAAACGGCACCTGGAGTAAACGGCACAGAGTGAGCGAAAACGTCACCAATTGATTGTGGCGAGAACGGCACCAGTTCCGATGGCGAAATTAACTCATTTAAATTCTGCCTTTTTCTGTGTTTCGTTTTGAAACCGAGTATTTAGCCTATGGTTCTCTAATAAATTTGTGGAAAATTGAGCAGTTAAAAATGAGAGGATACATCTCCCCTCCCAACTATCTCATGGTTTTCTTGTTGTTTAGCAGTGACTTCTAAACATTAAAAGCAATAACACCCCTCCCCCAACCCCACCCTTTCCCCGGCCCTGGAATCTATCCAACCTGGATTCACGATACATCCCCTTTTTTATTATTTGACGCAGAAATCAGAATCTTGTGTATGTGTGTGTGTGTGTGGAGGGGGGTGGGGGGGGGGGGGGGGGGGGCTCTTCAAAGGACGTCCAAGGTAAAAAATTAAAACAAGGTCTTTTAGGCCATATTTGGATGGGGGCAGTCCAAACCCAAGAAATCCGGACTCCTGTGCCAAACCGAAAATAACGGGCCCTGGATTTCACAAGGTGCTGTTTTCGCCTGTACCCGTGTCACTGTCACACAAACAATGAAAGCCTAAATGGAGGTCTGTAGCAACATACTGAGGGCAGTTGTCGGCAAGACATGACAAATTTGGAAAACTGGTATGGCACGTATTAATAAAATAATTTACGTCACGACTACAATACATGTATATTTTATTTATTCACTAATTCACTAACGCGTTTTGAACAAGACTTGAGTTTTATTTTGAACCATCATCACGACGAACTGATATTCCAACTTCGTCAAAACACGCCTTCTGCAAAGGCAAGCCGTGAAAATTCAAATTTACCTGTTCTCAAATGGACGGTCCCAATTACGTCACTTGTGCATTGTTGCAAAATGGACGCTCTTCCGAAAATACACACAAATTCCCATAGAGAATTAAAAAATTCGTTCATATAATTTTCGAGCGAGCTAAAATCACAGAAACGTAACGACGGCGAAGTTAAATTTATTACACGTAATCAGGAGCTGAAAACTAAAAGATATTTTCTTGATTTTGTATTATTCCAGAGTTTATTTACCATAGGGGGGTTATGGAAAGGACAATAATCTTCCCTTCTTTCAATGTTCACTGTCACTTCATAACACAACCGAAAACCAAAACTTAAAAGCAATCGGCGCTTGAGCACAGTAGTAGGAGAGCGATGAAACGTGCCTCATTGGGGGACCCCGCATGGGACCCCCGGAAGTGACGTCATAAAACATTGTGTCACATTGTGCCTTTTCACATAAGCACATATGAGCACATATCGGCACATAAAGCATGTGCCTATGTGCTAGGGCACATTGTGTCACATTGTGCCTTTCACATAAGAACATACGACAAAAAAAGGGTGCTGAAGGTCATATGTTTTTCAAAAAAGGAGTGCCGAAATTGGGGTACCCGGGGATATTGCCATTAGATATAGAGGTCATGAGAATCGTATACAGCTTCGTTGTAATAAGGGGAGATAACACTGTACGATTAAGTATAGGTTATGGGAAATCAAGCAATCTGATTGGTTGGTTATAATGTATATAAATGATCTAGATACAGGAAACTACAAGAGTACTTGGAATAGGGTCAGAACTAACAGGAATAGACCAGAGATTGCTAAATATAGTAATAATAAGGTAAACTGTTCCAGTTGATGGGCTCTTCTACGCTATTGGAGTATACCCCTGGACAAAGGAACATGCCCCGATAGACGTAAACTGTTGTATATATAGATAGAAGCAGAGAATTCTGAAAGAATTCGAAATAGTACAACTTGTCGGGTTGTTTGTGGTAATTCTACAAATCGGGAATTTGCTCTTCTACAAAGGAACACACCCCTGGTACTCCCTTGGTACTATAGCACTACACCGATAAATTGGGGAAATAAAGTCAATTTTGGTGATTTTGGTTGGATTCTGGTGATTTGGAGGGAGTGTCGGGTTGTTTGTGGCAATTCTACGAAGCGGAAAATTACTCTTCTACGAAGGAACACATCCTCCGAATATACCCCCGTCTTGTTAGAAAACTTTAGGTCATATAGCAACCACGTGCTACCATAGAAACCAAGATGGCCGCCTCCAGTATACCAAATGGACTACGGAAACACGTATCATCCTAACAACACGCGCTGCGCATGCGCACTAGGACCACGTATCACTATGGAGATGACGTCACAAGATGGCCACTCACGCGGGTTACCATGACAACCAAACATGGCGCCACCAAGTCACGTGACATGACGTCACTTCCGGGGTCCCCTGCGGGGTCCCCCAATGGGGCACGTTTCATCGCTCTCCTACTACTGAGAACAACCACTACTGAACACAAATCCATTAAAATTCCATTAACATCCCATTAATGTGATTATAATCCTTAAAAGTGGCCATTATTTCTTGCAGAATTTTTTTAATGGCAAAAATATCAACCCATTAAAAAGAGGAATTTATTGCCATTAATTGAAGGGCAACCCATTAAAATGGTATTGCTTTAAATATTTACTAACTTTTAGCCATTACTTGAAGCTATTAAAATTTTAATGGGGCATTAATTTTTATTTTTTTGTTCTTTAAGGGCCCTTATTTTTAGCATATTGTTTAAAACCCATTAAAAACACAGAGTCATATCAATGGGTCTTAAATTCCAAAGTATTTATTAATGAGCCATACAAATTATTAATGGGGCATTATTTTGGGTGTTTTAAAACTCCTTATTTTAACACTTCTTTTTTAATGATATTATTAATTAAACAATGATATTAATGGGTCTTAATTAGAAAACAAAATTGTTAATTTGTTCATGGGCCATTATTTTAAAGTCTTTAAAGTCCCCCATTTTTATAATGGCCATTAAATAGGCAAATGCATTTATTAATTAATGGGGCATCATTCATGACATTAAAGTCACATGACACCCATTAAAAATGTGAAGTCGGGTGAATAGGATAGAATTAATGACACTGTAATTTTTAAAATAAGACCCGTGTATGGTACATCGACGTACCTTTTTGAACATTTTAAGTCTTGGATATGTACCCATGGTTTACATAAGCAATGCCCAGAAGCTACTGTTATGGAAACATTTTGTGTATATGACTGCAGTCAGTAATGAATTTATGATCACCACAGATAGAATACCACATCTGTTTGATCCCTATAACCTTCAGTGGGTTTCAGTGCTGATGAAAAAAACTGAACATAGATAAGAACTGGGTAAAATTTTCTCTTTGTTTGGAAGAAAGTTTAAGTCCTCGACTCCTTGACCAGTCTTGTAATGATGCCACATGTAGAGCTGAAGATTGGTCAGCTGTTTTCTTACAAGCTTGTTCATCCAATTTCTGGTTGGTGTATCGCTTACTCATCAATCAATGCATCATCTGCATGCTATATCCCATACTCAGTCTAAATACTTTATGTGTTATGAAACAATACAAGTGAGAAAAGAAGGTGTTTTCGGGCAAATTTATTGAGTTAGTGTTTATAATTTATTCCTTGTGTCATGCAAATTCAGAGATAAAAATAACCAGACTGTTGTTGTGTTTATAGAAACATTTCCACATGCTGATTGTGATTATAAATCTAACTTGTGGCAATGTACTACAGTTAAAACTAGAAGTCCTGTCATGCAATGCACACAAATAGCACGTTGATATGCGCGTTAATGTGCGCGTTATGACCCAGTTAAAGCTATCAAATTCTGTACATATGACCTGTGCACAAGCAATGTCTCAGCCAATGGACCTCCGGGTAACCCGGAGGTCCATTGGCAGAAACATCGCCTGTGTTTGATATGAGTAACCTGGAGAACCTGCCGTGCTTTGGATGCCGTTCGATATGGCAATTGCGCGCAATCCATACGCGCAATTAAGCCTAGATAAGCGCACAGTTCGTGACAGGACTTCTAGTTTTAACTGTACTTCTAAGAAGATTAAAACAAAGATCATAAGTGAAAATGAGTGACTTGTTGCAACCTTTGGTCTCGTCTTAAGAAAATGAATGTACTTGGTTTTTGGACAGGAGGAAATTGCCATTTAACTGTGAATAACCAAGGATTGACAAAATGTTTCCATAGAGATTTAATGAACACCAGAAGGTAACTTCCTCTTTAGCCCTTTAGTGTAACATATTAAGTAATCAAACATAGTATACACTATTTGGAGGTGAATTACCACTAAATCACAGTGGAGTACTTTTTCCACCCGACATATAATTATAATTTTTCTGATAAACAGAAGCAAAGTTTCAGTGGTCCATGAGCTAAAACTGTCCTAGTGATTGTCATTTGCTGTCAGATAATGTAAATATTAAATCGGGTAGGAAATCAAACTCACTGTGGTTTAGTAGTAATGAGCTCTCCACATACAGTAGTGTGGTATGTAATGGATTACATTGAAATCCAGCAAAACAGTGTTTCCACTCAGACAATTCTGGAACTATTTTACGGGTTTTTTCACAAGATGGTCTTCAGCTACTTATAAGTGAGTGTAGCTCACACATGTATAGCGGGAAAAAAAACATAAGAACAAACTTCCAGCATGGCCAGCAGAAACATGCATATATAATGCAAATTTCAGGTTTTCAGACAATCTGAACAACTAAGGATGCAATATACAAGGCCCAGGGTGCTCTTGCTTCTGTTCTACTGGATTCACTAAGTAAACCTGGTTCATGTAAGTGACGGGCAGACAGTAGTTCAGCCAAGTGGAGAAAATTAATGTTTTCTAGTTGGACAGTACTTTTGGAATTTGTTCTGAACCTCTTGACAACTTGGACATCAAATTCGAACAAAGTACTTAACTGAGTGAGTGCCAGAATCCAATATTAGGGTTTTAAAGGAACGTGAAAGTACCATGCTAAACTCTTATTATTTACTTCTCCATGTTTAAGATTTAGTTAGATAGATCATACAAGCTTCTTACTGATATAATTCGTTCAGTTACAGAAAAGGTTGCTTCACAAAAAGAATATAAACCATTCAGAAAACCGTTTTGGAATGAAGAACTCAAACTTCATCACAAACGAATGAATGTTCTCCGCCAAATGTGGGTGCAAGAGGGTAGGCCCAGAGGGTTATGTCATGAAAGTTACGTAAATTACAAAAGAAGCAAAGTGTTATTTCGCAAAAAATATAGATTTCACAGTGAGAATTTCTTGAAGGAAAACTGAATGAAATAGATCGTGCTTGTGATATGGACCAAATGCTATTTTGGAAACTCGTGAATCGGAAACGAAAACGAGGTCACACTTTAGGGACAAGCGTGATGAAATTTGGGAAGTCAGTTCTTGAATACCCGCAAGAAATTGCAAATCACTGGGCATCCTATTTCCAGTCAATTTATCCCCCCCCCCCCCCAGAAAGTGACAAATTCGATGAAACATTTCGATGTCATGTAACAGAAACTTGTAAAAATCTTCGAGAAGAAAAATGTGTTCAATCGTTTGATCCTGTAATGGTGCCTGTAAGGGAATCGGAGATAAAATTCCTTGTAGACAAGCTTAAGTTTAACAAAGCATGTGGCCATGATATGATTTACAACGAGAATATAATTTTTGGGGGGTTCTGGTTTACATAAAGCCATTTCAAGGCTTTTTACTGCTTTCTTACAAAACTCATATGTTCCTCCAGTTGCCAAAAGGGGTATTTTAATCAATTTACATAATGGTGGAAATAAAAGCTTAACTGATCCCGATAGTTATAGAGGAATTTCTTTTTTACCCGTCCGCACCCAAATTGTTTGAAAGCCTCATTATGCAAAGAATCAAAACATTTAAACCCAGTGTATGGCATGTTAACCCCCTCCAATCTGGATACCAAAGTAAAATGAACTCCCTTATAACGTTTTATATTGTGAATGAAAGCATTGAACAAACGAAAGAGAAACATGGTAAACTTTTTTCTTCTTTTCTGGATGGTAAGAAGGCATTTGAGACCGTTTGGCACGATGGTATTCTTTACAAACTCAATGAGAGAGGGGTTAACGGTACATTGTTTCATTTATTTGATAATTTATTCACAGATATGACGACCGTGGTCATGTTTAGGGGTCTCTATTCAAAGCCATTCCAAATTATACAAGGTACAAGGCAAGGTGGAATTCTCTCTCCATCGTTGTATACCTTGTTCACAGACGATCTTCTAAATGAACTTGTAGCCTCGTGTCACGGTTTATACATAAACCACATAAACTGTGCCTGTCCAACTCATGCGGATGACATGACTCTGTTAGCCGCCTCCAAATTTTCACCAGACGTGCTTTTGGATATATGTACGCAATACAGCTTAAAATGGAGATAAGAGTACAACCAATCAAAATGTTCTGTTGTTGTCTTCAATGAAACGGTCAAACCCAAAAGCGTGCCTTGTCGTAAATGGCTTTTGTGCAATGAAGTAATATCTGAAAGTGATTCTGTTGTACACCTTGGTATACAAATATTGAAAAACAGACAAACAAACAGCGAGAGTTGACAGAAGTATTGATAAATTACGAGGGACGTTCTTAATGTTACTTAAGAGTGGCATTCATCCCAATGGTCTTACACCTCTAACTCGTTATAAAATGTACATGACCTTAGTTATTCCTAGGGCTCTTTTTAGCTCAGAAATTTGGAACAATATGTCTGCTGAAGAAATTAGTAAACTTGAGAAAACACATCGGTTCTGCATCAAAACTCTCCAAAGTTTACCCACAAATGCTAAAAACAGACGCAGTTCTTAGCCTTTAGGGGCTATGCCATTATTAAATTTAATAGATCAGCAGAAATTGAGGTTTTTGAGAAATATTTGTGATGTGAGTTGCACAAAAACATGTCAGAAACTATTTCTATATAGATCACTCTACCTCATCTTCAATGATGGTAGTAACTCAGTAAGAGGGTTCTCAACAGATATTTACACAATTTTGGATAAATATGACCTAGAAAATTATTTTATTACTCTCTGCCGTGAAGCAGTCTTTCCTTCGAAGTGTGATTGGAAGCAAATTGTGAAGTTTTCTATTCAATCCTCCGTCCAAAACGACAGGCAGATGAAAAAGTCTGAAAGCTTTGAGATGGAACGATTTTATAGTTTTCATGAAGATACTGGCAAATGTGTTCTCTGGTAGGTGTGTCAAAATTTCCCCAGGCGCACACCCCTTATCAAAATTATTGTAAAATTGATCACTCCTACTAGTGTGAATAGAATGTATAACTGCAGATTGTGTTCCGAAAACTACGAAGACACGTTGCAGCATGTACTTTCTGGATGCAGGATGTGACATGGGGCACGTAAAACGTTTTGGAACTCACTTTGTGATAATTCGGTGTCCATGTGTATTTATATGTCGAGTCTTTAAACCAAATACACTTAGCCCTGACACTCTTTGGAAAAGTTGACAGAGAGTTATACTCTCTAATCTCCAAAATTCCTTCCGATGTGTTGCTTTTCATACACTTTTGCCATAGCTCATAATACAAATATGTTTCTCTTGTTTGTCTAGTCTTCATCTTCAGAAAACGACACTGACATTCAGTTCTTTAAGTGAGAGTCTGTGTTTTCACAGATTCTCAACTTTCAAAAAAAATGTTCACATGCGATTGAAATAATATAATTAGGATGCAGAGTGCCGAAGTGTTTTTTGTTTTTTTTGTCCCACTTGTGGTATCAACCATTTTGGCCTACTCACTCGTAGCCCGAGGGTTGGGTATTTCGTCCTGCTCGTGGGAGGGGGACTGTGCTTCGGTGCTCTTTATATCCGGACAACAATTATTATAAACATCTGTGTATATATTTAAGGAATAGTGCACGGCTTGGAGTTGACTACGTCCATATAGTGCCCAGTGAGGTGGTGTAGTTCCCGCCGCGAAGCGGAGGGAACTACACCACCTCACTGGGCACTATATGGGCGTAGTCAACCACAAGACATGCACTAATCCTCATATTATATCGAACACCCATCAAGAAAAACATCTGTCCAATTTGTTAATCTACTACTAAGGTAGCAGCCCTACCAACGAGTGTTATATAGAAAAAAATACCATTTAGTTTTCAAAACACATTTTCTTCTTCCAAAACATGGCTTATTGATATGAGCAGAAGACAAATTTTGAATCGTTCGGCAAGGGTAAACAAAACATTTCCCCCAAACGGAACTGTGTATTCTAGAATCGCGCAACTCGCGAATGAAAGCTATAATTTTCGAAATTTGACAACGTAGTTTGATAATTTCCACACATTTGTCACACATATACATTACCGAATGGGTCAGTAAACATGTGACCTGGAAATAGGGTCTTCTGTTTGACAACATATTTGAGAGGCAATACGAAAGCTAACAAATATTTTAATATATTGTAAAATAATGGGTCTGTCAGTCCCCATATTCATTTTGAATCAATATCAAAACAATTATTTAAATTGCTTCTCGAATACGAAGTGCCAGTTTGACTTCGTTGCGTGTTGCAACTCGGTGTATTTCTTTTCAAGGACGAATTGGCGTCTCTCACCTCGGAGTGAAATAATTATTTTTTTAATCAACTTTGTCACGTAAGAACATACCTTGTTACGAGTTCCTAGAATCGTCATGGATATATAACTTGATCCATGAAAATGCCAAGTAAAACGTCTCATGCGTAAAATTGGCATTTTATTCCAGTAAATAAACAAAAAATTGGCGACAGCCATTTCTCTTTTCATTCGAAATTCGGTCGCCGTCATGCGCATTGGGGTATTTCTTGCATCCTACATTTCAACTATTTCAGTGCAGAACGAAGGATATCTCCACACGAGTAAGGTTTTCTACACTAGATTAAAAGGACATTCGCGGTGAGACATGTTCTAAAAATTAATTTACGCATGTGCCTAATTCTTGCATGCATCAAAGTTACGCAGTAGCTTTAAAACAATCGTAATTCAAAAGAATCGCTTGTTGAGAGTATTATCACGTGACCCCACAAAAGTTGTGGAATTTTCTGACCTATAAAAAGTTGGTGCAGACGTAATTTTTATGCTTTGACGCCGGGTCATTCCTGGGTGACGCAAGTGCTTCTAACACCATCTAAAACATTCTCCATCACTCCCTAATCAAGCTTCCCATGTATCCTTTCAAAATACAAAGCCTGTCAAAAAAATAGCCATACTCATCTCTATGTTTTTCTATAAGTGGTGAACAGCAGGGACGTGGCGACGATGGGCGTGGGGGTATCAGTTGTCACCCCCCCCCCCCATCCTGGCCAAAATATCCTATAGTTGGACATTCGGAGATCATAAGTAGTTGGACATTCCATCTATCTGGATTTTAGAGCTTCTTTGGCGATGCTGATGTCTCCTTTACTTCCCAAAATTTCAACTCGGTTTCAAATCGGCAAAAATTCCAACTGTTACTATTTTTTATTTACAACTACAGTGTACGCAACATCAAGCTTCACAAGTATGCATTGTATGATGTCAATCGGTATGAGATTTATGTAGTACGTTTACTTATCGTAATAAAAAGAATCCTCTAAATGCACTTCAAGAAAATCACATCATGTAAAACTTTATCCTAGTTAATTCCATCATTCCCAGTAACAAAATGATGAAACCTCGCAAATTGACCATTCCTGCATAAGATCTGATTTAATGTTAGGACACTGTGTATTGCTCAATGTTCTCAGCTTGAGTATTTGTTTAGCACATATTCAATTATTCCTAGAATAATACCAAAAAATAATAACCTGATAATGTTACTAGAATCAATTGTATGCCCCCTTTCACGGCTTCAGTTTCACAGTTTTTCTCCGTAGTGAATGTCCAGCTGGGGGGAGGGGGTTCCCCTACCCGGTCCCTCCCTTTAGTTGGAAATTCACTACCCTTGCCTCGCCAATCGAAAACCTCTAGCCACGTCCCTGGTGAACTGTCTCACAGGGCTTTTGTCCAATGAAGCTCATTCTAGCCCAGCGCGAATAATTTCCCCAGCAGTAATTGTAATCAAATGTAACGTTCAGGTACAGTACGTGGAGAGTGTATTATCACTAAATCACCCGCAGAGTGGAGATTCCACCCAAGCAATAATTGCAAATTTGTTGCAAAGCATAACCAGCACAAGCAAAGTTTCAGCTAATGGACGTCCGGGTTAAACCCGGAGGTCCATTGGCTGAAACATTGCTTGTGTTTTTTGTCGATATGTACACAATTTGAAAATTATAGCATGGGTGACAACTCCAACTCTACAATCCACTCTCCGCGTACTGTATTTACCTGGTGAATAATTGATTAATTTATTTACAACGTAAGCTGGGTTTGATCCCTCGCACAAAATACGCATACTGCTATTAACACGTCCAGTAATTATCTTAGAGAAAGATAGTAGCATTTAGGGTCAGATATTTCATGACATAATAATAATAACCTAGCCCAATTTAATTTTCTACTGTCAAATTCCAAGTGGATTATTCCAGTACAGTTGTAAATACATGTATATTAAAGAAATTATTACACCGCCATAACTGAATGTCATTTAATTAACCTCTATCACCTTGCGTTCAAAACAAACGTAAATGACCAGCTCACGAGATTTAGATTTACCAAAAAGTAGGTCAGTCGGTAAACTGTACTCAAATTCACCTCGCTGTTACTTTTATTTATTACCGTGGATAGGTTACCTTGGGCAGACCACGTACCCGCTACTATATAGAAGTAGCTCTATGAATGGTCAATGACATAGCATGGAAGGCTTAAGTTACATGACCTCTCAAGTCTATATTAAAGATAACCAAATACAGAAAGACTCATTCAAGTAGTCCACGGGCTTGGCCACTTTATGTGTGTAGGCCAATATATTAATTTAAAGTTTACTTTGCTCTCACGCTATGCACCGGGAATGACAACACTGGTCGAAAGAATATAATGACCTGTACATTTCTTTTTAAAATCAGTTTGACGAAAGAACAATCCACATTGAAACATACTTTTGCATGAAACCATTTCATAAACCAAAGGCCTGTAGAGAATAACCAGGTACAGAGCACGGACGAACACGTGCAAACTTTCCCCAGATCCATTTTGAATAAATTAACAAGCATAATGGCTGAAATCGTCAGAGAATATTAATGTCTAGTTCGCCATTGATCTGAAACACGGTATACAGGCCCTAACATTATTTCATTCTGCAACACGCAGAAATTGAGGGATCGTCTCATTTCTAAATGTCTCTGTTGAAAGAAATTACCCATAATAATTATGTGAATCTATGGGGTACAGGGAAGTGCACCAGCGGCGTGTGCCCTCCCCTATTTTGTAACTCAAACTTTTTTTCACAAAACCAATTCAAGGGACACGGTATTACCCACCATAATACATGGACATCCACTTTGGGAGGACGGATGTTTTGGGGGTGTCTGTGCACGTTATCACTGATAACGGGGCATAGACCTATAGCATATTGTAGTCTACCCAATAGCCTATGGCTTAGTGTGCGCAGGAGACACGTCAAATGTGGAGCTTAGAGCCTAATTGTTTTCCCGCACAGGACTGAGCGGGGTGGACCTACCCCTTCTCGTGTGGACACCACCTCGTCAGTCACTAAGAACATAGGGTGATGCTTCTCACCATGAATCATGAATGAGAAGAGGCGCCCTCAAACCAAGAATCTTTGATTCCAAGTGATGATGATTAGTTTGGGTTTAGCCGTGCTCAGGTGATCCCGCTCACCACCCCCCCCCCCCCCCCTCGCCTTCCCAGTTTCTGCGCGTAAACATATGTTTCGGATAAAATAAAAAAAAAATAATTTTCGTTGTATGAACAGTTTCACCAACACAAAGTTCCAAACTTTTCCCCGGTGAGACGAAAATGTTCTGATTTTTTTTTTTTTGGAGGGGGGGAGGGGTTGGGGGGCAATGCCGCCCTCACCCATACCCTCGTATCTATGCCACTGTCTCCCACCACGCTCAATGAACTACCTTGGATCCTACATGATGCTCACTGGATATTATTTATGGTGGCACTCACCTCGGACCTATATACAATCTGAATGCTAGCCTACAGTCAGTACCGGGTATCCATGGTTCGCGCAAATTATCTTCAGACCATTTTAGTGTTCTTAACTTATTTATCTACTTGTGTCGTTACGTAATAATTTAGCAGCCCTCCCCTATAGACAACCAATTAGCCTACAAAATACAGACCCAACTGTATCCTAAGTATATATAACATGCACAGCGGGAATGTGTTCTGATGCCATAAAGTTAATTACATGTGTCATGTTCATTGGCGCCAGAAATAAGAGTGGACGGAATGGTTTCACGCTCCGGGCGGTATGAGTAACAAACCCCTTTCGACCCTTGTTGGCTGTATGTTTTTGTAGGATGTCGAGGCGTGGTAGAGGAGGAAAAGGAAGGAGGGAGAAGGTTTAAGAGTGGTGCTGTGCTGTTGTACTTTTGACTGTGGCAACATATTGTAGAGTTGGTTCCCTTGATGTGAAAATCAGGATGAAAAAAATCAATAATAAAATCACGTTGTTTCAAGTTGAGTCTCAAACTTATAATAATAAATCTTGATGATCTTTTATTTTTTGCTGATATATGTCAACACGATAGCATGGTCATTCCGAATTTCATCATGGGGTGTGGGGGGGGGGACATATGCTATGGGGAGCGGCTGGAACAGTATAACTGCCTTGTAAATTGAGGAGAGAGAAAAACAAATAATGGGTACAATATGTGTGAGAGTGAAGAGTCTGTGCTCAATGCGGAAGACAGCTTTTTCTTAGGGCAAGTTGAGAAGAGAAGACGAGACCACAACAGCCTCGGCATAATTGAATTCTCAAGACGAGGGAGATGACCTATATCTATAGACTCATGCCCTAAACTTTCTAGGGAAGTGGCCAATCTCCTGTTTTTCGGACTTGAACAACTCAACAAAGACAGGGATTAATTTCCTTCATTTTGACTTCGAAGAAAATAGTCTCTACACCCCCCCCCCCCCCCCCGGCCTCCACTACAATACCCGATGAAACGATAGTTTAATGGCGTTCCCCCTTCCTGTGCGTTCAAAAACCAAATTAGCCTGTAGGCCCATGTATATAGCCTATGGCCACAAAGGAGTGCACTACCAACCAGTTTGGTAGTAATATCGAGTTTTTAAAGTTTGCCATAACGGTAGGTCTATATTGACTAGCCCCCCCCCCCCCCCACCCCCACCCTATGGTCCTGTAGGCCTACACATGCCGTCATACCTACGTATTAATAACGTATTCGATGTTGAGTTCTCTAATAGCAAATACACTTATCATTTTGCTCTCGAAACTGACTATATGTCATTCTTCTCGAGAATTAATTTTATCTTTAGGCCAGTTTGGTAGTAATATTGAGTTTTGAAATTTTGCCATAACATGGTAGGCCTATACATGCCTTCATGTCTACGCATGAGTACCTTCTTCGATGTTGAATTATGTACCTAATAGCAAATGCGCTTATCATTTTGCTCTCGGAACTGACCATATCATTCTTCTGGATAATCGACTTTATCTTCAGGCCTACACTTAGACTCAAAGAAAATCCTGTGCGAGACTAGTCAACTATAGATTAACCCTTTACCCAACGTAACGGCCAAAAGAGCCAGCGCTATTCTCAAAAATCGCCAATTAATTTTCATTATTTTTTTCATTTTTTGTCTCAAAAACATAGGTTATGACCCCTCGTTGGAACGAGCTCGTTCCAACGAGGGGTCATAACCTATGTTTTTGAGACAAAAAATGAAAAAAATTAGTTATTCAAGAATTTTTTTTGCAAGTGTCGTCTGCTTTTCACGTTAGGTAAAGGGTTAAGCTATGCATAACAAACATCGGTTCACAATTAGAATATGTTATAAATAGAGTACCACACCCTGATGATTCGATCTATAGACCCATACCATATACAATGTCGATATTATAGCCTAGATCTCCATAAAGAGACTGACATGAAGAAGTGAATTGGCTACCCACTCTCTTTATTCGAGAGTTTATAGCCTATACCCCCCTTTGGTGTTCGAACCAGAGAAATTATTTAGAACCATCGGTCATTCGCTCCGAGCTCCCCTCCCCCACGGCCCACCTCTGATGTATTAAACGACCATAGTAAGCAAAATAAGCTCATGGATCTAGGCCTATATACTGTCGCACCATAGGCCATACTCACCCATAAAAATCGAAGGCTAGAACATATGGTATCTAAGTCTGATCATCGGGGCAAGCCATCACAGACTGAGTAGGCCCATACGCGTAGACCTATTGGCGTTTACTAGTATTAGCTAGACCTGAGTGAGTTGTTCAGCTGCTGGTAGGTTTACCCTCCCCACCCCCACGCCCCATCCCAGCTTCTCCAGATAATTTTAGCCTAGGCATAACAAGCATCCGATGGAGATTTTGTTACTAGCAAAATTATAATTCCAGAGGCTGTGAAATATGCCTCTGACTGCATTTCTTTGGTCTTTGGTGGTCGTCTAAGACGAATCTCCTACCCCCCCCCCCCCCTCCCTTAGTAGACTATGTTCCAATAAAACACCTATATTCTTGTTGGGAATAAAACACTCCAACTTCCAAGGACATCGTCCACTTCCCGGAGAGGTTCCCATGGGAACGATACTTGTATTAATTCAATTCTGCTACAACATATCAATACCTTTCTCCACCCTCACGCCCCCCCCCCCCCCCACACACACACACACACTCAACAGAAACACAGAAGACCGTTACGTGAGTGGTTCAGGCTTCGAAGATTGCGTGACAAAAGACAAGTACAGTCTGTAGACCAATGCACAACAGTTGGGCTACAGATCAGATGCTAAATAGAACATTTAATGGGGCTTAAGCCAATGTCCGCTTTGCCCGTTATCTTATATAAAATGAGAGAACACTGCCTTTCAGTATTCATCAAAGCGGTTGCCCTGAACGCTTCCCTAGCGGCTGTACAATCACACTTGCAACAATCTCAAACACAACCAAGTTCAAAATATTCATTTTGATGTCTTACGCGCCGAAACTTTCTGTCACAACATGAAGACCGTTGACCAACTTCGTCGGGATGATGACCAAGATATTAATATTACGATTACGTGAAGGGTCGTCATTATAATGACATTGAAAATAAATACACCGTGTATCTAGCTGAAGAACTAACTTCTGCAAAGTTGGAGTTTCGAAATACCCGTACCCAGTTGATTTTGGAAGTTCACATATTTGTTCAATGTGGAATAACAATAAATTTCTTGTGAGTAACTGTATGGAATTATCGAAGCCTTGTATTTCTGTTTTAGTTTGATCAATCCCTCAATTTGAATTTAGCGTCATTATGTGGTTGAACTCTTGCCAATCACCAGAGAAACACGGGTTTGCCATCAACGTGGGGTGGTGGCATTTGTACACGTATATCGCCGTCGGTGCTTTCCTCAATTTCAAAAGTGAATGTTTATTTCCTCAAGTGCAGTTTGCAAGTTCACGAATGTCTGTCTGTTGGCCTTCAAATCAATATTCGACCCCCATTTTACGCAAATGTACACATGATACCTGCTTTGCTTTGTTGTAGGGCCCCAAGCTTAGAATGTTTTGATTTTTAATTTAGTTGCAACATGCGCGTGAAAAGAAAGTCACAAAACACTTGTTTGATTTTTTTTATTATGTAAACCGAGTATTAAATTGTTATAAATGAATTCATTCACAGTCACACTGTCACACAGCATCTTCACAATTTAATACACTTAATTTCAAAGTCCGGGCGAGTACCAAAGCTTACTGTTCTCACAAGATAACTGGATTTGCATAGAAAATGCATAAAATTTCGAGTTATGACACAAAAAAGAATATAAAAAGTGGTTTGTTTTGCATACCTCATGGGGTGTAGGCTGTACCCAGGGACCGACCTGGGCATGCGCCAGTGCGTATTTGGTTCTGAAACATCAGGACCTGGCTCTTAAATCTCAGAAATAGGCTTCTCAGTTGGCGCGTAACTTCTCAGATCATATTTTGATATTCTTTCGATGGATAATCGAGAGAGACACTCTTACATGTATTATATATATGATTATCATTTATCATTGTTGTAGAGTGCTTAAGTTAATACTTCAAGTCTTAATTACCAAGCATTAATCTTCACTGTGGTTTCTGATCAAGTCTTGGCTGCCTAAATAGGCAGCCGAGATTTGATCAGAAACCACAGTGAAGATTAATGTTTGCTATAGTGTACTAAATGAAAATGATGAGAGCTATTACATACTTGCAGTGTGTGTTACAAACAGCAGTGTGACTCCGTAAATTGAAATCTGGCGCATGAATTGAAAAAAATGGGCTCCGAGGTTAGAGCGTATTTTAAATAGTCATGATCGGTCCCTGCTGTACCAGTGGTTGCGTCAGAATGCCCTTGGCCGCGGATGCGGAGGAAGGCGTTAGGGTGTGGGGGGGGGGGGGGGTCTACAGCTTTCCGAATTGCGCGATGCGTTCAGGGGCTAGGTTGTTCTCGACAGGAACGCAATACCCCCATTGGGGGAGGGGGGGGGGGGTAGAGCCTCCCAATACGTTAAGGGGCTAGGTTATTCACAGACAAACACACAATACACCTAATTGGGGAGGGGTGCTGATCCTCATGTGATCCTCCTGGTACCACCCCTGCGTGGATGTAGGGAAAGAATTATTTTTGCCCAATTGTTATCCATTTTCTATGTTTCACAACACCTGAAGATTAGTTTTGAAGACTTTCAAACGATTTTAAGCCACAAAAGAGAAGAAAATGGGTGGGATGTGTGGAGGAAGGGGGGGGGGGGTATTTTAGTTCACCTGACTGAAATGGGGAAGCTTCAAGTTTGTTCAAATCGAGTAATATTCGAGTTCCTGGGTTAATATTAGGTCTCCCTCCTAGTATGAGAGGTTTGGGAGCTCCAATTTAAAAGTCTTCAACATCGGATCTGCCAGTGAAAATGTTTTGATATTTGGTATGTAACGTATCTGGGGGAGAGGGGGGGGGGGGTGGTGGTCAGACTCAAGTGTGTTCAAAATTGAGGCCCTGACTTAATATTTGGGCTTTATATTGGAGCCCAAAGTTTAACTTCGTGTAGTATGAGGAAATGTCTTTAAAATGTGCTCATTCAGATCCACCAATCAGAATCCTTTGATATTTGTTATACAAAATCTTGGGGGAGGTGGGAGGGCGTCAACTTTGTTCAAATCGATTCCCCTGGAATTTCAACTTAGTGCAATATGAGGGAATTAAGAATTTGTTCCTCAGATCCACCATTCAGAGTCCTCTCATATTTGGTATACAACATAGAATATCAACATCTCCAGTTGGGTCAGATTCAAGATTGTTCAAACTGGGTCACTAGGTTAATATTTGGGCTCTCTATTGGAGCCCAAAATTGAACTTAGTGCATTATGAGAAATATTCTTTAAAAATGTTCTTCAGCAGATCCACCAGTGAGAATATTTTGATATTTGGTATGCAACATTTCTAGGAGGGTCAGATTCAAGTGCATAAAATTTGAGTCCCTGGCTTAATATTTGTGCTCTCTAATGGGATGGGGGGAGGGGGGGGGAATTAGGTTAGGTTCAAGTTTGTTCAAAACCATTACTTTGCATTTTTCCATAAAATTTGCCTTTCAAACTGCAGTGACATAACAGCCATTGGAAGTTTGGTAGTGCTTGTCTAAAGCATGGACCGACCTGGGCATGCGCCAGTGCGTATTTGGTTCTGAAACATCAGGACCTGGCTCTTAAATCTCAGAAATAGGCTTCTCAGTTGGCGCGTAACTTCTCAGATCATATTTTGATATTCTTTCGATGGATAATCGAGAGAGACACTCTTACATGTATTGTATATATGATTATCATTTATCATTGTTGTAGAGTGCTTAAGTTAATACTTCAAGTCTTAATTACCAAGCATTAATCTTCACTGTGGTTTCTGATCAAGTCTTGGCTGCCTAAATAGGCAGCCAAGACTTGATCAGAAACCACAGTGAAGATTAATGTTTGCTCTAGTGTACTAAATGAAAATGATGAGAGCTATTACATACTTGCAGTGTGTGTTACAAACAGCAGTGTGACTCCGTAAATTGAAGTCTGGCGCATGAATTGAAAAAATAGGCTCCGAGGCTAGAGCGTATTTTAAATAGTCTTGATCGGTCCCTGCTAAAGCTGATAGAATTGGAAGCAGTCATGAAGACCAATGGTAATAATCATCTGACATGAACACCAGTGTTATGAATAATCTAGTGTTCCAAATAATCATATCCATTCTAGCATTATTTTTTCAAATTTTGTCCACCCCTTATGAATCTTATTTGGGTCAGTATTTCTTCTCATTGCCAGACAGCAATTTAGAAGTTATGCCTCTAAATTGGTTCAATGGATTCATCCAACTGAAATTTTCTGAACATTCTGGGCTTATATATTAGTTTATGGCTAATTTAATGGGATGGATAATGATAAATATCACACCTGTAACACAATGGTCTACACCCTACTATTATTTATTTTGGTAGAAATGTCCACCCCTAGCCCTTACTAGTTTACCACATCCTACCATTATTTACTATTATTTATTTTGGTAGAAATTCCCACCCACAGCCATTACTAGTTTACCACATCCTACCATTATTTACTATTATTTATTTTGGTAGAAATGTCCACCCCCAGCCATTACTATTTTACCACATCCTACCATTATTTATTTTGGTAGAAATGTCCACCCCTAGCCCTTACTAGTTTACCACATCCTACCATTATTTACTATTATTTATTTTGGTAGAAATGTCCACACTTAGCCTTTACTAGTTTACCACTTCCTACCATTATTTACTATTATTTATTTTGGTAGAAATTCCCACCCCTAGCCCTTACTAGTTTACCACATCCTACAATTATTTACTATTATTTATTTTGGTAGAAATGTCCACACCTAGCCTTTACTAGTTTACCACATCCTACCATTATTTACTATTATTTATTTTGGTAGAAATTCCCACCCTAGCCCTTACTAGTTTACCACATCCTACAATTATTTACTATTATTTATATTGGTAGAAATGTCCACCCCTAGCCATTACTAGTTTACCACATCCTACCATTATTTACTATTATTTATTTTGGTAGAAATGTCCACCCCTAGCCTTTACTAGTTTATCACATCCTACCATTATTTACTATTATTTATTTTGGTAGAAATGTCCATACCTAGCCTTTACTAGTTTACCACATCCTACCATTATTTACTATTATTTATTTTGGTAGAAATGTCCACCCCTAGCCCTTACTAGTTCACCACATCCTACCATTATTTACTATTATTTATTTTGGTAGAAATGTCCACACCTAGCCTTTACTAGTTCACCACATCCTACCATTATTTACTATTATTCATTTTGGTAGAAATGTCCACACCTAGCCTTTACTAGTTTACCACATCCTAAATTTATTTACTATTATTTATTTTGGTAGAAATGTCCACACCTAGCCTTTACTAGTTTACCACATACTAAATTTATTTACTATTATTTATTTTGGTGGAAATGTCCACACCCAGCCCTTACTCGTTTACCACATACTACCATTATTTACTATTATTTATTTTGGTAGAAATGTCCACCCCTAGCCTTTACTAGTTTACCACATCCTACCATTATTTACTATTATTCATTTTGGTAGAAATGTCCACACCTAGCCTTTACTAGTTTACCACATCCTAAATTTATTTACTATTATTATTTTGGTAGAAATGTCCACACCTAGCCTTTACTAGTTTACCACATCCTACCATTATTTACTATTATTTATTTTGGTAGAAATGTCCACACCTAGCCTTTACTAGTTTACCACATCCTACCATTATTTACTATTATTTATTTTGGTAGAAATGTCCACTCCTAGCCTTTACTAGTTTACCACATCCTACCATTGTTTACTATTATTAATTTTGGTAGAAATGTCCACACCTAGCCTTTACTAGTTTACCACATCCTAAATTTATTTACTATTATTTATTTTGGTAGAAATGTCCACACCTAGCCTTTACTAGTTTACCACATCCTACCATTATTTACTATTATTTATTTTGGTAGAAATTCCCACCCCTAGCCCTTACTAGTTTACCACATCCTACCATTATTTACTATTATTTATTTTGGTAGAAATGTCCACACCAAGCCTTTACTAGTTTACCACATCCTACCATTATTTACTATTATTTATTTTGGTAGAAATGTCCACTCCTAGCCTTTACTAGTTTACCACATCCTACCATTGTTTACTATTATTAATTTTGGTAGAAATGTCCACACCTAGCCTTTACTAGTTTACCACATCCTAAATTTATTTACTATTATTTATTTTGGTAGAAATGTCCACACCTAGCCTTTACTAGTTTACCACATCCTACCATTATTTACTATTATTTATTTTGGTAGAAATTCCCACCCCAACCACTACAATTTTACCACATCCTACCATTATTTACTATTATCTATTTTGGTAGAAATGTCCACCCCTAGCCCCTACTAGTTTTCCACATCCCTACCATTATTTACTATTATTTCTTTTGGTAGAAATGTCCACCACTAGCCCTTACTAGTTTACCACATCCTACCATTATTTACTATTATTTATTTTGGTAGAAATTTCCACCCCAACCACTACAATTTTACCACATCCTACCATTATTTATCCTTATTTATTTTGGTACAAATGTCCACTCCTAGCCCTTACTGGTTTACCACATCCTACCATTATTTACTTTTATTTATTTTGGTAGAAATTCCCACCCCTAGCCATTACTATTTTACCACATCCTACCATTATTTACTATTATTTATTTTGGTAGAAATTCCCACCCCTAGCCCTTACTAGTTTACCACATCCTACCATTATTTACTATTAATTATTTTGGTAGAAATTCCCACCCCCAGCCATTACTAGTTTACCACATCCTACCACTATTTACTTTTATTTATTTTGGTAGAAATTCCCACCCCTAGACATTACTTTTTTACCACATCCTACCATTATTTACTATTATTTATTTTGGTAGAAATTCCCACCCCTAGCCCTTACTAGTTTACCACATCCTACCATTATTTACTATTAATTATTTTGGTAGAAATTCCCACCCCTAGCCATTACTATTTTACCACATCCTACCAGTATTTACTATTATTTTCTGGTAGAAATTCCCACCCCGAGCCATTACCAGTTTACCACATCCTACCATTATTTACTTTTATTTATTTTGGTAGAAATTCCCACCCCTAGCCATTACAATTTTACCACATCCTACCATTATTTACTATTATTTATTTTGGTAGAAATTCCCACCCCTAGCCCTTACTAGTTTACCACGTCCTACCATTATTTACTATAATTTATTTTGGTAAAAATTCCCCCCCCCCCTAGCCATTACTATTTTACCACATCCTACCATTATTTACTTTTATTTATTTTGGTAGAAATTCCCACCCCCAACCACTATAATTTTACCACATCCTACCATTATTTACTATTATTTATTTTGGTAGGAATGTCCACCCCTAGCCCTTACTAGTTTACCACATCCTACCATTATTTACTATTATTTATTTTGGTAGAAATGTCCACCCCTAGCCATTACTATTTTGCCACATCCTACCATTATTTACTATTATTTTTTGGTAGAAATTCTCACCCCGAGCCATTACTAGTTTACCACATCCTACCATTATTTTCTTTTATTTATTTTGGTAGAAATTCCCACCCCTAGCCATTACTATTTTACCACATCATACCATTATTTGTTATTATTTATTTTGGTAGAAATGTCCACCACTAGCCCTTACTAATTTACCACATCCTACCATTATTTACTATTATTTATTTTGGTAGAAATTCCCACCCCAGCCATTACTATTTTACCACATCCTACCACTATTTACTATTATGCATTTTGGTAGAAATTCCCACCTCCAACCACTACAATTTTACCACATCCTTCCATTATTTACTATTATTTATTTTGGTAGAAATTCCCACCCCCAACCACTACAATTTTACCACATCCTACCATCATTTACTATTATTTATTTTGGTAGAAATTCCCACCCCCAGCCATTACTACTTTACCACATCCTACCATTATTTACTATTATTTATTTTGGTAGAAATTCCCACCCCCAGCCATTACTATTTTACCACATCCTACCATTATTTATTTTGTTAGAAATTCCCACCCCCAGCACTTACTATTTTACCACATCATACCATCATTTACTAGTATTTATTTTGGTAGAAATTTCCACCCCCAACCACTACTATTTTACCACATCCTACCATTATTTACTATTATTTATTTTGGTAGAAATTTCCACCGCCAACCACTACTATTTTACCACATCCTACCATTATTTACTATTATTTATTTTGGTAGAAATATTCACCCCTAGCCCTTACTATTTTACCACATCCTACCATTATTTACTATTATTTGTTTTGGTAGAAATTTCCACCCCTAGCCATTACTATTTTACCGCATCCTACCATTATTTAGAAGACAAGAGTAATGTGAACTAATTTAATAACTTCATTCCTCTGTAGTGTTTATGAACCATGGCTAACTGATTGTGACCCAAAATACTACTTTGAACCACTTTGTCAGGCGAGCAGTTAGTTACGACCCCTTGCGGCTTCTTGTTCTCTCCTCTGCTTCAAACGGTTTTGATTTTATGCAGCCCAAAATAATTATCACTTAAGTAGCTGTGGGAGGGGGGGGGGGGGGGGGCGTTGGGTGATTTTTTTGTCCCCTTCAAGTTTTCAAGAATTTTGAGTGTTTTTATGGAAAATAACATTTGTTTTAAAATGGCCAAGGAGGGGGATAATGAGGTGAATTTGGTTACTTGTTTTGGTTTTAGAGAAGAGTTTTGAAAATTCTTGAGTTCCATTATGGGGTATGGGGATGTATGGGGATTTTTTTTAGGCTTGTAGCTCACCTGACTGAAAGTCAGGGGGAACTTAAGTGATCACCTTTTGTCCATCGTCCATGAACTGTACATTATCAACTTCTCATAAACCAGAGGGCCAAATTGAACCAAATATACTATTCATGTCCCATATTCTATGTCAGTTCAAGCTGGTTTAAATAAAGTTGCCATGCCCATGGGAGAATCAAAATGGACACACTTATTGGCCAATAGTGCAGCTATACTTCATGCAAACACCTATGGTGATGATTGGTTGATGCTGAAAATAATTTAAACAATTATTCATTTTAAAATGCAGCATAGGTACGCAATCAGGAAATGGCAATAATTCATGCCTCCAGCCCATGCAGGGATCAAAATAAGCGGTATCGCATCGCATTTCGCTGTGCAGAATTCTCGAGTTCTAGATCATGGTGGGCGTTAGTCTTAACTTGTAACTGCTTGTCTGGTAGAAACATGATGGCTCAATGGCAAATCAGCAGTTCATGGACCACCAGGTAGAATAATTGGTGGTCCATGAACTGCCAATTTGCCTCCCAAGTCCTCAAGTATCCACTCAAGTGAAAAAGTTAATTGTGGTTAGAAGCAAATCAGTATGTCTGTAGTGTATCGTACATGTATGTACCGGTAATGCATGGATCAAACCCACTCACATGATGGCAGAGTACCAAATCAGTATGTCTGTAGTGTATCGTACATGTATGTACCGGTAATGCATGGATCAAACCCACTCACATGATGGCAGAGTACCAAATCAGTATGTCTGTAGTGTATCGTACATGTATGTACCGGTAATGCATGGATCAAACCCACTCACATGATGGCAGAGTACCAAATCAGTATGTCTGTAGTGTATCGTACATGTATGTACCGGTAATGCATGGATCAAACCCACTCACATGATGGCAGAGTACCAAATCAGTATGTCTGTAGTGTATCGTACATGTATGTACCGGTAATGCATGGATCAAACCCACTCACATGATGGCAGAGTACCAAATCAGTATGTCTGTAGTGTATCGTACATGTATGTACCGGTAATGCATGGATCAAACCCACTCACATGATGGCAGAGTACCAAATCAGTATGTTTGTAGTGTATCGTACATGTATGTACCGGTAATGCATGGATCAAACCCACTCACATGATGGCAGAGTACCAAATCAGTATGTCTGTAGTGTATCGTACATGTATGTACCGGTAATGCATGGATCAAACCCACTCACATGATGGCAGAGTACCAAATCAGTATGTCTGTAGTGTATCGTACATGTATGTACCGGTAATGCATGGATCAAACCCACTCACATGATGGCAGAGTACCAAATCAGTATGTCTGTAGTGTATCGTACATGTATGTACCGGTAATGCATGGATCAAACCTTGAACTTCGAAAGCCACGGTGGTGAAAGAGTTAATGATTCCACATATGTTGGTGCCAGGCAACACTACAGAAATTTTACAGATCTGGGTAATGCTGCTAGTGCTAGCGGCAAGTTAATAGCAGCATTATCCGACTGTATAAATTTCTTTGTATGTTTTCTTCTTCAAGCAGGCCTAGCACTAATATACTACTTAATGTTTGCTGAGCACAAAATATTTAACACATCATTGTGACATTTGCTTGTGACATAATTGCGATGTTTTTGGTGGATATGATTGAGGAATGTATTGAGATGGTCCCCAGTGTTTTCATTAGCTCTCTTGACAGTCATACTTTTCGTGACAGTCATAGAAAGCATGTACCCCTTGATTTTCACGATGTTTCATGATGTTTTCGTGTACTCTCTACATGAACATGACAAGTGTAAGGTATTCAGTCTTCATTTCAACACAAACCCTTGTGATTTAATTATTGAATATGGCAAATGCAAATGTAAGAAGACATTTGTCTGAAGCTGAAACCTGGCGGGCTGTGGGAATGGTGGTCAAGGGGCTACCCCATGGTGAGGTTGGTCAAGCCCTTGGTGTGCATCATACGGTGATCACCAGAGCCCGGGCCAGATTTCAGCAGTATGGCACACCAGTGAGACGGCATGGTGGTGGCAGAGACAGGGAAACATCTTCAGCTGAAGACCTAAAAAAATAATAGATGATTTGTGGATTAACAGCACATTTCATAACGTGAAGTGGACAAAGAGTCCTCAATTTTCACCTTATCTTATTTTCTATTTTACAACTTCACACTGCCTGTGTTTGCAAGTATCGTCAGTATAACATTCCATACGATGGAGAGTTGATGGCCGAAAGCATCTCCATGTCAATCACAGGCATGTAATAACATGTTCTGTCTTTGGCTGAACTTCCGCAAGTTCCAGTGTTCATTCACTTTTCACGTGTAGGAAAAGCAACTTATTTCAAATTCTCTGTAATGCATGTATGATAAAGGAATATCTGCAAAGTCACACATCAAGTGATTTTGACAAGTTTCATTGTTCCATTTATGATATTATGAGGACGTCAGGTGGTACACTTTTCATTGAGCTAGGGTAATAGAGTGATAAATTGACATTTATTTTCACAAGTAGTCATCGTACTCTGCACATAACACACCCTGACACTTGGTGCAGCTCTATCACTCTATTTTGGATAGTGTTCATTGGCACCATCGCTAGACGAGTGTAATTCTGGGAACGGAATCGAGGATTCGTCACAAATAGTCTGGGAGCCCAGCCAGGTTTAATTATCATCTCGAGTACAAAACAGTTTAGGACCTCTAGTGAAGAGAGGGGACATGGGTGACCATTGAATGGCATTTCTTAAGTTTCGTATCTTGTGCAAATTGTAGGTGGAGCCACTGTTCATACCCCCCCCCCCCCCCAAATTTCAGTTTAATTAGCATGGTTGAGTACATCAATCAATCATGCACCTAAGCCTTCTATATTGAACCTCTATTATGGAAATGTATTTCTTAAGTGTTAGCTCCTGTACTAAGACCACTTAAGAAGGGCCTTAATTAGGCCTAATTAGTGTTTTAATTAGCATGATCGAGTACATCGACCAAACCTACGACAAAACGATCTTTAGGCTGCTCATATATATGAATGGCATTTCTTAAGTTTTGTACCCTGTGTTAAACCTACTTAAGAAAAGGTCAAAGGTCGTCCCCGTTTATCAGAATGTATTTCTTAAGTGACAGATCCTGTGCTAAGACCAATTAAGCAGGTCCTTAATTAGGCCTAATTGGTGTTTTAATTAGCATAATCGAGTACATTCACCAAACCTACGCCAAAATGTTCCTAAGGTTGTCCAGATATGCTGATGGCGTTTCTTAAGTTTTTAATCCTGTGCTAAACCTACTTAAGAAGAGGTCAAAATTCACAAGTGAGCTGCCTTCTGTTTTACCGTAACTGGCCCTCAACCACATGGCTAGAGCTGAGACTGTCATGACAAATTTATACTCGTTTTAATAACGTCATGACTTGTCTTTTTTATCTTTTTTATCCCAATTGCAGTTTAGACCGTTAACAATACACAATGTACCAAAACGTCAGTAAATATAGGCATAATAGGCTGAAACACAAGTCACACATTTTTGGAGATCAGACGGCGACACCAACAACTCGGTCCCAAATTCAGTTGATTCCAGCTTAGGCATCGCATCTGGGTTGGTAGTAGTGGACAGTCCCGTCACTAGCCTCGGCTGCCATTGAACAGCATTTTTAGCAAACCCACAGCAGGGAATAGCTGGATTTTGATTCAGAAAATTGGTAGGCTTCCTGTAAATTGTCATCCAATCCCTTAGGCACATGGGGTAGCAGACAGTTATAGTAAAACATATTTTATACTGTCAAATATAGTTGACATTTTCTATTTCAGATGT
Organism: Pictodentalium vernedei; assembly: GCA_031216915.1. NCBI lineage: Eukaryota > Metazoa > Mollusca > Scaphopoda > Dentaliida > Dentaliidae > Pictodentalium > Pictodentalium vernedei. Next base: position 883,038,386 of record CM062297.1, on the reverse strand, counting down.
GATAATGGAAGCCAACAATCTCATGGACCCGGATTGGCAGCCAACTGACGTCGCCAGTGCTCACAGGAAAGCAGAAGACACATCAAGTCGCTGCATACTTCACGTTGAGAAGACCTCTCATCAACCATCAACTCTGTCTGCAATTGACGAACAGAAGTGGGTACGTGTTCTACAGGCCGCCGAGTTTCGCAAGAGGAAACGGAATTTCGAGACTTCATTGTATTACAAAGTGGTCCAACAGCTTCCTGAAGCCCCTGGCGAGAATGACGCTTATCATAGTCAATGTTACAAAAACTTTACAGCTGTGAGCTCATCATCTTCTGCTGTCAGTGTCAATGTAGATAATGAAGAAACCTCAAACACGCCACATTTGCGTTCTGCATCACCTTGTGAGATACCGGTTGTTGCCTCATCATCGGGCATTTTCCCGCCGCACTGTCTATTTTGTGGACAGGTCAGAAAGCGTAAAAAGGGTGGTGTGTTTGAGGTAGCCGGTGCATGCGAGACTCTTGAAGCAAGTCAAACTATACTAGATGCGGCAATCACTTTGAATGACAGTATAATGTTAGCAAAGGTTAGTGGTGTTGATCTTATTGCTAAAGAAGCAAGATACCATCACTCGTGTAAAAGCACTTATCTCATGTCAGCAAAGCGGGTGCCCCGCCCAGGTGAATCCCAGAGTTAAAAAATGGCAGCCCATGTAGGCCTAGCGTCGAGCGGAACAGTCTTAGATAATGTCTATTCCTATGTTGAGCAGTCAGTCATTCGAAACAATAGGCCAGAGTTACTGACATCACTGTTTACTAGGTATTTAGATTTGTGCACACTCTCTGATGTAGAAGATCCCCTTAAAAACCGGCAAAGTCTATTGCGTAATTTGGAAAAAAAGTTTGGGTCGAAAATAAAAAAAGCAGGGTACTATAATATACAGGTCTGATACAACTCCTGACGCATTGCGCATTGCTTACGACTATGCATCTGATGATGAGCGTACAATAGTTAAGGCAACCCTGCTACTTCGCAAACAAATCCAGAATGTGAAGAAAAAGGAACAACCTGAAGTCGTCACATTAGGTGACGTGAAAAGGGGAGATGTCTCCTCTCCTGAGTTGCTCAACACCTTTTTTACTACTCTCTATGGTGGTCAAGACCCAGGTAAGTGCACAGCTCAGACAAAGCGCCGTGTCAGTTCCTCATGTGACGATGCCATGTTTATTGTGAGAGGTGGTAATGCGAAGCCAGCCAAAACATGTAGCACTTGGCATGGCCGTGGAGGGTATCACAGGTAGCAAAAAACTCGTACAGATTCAAAACCGGTTTGGCCATACACTAAACTACAACAGTTTAGAAGAACTTGAAACAAACACGGCAGAGAAAATTCAAGAAAGAGAGGCTGCCTGTCCAGAAGGGACCGTCAAGAGACAACCCATGGGTTTGGCATTCGATAATTTTGACGAGATGACTCAGACGCTCTCAGGAAGTGAAACCCTTCATGATACAATGGGTATGCTTTATCAGAACATCGCAAATGCCAACGATGAATTAGTCGAACCTTCCACCATCAGCATGCCATCCGCGGGACCACGCAAGGGCAGGAAACGTTCAATGGAACCACAGAAGATGTCTCTTGAGCCTTACCGTAAGAAGCCAAAGATGATGGCTTTCAGTTACCTCAAGACAGATGTCTTCAATTTGAATCCAAATTCGAGTAGCAAAGCCAAGAACCTTGACTTTCTATGGATGGCGGGCCATGCTCTAGTTGTTGACAAGCATCCGATGTGGGTTGGTTTTAATGCTACTTTGCACGAAGACCAACTTCCAAAACAAAACGTCTATTATATGGCGAACATGAAGGAGCCCATTACCAGACTTGACGTTGTACAAGAGACTCTTGTGAGGACACAGAAATGCGCCCAAGAGTGTGGGCAAAAGTATGGAATTGTCTCGTATGATCTTAACGCAGCAAAGCCAGCAATGCAAATTCAGGTCACAGAAGCGCCCCGATTCGACGACGTTTTTGTAATGCCTGGAGCATTTCACATCGAAACGGCCTTCTTTAAAGCCGTAGGGAAAATTGTGGCTAGTTCTGGTGGGCCTGATATGCTTACAGAGACAGAAGTTCTGGCACCAGGCTCACTAAATGGGTTTCTCACAGGGAAGCATTTCAATAGATGCAAGAGGCTGCATCCGATCTTGGCTCTCTCCTTTGAAATTCTTCATTTTAAGGAGTTTTTAACGACCTATGAAGACCGCGACCAATTCACAGAGTTGCTGACAAGTGTATTCAAAGAGCAGAGCCCACTGAAGTCCTTGACTTGTTTAGAGGTGTTCCAGGGTGGAGCTAGAGCCTATGAGAGGTACACAGAGGAGACGCGGTCTGGAAACCATGGTGTCACTTCCAGGGTTTGGATTATGTACGTGGATTACATACAACATTACCATATGCTAGAGAGGGAGATCAGAACAAATGACATACCAATGTACATTTTCGCACTAAATCCCATCATTGACCCGTTCTTCGCCACCAACCACATTAACTACGCTCGGTGGTTGACAAAGTTCCAGCTTGATCTCTTGAATATCGACGAGTCACACTCAGGTCTACGTGAAATACTCGAACAAGGAGCCTTTAGTGTTCGGCGAACACAACATTCCTTCAGCAGAGTTCCCGTAGATTTGACTTTGGAGCAAACGGTTAATGCTGATGCTGCCTCCCGTTTAAGTGGTATCACTTCTGCTACAAACAACTACAGCTGTCGTCTCCGCTGGATGATCACCAAAGCCACTCGAGCCAAGTTCATTAGTCTTGTTCAACAGATGGCTGGACTTGTCTGTAAGGACGACACAACAGCTGAACTTCAACAAGCAAGGAGTGATCGTGACACGAAGGATTTGAGAAAAGTCTTGAAACAAATTAAGGAATCATGCAATCCCTTCCAACAAGATGCACAGACAGAAACCTCACAAAGATGTTTGTTCAACATACACACAGGAAAGTCTGCCAGTAGCCAAGTTCAAGAAAGCCTATTGAGCATCCCAGAAACTGGACAGAGATACCATAAAGAATTCCAAGAAGCCTGTCTGATCAAACCAACAAGATTTGAAGAGCCAATACCGAAAGCGCCACTGAAAACATTCGCTGATGACGGAGCCAAGAATCGAACCACTAAGGACACGAGGATAGCTGAGTTGAAGTGTACAAGGGATCTCATGAGTCGGCTAGTTATTTTAGCAACCAGGAGAAATCTTGACCTGTCATACGTGTTTGAATTTCCACTGACACCTGTTCCTCTGTCACTTGGTAGCGCTGATGGAACCATGACCAAAACAGAAAAGAGCGCTCTCTTCGACCTACTGGAAGCAAAGGCTGGTGAGAAAAATGAGAAGAGTCCAAAGAACACGACAGCCTGTATAATAGACGCTCAGTTTCTATTGCATACACTACCACCACCGGCACATTTGCCACAAACATATGGAGGACTAGGAAGAAACATTCTTATCAAAACTATGGCCATGTCAACAGATGAGGTCCACTTGGTATTTGATGATTACCCACAGCCATCGTTGAAAGACTCTGAGCGTCTCAGGGGAGGAACCGAAGACGTATGTGGGGAATATCTGATAACTTGCCCAGAACAAAAGAGACCAAACCAGTTCAGTGAGGCCCTAAAATCCAGATCCTTCAAAACCCAGCTTCCTCAATTCCTGGCACGGGAGTGGCAGGATCCGAGTTATGCCGCTATCATAGGGAAGAGACATCTCTACTTGGACATACCTGGTGAATGCTATTACTTCCAGGTAGTTGATGGAGTTATTCACCGAGATGTGGTTGAGAGGCTGAGGAACAACCACGAGGAGGCGGACACCAAAGTTTGCCTACATGCAAAATTCGTAGATGACAAGGGGCAAATGGTGACATCGTCATTAGGGCATCGGACACAGACATAGCTGTCATTATGCTACATCACTGCAGTAAATTTGACTCGACTCTGTGGATGGATACTGGAACTGCTGAAAGGAACACTCGAAGATATGTCAACCTCACAGCCATTTGCCAGACAGTAGGTCCTCAGATATGCGCTGCACTACCGGGATTCCACGCATACACCGGCAGCGACTACACCTCATCATTTGTTAGGAGGGGAAAGGTGCATCCATATGCCAAGATTGAAAAAGATGCAGACTTCCAGAAGGCTTTCCAGGAAATGGGAACAACAGCACAGATCAGTCAAACAACAAAAAAGATTGTTCACAGATTCACTGCAAGTATGTATGGCGCCAAGGATAAGGGCACACGGAAGGTCAGTCTGAATGCCCACAGATACAAGGTATTTGAGAAGAGCTATGGTCCCAAGGCAAGGGCCAAGAACCCACTGGATAAGTTGAAGGGTCTCAATGCGAGTTCAATGCCACCATGCGAAGCAGAGGTCGACATGCACATGAGACGTGCAGCCTTCGTTGTTCGAATGTGGGTCAATGCCGACTCAAACGATATTCAGCAGCATCCATCGGGTGAAGTCGGCTGGGAATTGGAAAACGGCTATTACCAGTTCATTTGGCATGAGGGACCACAGCTCCCAGAAAGTCTAATTCCTGAAAAAGACAATGGGACTTATGAGGAAATTGTTGAAGAGGCGGAAGAGGCTGATGAGCAGCTCTCCTAGCTTCCAGTGATGAGAGCTCTGATGACGATGACTGAACGGTTAGAACAGTAAAGTAGCCATGAACTGAAGTTCATATGACTTGACAGGTGTTTTGGATCAAAGATTAACTGATCAGAAAGAAAAACTCCTTAAAGAGGTGATTGTAATGTATTTTACATTTGCGTTAAGGGGGGTAGCTTTGTTTAAGGGTAAATCATCAGTTGCTGTTGAAAAGATTTGTTACGTGCCAATTGAAAAGGGCTTATCATAATTTTGTGGAAAACATTTGTAGAATAGCCTGCAAAATACTCATTTCCAGTAATTATTTCATAGTAAAATACATGTAATTTCAGATTTTTAAGTTCAAATTTGAAACTATATAAATTTGGCCTACTGATTTCGGTAGAATGGGGATATCTTGTAGGACAGGGCGCGGTGGCTCAGTTAGTAGAGTTTCAGACTGAAAGGTCCTCTGTTCGGATCCCGGCTGTGCAACCATAGGCCTCCGCAAGGCTTCGATCTCGAGTATGGTATTGATGTCAATATTTCGAACATTTCGAATGTTCGAAATATCGACTTCAATACCATACTCGAGATCGACTTAGAATCGCCCCCCCCCCCCTCCCTGTTCGAATATCACCGAATCAAATCGAGAAATCCCGCGGAACGTACAGATGCTTCGTTTGAGCTATTGCTGTTCGAGTATGAAATAAAAAGAAATAACAAGTCCATTCTGCTGATAGTTCATTTTTTGAGCAATGAAGCCACCCGTTCAATTTTACCATTTTCGCAGAAATTATAAGAATAGTCCATGTCATCTCTGCCAGAGTATCCAGAGGATAACATTCAAACTGCCTGGCAGCCAAACAGTTTAAATGTTATTTTGTGGATCTCACAAACTCAGCTATCATGCCGGGTTGACTCGATTTATATAGTCCCTGGCGATGCAGAGTAGCCATAAGGGGTGAACAACAGTTCATAGTTGGACAAGTACTATTCGATTTGAGATTTGATTCGATATCATTCCCGATTGGATTCGAGATTTGATTTGTTCCATGAAATTTCCGTACGGGCCTATGCAACCACGTTGTGTCTTTGGGCAAGGCACTTCACCCCACTTGCCTTCATAGGGGCACGATGACACCGTGTACTGAAACATACTGCACGCAGAGGTACACTTGTCTTCAACCAATCTAACCCTGCGCCTGTGCTGTGTAGTATGTAGTTTAGCGACATAGCATTGTCTAGGATTATGGTAGCCCCCCTCCCCCCCCCCCCCCTCTAATAAGCCTACCACGGACACGGTATGACCCTGGTTGTTGAAGTGTCGTTAAACAAAAAACAAATAAATAATAAGTAATCTTGTGAGTCACAGAAATCAGTATCTCCCACTAATCTAGTCACAAATAGATAAGCCGTTTGTTACTTTGTTAATGAGAATTTCATTACAGCCAACACTTTATCTTTCTTTCCTTATCTTGTCAAATTTATACACAGAGAGTGTGCGATAAATCAGTGTATTATTTTAAATGTTAAATTTGTAAGGTTTTTTGAAGATTTAATTAGCAATTTCATGGAGGAAAAGCTTTCAGATACTGTAAAATGGGAAAGTTTGTGGAGGGTTATTTTTGCGGTGTAACAGAAATTCCTTCAATATTTTATATTTTGTTCATTTTAATTTTGCGCATCACAGGCACCCGCTGGCTGTTTGGAAAACTTTTGTATACGTATTACCTGTAAGTTTGTATTGTTAAGTTTTGTCATGAATAATCATATGATTTTTGAATTCCCGATTTTGTGTGATTCTCTCAAGTCCATTGACCTCTTCTTAAGTAGGTTTAGAACAGGATTTAAAACTTAAGAAATGTCATTAGCATATCTGGACAATCTAAGGAACATTTTGGCGTGGGTTTGAGTGATGTACTCGATCCCGCTAATTAAAACACTAATTAGGCCTAATTAAGGCTCTTCTTAATTGGTCTTAGCACAGGAACTGTCACTTAAGAAATACATTCTGATAAACGGGGACCCATGTGGAACAACCTGGAACAGGCTTGATTGATGTACTCGACCATGCTAATTAAAGTGGTCATTAGGCTAATTACGACCTTTGACCTTTTCTTAAGTAGGTTTAACACAGGGTACAAAACTTAAGAAATGCCATTCATATATATGAGCAGCCTAAAGAACGTTTTGGCGTAGGTTTGGTCGATGTACTCGATCATGCTAATTAAAACACTAATTAGGCCTAATTAAGGCCCTTCTTAAGTGGTCTTAGTACAGGAGCTAACACTTAAGAAATACATTTCCATAATAGGGGTTCAATATAGAAGGCTTAGGTGCATGATTGATTGATGTACTCAACCATGCTAATTAAACTGAAATTTGGGGGTATGAACAGTGGCTCCACCTACAATTTGCACAAGATACGAAACTTAAGAAATGCCATTCAGTGGTTACCCATGTTCCCTTTCTTCACTAGAGATCCTAAACCTTTTGTACTCGAGATGATAATTAAACCTGGCTGGGCTCCCAGACTAAAAGCCTTGTGAATATCAGTTCTGAACGAGAAGTCCAGATGTCTTGATTATGTTTTAGTATAAAACCACGATGCACTCACTGAACTGAAATTCTACCTCTACCCCCCCCCCCCTCCCCCCTTATGCAAACAGAATTTGATAGCAATGAATGAATTAGGGGCCAGAATGTCGACTGGGTTTACTTTTTGGAACTGCAGTTATTATTTAATTTTAATTATTTCGTTCATCACATAATTATCATCAAATAATTAATAACGGAAATAACATTCATAATGCATGCTATATGGGAATGACGTCAGAAGTCCATGTCGTAACGTCGTGAGTTAGTTGCTTTTCGAAGTAATACAAGAAATGACCATTTGTTTCTGTCTATTTCTTGAGTTACGAACCCCAAAAAACAAAGGCCAAACTGTGTAAATGGGCGTAGCCCATTTACACTATGTTTGGCCTTTGTTTTTTGGGGTTCATAACTCAAGAGTTAGTTGCTTTGCGAAGTAATATGAGGAATGACCATTTGTTTCTGTCTATTTCTTGAGTTATGAACCCCAAAAACAAAGGCCAAACTGTGTAAATGGGCGTAGCTCGAGAAATAGACAGAAACAATTCATTCTTTATAATTAAACCTGGGTGGCAATAAATTTAAACACTCTCTACTTTGTGGAATTAAAATAAAAACTGGGTCGCATCATGCTTCCTATTGAGAACTGAATAAAAAAGGCATAGTTTTCTAAAATTCTGTTTGAAATGACTACACATTTCACTGAAAGATGTTCTTGTCTCATTAAAAGTTTTATTGACAATGAAATGAGTAAGTTAAAAGGAACGCCACAGGTCACGCCCACACAAAGCTTCAGTCTTCTTTTCCACTTGGCGAGAAGGTGATGTCATTCAAAGCATCACTGGGTTAAATTTAATTCTGAATTCGATAATTTTCTGAGAAGTTTAAAACACAGTTGTTAAATGTGCGTTCGATATAAACCCAGATGACATGAAGTTGGCTGAAGTTTGTCTCAAAAAAAGTTCATTCAGATTATTTGGAAATTGGAAAGTTTTGATTGCGCGAGTTTCGTTTGTGGATGCCATCGACGTCAGCGATGTAGTGTTTTGTTCATGTTAACATAGTTGTGCACGAGGCTGAATTGTCACAGAGGATAGTGTTTGACTGATATTTTGTTTCTTTAAAGTGGATCATTCCTTTTGTAACCTTCATTTCGACGTCCACTCATGTACATAAGGTATTTTAGTTCAAATTCAACATCATACATTTTCTCAATACCAGTTGCAAGTAAACAGTGTGCTGCGTATGTTGTGCTACAATGCCTACATTTTGCATTTCGTGAAATGTCAGGCGTAAATTTTGAAAACTGTTATTCTTTTACACTCTTGTCAGTGAACCACATTCATTCAGTTGCTAGTGAAAGGTGAGCACTGTGGGGTTCAGGTGGTAATTTTATTTCAATCAGTCCGATCAGTTGTATATTTATGACATGTTGGTAATGATTATGACCCGACACAGTTTACGTTTGCTTTCAGTAAAACGATGAACGTAGACGATCATCTATTAATTTTAATTGCATATAAAAAAAATAAACACGGCATATAATGATAAGGATTTGGTGTTTTTCTCATATAATATTTATTAAATGAGTCTAAAGAATTTTCCGTTTTGGCGAGCCTCTGGCGAGCCCAAACGGAACATTCGGACGAGTTTCATAAATATTATATGTGAAAAACACTCATTTCATATTCTATTTAACTTATGACAGACACACGCATAAATTAGCCACTTAATATGGCTTTTTAACCCATCACCCAAATTGAGTTGCAGACAGCACTTGGAAAAAACATCCTCATATAACTAAACATTTTCATTTTTTTGCTTCCAAAACATAGGTTATGACCCCTCATTGGAACGAGCTCGTCGAGCTCGTTCCAATGAGGGGTCCTAACCTATGTTTTGGAAGCAAAAAAGGTGAAAATATAAAAAAAAAAATAAATGGCGTTTTTCTTGTAGGGAAAAGATTAATACAATATAACCCACACAAAATATGACAGATAACGAAAATTCTCCCTACTGAAATTATGCAAATGTGACCCAGTTCTATTTTGTTTAGCCAATCAAATTGTCCAATTTTGAAATTGACTAATGAAAGCTCCCAACTCTAATTATGCAAATTATGAAAATGTGGCCCAGTTGTATTTTGTTCAGCAATCAAATTGTCTAGTTTTGAAATTGACCAATGAAATTGACGGAAGCCTTTATTTATCACTGATTAATATGAAAACAAAATATCAAATGTTTTAAAGTGAAAACAAAACGGACGAGTCATGTGATAAATAATAATTACTTTCCATTTTGAAACACAATGAGCGTGTAGAGGTTCTTTTCCAATCACATTGCGCAGCGTAATTTTAACGACGGGTATTGGGGCGTGCTTTAGGGCGGGCCTAAATGCGTTTTGTTTTCGGTTCGGTGTGATATGAACAGAAAAAAAAAGTTTAATTATATTGAATTAATCTTCTTTTATTTTTTTCATTAAATGTGTAGCCAAAACAAATGGCCGCAATTTGCAGAAAACATTTCCTGAATAACTAATTAGGTTATGGCCCATATGTGAATGAGCCCGCGGAACTCGATTTAGTGAGGTGCCAAAAGCTTGCATTTGCTGGCGGAATATAAACCGAAATGAAAATAACCGGGCGTGTAAGATTGAATATCTTCCCATCAAATTCCATCAGCAGAACCAAATCATCCATACTTCGAAAGTTTTTTTTTAGAAAGCGGTTATACTTAGGCCGATAATACAATCCAATACCCCCTTTTTCACGTTGACAGTTGTTTCGACTCAGGTCAGTGCATGTGAAACCAGGAATTTCTATTTGATTTTTTTGTTGATGCCAAGTTTCTGTTAAAGTAAAAAAAAACATGTCTATTTAGCAAGTGGATGAATTCTGGGTATTGGATTTTATTAAGTAAATCCTGTGTATTCCGTGTTGTATAACTGATTCTAACCCCATGGCCAGGGGATATAAATGTTGGCATAGAGGAACCTAATTACAAGTGTTATCGAGACTGACATAAAAAAGAGGTGGGTGGCCACCAAGGAAAATTAATATATTTTCTTGTATGATAAACCTCTGAGCGTACATAAACAAACGCATATAAACACATTAACACAAAGCGTTTACGCCAAAGATATAACATGCGTTGTTACGAACAATGGTTGGAAAAAATGATTTGTGTAAAACATCCACCATTACTTCACACACTTTATTACTGAACTAAGTGTTGACAGAATTTCCTCTTCAGAACCAGATGTTTCCGGCCTCCAGGACATAGTCTCTAGCTTCCCCATTGGCACGAGTTCACCGAGCTCGTTCCAAAGCGGACACAGTCCACACCGAGAAGTATGAAAAGCGCCCTGTTTCTGCAATTTTACGACATTTCACATGAACAACCTGTTCACTGAAATTTAGAGCTGTAGGTTAACCGAAACCGAACCGAGGTTTTTAGCTTTTTTAAAAAACCGAAACCGAAACCGTCGACATCCCGTAATTTAAGGTTTTTCGTTTTTTATTAAATACTCTCTTGCCAACTCTTGCTGCAGAAATTCACAGAATGTAGCCATCCCAGAGTAGCGAGAGTACCCAGACACTGCCAACGGCAGTGTCTGGGTACTCTCACTACTCTGTGAAGGCTACATTCTGTGAATTTCGTACATTTCAGTTTAGTTGTGTTTGCAGCTTTCCTCAAGTTGCGTGTAGGTGTCAGACCTCGAAAAATGGCCAAGCACAATAAAAGTTCTGTATATTTAGGTAATTATTATATTGGCCGTCCTGATTCTTCATGTATTATAGCTTATTTCGAGCATTCATTGAGTTCACTCAATTTCACTACCATTCAGTTATGACTCTGGACATAAGAATGAGTTTTATTGAATTTTACTTGGCCGCATGAACAAACCGAAAACCGAACCGAACCGAGGTTTTTCTCCACCTGAAAAACCAAAACCGAAACCGAACAAGAAATTTAAAAACCTACAGCTATACTGAAATTCTCAATGAAACATACTTTTCCTTGTTTTTTAGCTTTTCAGCAAATACAAAAGACAACAGAATATTTTATCTTGTCCTACCAGCATGGGTGTTTTATGGAGTTTGATCATGAGCGATATTCTTTAAATCTTATATAAATAATTATTAACCCAAACATTACTACTACACGTATGACCATTTCAATGAAATTTTAAATTTAAATGGCGTAACAAGCTGGTCTTCAATAATTTTCGTTAAGGAATCATCCAATGGATAATTAATTTTGAAATATTTCGATTTGTTTATAAAAACTCTTCTCTCAAAATTTCTCGAAAAACAAAATCACCCAACAGTTTGTGAAAAAATACCTTTTAGTTAATACATGTATATGGCATGTTTTTTTTTTGTTTGTTTTCTCATTCATTATGGTCTGTTGCTTATCAAAACAGCTTTAGATGTTTAACAGTTAATTGTGTTAAGGGGTCGTCCAACGTAACTTTGGTCAATTTGTTGACATTTTTCCCAATGCCTCAGAAACAGATAAGAGAAGTAAGGAAAGGCAAATTATATATCAAAATAATGAGTAAAGTGCATAGAAAAAGTACGTATAATTCTTTTCAGGAAAAAAGTGAATTCTATGATTTTGATGAACATTAATTTGCCAATGGCATAAGTAACGTGTCCTCAAAGTAATGATAACAGACTACAGACTCGGAGAAAGCATTTTTATGACACACACTCTGGTTTGTTTTGATGTTGGAATGCAATACCACCAACACAAATTTTGGAAGTTCCTTTTGTGGCCATGTTTCAATGATGTTTATTCCGGCCATGTGATTACAATGTGGTTCTTGCAGGAATACTCATTATGGTCGATCATAAGAATGAAGGACGTGATCACGTCCGTTATTTGCTCAAGACAATGTTTGAGCGGATTTGCAAACAGGTTACAGCAAATACTTGAGCTTTTAATGGCATAACTGAAAAATATGGTTCGAAATTCCCTCCAGTGTTTACAGGCCGTCTGACCTACTTTGTTGACAAAACATCTGAATTATTGCGCACTAAAAAGACAACATGAACCACTTGTAAAAAAATAACCGAGTGTATAAAATCGGGACGATACACAAAAAATAAGGCAATATTCATTACGAAGTAAGCAGAATGCTTCAAAAATCACTTTTTCTCTGAAGTATATTCCAAGTGACCTGGAACTATATTGAGCGTGTTGATTTCCGTCGATGTTGTGAAGTTATTTACTTCCTAGTAACCATGGATCTTTGCCGCGACTGTGTTGATGTCCGCAAAGAAATGACCGATTGAACATGGGTTGAAAATGATACATTCGCGCTTTTAAATAAAGTGCGATTGGACGATACTGTGAATTTAGTTTTTACTTGCAATCAACTATACCAACACAAGCGTCGATCAGTGTCTTTTGTCATCGTTTTACACTGTCAGATGTGACAAATCTCCTTCACCGGAAACTCTCTCCCAATTTGCATATCATAATATGCATAACCGCTGTCAGAGTGACCGTGAAGATCAAAACCCAAACGAATTATCGAATCCACGGTGGCATTTAAACAAATGAAATACACGAAATATTCGCAAATTCTTCATTATCCGTGCCTAGTTACTTTTTAACCAGACCACATGCGTTCAGTTTCGTTTGTCAGCATCATACTGTCTGCAGTGCATATGTTTGTGGTAATAATAGTACGAGAAGGCGAAAGAAGCCAAATATTTTCCCATCATCTATAATTACTTAAAATTGATAATTCCGTTTATTTTACTGGAATTATGAATTGATCAGGTGGGTGTGTTGTGATTATTATGCCCCGGACCTGGACGTTGGAAAGTCAAAGGCGCATCTCGTGTCGTGGAAACCTCTGTCCTCTAACCCATACCAACATTCTCCCTCGTATCTCAACCACTGCTACTCCAATTTGAAGGATATCTGGTGTTGTCATCGAGCATCACGGGGAAACGATGCCTGTGTAGCTGCCGTAGCATGTGTGTCTTCCACACAATTTTTCCAGAGTTATGGTTCTTTTTCACTCTTTCGAGTTAGAATATTTTGTTTTTCACTAGTTGATTTGTTACAATTTGTTCGAAAGTGCCTGCTGACACCTTCAAATTAATTGCAACAACATTTTTTGTGTGAATATTTTGTTCCTATTACTTATCAAGCAACAAGCTAATGAATATTCTGTAAAGCCACCGATCTGATGTTTGACACTTTTATCGGAGCTGTTATGGAGGCCTCTGGAACTCAACATGTTGATTATGGCAGGATTTTTCTATTCACCCATTAATCGATAAATTAAGTGTTATAGTTGGAAGTAAGAAGCATGAAAGGTTCAGAATTTAAAGTATAATAAGAATGTTTTGCAATGTAACATGATTTTTGCAGATATACTTATTTGGAGGGTTACCTGTCTGATAGCGTTTGAAACTTGTGTGTTGCCAGGATCTTCAAAAAGAAAAAAAAAGAGTTATACTTTGAGAAAAAATGTATATGCCGTGAGTGCCGGATGTAGAGTCATACAAGGAAGAGAGCACCCCCTCCCCACCGGGAAAATATTTTGTCAAATGGAGCTCACTTGTCACCTTTTGGGGATTACTTTGCGTACTGCGTTCTTGAAAAAAATATGCGAACACCTATGAATGTGAGACCTACTGGATGTGCCTTCCTGATCCCAATATGCCAATAAGTCTCCTTTGGAAAAGTACATGCAATAATGGTTATGTAGGGTTGATTTGATGTGTTTTGAATAACGATGTACTGTTATGTACATCAGATGGTTTATTGTGATAAAAGGGGTTACAGTGCAAGGGGTTTGTAAATATATTTATTCAACTACAATATATGACTTTGCAGTGCATTCTACATAGGAGAATATCATAGTTTCTTTCCAACCCACCACAGTGACACATACATCTTTATATTGGGAGACACTCTTTTGTCCGTTTATACTTCTTCTAGTGGACTCCTTTAAGTTGACCGTTGTAGAACTCCCCCAAATCAAAACATAAACAAAAAAAATGTCTGCCTTCAATCAGTGAGCACTCCACTTATAACATTTGGTCTCAATCTTTATTACTTTCAAGAATTCGGAAAAGATTTCTTCAAGTATGTACCTCAATGTTTATAGAATACAGCTGTTATTTTATTTTGAGGTATTTTATTGTAAAAATTTTGTTCTCTTACTTACATGTATGCCATAGCAGACTTTAGGTAGTGCTATCTACACATGGCAGCAGTGCATGGCAAATGCCAGTTTCCACATGTTCTACATGTATGTTTCATTCCAAGCATTTTGCTATATAATTTACGGGGGTTATCCATTTTGGGTCTTTTTTAGACTTGGAAGCAAATTTGACCAAAGTTAGGTTGGACGTCTCCTTAAACAAGATCCATTGTGTTCTTATAGAAATTGACAAAATCAAGTAAAAATAATGTCGAGCCACAATTTTACCCAAAAGTGACAACAATAATTGCTTTTAATTGTTAAACTCAAGTAAAAGGGTGGAGGTGCTTATATTAAGGTGATAACCCCTGCGAAAATGTATGATAGAAAACAACCCTGATAAATTGTTACCGAGCCAATAGAAAGCCACGCACCTGTGCGATTGCCACTGTACAGACTCAAACAATCAGAGTGCAGGAAATCGTCGCGTGCACCTGTCAAATTTCATTTTGTGTTTCCGATCAAGACTGAAAGTAAATATGGAGAGAATTTAATGTTTGTGACAAGAAACTTTCGGCAGTCTCTTCGCGTTTACATATCAAACGAAATGGATAATTAATTTTAAAGTGTTTGATCAAAAAGCCTATTTGAAAACATGCAAGGCGTGCTCCTCCCATCATACAAGTTTTAATAAAAAATCCAATATTTATTCAAAAAAATCTCACAAAAACCTGCAAAAACATGAAATAACTATCATTCTATCACAAATGTAAATGCTGTGTGTATGCAAACTCCACTCCGCCTGTGTTTCAACCATAAATCACTCGCTCCGTGGTTTATATCATTTTACGGTCTAAATTTAACAACAAAATATAACTAAAACAGATAACAATACGTTAACTTACGTGATTAAGTTCTTAAATCTATAATTAGGTGAGTGGTCACTGCCATTAAGTGAGTGGTTTCGTCCCTCCTTTGCCCCCACTCCACCCCCACTCCCGTCCATTGAAAGTAACATGACAGGTAAGGGGAATCCATGATGTCTCTGGGAATCGAGCGCTCTCGATTAAAATTGTGCCCACCTTTTCCCAAAATCGATAATCCACTGCACAGTTAAAACTAGAAGTCCTGTCATGAAATGCGCGGAAATGGCACGTCGATCGGCGCGCTAATCTATGCGTTTCGACAAATAGTAAGGCTATCACATTCTGTACATATGACCTGTGCACAAGCAATGTTTCAGCCAATGGACCTCCGGGTAGCCCGGAGGTCCACTGGCAGAAACATTGCCTGTGTTTGCTATGAGTAACCAGGAGAAACTGCCGTGCCTTGGATGCCTTTCGATATGGCAGCTGCGTACAATTCCTACGCGCAATTAAGCCAAGATAAGCGCAGAGTTCATGACAGGACTTCTAGTTTTAACTGTAGGTATCTTTATACTTGCCTCGATATTGCAGTTTTCTATCAGAATTATATTGCTATTATACTCATGATTATATTCAGAGCAGAGCCTGATCTTAGTTGAAACCACAAATGACGAAGAACGTTGCGTATTTCGCGCCTGATCTTAGTTGAAACCACAAATGACGAACAACGTTGCGTATTTCGCGCCTGATCATAGTTGAAACCACAAATGACGAACAACGTTGGTTATTTCGCGGTGGGAAACCTAGCTCAATAAGAATAACGTCTATTTCGAAATGTATCACAGCATGAAGTTAGTTTTGAATTGTAGTATAACAGGCATACATCAATGTGATACAACGCAGGAACAATTGTGAAATGTTGCATATCGTATACATTTCAGAAGAAACAAGGACAACGCAAGGCGTAGGCCACTGCACCCTACCCACAGGCATGTTTGAAGTAGCCTTGAAGGTATTGTGGGACATGAACATTTTCAAAAGCTTTTTTTAGTCGAAAAAGTGAAAAAGTGCCATAATTCTGGCAAAAAATATTGGACGGAACCCCATATCGGTCTATCAGCTTTCCAAAGTAGATCCAAATCCGGCCAATGGCTTTCAAATTACAATGCAAGATATTTGTACGGACAGACGGACGGACAGATGGTCCCGGACGGACGGACAGATGGACGGACGGACGGGGGGGGGGGGCTTAACCAGATACCCCCGAATCCTCCTTCGGAAGACGGGGGCATACAACAATCCCAAATAAAAAAAAAAATCGCAAAATTAAAATAGGCGAAAAATAGTTTGTCAAAGAATGTCATCGTTAGCATATTGCATTATTTATTTATTTATGTAAATGTATACTCAATTCTAATGCTATAACAATACATACTTAACATTATTTATTTATTTATATAAATGTATACTCAATTCTATCACTATAACAAAGACATACTTAACAATCAAAAACATGTTATGTATTCCTAGCAGACAGCAAAAATTACAACGAGTTGTAATGGGAAATAGTACGAGTAATTAAATACAATCACCCTCCCCTCCCCTCCCACACCCCTCCCCCTGTCTCTATCTCGCCGTTAAACACAAAAACATCAGTTCAGCAAATTTCTGTCTGCCTATCCGTTAAAAAAAAAGTATGCAATTTGGATCCTGTGACAGGAATGATAGTCCGTAGGAACGTTAGTCCCTCTGGATTATTATTCCGCGGAATTATAGTCCTAGGTCTAACATTTCTAGGACTAGTAGTCCGGCGGACTACTATTCCTAGAAATGTTAGACCTAGGACTATAATTCAGCGGAATAATAGTCCAGAGGGACTAATTTTTCTACGGACTATCATTCCGGTCACACCGGTAACATATTGTTTGGGAATGCACCTGTTTTAACTCTGTTTTACATGCCGCAAACGTTCATTTTGTTTTTCGGTCTGTCTGCCTGTTTGTCTGTCTAAGTATTATGTCCGCCTGTTTGTCCTTCTATCTGGGAGTTCGGTGGCTCAGTGCTTCAGTGGTTATAGCTTGGACTTCAATGGTCCCCGTTTCGATTCCCACCAGGGGTTACTGCGTTGTGCCCTTGGGCAAGGCACTTCATCCCGATTTCTCATGTGTGGCACGGTGGCGCTGTGCACTAAGGTGTAATGCACCTCGATGATCCTAATGCTAACCCTACTTGTGCGGAGGAAGCAGTACGTTGAGGAGTCTGGCAGTTGGTCGGTGGTGCTCTCCGGGTACTCCGGCTTCCCCCACCCGTAAAACTGTCGGATACCAGGTGGCCCTGGCTGTTGAAAGTGTCGTTAAACCTCAATAAATAAATAAACAAATCTGAGTGTCTGTCTGAATCGAATAATATGTTAAAGTGTGAAGATGGCTGGATACAGTTCGTACAATTCAGTTATATTTGCACTCGTATCCATGAAGAAAAATTCTCCATTTGTGAGTTAGACGTATAGTTCTATGCGCGTGCAAATGAAATGCACGTGTTTGTTTCCTGTCGATAGACTATTCACTCTACTTGTATCCGTGCGTGTATATTGAACATGCCAAGTAAAATTAAGTCTGTTGTTTATATATCCGCTAATTGGTTACCAAGCTCGAAAAGAAGATACTCTGACCGTCGCAAATGTGACTGATTGGGGCGGGGGCGGGCGGGATCGGGACGTAAGCCACATTTGAACCGAGTGTTGTGACTCAAGTCCTGGCTAGGCGAATCAGTAATCCAGCTGTATCTTCAATGATGATGCATTTTGAATATTAGTCGGGGTTGTAATTTTAGCAAAATCAAGACTTTATGAAAATGTATTGGTGAACAGATGAAATATCGTAGCCTGAGTGCTAAAATGTTCTATGTCCCTTTTGGGACATAGAACATTCTAGCACTCAGCCGACGATATGACATACTGGTAATGCAACAGCTTAAAATAACACGTGCCGTGCCGATACTCAAAATTGGTGTCGATGTTGACCCCTAGCAGCTGTGTTTTCCTATAAATGTTGTGTCTGTGGTGCGAAAATTTTGCTTTTCTAATTTCGGTACCGCTCTGTAAGTTTTATGCTACACGTGTTTGTGTTAGAACGAATACACATCTTGTTGGCTATATGGGTCCGGAATTGTATAGAGTAAGGATTTCTAAATTATATTTTACATGGAGTGTCAGTGACCCATAATGCCATTTGTAGCGTAGAGGCTTCTAAAGTGCAACCCATAATTATTTTCTTGAGTCCACATATTTATACTTCTTTGTGAATGCATTTCTTGTGGTGAGCAACAACATGTGCACTGCGTATGCCAGCAGAACAAGTATTATCCTCCCTTCCGCTCCGTCACTTTAACTGACGCTGAGTTGAGAATCTGAATTCATCTCCAAACAGATTGGATTTTATCCTCCGATATCACTGAATGCGACCGATTTGCCACGAAATTAAGAAATCCGGACGAACCAAACTGGTTAGTAAACGGTCTTTATACATCGACCGCTACACTACTCACCCGTTTGTTTTGCGATTCATCACCAATAAATTTCACCATAAGTTCTATAAATTGGTAATTTTCCTCTCAGAGTGATCCAAACAACGCCCATATTATCAACAACTGCTGAGGGCTGGTCGCTGCAGCGATGAAACAGACTGAGAAAGGAGTGCGGGATTAGAGATGCGCTCATGCTATCCCTGGCACAGAACGCAAACGATTTACCACGAGACTAAGAGATCAGGACCAACCAAGCTGGCTGATGAACGGCCTTTATACCTCGACCACTACACACAACAATGGTTATCTTCTCCAATAAACATCACAAAACACGATAAAATAATTAACAAGAAACTTGTAGCTTGATATACGGCATGAGGTCCCGTGGAGGGAGGCGGTAGCTAATTGGCCAGGGTACTGGATATTACACCGACAGGACGACGCTTCGATCCTGACCAGAGCCAGATACCTAATAGGTTCAACTCATCTGTGTACATCTCTATATGTGACGACCCTCTGTAAACGCTACGAGGTCTGTATATCTGTATAATATGTAGTGGGCCCCAAATCACGCCACGAAGTCCATCCCATCTGTTTTGCGGTATATCTGTATATTTGTATATCTGTATCTGTATCTGTATATCAGTATAATAAATCATGGCGCGAGAACCATAAGGTTCTATCTTCCAGAGGAAGATACTATCTTCCAGAGGAAGATAGAACATTGAGGTTCTCACACGATGAAATGTTGCCTCGGTTACATTTATGTTTCCATCGACACAATACTTTAAATCGGAAATAGTTACAAGAACGTGTTTTTTATGCAAGACAAAATTAATTCCTAATAATTATTCAGAGCTGTGACCAAAAAGTGGACAGACAATTTCAGTCGAATGGGCACACAGTCGCAATCCGCTTGAACTTCTTTGTTCGCATTTCTCTCACCAATACTATACGTTGTCTCATTCAACATGTATAGTATTTGGAGATTTAATACCCGGGTGTCGCCTTTTAGTGCGTTCTCGGTATTTAATTGAGACAGCCAGGTATTAAATCTCGATATTCCATACATTTCGGCGGAGACAACGTTTTTCTCCCGTTTGAAACGCAATAGAAACATAGAGGAAATAAATTTGCGGACGCGTTTCTCACGCTTCTCAATCAGTTGGACCAAATTCGTGAATAATTGTTTCGTTCTTACAAACACAGAAGACACCAGATAGAGGAACATCCCTTGGGTCGTTAAGGAAACGAGTAAACACTATTTTCTTGACATATCGTCCCCTGATTTCCAATTGTTTTATGTGCCTACTGGCAGATAGAACACATTGGAACTCAGTGGACGATATTTGCTCTTATTTTATTTTCCACAAGTTATGTCATTTATTTACTCGACTATTTAATTTACAATAGCAAACAATCTTCGAATTGTCGGACATCTGATGATATTTGTGGCCATTTTCAATATTTTGGTTCGATTTTTATATCGAAGCGTCCGAGAGCGAACAGCTTTCATTTAAACCATATACCCCTAATGTCCCGGTTACCATGGATACTGCACGCTGTCATATATCTTGGATGAAAGACTCATCCTTTGATATGGCTATTTGTCCAAGGGATTCTGACCAATCAAAATGCCGAATTTATTGGAATTTAAGGACAATGTAGAATAACACAAGTCGAAAAAAGAAATGTTCCAAAAGTGAATTTGTGATGCCAGATTCGTTTGTTATCTGATGCTGTCGTGATATCGCAGTATTCTGTTTCCGATATCTCTGGCCACTGATATAAGTCTGTCGCGATCAGCGCACATTTGGTATCACAGTGCTATAATGTGTGATGACATCCCTATATGTATATTTTCTCTCTGGTCTCAATCTTCAATAGCTTCTTTCGTCACCTCAGAGTTTCCAGATCTAAGGACAAGGAGGTCTGCCAGATCTACCACAGTCTGCAAATACAGATTGAAACAGTTTTAACACTTACGCTGCCGAATCGAATATTGTCACCTATTTTATAACGATTATCTGTACGTTCTGGTAAGCGTAGATCAAACCTATCATCTGATTAATTGTTAGAAAGGGCACAGAGAGCGCAGAGAGCCCTTTCCAACAATTATTCAGATGGTAGAGTTTCATTTATTTAAAAAAATCTTATTAAAATTCCTCGCTTACAAGCGGACATAGAGGTCATCCATTTATGGCTAAAGTGGGCGAGGCAGTGAAAGTGTTTAACAATTGTTCTGTAGTATCAAATTGTTGTTGGCTTTTCGTTATCTTAATTCTTAATGAACGCTAGTCTTCCCTCTTTTTGTTATTTCATAATCAAACCCCATTGTTTCGTTTGTTTGTGTAACACTCATTCATATCCGTTGTGTGGGTTTGCTACTGATGGGAAACGATGGGGTTGTGTGCTTTGTTTTGCCTGTACAAATGTGCGTTTTCTTTTGCACGTGTCGGACTTTGCGTTATTACAAAATACATTTAGTATAAAATGCAAGTTATACAATTGGGCGAAAACCCTGGATCCGAAACGTTCCTCAATTGTCCCCCACGCCAGTGAACGTTGGGTCACACCACCGCTGAAGTACCCCGTTGGTGTCATATTTCGTTGAAAATATATTAGTGATGTGTAATACATATAACAGTTAAATACGAAGTATGTGATAAACTGTCTTAAAAGCCTATATATTATATAACATGCAGTACGGCGGCCGTAGATTACACACTTCCCTCGTTAAGGCAATATTATTAATATTAGATTATAAACTTTATATAGGTGCTTAATTAATTAAAATTTTGCTGATGATGATTTTTATAACTCGGTAATTGCACAGTGATTAATAGGTCTGCATACTGCGACGACAGAAGAAAATTAAAACGCAGGATTTCTTATTGCTTAAAACATTTATATATTGTGTTCCAAATTTTACAGTACTGCTTGTCACTTCCTCACC
The DNA here is from genome assembly GCA_031216915.1 of Pictodentalium vernedei. Taxonomy (NCBI): domain Eukaryota; kingdom Metazoa; phylum Mollusca; class Scaphopoda; order Dentaliida; family Dentaliidae; genus Pictodentalium; species Pictodentalium vernedei. The sequence goes on along the minus strand of CM062297.1, from coordinate 883,016,627 downwards.
GCCATCACCACCAGATATAAAAATGTTTACACCGCCTGTGTGATAGACTGTTTAAAAGCCAGTACATTTTGTGATACATTCTTGGAAAGTCCAATGCACTGATGGAATATTCTACATAATATATTACGATCTCTTGGCAATGTAAATAGTGATTTCTGTTAGAAAGGTCCTTTAGGGTGAGCAGTATAATATGTGACGTAATATTGGTGTATGTAATATGCGATACACTGTAGATAAGGCCTATGTAATATATCGTGCTCTGCTTTAAGTTATATGTAATATTTGGCGTACTGTCGGAAAGGTGTATGTAATATGTGATGCACTTTATGTAAGGTCTATTCTATGTTATATGTCGTATACTGTTGGTAAGATATATGTTATGTGCCGTGTTTTGTAGGTAAGGTCTATTCTATGTTATATGCCGTTTCCTGTTGGTGAACTGTATGTAATATGTGACGCTTTATTGGAAAGCTGTATATAACCTGCAATTCACTGAAGGTAAGATATGTGTAATGTACGTGTACTTTAGGTAAGGTCTATTCTATGTTATATGCCGTATACTGTTGGTGAAGTATATGTAATATGTGACGCACTATTGGAAAGCTGTATAGAACCTGCAATTCAATGGAGGTAAGGTATATGTATTATGTCGCGCACTGTTGGTAAGATATATGTAATGTGTCGTGTACTGTAGGTAAGGTATATGTAAAAATCGATGCACTGCTGGTAAGGTCATGCAATATGTGATGCCTTATAGATGGGGTATATGTAATATTTGATGCACAGTTGACGAGATGTATGTAAATCGTGATGCACCGTAGGTTAGGTATATGTAATATGTAACCCACTGTTGGTAATGTATATGCAATATGTGATGCATCGTGGAGATGTGTTTAATAAGTGATGCACTGTTGGAAAGGTATTTGTAATAGGTGATGCATGGTAGAGGTATGTGTAGCATGCGATGCACCGTAGGTAAGGTAAGTGCAATGATTGATGCACTGTTGGTAAAGTAAATGCCATGTGTGAGACACTGTTGGTAAGATATATATAATGTGAGATGCAATGTAGAAAAAGTGTATGTAATGTGTGATACACCGTAGGTAAGGCATATGCAATATGTGATGCACAGTAAGAAAGGTAAATGCAATGTGTGGTGCACTGTTCGTAAGGTAGATGTAATGTGTTGTTCACTATAGGTAAGATATAGGTAACGTGCAATACACTGTAGGTAAGGTATACGTAATATGTGATACACTGTAGGTAAGTAATATGCAATAAGTTATGCACTCTAAGTAATGTATATGTAATGTGTGACTTACTGTTGGTAAGGTCTATGTAGTATAAGCTATATATAATGTGTGATGAGCTGTAGGTAAGGTATATGTAATATGTGATGCATTGTAGAGGTATATGTAGTATGTCCTATACTGTTGGTAAGGTATATGTTATACGTGACGTACTATTGGAAAGGTGAATGTAATATGTGATGTACGTTGGATATATGTAATATGCGATACTCTGTAGGTAAGGCACATGTAATATGTCGTGCACTGTCGGTAAGGTATATGTAATGTGTAAAGCACCGCGGGTTAGGTCTATGTAATATATCGTGCACTGTCGGTAAGGTGTATGTAATATGTCGTGCACCGTAGGTAAGGTATATGTAATATGCTATGTAATGTATATGTAACATGTGATACACTGTAGGTAAGGCATATCTAACGAGCGATGCTCTGTTAGTAAGGTATATGTAATATCTGATGCACTGTAGGCATATGAAATGTGCGATGCACTCTTAGCAAGGGATATGTAATATGTGACGCACTGTAGATAAGGCATTATGTAATGTGCGATGTACTGTTAGGAAGGTACACATAATTTGTGATGGACTGTAGGAAAGGTATAGGTAATAAGCGATGCACTGTTAGTAAGGTATTTGTAATATGTGATACACTGAAAGTAATTGCTGAATTGCCAGAAAACTGGAATTGGAGAGGACTTAAGCGCAACCAACACAATACGGTATCATCATCATTTGTTAGAGTGCCAGAAGCCCATATTTGTGCTTTACTCTGAAGTGCAGGTGCTGCCAAAAAAGCCTTCAAATTCTTGGGATATACTTTGTATTATCTATGAAATGAAATTATTCAGTCTGTATGGATTTGCCTTCTTACAGTTTATGGGAGAGTGCCTATAGGCTGTGTGAGCCATGCCTGTAGGCACTCTCCCATAAAATGTAACAAGGCAAAGACACATGATCAAGTTTTACCAAGCACAAATAATTCAGCACTCTACCAGTTAATTAATGCGATTTTAAAATTTAAAACAAAATAACAAAACTTCACCATGTTAGCCCTCTCCCCCACTGGAAAGATGTGTGGGGGTGGGGCGGGGGAGGTGGCACATGTTTGTTTCCTCGGTTCATCATACGAAAATAGTGGGATAGAATTTGGCATTTTGAGTGCGTTAATATACTACTCAAAGTTTGCTGAGCACCAAGTATATCCAACTACATGTTTTATGTTTTAGTTTAAATATTGTAATGAAAAGTGAAAATATTTTTTATTTAATTATATCTTTAATGATTTAAGTACAGAAATTAAGATTTTATTTGTGTTTGACATTATCTTTAAGCTTTTGAATACGATAACCATGGAAAATAGATATTATTGGTAAAAGAGGGAATTTTTCAATATGCCAAAAAGTTGACGGAACGAACTGTTATGGGTTCGGTCAGTATCGAGTATGAGACCCATTACTGTTAATTACAGCTTGACAACGCCTTCTCATGCTCCCAATCAGGTTCCTGGTGGTCCTTTGTGGGATGTTGTTCCATTCTAGGACCAGCATGGCACCAAACTCCTGGACACTTCTTGGCTGGACGGGCTGAAATTGCAAGCCGCAACTCCTTCCAGACATGTTCGATTGGATTGAGGTCAGGCGATCTTGCTGGCCAGTCCATACGCTCAATCCCCTCCCTCTGTCGGTTCTCCCCGACAGCATGGGCAACATGCGGACGGGCATTATCGTCCATCAGAATGAATCTATCACCCACAGCACCTGCATACAATCTGACGTGGACATCCAGGATCTCATCAACAAAACGTTATGCACTCAATGTACCACATTCAAGGACACAGAGCTCTACGCGTCCATCCCAGCTATTGCCACCCTAGACCATGATTGACCCTCTACCAAAGAGGTCAGGCTCAGCATTGTTGACTGCATGGAATCGCTCTCCTGGTCTTCTCCATACCCTAGAACGCTTATCTGTGTGGTCTAGGCAGTACCTTGAGTCATCTGTAAAAAGGACAGGTCGCCAATCTTCTCTGGTCCATCCAACGTGGTCCATGGCCCCTTCATATCGTGCCTGGCGGTGGATCTGGGACAGCGGAATGCGAATACATGGTCTTCGCGATAGGAGACCACCTTCGTGCAACCTTACCCGGATAGTCAGCGTCGATACATTTTCCTCGGATGCTTTCTGAAATTCACTGCGAAGCTGGGATGCTGTGGCAATGCGGTGCCTGAATGATCAAAACCCGGTCTTCAGCTGCAGATGTTGCCGTCTCGGCCACCACCATGCCGTCTTACTGGTGTGCTATACTGCTGAAATCACTGTATGGTGCACACCAAGGGCTTCACCAAACTGACGATGGGTAGCCCCTTGCTCCACCATCCTACAGCCCGCCACATTTCTGCTTCAGACAAATGTCTTCTTACATTTGCATTTGCCATATTCAATCATTAAATCACAAGGGTGTGTGGTGAAATGAAGATTGAATACCCTACACATGTCATGTACATGTAGACAGTACACGACAACATCATGAAAATCAAGGGGGGGGGGGGGGCATGATTTCCATGACTGTCACGAAACGTCTGCCTGTCAAGAGAGCTACTATAAACACTGGGGACCCATCTCAGTACATTCCTCAATCATATCCACCAAACATATCGCAAATATGTCACAAGCAAACTTCACAAAGATGTGTCAAATATTTGGTGCTTAGCAAACTTTGAGTAGTATATTTGTCACCGGGAAAAAGGAAAAACAAAAAAATCCCTACAACGAAGGGTAAACAAGATTGTGTATGCGTGTGTGTGTGTGCGTGTGTGTGTGTGGCAGGGGGTGGGAGGGTGTGAAATATATCAGGGAGTGAGGGTGTGTGTGTGTGGATGATGTTTGTGTGTTTGAACGGGGTTTAAATGGATGTCAGTGCCCATGTTTAGGGGGGATCATCCACCACCCCCACCCCCACCCCCGACCCCTTGATCAACAGTAATTTTGTAATTTCAAGATAAAACGTTACACTATTACCCAAACTATTGGATAGAGAACAGGAAAGGCATGAGTCTAAGATCAAACAGTACAATTCATTCACTCAAAAATAGCACATTAGTTAGCATTATTAATACTTTACCAAAGGAAAGTGCGATACATCTGTGTGAAGTACCTCTGGCCCGACAAATCTGAAATCTTGGACAAGGATTTGGTCGACATGGATTTGAAACTAAAAAAGAAAACAGTTCTAGTGACTCGAAGATAAATAGTGAACAATGATTTATTTCCGTCAAAATAAGAGTATCAAATACGTGTTGCTAAACCCATTGATATGTACGGAAGTGTTGAGGTGCAAGAAGGGTTTTATTTCTATCATGCAAGTAAGCGATCTTGTACCTGCAAGTTACTATCTTGTACGTACAGGTTATCTATCTTGCACATGTAGGTTAGCTACATGTATCTTGCACTTGCAAGTTACTATCTTGCGTAACTTGCAGGTGCAAGATAGCTACTTGCACGTGCAAGATATAATTAAAACTAAACTGGCGCCTCAACGCTTCCGTAAATATGCACTGTTAGGGGAAAAAACAATTCTTGAATAACTAATTATTTTCATTTTTTTGTCTCAAACACATAGGTTATGACCCCTCATTGGAACGAGCTCGATGAGCTCGTTCCAATGAGGGGTCATAACCGATGTTTTGGAGATAAAAAAAATGAAAACAATAATGAAAATTAATTGACTATTTTTGAGAATAGCGCTGGCCGGTTTTGACCGTTATGTTGGGTAAAGAGTTAATGCACATAAACTAAGTAGCGTACGAAATGAAATTACAAGGCCACGGCGTTGCCGCTATGACGGTCATCTCACACACCTACGCCACTGGGCAAAAGAGAGGCGTTAATATAAGTTGCATAACTTGTTCACCAATCCTTGTAAAATAAAATAAGATTAAATAAATAAATGAAATTACAGTCTCACAAAAAAGAACATTTGCTACAGAAAGCCCATAAAAGTGTCCCCATTCTCGTTTTTTTACGCGTGTTGTCGTTATAAGATGAACATCCACGTATTATAGACTGGAGAGTCCTGTTCCAACTTGTCTTTTTTTATTCCGAGCGACCAGGGATGTACACCAAATCTGTTGCATTATTCTAACAACTAAGGTATGCTCGTGTTTTGTTATGGTGTTACAACATAGCTCATTTGTTGAACAAATTCTTTCACCTCGTTTGGCATGTCCTGCAGACAAGGCCATAACCGTCAACTTCTTCAACTGATTGCGATTAAGTGACAACACATTTTGTTGGGTGCGTTTTAGAGATAAAATATCACAGTATGCATTAACGCATTGGACACGATGCCAGTGTTGCGTTTGCTGTAAAGAAATGACGATTCGCAGGTTTATTTTAAAATTCAACATTGCTTGACACCCATTGTTGTTTTTTTTAATATGTCTGTTACTACTTCCATCGGATGTTTGTGAACAAACGATGGAATGACTGAATAAAATATATCGTACAATGAACGGACGGAGAAACAAGATATCTTTCTCTCTCAATTCATCATCTGTTTATCAAATAAGATGATCAGACAATAAACAGAGAATGGCAGCTGTTGTTGACTACGCACCGAATGTGGAAATAAGCAGACTGCGATCTGCACAATTTGGTCCCTAGAGGGTGAATTTGGTGATGCTAACCTGCGTAGCCTGGTAGCATCACCACATTTACCCCGAGTGTACTTCAATCTGAATTGAGGTCTCAAGCCTAAGCAGAAAGATGTACCCAAGATTGCTTATTTCCAGGCTTGATATCTCGAGGGAGTATAAGGAAATATAAGCAGCCAGCCGCTTATGAAAACATGGTTTCCATTGCAGTTACGAATAGATGATTGTGGTATATACTCAAACCAGTTCATAATATACGTCGCGCGGTTTTATTTGCAAACGTCGCATAAGCGATGTGTTGGCGATCCATTTTTAGTTGACATTGGGTAGATCGTTATGTATTACCTCGAGTTTCACATCTCCTACCAGTCCACTGTGAAGTGCAGGCACAGGTATATAAACTTCCTCTACGGGAACATCTTCCAGAATTCCGACAAGGATTGGGTGTACATGGATCTCTGTCTGGTACTGAAATCATAAACACAGCGCAGACGATTCAAATTTGGTTTTCAACATTTTCTAATGTAAATAAGTTTGAAAAGAAATGAAAGAGGATCGTGTTCCCTAATGCTACACGTGCTGCTTAAACCGGATATCAGTGACTAATAATTTTGTCGACTTTTGATTAAATTACTTCCCTTGAAATTATAACACGCGCGACTACGGTATAATTAACCCGTTGAAAGGGAGCGGCAGCTTTTCCTATCCAGGAACATGATACGTCATAATGTCATTAAATACATGTAGGGTGGTTGTTCAGTAAATGTGTGGGAAAGACCAATCAATATTTTCAACGTGCAGCCCCGAGACTGCACGTCGAAAATATTGATTGCTCTACCTCAAATAATGAATATGGACTCTTCTAATTGCTGCAATTGAACTGACATGGACGATATCACCAGCGTTCGAAAGATTACGAAAACGCCAATGTTCTGTGACAATAGTAGAAAATCAAGTCAGGTTTTCGGTTGTTGCGTTTAATAAACAAAAACCACAGACAGCCCCCGCTGGTGTTTGTTACTTCCACTTATTCACAGTACTAAAAGAAAACGTTTTGTGGTAAGCTAATTAAAAGCAACGAGTTTTTACATAACCCGTCATCTATCAACATCACGTCTCCCAACACTATTGCCCACGTTGGACCTTAATTTTTACAGCAATTTGCAAGTTTTTATTCTTCCCACGGAATAAATTAAGAAATCTCACCGCCTAGACTTTTTGATGTTAATGGGAAGAACAGTGCCTGTAATGACTATTACCTTCCTCTCCAACTTCTCCTTAGGAAGGTAATTGTCTGAGTGTCCTGCTAAGGACTATAGATAGAACAACTCTCTACTTACAGAGAGGTGCGACTTTCCGTACCTCTAAGGAGTTGAGAATATAAGGATTTGAGAATCTAAGGACTGCCGACGTAGTATTTGAAAGGAGCGAGGCCTTGGATTTGTCGAACGTATGGACAAGTGATCGGAGATCTCAACTATATGGGCACTGAACCTGCTACATTTTAACGTCAGGCGTGCTTGCAAGGTACCCTTTCTCCACCACGTTATTTTGATTCATTCTAGATATAAAAATAACATTTGATAATAGTTGCGACACTTTTTCCTAAGAAGACGGGAAAATGAATCATCTCTTGTTTGCAGCTGACCTAGTCATGCTCTAACAAACTGTAAATTACAAGGATATCCATTACAACATGGTATGTGACCGGTAATGTCCTCAAACACAACTTTTTGCTAATGTAACGACTAAAGCTGAACAGAACAGCTCACAAACATCATTATCGAATTTTTAGTTTTCCTTTTCAATTTTGGCCTCAAAGACATAGCCTACAGTTAAAACTAGAAGTCCTGTCACGAACTGTGCACTTATCTAGGCTTAATTGCGCGTAGTTGTCATATCGAATGGCACCCAAAGCATGGCAGGTTCTCCTTGGTACCCATAGCAAACACAAGCAACGTTCCTGCCAATGGACCTCCGGGTTACCCGGAGGTCCATTGGCTGAAACTTTGCTTGCGCACAGGCCGTATGTGCAGAATTTGATAGCCTTGCCATCGCCATAACGCGTAGATTAACGCGCAAATCGACGTGCTATTTGTGCGCATTTCAGGACAGGACTTCTGGTTTTAACTGTATGACTCCTTATTAGCGCGAGCTCGTTTTCGAGACAAGCATGAAACTAGTTATTCAGAAAACATTTTGTGTTGAGGAATGCAGTTAAGAAATTTAAGAATTGTCACGACATTGACTTGGGAACTGATGTGCGGTTGAGCACAAAAACAAAAAAAACAAAAAAAATAACGAATAAATAATGAAAAATAAGAGGTGAATAATTCAATTTTAGTTTTGAATCCATCTCGATCACAATGTTACCATGTCAACGTTAACTTATGTTGTCATTACAGTTTTAGATGTGTTGAGAATGATTTGTATTTGTAATGAGCTGTATGATGGGATTAAGTCGCATATGAAGAAATAGCCTACCAACATTTTATTTGATATTTTGTAAGACAAATTACCTCGAATTTGGCACGTGCTTCCCGTCCACTGTGGAGTACATCTACAAGTGAATCCGGATCCTCTACGGGAACATCTTCCAGAATTTCTGCAAGGATTGGGTGAACATAGATCCGTACCTGATACTGAAATCATAAATACAGCATAAATGGCTCAAATTTTGTTTTTTCAGACAGTTTGTCTTCGGCATAATGTCGAGTAAATAATGTTCTACGGAAATAATGAAAGGGCACGTGTGTTAATGACACTCGTAGTGTCAATACCGCAAGTACAATAATGTAATGGACAGTGACATAGTATGTCTTTTTAACCCATCACCTAACTTGAGTTGCAGACGGCATTTGGAAAAAACATCCTCGTATAACTAAAAAAATTCATTTTTTTGCTTCCAAAACATAGGTTATGATCATAATTTATGTTTTGGAAGCAAAAAGTGAAAATATAAAAAAAAATGAATGGCGTTTTTCTTGTAGGTAAAAGATCAATACAATATAGCCCACCCTAAATAGGCCAGATAACTTAAATTCTCCCTCTTGAAATTGTGCAAATGTGACCCAGTTGTATTTTGTTTAGCCAATCAAATTGTCCCAATTTTGAAATGGACCAATGAAAGCTCCCAACTCTAATTATACAAATTAGGAAAATGTGCCCCAGTTATATTTTGTTCAGCCAATCAAATTGACTAGTTTTGAAACTGACAAATGAAATTGACGGAAGGCTTTATTTATCACTGATTAATATGAAAACAAAATATCAAATGTTTTAAAGTGAACAAAACGGACGAGTCATATATGAAATTAAATAGCGCACATGTGATCTGTATTGTTCAAGCACAATACCAAAACAAATATTTTTGCTTCAATTTTTGCAGACAAAAACGTGTATTTTATGAAAATAAAAGCACAGGTGTACAAAAAAACATAAGACTAGGGACCGACCTGGGCATGCGCCAGTGCGCATTTGGTTCTGAAACATCAGGACCTGGCTCTTAAATCTCAGAAATAGGCTTCCCAGTTGGCGCGTAACTTCTCAGATCATATTTTGATATTCTTTCGATGGGTAATCGAGAGAGACACTCTTACATGTATTATATATATGATTATCATTTATCATTGTTGTAGAGTGCTAAAGTTAATACTTCAAGTCTTAATTACCAAGCATTAATCTTCACTGTGGTTTCTGATCAAGTCTTGGCTGCCTAAATAGGCAGCCAAGACTTGATCAGAAACCACAGTGAAAATTAATGTTTGCTATAGTGTACTAAATGAAAATGATGAGAGCTATTACATACTTGCAGTGTGTGTTACAAACAGCAGTGTGACGCCGTAAATTGAAATCTGGCGCATGAATTGAAAAAATAGGCTCCGAGGCTAGAGCGTATTTTACATAGTCCTGATCGGTCCCTGATAAGACCCACCAAAGCCCGGCCAAACAGTTCTATTGTCATTATGCATAAACCGGACAAACGAACTCTCAATGGAAGGGGAACTTGAAAAGTAACCCACTGGACTTTCGTCTCATAGTCTTCCTGGCAATGCGGCGAATACGTCACGTTCTCATTGTCATATTTTCTGCCTCACTGACCGACCCAACGGACGAGGCAATAATTGAGAAAATGTGGCGATGAAAAAACAACACCGATTTTGATACACTTTATTCATTTGTCACTTTTTTCCGACGCAACAGGCTTAGCAACTGATACATTAGAATATCTAACGACCAAAGGGAAGTTAAACTGAACCCAATGACGATATTTATAGACATGGCTTTCTGTAGTGAATGTTGTCGTACAACCTACTGCGGATTACAAAGTGTCGATATTTATAGACGGGGCTTTCTGTGGTATATTGTCGTACAACCTACTACGGATTACAAAGTGTCGATATTTATAGACGGGGCTTTCTGTGGTATATTGTCGTACAACCTACTACGGATTACAAAGTGTCGATATTTATAGACGGGGCTTTCTGTGGTATATTGTCGTACAACCTACTACGGATTGCAAAGTGTCGATATTTATAGACGGGGCTTTCTGTGGTATATTGTCGTACAACCTACTACGGATTGCAAAGTGTCGATATTTATAGACATGGCTTTCTGTAGTGGGTGGTGTCGTACAACCTACTACGGATTATAAAGTGTCGATATTTATAGACGGGGCTTTCTGTGGTATATTGTCGTACAACCTACTACGGATTGCAAAGTGTCGATATTTATAGACATGGCTTTCTGTAGTGGGTGGTGTCGTACAACCTACTACGGATTATAAAGTGTCGATATTTATAGACGGGGCTTTCTGTGGTATATTGTCGTACAACCTACTACGGATTGCAAAGTGTCGATATTTATAGACATGGCTTTCTGTAGTGGGTGGTGTCGTACAACCTACTACGGATTATAAAGTGTCGATATTTATAGACGAGGCTTTCTGTGGTATATTGTCGTACAACCTACTGCGGATTACAAAGTGTCGATATTTATATTTATAGACAAGGCTTTCTGTAGTGAGTGGTGTCGTACAACCTACTACGGATTACAAAGTGTCGATATTTATAGACAAGGCTTTCTGTAGTGAGTGGTGTCGTACAACCTACTGTGGATTACAAAGTGTCGATATTTATAGACACGGCTTTCTGTAGTGAGTGGTGTCATACAACCTACTGCGCATTGCCAAGTGTCGATATTTATAGACAAGGCTTTCTGTAGTGAGTGGTGTCGTACAGCCTACTGTGGATTACAAAGTGTCGATATTTATAGACATGGCGTTCTGTAGCGAGTGGTGTCATACAACCTACTGCGGATTACAAAGATTCGATATTTCTTTTGTTTTATTTGGATGACCTTTTCATCCGTTAGAAGTTTCAATATTAAAAAAATAATACCCACTCTTTCAGTCTGTTTAAGGAAACTTATTGCCCTAATCTCGTATGTTGTAAAAATTAATGCTTTGACAGCAGAATCTGTTAAAAAATAGAATAAACAAAATTATTTTCCATGTTTCCAAACAAATTTGAATACGTTACCTCTCGTCTCGCATCTCCTTCCAGACCACCCTGTTTGGCATCTGCAGGAGAATGAGGTTCTCGTCACAAGAAATGTACCGGAATTCAAACAGGGATTCTGACACTGTGGTCCTGAAATTTAAAATTGAGAGATAAAACAGCGTTTCACTAATGTGTTTTGGCTTTTTCAAAAATACTTCAACGCAGAACATTCATGGGGAACTGGATATTCGAGGAATAGCAGCAACTCTAACAAATGGTATGTGTGTTTTTTCATTGAATGTTATTTCTAACTTTAAGGTTAATAAACAAATCATTCCAACTGTTTATTAGTCGGTATCAAATTGTTCTTACGAATGACAAGGAAATATACGTTCACACAGGCGTCATTCGACGAAGGCCGTTCGGAAAACTTGTAGTTCCTTGTAATCACTCAAGACGTAATTATGTTTAGGGATCTGCGAATCACAAATTTCTTTTCGAATCGAATCTCGAATCGAATCGTGTCTCTGATATCGACATCGAATCGAATTCCGAATCGAATCTTAAAAGACAAGTTATTTCATATTGCATCAAACGGAAGTTACGGAACACTGTGATGACCCTTACGCGACGGAGTGAACACCTTAAACACCAATAACTAAATATTCTCTGTAGCACCGTCGCTGAAACAGCTAGGCCTATTGTCCATAGTTTTATTTTTTGAAGGCCTAACTTGTTACTATTCACGTTCTTAAGAACGTGAATAGTAACAAGTTAAGCCTTCAAAAGCCAAAACTATGGATAATGTTCTGGGCCAAATTCACACCTTACCTAACAGTTAAACATTGTCAATTACTCAAATAAATAGGAATTGAGCCTACATGAATGAATTTTCTAATGACAGTTTTATCCTATTTTTGTTGGAAATGTAACAAATTGAAGTTAGTACGAGAGATTCGAAAAAATTGAATCCTGAGACTGATTCGGGATCGATCTCGAAGCATACGTATGGTATCGATATCGAATTTCGAATATTCGCAGGACCCTAATTATGTTACAGTACGGCTGCCGTGGTTATATCCCATAGGTGGGCGAAATGTCAGTGGACACAATAATATTGGATTTCAAAAACTGATAAAATAAATAATCATGGAAATTTTAATTAACGAAGCACATGGTACAGCACGGTACTTCATTAATTGAAATTTTGCTGACGATGATTTTTATTACCTGATAAACGCATGCGTGGACATCACTGCCCACGCGTGGATTACAACCAATCCACGCGACTATACTGTATGAAGTCAACAACAGTTATCATATCCGTTGTGTTCCAGTTTGTTTTGGTTTCAATTAAATCACCGAATGCGGAATAAAATCGATCTAAGCCTACTAGGTAAAGCGCGTTAATGTTGGATTGCTGTTCTGTTGAGTCCATCATTATTTATTTATTTATTAGTGCTTAGCCTATGTCAGAAACTACGGCGATTTCATGTTTGGAAAAAAGTTGAAAGTAAAACAGGTCACTGTCAATTACATGCTAAAAGGAATGATTTAAAACGGGAATAATTACTTTAAAAAACGGAGACAAGAAAGTTTGAGCAATAATGAGTGATCATACTTAAAAAAAGAATAAGAATAAGTTTATAATTTATTAAAAATGTTTATACCCAGAACCACACCCGTGTGTGAATGAGTGAATCGATATGGCACGAGTGCCAGCGGGGAAGGATAGCATGAGAGGCCACGTTTTGATAAAATGTCCTTCGCCAAGCCTTCCTTACGTCACAAATACAGTACGTGGAGAGTGTATTATCTCTAAATCAATCGCAGAGTGGGGATTCCACCCAAGCAATAATTGCAAATTTGTTGCAAAGCATTACCAGCACAAGCAAAGTTTCAGACAATGGACCTCCGGGTTAAACCCGGAGGTCCATTGGCTGAAACATTGCTTGTGTTTTTGTCAATATGTACACAATTTAAAAGTTATAGCTTGGGTGATAACTCCACTCCGCGGGTGATTTAGTTACAATCCACTCTCCACGTACTGAAAAGTTCTGCTACAAGTTAACTATTTTTGTTTGTAAATATACAGTTCTGAGGACTGCAATGTATGTTGATGTGAATGGATTTTGTTTTCAAACATAATTTTCCAGTTTTATGTTTTTGCTCATCGATAACAACCAAAAAAGTTTGAATCGTTGACGTATTAATCCTCTGCTGAAACTTGCATAACTTTCTACATTTTCCTGATTCAGCATTCCTACTAAGGGCTGTATCTCATAATTATTACATTGCCAGTTGAATATTTTCCTATGAATATATCGCATGCTATATAGTACATCGCCCTCGCAGATTTGAAAATAGCAATGAAATGTTTACAGATTTCAGATCTTTAGAAATTAAATCGATTCCCATCTTGACCCAAGAATCACGTGATCAAAACAAGCATGTCTTCCCAACACAATCTATATTTCGCGGTTGTTCATCTTCCTCTGAGAGATTCCAGCGCGTCGGGGATGAAATGATGAAATGCTTTCTTCGATTGTGGTGTTTCTAGTTATTTAGTTACAACTCACACAATAGAATAACCGGTCTATTCTTGGTCTTTTTGTCGGTTACTTATGCGGCTGGCAATTTATTTGTCGTCAGAAGCAAAAATATAAAAAAAATATAAAAAATATGTTTTCAAAAAGTGAATAAATACAAGTTTTGTGCACTTCTGACATGATTTTGATGTATAATATGTCGCCATTCATCACTTTAACACTTTGAATCCTGGTGATAACTTCCATGCTAGTTAATTGGCAGAAATTGGAAGAGACCATATCCATTATTTGGGGATGGAGCAATTAATATTTTCAACGTGCAGCCTTCAGGCTACCACACACGTTCACTTAGTAGCCATCCTACTTAATGACATTATGACGTATCGTGTTGCTGGACCGGAAAAGAGGCCTCTCGTGTTGAAAGAGTCAATTGGTGCATTGTTGAATTAAATTATAAAAAAAAAATGTCAGACGTTCTGTTGGACAACCCATTAATGCAATCTGAATGTGGCAACGCGAAATCCCGAATTATGTACCATAAATACCAAACGCTGTATCGTGGAAAGGATCGTAGTAAAAAAATGTTATGGCAGAGTGGCGTTTTATCTTTGTGTTACTAATTCTGTCTGATGGAACATATGTATCACTTTCTCTAAGGAACCGGACACAATTGCCCACGTAATGTATTCCACAAAATTGAAACAAAATTTCTCATCTGACACCTCATTGCAACGAACGCATCCCAATGAGAGCACACATACTATGGTTTTGATGAAATGTCCTGAAAAATTTCAAAAAATAATATTTAAAATAATGAATTTGGATATCCTGTACGTCATATGGAGGGTGAAAGTGACGAAATATTAGAAGAAAAAGAATTAAACCAGTTGGGTGAAACCACTCGATTCATATCTATGATTTGGGACAGGATGAGTGGAGGCGGGGGCTAAACAGAAAGTGTGTGTGTGTGTCATCGTTTATGGGAGGTTGGAGGCGGGTGTGGGGGGGGGGGGGTAGGGGATGGAGGAGGATTGTGTGAAGGATACTCTGTTTTGCCCAAACTCCTCGAACTCGTTCCAATGTTCTCGCGGTTATACAACTTGACGAGTTCAATAGTTCTGGATTGTTTGGGGAAATTTCTTTGGGGAGGGGAGGGAGTGCGGTGGGGTGTTGGGGGATTTTCCATTTCTGATTGTGTTACCGTGTTAAGCAAATGTTATATAATAATGAATTGTGATTGAAAAACGCTCACAGGTAACTTTTTATTCATCAAACGTTCGGGGGGAGTGAATAATATGCTCTGAAGAGGCGTGACGAGGTGACAGGGGTAAACCGGATGCGATCACGGAAGGTGCGGACGGTTCTTTGGGTGAAATGTTAAAAGAAGTATATTGAATTAGATTATATCTCACGTGACATCCTTGCATTCTGATTGGCTGAAAGATGATACCCTATTTCGTGTAGTTTGCATCCACAGAACTGACCAGGCACTACACCCAGGCACTACACGTTTTCTATTTTTAGCACACTACTATACCAGATTTCTTTTCATACTGGGCGAATAAAACTAATCAGGCTAAATTTAAAAGTCGATTCACAGAGGCACAACATCCACAAAACGATCCGGAAAGAAATCATTGTGGAAAAATGTATCGCTTTTCCATTGTTGAAGACATATTTTTCGAGGCGTTCATTTTATTCCTTGAGAAGATGATCCATATCTCGTTTTCGAAGAGAATGACCCATACCTGGGTCCAACTTTCATGAGATACCTGGGTCCAACTTTCATGAGAACGCGTCCCGATGTGAAACATCGTTTGTTTCGCTGCTCATATTAGTTCGCTATTTAATTGTATGTTTTGGGCAGTAAACGAATAAATAATGGAATTCAATTGAGTCTTCGGAGTTTGTATCCCGTGCTGACTCATTCGGTAATGTATATGTGTGACAAATGTGTGGAAATTATCAAACTGCGTTGTCAAATTTCGAAAATTTTAGTTTTCGTTCGCGAGTTGCGCGATTCTAGAATACACAGTTCCGTTTGGGGGAAGTGTTTTATTTACCCTTGCCGATCGATTCAAAATCTGTCTTCTGCTCATATCAATAATCCAAGTTAGCCGTGTTTTGGAAGAAGAAAATGTTTTTTAAAAACTACATGGTATTTTTTTTCTATATTACGCAGGTTGTTAGGGCTGCTACCTTGGTAATAGATTAACAAATCGGACAGATGTTTTTCTTGATGGGTGTTTGATATAATATAAGGATTAGTGCATGTCTTGTCCTTGACTACGCCCATATAGTGCCCAGTGAGGTGGTGTAGTTCCCTCCGCTTCGCGGCGGGAACTACATCACCTCACTGGGCACTATATAAGCATAGTCAACTCCAAGCCGGGCACTATTCCTTAAAGATTTCAAGTTCGAACCAATCAATTATCTGGAAACACTGTTGGAAAATTGTTCACTCTCTCGTCGGAAAATTTCGAGATCTTGGCTCAGTGCCTGGTCAAATGTTCCTAAAATATCACTCGATGGTCAGATCAATCCAACTTATACAAATGACAGATCGACAGCTTTGCACTGGAAGGCAATTGCCCAAGTAACAACTTCTCAACCGAGCCATGTGTATATTGTTTAAGAATGTAAAGTGGAAAAAAGCTTACCTATCGGTACACAGCGGTACGAGGTCCCGATTCGTCTACATTCTGTACCAGCCGGACATCGCATCAACGTGCATCTATCTGTAAAAATAATCAGAATTATTAATATACAGTTAAAAGTAGAATTCCTGTCACGAACTGTGCGCTCAAAACAATAATAAAGATCAGCTGATCATTTCTTCAAGGCGACGTAATGCGGCAAAGCGTGGCGTTATTTAGGAAGCTACTGATGATATTCCTCGATATCCGACGAGTCTATGAAAATCGAGAAATATCTTGTAAATAATTTGCGATAATTCACAGATGAGCATATAATAAATATATTTATCATATGACTCGTCCATTTTGTTCACTTTAAAACATTTGATATTTTGCTTTCATATTAATCAGTGATGAATACAGCCTTCCGTCGATTTCATTGGTCAGTTTCAAAACTAGACAATTTGATTGGCTGAACAAAACACAACTGGGCCATATTTTCATAATTGCATAATTGGGGTTGAAAGATTTCATTGGTCAATTTCAAATATGGACAGTTTGATTGGCTGAACAAAATACAACTGGGTCACATTTGATTTGAGTAGGTAGAATTTACGTTATCTGTCCTATTTTGGGTGGGCTATATTGCATTAACCTTTTACCAAACGTAACGACCAAAACCGACCAGTGCTATACACAAAAAAAAATTCATTTTTTTGCTTCCAAAACATAGATTATGACCCCTATGTTTTGGAAGCAAAAAATGAAAATTTTCTGGTGATATGAGGATGTTTTTTTTTTCAAGTGTTCTCTGCAACACACGTCAGGTAAAGGGTTAAAAAGTCATACTAAGTCGTTAATTTGTGCATATGTGTGTCATATGATACATAGAATATGAAATGGGTGTTTTTCTCATATAATATTTATGAAACTCGTCTGAAGTTTCTGTTTGGGCTCGCCAGAGGCTCGCCTAAACGGAAAATTCTTAGACTCGTTTCGTATGAGAAAAACACTCATTTCATATCCTCTATTTATTATACCAACTGACCCTTCTTCTGGTTAAATTGACATTTCTTCATCATTCCATTTAAAGAATGTTTTGAGGGGTTTTGTAATTTCATTATTGTAGTTTGTTTTCTAGTACACGTTTTACCACATTTTTTTAAAAAAATATTTAGACATTTATTAACCCAGTGCTGAGAAAGTTTGGTTGAAATCAAATGCACAATTTCTGGTGAGTTTTAAACTTTCATTGATCACTATTTTTTCCATAGTATCTTCCATAGTATCATTCTATCACAACTATAGATGTCACGTGATTTCACTTTAAAATAAAATATATGCAATCCCTTAAAAATTTCCAATTTATATCTGAAAATAAATCAAATGTTCAACTCTTTTTGTCATGAACCCATCTTTAAATAAAAAGTTACGTAACGCCTACTGTATGTATATTGTATTCCTTCACTAATACATTACGAAGATGCCTTTGCTGTGTTTTTACTACAATCCCGCCTGATTGAATTTCCTACTTCATTATCAAAGAAGCCATACCATGACAATGGAGTTACAATATTGGTGAGTAAGCCATCAGAGTCGGCACAAAGCAGGTTTAGACTCCTCCCCCCCCCCCCCGATCGGTCATTCACGACGCCCATGTGTTGTTGTGTACGTCGGTCATTCGCGACACTCCAGTGTTCTTGTGTTTGTCGGTCATTCGCGACGTCTCCATGTTGTTGTTGTGCATCTCTCATTCGCGTCCCACATGTGTTATTGTTGTGTGTTTCGGTCATTAGCGACACCCGTGTGCTGTTGTTGTGTATTGATCATTCGAGACCACCCCCCCCCCCCCCATGCTGTTGTGTCTGTCCGTCATTCACGATGCCCCTGTGTTGTTGTTGTTGTGTTTGTCGGTCATTCACGACGCCCCTGTGTTGTTGTTGTGCTTGTCGGTCATTCACGATGCCCCTGTGTTGCTGCTGTGGTTGTTGGCCATTAACTATGTGCCTGTGTTGTCTGTTATTCGCGACGCCCCTGCGTTGACGTTGTGTTTGTCGGTCATTCATGGCGCCCCTGTTTTGTTCTTGTGTTTGTGGGTCATTCGCGACGCCAAGTGTTGTGTTTGTGGGTCATTCGCGGCGCCCCTGTGGTGTTGTTGTGTTTGCAGAAATCAAGAACATGTAACTCAATAATATTGTTTCCCAAGTTTGTTGAATTTTGGAAACTCGATTTTCAAAATTTCTTGCAGGGCAAATAAATTCTCCAGGGCAAATAAATTCTCCACCCCCCCCCCCCCCCCCCCGTGGGAGTTCGGGTACTGCACAACAAACTGTACTTGAACAAATGTCAATCCACAGCTCCGGCTTGTAAACGGTGCTTCATTAATTAAATTGTTGATGATTCTTCCTGTAATTTGTGTTTGAAGTCTAATATTATTGCGTCCGTAGAAATATTGTTAAATGGCAAGTCCCGGCAGCCGTATTGCACACGTATAATTTGGTAAGAAATTCGAGGCTCTTATAGCCTGAAACCAGTCGTCTATATTTAGATTAAGTTGGAAAAATGAAACCATGATTTGCTTTTCCCACCAACTGATATATTCTAGACAATTGAATCTAACCCTTTACCTAACTCAGACGATATCAAAATTTATTATCTTAAGTATCATTTTTTTTCAAATTTGTCAAACGATTTCAACAAAACCATATCATGTGACCCCTCGTTGGAACGAGCTCGACGAGCTCGTTCCAACGAGGGGTCACATGATAAGGTTTTGTTGAAATTTTTTGAAAAATAATATTTTTTCAACTGCTGAATTTGCATATTACGCGGCAGGATGCGGGCGATTCGTTGGGTAAAGTGTTAAAGATGCCATAAAGATTTAGTTTCTTTGAATCAACACTAGAAATGTTGTTCACTCCAGACTTTATTTGATTGAATATTTAATGACACAGTAGAAGTTGTATTATTACGTTTCACTACCTTTATTGATTTTGTGGTGTTGTGGAGATGAATTAATTACTAACAGATTAAAATATCTATTACTTGAGCAGGAAAGCATATTTGTATATCTTTAGGCATTAAAGGACGTCACATTACATCAAAGGTTGTATGAGCGCAAATTTCCATAAAAAGTGTGTAAACAAACAACTCATAACAGCGGCAAATTCTGAATAGAATTAGACTGGGTGTCCGAGAATAATTAGATTGGAGGCCCGTGTATAATTAGACTTGAGGTCTGCGAAGAATCAGACAGGCGGATCCGAGAAGAATTAGACTGGCGATCCGTGTAGAATTAGATTTGAGGTCTGTGAATAATTAGACAGGCGGATACGAGAAGAATTAGACTGGCGGTCCGTGTAGAATTAGACTTGAGGTCTGCGAAGAATTAGACAGGCGGATCCGAGAAGAATTAGACTGGCGATCCGTGTAGAATTAGATTTGAGGTCTGTGAAGAATTAGACAGGCGGATACGAGAAGAATTAGACTGGCGGTCCGTGTAGAATTAGACTTGAGGTCTGCGAAGAATTAGACAGGCGGATCCGAGAAGAATTAGACTGGCGGTCCTTGTAGAATTAGATTTGAGGTCTGTGAAGAATTAGACAGGCTGATCCGAGAAGAAATAGACTGGAGGTCCGTGTAGAATTAGACTGGAGGTTTATGAAGAATTAGACTGGTGATCTAAGAAAAAATAAACTGCAGGTCAGAGGAGAATTAGACTGGAGGTCCAAGAAGAATTAAATTGGTGATCCGCATAGAATTAAACTGGTGGTCCGACAAAAAATGACTGGTGATCTGGGAAGAATTAGTCTGCAGGTTCGAGTAGAATTAGAATGGCGGTCCTAACAGAATTAAACTGAAGGTCCGATCAGAATTAGACTGAGGGTCCGATCAGAATTAGACTGATGGTCAGATCAGAATTAGACTGATGGTCAGATCAAAATTAGACTGATGGTCAGATCAGAATTAGACTGATGGTCAGATCAGAATTAGACTGATGGTCCGATCAGAATTAGACTGATGGTCAGATCAGAGTTAGACTGATGGTCAGATCAGAATTAGACCGATGGTCAGATCAGAATTAGACTGATGGTCAGATCAGAATTAGACTGATGGTCAGATCAGAATTAGACTGATGGTCAGATCAGACTTAGACTGAGGGTCCGATCAGAATTAGACTGATGGTCCGATCAGAATTAGACTGATGGTCCGATCAGAATTAGACTGATGGTCAGATCAGAATTAGACTGATGGTCAGATCAGAATTAGACTGGAGGTCCAAGAAGAATTAAATTGGTGATCCGCATAGAATTAAACTGGTGGTCCGACAAAAAATGACTGGTGGTCTGGGAAGAATTAGTCTGCAGGTTCGAGTAGAATTAGACTGTAGATCCAAGAAGAATTAGACTGGTGATCCGATCAGAATTAGACTGATGGTCAGATCAGAATTAGACTGATGGTCAGATCAGAATTAGACTGGAGGTCCAAGAAGAATTAAATTGGTGATCCGCATAGAATTAAACTGGTGGTCCGACAAAAAATGACTGGTGGTCTGGGAAGAATTAGTCTGCAGGTTCGAGTAGAATTAGACTGTAGATCCAAGAAGAATTAGACTGGTGATCCGAACAGAATTAGACTGGTGTTCGAGTAGAATTAGACTGGTAGTCCGAGTAAAATTAGACTGGTGGTCAGAGACAAATTAGACAGGAGATCCGAGTAGAATTAGACTGGTGGTCCGAGTAGAACTAGACTTAGACTTCACGTCCGAGAAGAATTAGAATGGTGGTCCTAACAGAATTAAACTGAAGGTCCGATCAGAATTAGACTGAGGGTCCGATCAGAATTAGACTGATGGTCCGATCAGAATTAGACTGATGGTCAGATCAGAATTAGACTGATGGTCAGATCAGAATTAGACTGATGGTCCGATCAGAATTAGACTAAGGGTCCGATCAGAATTAGACTGGGGATCCGATCAGAATTAGACTGATGGTCAGATCAGAATTAGACTGAGGGTCCTAACAGAATTAAACTGAAGGTCCGATCAGAATTAGACTGATGGCCAGATCAGAATTAGACTGAGGGTCCTAACAGAATTAAACTGAAGGTCCGATCAGAATCAAACTGAAGGTCCGATCAGAATTAGATTGAGGGTCCGATCAGAATTAGACTGATGGTCCGATCAGAATTAGACTGATGGTCCGATCGGAATTAGACTGATGGTCAGATCAGAATTAGACTGAGGGTCCGATCAGAATTAGACTGAGGGTCCGATCAGAATTAGACTGAGGGTCCGATCAGAATTAGACTGATGGTCAGATCAGAATTAGACTGAGGGTCCTAACAGAATTAAACCGAAGGTCCGATCAGAATTAAACTGAAGGTCCGATCAGAATTAGATTGAGGGTCCGATCAGAATTAGACTGAGGGTCCGATCAGAATTAGACTGATGGTCCGATCAGAATTAGACTGATGGTCAGATCGGAATTAGACTGGTGGTCCAATCAGAACGAGACTGTTGATCCCAGTAGAATTAGACTGAAGGTCCGATGAAAGTGGTGGTCCGAACTGAATTAGACTGGTGGTTTGAGAATGATTAGACTTGTGGTCTGAGCGCTTGATAAATTAGCTGAGTAAATGGGTACCAGTCTTGGAATCTACTGTATGTTTATCTATTGTATATATTGTGTCAAACAATAATAATATAACACGGGGTTAATCTTCTAAAACGTGTTTTGTTGCATGATACCAGATGGATTAATGGTTTTTGGCAATGGTTGGCGAACCATTCAGTCGCTGGAAGTTAATGGCGAATGGAGACTTAACAAGCCTTCAGTGTGGTATTAAAGCAGGTGCGAAGCTAGAAATGGTGTTGGGAAAGTGCGCTAAGTAGTAATCGAAGATCAACAGTAGGCCCACCTCGATGGATAAAGAAAGCGTAGTAAAAAACAGAGCTATGTGGTAGTATCTGGGAAAATATGATGTGGAATTTACGATAAAAAATATAAGCAATTTTACATTACTGTATTTGGGGAAAATTACAAGCAGAAATTGTTAGGCATATTTGATTTTCCACATTTATATAATACCGTAATTCTGTTAATATATCTCGTTGTATCTGTACAGTTAGTAACACCAGAGGGCCTTGGAACTAGTAACATCAGGGCCTTCGGTTAAACGCCGAGGCACTTTAATACTGTTTATAGCAAAGACGTATCCAAGTAGTGCCTTAGCATAAACTACAAGCAAACGAGAACATTTATGTTTTAAAACAACTTACTTCGATACATCGCACTCTCTGTGGCTAAGCCCGTATTGTCTGGGGCTAAGCCCGTATTGCATGTGGCTAAGCCTAAGCCCGTATTGTCTGTGGCTGAGCCACATTAGTACGGTGCATGGGGATAAGTAGCATCACCCCACTTTTCGTCGCACCTTCCCTGGCCATACGCTTGTAAACTGATATAATTCAATGTTCATCTGTACGTTGAAAAGTGCCTTTCTAGTATTCAGTATTTAATGTGATATTATTTAATGTGATATTAATATTAGTATTTAATGTGATATTATTTAATGTGATATTAATATTAGTATTTAATGTGATATTAATATTAGTATTTAATGTGATATTAATATTAGTATTTAATGTGATATTAATATTAGTATTTGATGTGATATCTGTATTAGTATTTAATGTGATATTAATATTATTATTTAATGTGATATTTGTATTAGTATTGAATGTGATATTAATATTAGTATTTAAGGTGATATTATTTAATGTGATATTTGTATTAGTATTTAATGTGATATTAATATTAGTATTTAATGTGATATTAATATTAGTATTTAATGTGATATTAATATTAGTATTTAAAGCAAGTAATTGTTGCGAAAATGCTTTGGCACAAATAGAAAATAAAGCCAAGTTTCGTTTTGTAACATTTAACTTTAGTAGGCTGTAGGCACATCGAACAAATTGGAAATCAGGGGACGAACAGACGGCTATCCCGAAGCCGCCTTTTGTTTTTGCGTTTTGAAACGAACAAAAGGAACTGGGCGTTTTTTTATGGAAAGCTAATTGGAAGCAACTTGTTCACTGATGATCCGCCATCAATAATATCTATCACTGTCACACCTATAAACACTAAGTTTCCACTTTGGCGTTTCATATGGGGAATATAATTTTTCTGTAATTTGCATGTTTATATTCTTCTCGGGAAAAATAGCAAATCTCACCTCCTTGACTTTTCTATTAACGAATTGATTGGGGAAATATGTAAAAGGTTAGCTTCTGTATTTGTATTCTACTCTACCGGAAAATGCATCAAGTTTGTGAAATAATGCGTACATTGACGATACAAATTAGCGAACATTTCCACAGTTCCTTTTTTATATGTAATTTTCTTACCCTAAGTGTTAAATGTACTGACAGTTTAGGAAATGAAGGGCAGCTAGTTTTCCTCTATATTTCTTCCAAAGACACAAATTGTTACCAGGGACGTGGCTAAAGGTTTTCCGTTGGTGTGTGTGTGTGTGTGGGGGGGGGGGGGGGGATTCCAACTAATGGGAGAGACCGGGTGGGGTTTCCTCCTCCCGGTCCCTCCCCTAGTTGGCAATTCACTACGGAGAAAATATTTGAAAGTGAAGCCATGAAAAGGGTGCATAAAATTGTTTCTAGTAACTGAAATGCCAACACATTTATGATAGCATAATCAGGTTGTTATTATTTGGTAATATTCTGCGAATTGAATATATGCTAAACAAATGCCCAGGCTGAGAACTTTGAGCAACTCACATCCTCCTGACTTTCAATCAGATAATGCAGGAATGATCAATTTTCGATATTTCATCATATTGTAACTGTGAATCATGGAACTAACTTTGGATAACGATTTTACATGATACGATTTTCTTGAAGTGCTTTTCGAGGATTTTTGTTTTTTTATTTCGATAAGTAAACACACTACAGAAATCTCGTAGCAACTGATATAATACATACTTATGAAGCTCGATATTGCGTACACTTTAGTTGTAAATAGTAACAGCTGGAATTTTTGCCGATTTGAAAACGCATTGGAATTTTGGGAAGTAAAGAAGACATCAGCATCGCCAAAGATGCTCTAAAATCCAGATAGATGGAATTTCCATCTACTCCTGACTTGCACTCTGAATTTCCAACAATAGGAAATTTTGGCCAGGATTGGAGGAGAGGGTGACACCCCACCTGTCCCCTCGGCCCTGGTTTTTAGCCTCGTGATCAAGTCACACTCTGCGAATGTTAAAACACAGGTCAATCGGTCTATTTTTCCGCTCTTAAAGCAACCCTTATTACGGGAGAGATTTTGTATTTTATTCACGGTCTGCACCATAAATATGTCTGTAAGTGTCGTAGCTTTTGATGGAGGGCATGTTGAAACATGAAACGTATGACAGGAGACTTTGTTTTTTACAAAAGCGGACATTTTAGCTGATAAATGAGGTAAATGTAAAATCATTTGTCATGTCAAAAGAGTTACGACGTCACCAACTTTACACTGGTAACCAATATATTATCTACAAGTGAATAAATTGGGGCAGTACGAGTCTCTGGTTTTGTTATTCACAAAAGCCGAAGGCCCTTGTGGAGTAAGATACCGGAGAACAATTGTCATCATAGCCCAGCTGACATTTTTACTGTGATGAGCAATTGTGAAGCATAGGCCTTAGTTAGATAAGAGAGGTATTCACCTATAAAATGAGGCCCTTCAAAACTTAGAATCCAATACGTTTTAGTTGAATAAAATATTTATTGAGCTTTAAAACGAGGCCCTATAAAGCTTAGAAAATAATAGGCCATAGTTAAATAAGAGAGTTATTGGCTTTTAAAATGAGGCCCGTCAAAGTTTAGAATTTAATAGGTCTTAGTTGAATAAGAGGCTTCATGAGCTTTAAAACGAGGACCTATAATGCTTAGAATCCAATAGGCCCTAGTTAAATAAGAGAGTTATTGACATTTAAAATGAGGCCCTACAAAGCTTAGAATCCATTAGGCCCTAGTTAAATAAGCGACTTAGTGATCTTTAAAATAGGGCCTTAAAAACCTTAGAATCGAATACACCGTACCCAAACGAGAGAGTTATTGACCTTTAAAATGAGGCCATACGAAGCTTAAAATCGATTTGAAATCATTCTGATAATTTGATTCGAGTCACGTGGATTCGTATTTAATCGTACCAGATTATCTTCTCTTGGAATCTTAACCAGGTCTTTGTTTATTAAAATGTTCAGTGAGGTTCCGCTTTGAAACTATTTTGATTCCATTCCAAAATATTCCTCTTTTTTGTGCGGCACGGTGGCTCGGTGGTTAGCGCATTATACTTCGGGGTTCACGGGTCCATTCCTACCAGGGCTAACTGCTTTGTGTCCTTGGTTGAGGTATTTTATACCGATATCCCACGTGGGCGCACGGTGGCCTACTACACGTCGATGGTGAGTTCATCTTCAAACAGTGCTGACTGTTTGTGTGGAGTTTAACAGTTTGATTTTCTCAGTTCTGTGATTCTCTCCGAATACTCCACCCGTAAAGCTGTCCGATACGAGGTGACCCCAATAAAAAAAAAACAAATCGTCTGGTTTGTAGAGGAGATCGGGTGACAGGCGAAGAGTTATGTAGGTCCCGCTTTCGAACTTACTTTCTCTTTTTATTTATTGGGTGTACAAGCAAACGAGTCGTCGTTACACGCAGCTCTGGAGTTGACCAGTTGACGAAATGTGCGATTATAAAAATATTCTACAACACGAAGATCGTTGATTTGAAATCCTCAATTCGACATTCGATTCTATCCGAAATCGGAGATTCAAAATGCCACACCTTAACCCTTTGAACCTTGGTGGTATCTACCTTGTCAGTTCAATGGCAGCTATTGGAAGGGTCCATATTCATCATCTGAGGGTAGACCAATCTATATTTTTAACGTGCAGCCATAGTATGGGTGCACGTTGAAAATATTGATTGGTCTACCCAACATATCCAATAAGCAGGCCTCCTACTTGATGCTGACATTGCTTGTGTGGTGTTGGTGAGTCTGACAGTTTGCTCTTCTCTGCTCGGTGAGTGTCCAAATACTCCGGGTTACGTCGCCCGTAAAGCTATCCGATACGAGGTGACCCTGACTGCTGAAAGTTTCGTTAAAACCTCACAAAAAATCCTTCTGGTTTATAGAGTGCGATATGGTGATAGGCGAAGGGTTCAAGGAGTCCCCGCTTCCCAAATTAGTTTCTCTTTTCATTGATTGGGTGCACAAGCAAACGAGTCGTCGTTACGCATAATTCTGGAGTTCACAACTTTGACGATTATAAACTGGTACATTTGTTTATTTATTTATAGGTGTTTAAGGTCATATATTTCTGTACAGTGGCTAATCATCACATCGATAGTCTTACTGGTGGATGGAACCGGAGTACCCCGGTGAGAAACACCGACCAAGGGCGAGCAACATACTAACTCCACACAAGCAGGGTTAGTACTGGTTGAAGACAGGTGCACTATCGATGTGCAGTACGCCTTAGTACACAACGCCATTGTGCTCCCATGTGGGCAGTGGGGGGGGGGGGGGGGGGGGGGTGAAGTTTCTTGCCCATGGACGCAACGCGGTTGCCGCCAGTCGGATTCGAACCGAGGACCTCTCGGCTTGCAGTCTCCACCTCTACCAACTGTGCCACCGCGTCCCATAAACAGGTTCAATATTTACAACTCGAAGAATGTTGATTTGAAAGTCTCAATTCGGTATTTGATTCTGTCCGAAATTTTGATTCAGAATGCCCTATCTTAACCCTTGAACCCTTGGTATCTTCCTCGTCAGTTAAATGGCAGCAATAGGAAGTGTCCATATTCATCACTTGGGGGTAGACCAATCAATATTTTCAACGTGCAGCCGGATGGCATCACGTTGAAAATATTGATTGGTCTACACATCATATCCAATAAGCAGCCCTCCTACATAATTAAATTATAATGTATTATCTTCCTGGGCCGAAATATCGGCCTCTCGTGTTCAACGGGTTAAATGCCTAAATCCTACTTTTTATAAGCTGAATATGTATCATAATATACAATGAAAATTACACCCCTACGGACAAAAGTTAGATTAGCATGACAGTGGTTTCTGGTAAAGTTTCTCATGACTCCACGTGCAGCCAAGATTTGGCTTAAGAATTGCTGTTTATACGCCATTGGACCATCTTGTGTAGTAGAAAGTTTGGTAAAATACCCAGGCCATTGGTGCCTAAAAGAGATTCGGTGTTCCACCAATAGATGCATTATTGGAACACAGTTTTATGACTCCATTGATTTATCAAGGAAGTTTAGATGAACAGTGTGCTGCCCACTTTATTATCAAATCAGACAGGCCATAGCGGATGAAGCCGATCGCCATCTCATTACCGTAGGGATGGAACACACTTAAAATGCCAGGAAAATTGTTTTTCAATTTAGCCGAAGCCGTCCACTAAACTTTACAAACATAAAATCAAAACACGGCAGTATCTTCCCAAGTCATTTAATGACAATGTCCTGTCGAATATCTTTGCAGCATACGTGTGTCCCAAATAGTATTATAGTGTACTTTAATACGACGAGGATGGGTTTCAGTTTTACAAAATCTTCTAATCTATTTTCCTTTCGTAACTCCCCTATCCACCAAGTGATATTTCCAAAACTCCCAAGACGCGAGTTAATCCTTCTGACTTCGACGATGCTGAAGTAATATTGACAATTAATATTTATTCACCTCCTGTTAGTTCTCAGTTTTCGAAGAAAAAGGGGAGATTCTTTTCAATTCAGTAATGTTAGCGAAATATGCGATTTTTCAGAATTAAATGAATCATTTGTAATTCCCAATCCAAAATAACCTATAGGTGTGAGAAAAAAATTCCGATTTGACAAAACATAATGATGAGCACATCATTGATTCCGTGCATTCGGATTGGTACACCGTGACTTACACTTTTACAAGCCATACTACTATAAGTCTAATTTGTATGACAGCACTAAATATTTGAATTAAAGTTACCCGCCATGAAATGATGTAGTCTCCGAAAGTAACAAAACAATAGTATTTTAAAAACCTTTGAAGCATTGTACTGGAATCCTGCACACATTTGACCATTTGTTGGGAATTCCGCGCAAAAAACTCTGCCCATGAATGGCTGTGACAAGTAGTTTCCTTCCTGTTATTTTTTCTCTCTTATTTGTCCCACGACCCACAGTTTTAGTGGAAAAATGGGCTGCAGGGCTATACTGACAAAATATTTGAACATCGAAATTAAAATTACCATATGTCTCTCTTAGGAAGATTATAATTGTCGTTTAGGGAATATATTTGGTACTGTTATACCAATTTTACAGGAAATTCAACACTATTATGGGATGTTTGTTTAGCCACTACTTGTCATGGAGTTTGCGCGCATGCGGCTGTTGATACAATGTAATTTCTCTTCACTTACAGATATGTACAGAGATTATTTTGTGCTTCTGTCATAGATGACACAATCAATAAATACTGAATGTTTTGAAAACATCAAGTTATTAAAACGATTAGTGAAGAAACTACGCAACCTATTCATAAAACTACACCTGTAATGCGTATTCATTCACAATAATATTGTCATCAGATCCCATCTGAATGGAGAAACATTTCGTTCCCTGAGTTCCAATGTGTTCTATGTGCCTACTGGCACATAGAACACATTGGAACTCAGGGGACGATTTCTTACGTTGATTCAGTGACAATGAATGTTTTATAGTATGTTAGTCTCGACTGGTTTTATGTTATAACAACGTCGAATTCCCTACAGAACTTCGCTACCATCTACTAAAACCCGGTACATCCCCACACTAATTATACGAATGTCATCAAACATTTATCTGTTGTATAATCCGGAACTTCATTAATTAAATTTTTGATGATAATAATGTTTATTATCCTGTAAATGCATGCCTTGACATCACTGTCCATGCGTGGATTACGACTATACCAGCCTGGTGATACAAATATAGCTTTCAGACTATATTTTGTCTGGAAGACAACTCTCCGACGGGTAAGATAAATTGATGGTTTGTGATACCCAACCTCCACCTGGTTTGACATCATTTCATCCGCAGTATGTGAATACTGGAGTACCTCTAAACCTCCGTTACCGTAGCTTCTGTCAAATCCATAAAATGGATTTTTTGCAAACTGCAGAAAGAGAAACAGAAAACTTTACGCTAATAGATCTCTGTGTTCATCCCGCAGTCTATCAGCTGGACTTATGCTAGGTTCTCACTGTCTCAACCCTCCTACTTAATGAAATTATAATGTATTATCTTCCTGGGCCGAAATATCGGTCTCTCGTGTTCAACGGGTTAAATGCCTAAATCCTCATTTTTATAAGCTGAATATGTACCATAATATACAATGAAAATTACACTCCCACGGACAATAGTTAAATTAGCATGGCAGTGGTTTATGGTAAAGTGTATCATGACGCCACGTGCAGCCAAGATTGGGCTTAATAATTGCTGTTTATACGCCATTGGGCCATCTTGTGTTGTAGAAAGTCTAGTAAAATACCTAGGCCATTGGTGCCTAAAAGAGATTCGGTGTTACACCAATAGATGCATTATTGGAACACAGTTTTATGACTCCATTGATTTATCAAGGAATTTTAGATAATTTCAGTGTGCGGCCCACTTTATTTTCAAATCAGACAGGCCATAGCGGATGAGGTCGATCGCCACCTCAGAACCGTAGGGGTGGAACACACTAAAATGCCAGGAAAATTGTTTTTCAATTTTGTCGAAGCAGTTCACTAAACTTTACAAACATAAAAGCAAAACACGGCTGTATCTTCCCAAGACATTTAGTGACAATGTCCTGTCGAATTAATAATAGTTTTGTAGCATACGTGTGTCCCAAGCAGTATTATAGCGTACGTTAATACGACGAGATTGGGTTTACAGTTTTACAAAACCTTCTAATCTATTTTCCTTACGTAACTCCCCTATCCACCAAGTGATATTTCCAAAACTCATTAAACGCGAGTTAATCCTTCTGACTTGGGCGATGCTGAAGTAATATTGACATTTAATATTTACTCACCTCCTGTTAGTGCTCAGTTTTCGAAGAAAAAGGGGAGATTCTTTTCAATTCAGTAAGGACAGCGAAATATGAGATTTTTCAGAATTAAATGAATCATTTGTAATTCCCCATCCAAAATAACCTACAGGTGTGAGAAAAAAATTCCGATTTGACAAAACATAATGATGAGCACATCATTGATTCCGTGCATTCGGATTGGTACAATGTGACTTACACTTTTACAAGCCATACAACTATAAGTCTAATTTGTATGACAGCACTAAATATTTGAATTAAAGTTACCCGCCATGAAATGATGTAGTCTCCGAAAGTAACAAAACAATAGTATTTTAAAAACCTTTGAAGCATTGTACTGGAATCCTGCACACATTTGACCATTTGTTGGGAATTCCGCGCAAAAAACTCTGCCCATGAATGGCTGTGACAAGTAGTTTCCTTCCTGTTATTTTTTCTCTCTTATTTGTCCCACGACCCACAGTTTTAATGGAAAAATGGGCTGCAGGGCTATACTGACAAAATATTTGAACATCGAAATTAAAATTACCATATGTTTCTCTTAGGAAGATCATAATTGTCGTTTAGGGAATGTATTTGGTACTGTTATACCAACTTTTCAGGAAATTCAACACTATTATGGGATGTTTGTTTAGCCACTTACTTGCCATGGAGTTTGCGCGCATGCGGCTGTTGATACAATGTAATTTCTCTTCACTTACAAAGATGTACAGAGATTATTTTGTGCTTCTGCCAGAGATGATACAATACTGAATGTTTTGAAAACATTAAGTTATTAAAACAATTAGTGAAGAAACTAAGCAACCTATTCACAAAACTACATCTGTAATATGTCTCCATTCACAATAATATTGTCATCAAAGTATCCATAGAAATACAGCAGCAATGCGTGTTCATTCACAATAATATTGTCATCAGATCCCATCTCGATGGAGAAACATTTCGTCCCCTGAGTTCCAATGTGTTCTATGTGCCTATTGGCACATAGAACACATTGGAACTCAGGTGACGATTTCTTACGTTGATTCAGTGACAATGAATGTTTTATAGTATGTTAGCCTCGACTGGTTTTAGGCCATAACAACGTCGAATTCCCTACATATCTTCGCTACCATCTACTACAACCTGGTACATCCAAACACTAATTATACGAATGTCATCAAATATTTATCTGTTTGTATAACCCGGTACTTCATTAATTAAAATGTTGATGAAAATAATGTTTGTTATCCTGTAAATGCATGCCTCGACATCACTGTCCATGCGTGGATTACGACTATACCAGCCTGGTGATACAAATATAGATTTCAGACTATATTTTGTCTGGAAGACAACTCTCCGACAGGTAAGATAAATTGATGGTTTGTGATACCCAACCTCCACCTGATTTAGCATCATTTCATCCGCAGAATGTGAATACAGGAGTACCACTAAACCTCCGTTATCGTAGCTTCTGTCAAATCCATAAAATGGATTTTTTGCAAACTGCAGAAGGACAATTGAAAACTGTAAGCTAATAGATATCTGTGTTCATCCCGCAGTCTATTAGCTGGACTTAAGCTAGGTTCTCACTTTCTCGGTTCGCATTGCCAGAAACCGATGGTTTTAATCTGTGATTGCCCCTGATAAATCCACACAGGGCCCGTAGACAAGACCATGGCTTTCCGAGATAAACCATCGCGCTTCCGTCACCTTGTTTTTTTCGTGGAGCGATTTTCAAAATGTTTGAAAATTTCATGTTTTCCGTCACCAATCGTATCTGACCGTAGAAAACTGTAGACACCGGGACACAACCGTAGCATATCCGTAGGCGATCCGGCATTAACCGCAGTCAAAAATGAGGTCCTGATAGATTGCAGATATGCTACGGTTGTGTCCCGGTGTCTACGATCATGTCACCGTGACATAACCATAGATACCGGAGAAGAACCGTTGCAAAACCGTAGCATATCCATAACACCATAGCATGGCCGTGGAAAACCGGGATAAACCTCAGGCCAACCGTGACATGTCCGCAGCGTTTAGGTAGTGCCATAAAATAACCGTAGGAAAACCGCCACATAACCAAAATAATCCTTGGCGAATCCTTGGTACTTCTTAGCACAATCTTAGTACATCCTTAGATCTCCAACGCCTTGTGTCCGGTTCTAATCCAATCTGTGGCAACCGCGTTGTGTCCATGGGCAAGACACTTCACCCCCATTGCACACGTGGGAGCACGATGTCCTTGGTACTTCCTTAGCACAATCTTCATTTCCTTAGATCTTCCGTAGGCGTCGTAGCCACACTCTAGTGCCACCGTAGAAATTTTATACCTTGGCCAAAACACGCCGGTTTTAACAATGATTAAAACCGTAGCAATCCAGGGCCCAAACCTTGAAAGATGAGAATCCCCGCATTATACATTTGTACTGTTTTCAGTATACATTCAGTTTTGCAGTTAGTGAGAAACACAGTAGTGTGATAAAAAGTGGTGTTGTTTCTAGACCCGATACACTTATACACCAGTGGGTTGAAACTTTATGGATAATGTATTGCGAAAATGAGACAAAATTACAGATGACAAACGAAATTAGCATTTGAGGTTCAATACTCACGCACTTCGTTCTGACTGCTAATATTCTCCATTGCAATTCGAAGAAATAGCGGAAATATAATTTCGGTTGGATCGCAACTTAGTCGTAATCCGATCGAAATTCTGTGTCATTTTTTATTATAGTTGTTTATGCTATGCTTATTCAATCATAAGGCTATAAACACAGATAAAACTCACCTCTTGGCGGACGATTCTGTGAATACACACACAGTGGTAGAAAAACAAGTATCAGCAAATATTTCATACTCTCCATCAGTTCAGAATACAATTTGAGGTTCAGTTTTAGCACGGCTGGCGAATAAAACTGTTACAGTTACTTGAATTATGAGGTAATTTATAAAACTTTAGATCCGGGTCAAATCTTTACTCCATTTTTATATACGTCAGTCAGTTGTTTACAGTCAGGTGTTTAGCATATATTAACATTTCAGTGACAACAATACACTTCATGACCTGCATTAACACGAAAAGGCCACCAGCATCTTTGCTTATAAGTCGAAGGTCATTATGCCAGTAAAAACGGCGCCATGTCTGTACGATTGCCATTTCCTGATCAAAATCAATAGTGGATGTGCACACCCCGGGCTGCAGTCGCTTCTCTAACTTGCCTTACCATTGACTCCACCAAGTTGTTTATGGTCCTTTGTGGGATGTTATTCTACTGTTGAAAATGGGCTTTCGTGAGCTGAGCGACTTTGTTTTGGACGTCCACACGCTTGCTGACCCTCCTGTCCAGCTCGTCTCAAAAATGCTCGGTCGGAGACAAACCTGAACTGTAGCGTGGCAAACCGAGACCTGGACATTGTTTTGGTTGAGGAAGTCACGAAACACCCTTGCAATGTGAGGCCTCACATAATCCTACTGAAGCGTAAGGGTACGCTCATCGTTAAGTGGAAAGAAGTGAGGCATGAGGACATGATCCCTATATCTTACGGCTGTAAGTTTGCCCTGGATGACAACGAGAGGGGTTCCCACGTCATGAGAAATCCCCCAAACCACGACAAACCCTCCTCCCGAATCTGTTGTTTTCCTTAACGCACGCACCAGAATATCGCTCCACTCGACGTCGATAGCAACGTTGTCGCCCATGACCTGCAAAGCGTGTAACGAGACTCGTCAATAAATGACAAGTGAAGTGGGCCAAGTGAAACCGACTTGGTGCATGTGCCCGAAGCCTTTGCAATCGATGTTGACATCGCCTGGGTGTAAATTGCAGACCAACGTAGGACGTTGTGGCCTTAAATTGAACTCCTGCAAGCGATTCCTAAATATTCTTGAACACACGCGGCGACCATGAATGTTTACAACCTGACTTTCCGTCTCCGTCGCCGTCTGAGATCGCTTACGCAAGTGTGAAAGAGGTATGCCTCTATCTTGAAGTGACGACGTAACGCGCGGACGTCCGCTCCTGTGACGGTCAGCAAATCTTCCTTTGGCTCTGAGACGCCCAACCAAACTATCATTGGTTCATAGACCCCAAATTGCGGGGCAACGGGACCTTGCGAATGGCCCTGCCTAACTGGAGTAATAGCCATACCCCTATCAACTTGGAAATGCTGGACATTCGCAGCATTTTGTTTTTCAATCGAGTTAAAGTGAAATGTTGTGCGATCGATGTGTTCTGTTCAATATTTCGAGTTAGTCTGATTTTCAAGTACATAGCTCGTGGCAGTGCCCTGGATGCACACTTGTAGAAAAATCTGGTGAAAGCACGTAGTCGTGGTTGACTGAATGTTAACCAAATACTCCTTAGACAGAACACTGATGTACCTACAGTTAAAAGTAGAAGTCTTGTCACGAATTTTGCGCTTATCTAGGTTTAATTGCGCGTAGAAATTGCGCACAATTACCATATCGAATGGCGTCCAAAGCACGGCAGGTTACTCATAGCAATCACAGGGAATGTTTCTGCCAATGGACCTCCGGGTTACCCGAAGGACCATTGTCCTAAACATTGTTTTTGCACAGGCCATATGTACAGAACTTGACAGCCTTACTATGGGCATAACGCGTATATTAACGCGCAGATCGACGTGCAATGTGTGCGCATTTCATGACAGGACTTCTAGTTTTAACTGTACGTGTCAATTTTTACTACATTTGGTCTGCGGAAAAAAATTGCATTACCAAAACTGAGCTTGCGTTTCTATTTTCCGTCAGAATATAAATAAAACTTGAGATGAAACGTTATGACGCTGTAAGCTGGGTGAGCATCATAAAGCTTTGTTGACTAAGAAATCGATAATTTGGAGTAAAATCGTTAATATCTATCTAACTGGTTTGGTCATTGGCCAGATATGAAAAGCGCCCGCAACGCAGATTTCTTGGCCAGGGGATGGGTGGGGGTGTGGCCGACGTTGCTATAAACAATGCTGAACAAAAAACTCAAATTCATGAAGGTGTTCTAGCACCTCTCTCTCAATCGTCGAAGACGTTTTAAAGTTATACTTTGACTTTTGTGAAAATATAAATATAGAATAAACGTACAGTGTTTTTTTCAAGTAAAGAAATAAAATTATTCTACAAGTAGGATTAAGAATGAAACTGACGAGCCTCTGGCGAGTCGGTTTCATTCTTAATTCTACGAGTAGAATAAACTTTTTACTTGAAAACACAAAACACCTATTTTGTTAATTCCATAAATCTTTTACAGGACAGTCCCGGCGAAATTGTGCTGTTACTCGCTACAAAACACAGCGATAAATGAGGAGCACATAGGTCCAGTTCGAAGACAAGCAAAATTGCCAAAGATAAAAAGGCCACAGGGTACTCTTCTGTTTAAAAATAATTCCCCTACAAATCTGAGCTAAACTTACAAAAATGCTTTATTAAATGAATAATGTATAGTGTTTTCTACGGACATTGTGTAATACTTTCAAAAAAGAAACAACAACTGAACAGTTAATTATACGACACTAATGTGGTAGAGGTCAGAGGTCAACAAGTCCGTCTCTACTTTTGGAATAAATTCTTTCAGTGTTAAACCTATGGGGGCGATTTATCACCCTACTAGGCGAATAAAGCAAACATTTATCCAAGGCTTTTCTTGTTCAAATAAACAGCCATTTATGGGATAAAATATACTACTCAAAGTTTGCTAATCACCAAGTATATCCGTTTTGCTCGTATGCTGTAATGCAGCCTACACATCATCAAACTTTGCTTATTGGGAGGACCTATGTGCGTTGATAGACTTGGCTCCATCTTTGGGAGATGGATTTGCGATTTTTTTGTTTCTACTGGTGTACCAGCAATCCAGTTCCTTCCCCACAGGCACATAGAACACATTGTAACTCAGGGGACGAGTTGAAAAGGGAGGGGTAGGCAGTGCTGACAATTATTCCAATATAAACTCACCCCGTTTATATTTCAAAATGTAAAAAACATTGAGTGACATTGTCTTTTACTATACAGTTAACACTAGAAGTCCTGTCATGAAATGCGCACAAATGGCACGTTGATCTGCACGTTAATCTACGCGTTATGACCATAGTAAGGCTATCAAATTCTGTTCATATGGCCTGCGCACAAGCAATGTTTCCGTCAATGGATCTCCGGTAACCCGGAGGTCCATTGGCAGAAAGATTGCCTGTGTTTGCTATGAGTTACCAGGAGAACCTGCCGTGCTTTAGATGCCATTCGATTTGGCAATTCCTAAGCGCAGTTAAGCCTAGATAAGCGCACAGTTCGTGACAGGAATTCAAGTTTTAACTATAAGAAACTGTAAGAAACACGACAGAATTGGAACTGGCCTCCCCCACACTCTTAACGTCATGAGAGCTCGGATCTTAAAGTTTATCCCAATTCCTACGCGCAGTCAAGCATAGATAAGCGCACAGTTCGTGACAGGACTTCAAGTTTTAACTATATACCTTTCACAGACACAGGCACTATGTCGGTCATCAAATCAGATGAAGTATGAGACTGCTGATACCGGGCAAGTGCATGAGATATAAAGACAGCCATAATTGAAAACGAGGATGGATGAGACTTGTGCAGTCTTCTTTCAAAACCAACAGACCGTCAATTAGTTAAGATTTTTAACATCGCAAATGCCTAACCATTTCCAGCGATTGTTGTCCAACCACGATTAGATTTGTGTCTGATTCACCAAGCTAATGAAGCTCATTCAGTGCCACTAGGTCGGAATGGAGATAAGTAACACCCCGAAGCAACAATTACAGCTAACAGTTTGTCACCTGCTTTCGTTTAAAATGGATTTCCTGCTTTTACTTCTTTTCTTTTTGGCTATACTGTTTAACTATTATCCCATAACACGTATATAATACGATGGTAATGAATACACTGAAGTTCTGTGGTGTAATGTGATCTTCAAGCAACATTGAGTACAGCGGAGTTTTATTTTGTGTTGGGGACCTTCACCAAGTGCATTGAGTACAGTGGAGTTCTGTGGTGTAATGTGATCTTCAAGCAACATTGAGTACAGCGGAGTTTTATTTTGTGTTGGGGACCTTCACCAAGTGCATTGAGTACAGTGAAGTTCTGTGGTGTAATGTGATCTTCAAGCAACATTGAGTACAGCGGAGTTTTATTTTGTGTTGGGGACCTTCACCAAGTGCATTGAGTACAGTGAAGTTCTGTGGTGTAATGTGATCTTCAAGCAACATTGAGTACAGCGGAGTTTTATTTTGTGTTGGGGACCTTCACCAAGTGCATTGAGTACAGTGAAGTTCTGTGGTGTAATGTGATCTTCAAGCAACATTGAGTACAGCGGAGTTTTATTTTGTGTTGGGGACCTTCACCAAGTGCATTGAGTACAGTGAAGTTCTGTGGTGTAATGTGATCTTCAAGCAGCATTGAGTACAGCGGAGTTTTATTTTGTGTTGGGGACCTTCACCAAGTGCATTGACTACAGTGGAGTTTTGTTGTGTGCTGGTGACCATCACCAAGCAACATTCAGTACAGTGGAGATTTATGGTGGGCTGGTAACCTTCACCAAGCAGTATTAAATACAGTGGAATTTTATGGTATGCAGGTGACCTTCATCAAGCACCATTAAGTGCAGTGGAGATTTATGGTGGGCAAGTAATCTTCACCAAGCAGTATTAAGTACAGAGAAGTTTAATGATGTGACTGTGGCCTTCACCAAGCGTATTGAGTACAGTGAAGTTTTATGGAATGCTGGTGACCTTCACCACGCTGCATTAAGTACCGTGA
The DNA here is from genome assembly GCA_031216915.1 of Pictodentalium vernedei. NCBI lineage: Eukaryota > Metazoa > Mollusca > Scaphopoda > Dentaliida > Dentaliidae > Pictodentalium > Pictodentalium vernedei. The sequence goes on along the minus strand of CM062297.1, from coordinate 882,978,074 downwards.
AGTTTAATGGTGTGTTGGTGACCTTTTTCAAGCAACATAAAGTAGAGTGGAGTTGTATGGTGTGTTGGGGAACTTCACCAAGCGGCATTGAGTATAGTGGAGTTTCATGACGTGATGGTGTCCTTCATCAAGCGCACTGAGTATAGTGGAGTTTTACGGCGGGCTGGGTTCCTACATCAAGCGCACTGACTATAGTGGAGTTTTATGTCGTGCTGGGTTCCTACATCAAGCGCACTGAGTATAGTGCAGTTTTATGGTATGTTGGGGAACTTCACAAAACAGCATTGAGTACAGTGGAGTTTTATGGCGTGGTGGTGTCCTTCATTACGCGCATTGAGTATAGTGGAGTTTAATGGCGTGCTGGGTTCCTACATCAAGCGCACTGAGTATAGTGGAGTTTTATGGTGTGCTGCGTTCCTACACCAAGCGCATTGGGTATAGTGGTGTTTTATGGTGTGTTGGGGAACTTCACCAAGCAGCATTGAGTATAGTGGAGTTTTATGGCGTGGTGGTGTCCATCATCCAGCGCATTGAGTATAGTGGAGTTTTGTGGCGTGCTGGGTTCCTACATCAAGCGCATCGAGTAGAGTGGAGTTTTATGGTGTGTTGGGGAACTTCACCAAGCAGCATTGCGTATACTGGAGTTTTATGGCGTGGTGGGTTCCTACATCAAGCGCATTGAGTATAGTGGAGTTTTATGGCGTGCTGTTTCGCATCACGTTGGTATCGCAGTCATCCGCAACCACCCGTCCGATGCTGCATGGCTGAAGGTCCTCAAATAAATATGCTACACCAGAACTTATCCCCCCCCCCTGTTCTAATGCCCCCCTATATGCACTAATATGCACGGCTGAGTGGGCGCGTCTATCTTGCATTTTGGAGAGGTTGAAGGATCTTATAGCCCAATTATGATTATTCTTTCTAGTAATATCTTTATTGGGCAGTGTATTCGTCTCCTGGGTGCTATAATGTCTTTATGGGGCAGTGTATTCGTCTCCTGAGTGCTATAATGTCTTTATTGGGCAGTGTATTCGTCTCCTGAGTGCTAGAATGTCTTTATTGGGCAGTGTATTCGTCTCCTGAGTGATACAATGTCTTTATTGGGCAGTGTATTCGTCTCCTGAGTGGTAGAATGTCTTTATTGGGCAGTGTATTCGTCTCCTGAGTGCTATAATGTCTTTATTGGACAGTGTATTCGCCTCCTGAGTGCTATAATGTCTTTATTGGACAGTGTATTCGTCTCCTGAGTGCTATAATGTCTTTATTGGGCAGTGTATTCGTCTCCTGAGTGCTAGAATGTCTTTATTGGGCAGTGTATTCGTCTCCTGAATGCTATAATGTCTTTATTGGACAGTGTATTCGTCTCCTGAGTGCTATAATGTCTTTATGGGGCAGTGTATTCGTCTCCTGAGTGCTATAATGTCTTTATTGTCAGTGTATTCGTCTCCTGAGTGCTATAATGTCTTTATGGGGCAGTGTATTCGTCTCCTGAGTGATACAATATCTTTATTGGGCAGTGTATTCGTCTCCTGAGTGCTAGAATGTCTTTATTGGACAGTGTATTCGTCTCCTGAGTGCTATAATGTCTTTATTGGGCAGTGTATTCGTCTCCTGAGTGCTATAATGTCTTTATTGTCAGTGTATTCGTCTCCTGAGTGCTATAATGTCTTTATGGGGCAGTGTATTCGTCTCCTGAGTGATACAATATCTTTATTGGGCAGTGTATTCGTCTCCTGAGTGCTAGAATGTCTTTATTGGACAGTGTATTCGTCTCCTGAGTGCTATAATGTCTTTATTGGGGAGTGTATTCGTCTCCTGAGTGCTATAATGTCTTTATTGTCAGTGTATTCGTCTCCTGAGTGCTATAATGTCTTTATGGGGCAGTGTATTCGTCTCCTGAGTGCTATAATGTCTTTATTGGGGAGTGTATTCGTCTCCTGAGTGCTATAATGTCTTTATTGGGCAGTGTATTCGTCTCCTGAGTGCTAGAATGTCTTTATTGGGGAGTGTATTCGTCTCCTGAGTGCTATAATGTCTTTATTGGGCAGTGTATTCGTCTCCTGAGTGCTAGAATGTCTTTATTGGGCAGTGTATTCGTCTCCTGAGTGCTAGAATGTCTTTATTGGGCAGTGTATTCGTCTCCTGAGTGCTATAACGTCTTTATTGGGCAGTGTATTCGTCTCCTGAGTGCTATAATGTCTTTATGGGGCAGTGTATTCGTCTCCTGTGTGCTAGAATGTCTTTATTGGGCAGTGTATTCGTCTCCTGGGTGCTACAATATCTTTATTGGGCAGTGTATTCGTCTCCTGAGTGGTAGAATGTCTTTATTGGGCAGTGTATTCGCCTCCTGAGTGCTATAATGTCTTTATTGGGCAGTGTATTCGTCTCCTGAGTGCTATAATGTCTTTATTGGGCAGTGTATTCGTCTCCTGAGTGGTAGAATGTCTTTATTGGGCAGTGTATTCGTCTCCTGAGTGCTAGAATGTCTTTATTGGGCAGTGTATTCGTCTCCTGAGTGCTAGAATGTCTTTATTGGGCAGTGTATTCGCCTCCTGAGTGCTATAATGTCTTTATTGGGCAGTGTATTCGTCTCCTGAGTGCTAGAATGTCTTTATTGGGCAGTGTATTCGTCTCCTGAGTGCTAGAATGTCTTTATTGGGCAGTGTATTCGTCTCCTGAGTGCTATAACGTCTTTATTGGGCAGTGTATTCGTCTCCTGAGTGCTATAATGTCTTTATGGGGCAGTGTATTCGTCTCCTGAGTGCTAGAATGTCTTTATTGGGCAGTGTATTCGTCTCCTGAGTGCTACAATATCTTTATTGGGCAGTGTATTCGTCTCCTGAGTGGTAGAATGTCTTTATTGGGCAGTGTATTCGCCTCCTGAGTGCTATAATGTCTTTATTGGGCAGTGTATTCGTCTCCTGAGTGCTATAATGTCTTTATTGGGCAGTGTATTCGTCTCCTGAGTGGTAGAATGTCTTTATTGGGCAGTGTATTCGTCTCCTGAGTGCTAGAATGTCTTTATTGGGCAGTGTATTCGTCTCCTGAGTGCTAGAATGTCTTTATTGGGCAGTGTATTCGCCTCCTGAGTGCTATAATGTCTTTATTGGGCAGTGTATTCGTCTCCTGAGTGCTATAATGTCTTTATTGGGCAGTGTATTCGTCTCCTGAGTGGTAGAATGTCTTTATTGGGCAGTGTATTCGTCTCCTGAGTGATACAATATCTTTATTGGGCAGTGTATTCGTCTCCTGAGTGCTATAATGTCTTTATTGGGCAGTGTATTCGTCTCCTGAGTGGTAGAATGTCTTTATTGGGCAGTGTATTCGTCTCCTGAGTGCTATAATGTCTTTATTGGGCAGTGTATTCGTCTCCTGAGTGCTATAATGTCTTTATTGGGCAGTGTATTCGTCTCCTGAGTGCTATAATGTCTTTATTGCGCAGTGTATTCGCGTCCTGAGTGCTAGAATGTCTTTATTGGGCAGTGTATTCGTCTCCTAAGTGCTATAATGTTTTTATTGGGCAGTGTATTCGCCTCCTGAGTGCTATAATGTCTTTATTGGGCAGTGTATTCGTCTCCTGAGTGCTATAATGTCTTTATTGCGCAGTGTATTCGTCTCCTGAGTGCTAGAATGTCTTTATTGGACAGTGTATTCGTCTCCTGAGTGCTATAATGTCTTTATTGGGCAGTGTATTCGTCTCCTGAGTGCTAGAATGTCTTTATTGCGCAGTGTATTCGTCTCCTGAGCGATACAATGTCTTTATTGGGCAGTGTATTCGTCTCCTGAATGCTAGAATGTCTTTATTGGGCAGTGTATTCGCCTCCTGAGTGATACAATATCTTTATTGGGCAGTGTATTCGTCTCCTGAGTGCTAGAATGTCTTTATTGGACAGTGTATTCGTCTCCTGAGTGCTATAATGTCTTTATGGGGCAGTGTATTCGTCTCCTGAGTGCTAGAATGTCTTTATTGGGCAGTGTATTCGTCTCCTGAGTGCTACAATATCTTTATTGGGCAGTGTATTCGTCTCCTGTGTGCTAGAATGTCTTTATTGGACAGTGTATTCGTCTCCTGAGTGCTATAATGTCTTTATGGGGCAGTGTATTCGTCTCCTGAGTGCTAGAATGTCTTTATTGGGCAGTGTATTCGTCTCCTGAGTGCTATAATGTCTTTATTGGGCAGTGTATTCGTCTCCTGAGTGCTATAATGTCTTTATTGCGCAGTGTATTCGTCTCCTGAGTGCTAGAATGTCTTTATTGGACAGTGTATTCGTCTCCTGAGTGCTATAATGTCTTTATTGGGCAGTGTATTCGTCTCCTGAGTGCTAGAATGTCTTTATTGGGCAGTGTATTCGTCTCCTGAGTGGTAGAATGTCTTTATTGGGCAGTGTATTCGTCTCCTGAGTGGTAGAATGTCTTTATTGGGCAGTGTATTCGCCTCCTGAGTGCTATAATGTCTTTATTGGGCAGTGTATTCGTCTCCTGAGTGCTAGAATGTCTTTATTGGGCAGTGTATTCGTCTCCTGAGTGCTATAATGTCTTTATTGTCAGTGTATTCGTCTCCTGAGTGCTATAATGTCTTTATTGGGCAGTGTATTCGTCTCCTGAGTGCTAGAATGTCTTTATTGGACAGTGTATTCGTCTCCTGAGTGCTATAATGTCTTTATGGGGCAGTGTATTCGTCTCCTGAGTGCTATAATGTCTTTATTGGGCAGTGTATTCGTCTCCTGAGTGCTATAATGTTTTTATTGGGCAGTGTATTCGCCTCCTGAGTGCTATAATGTCTTTATTGGGCAGTGTATTCGTCTCCTGAGTGCTATAATGTCTTTATTGTCAGTGTATTCGTCTCCTGAGTGCTATAATGTCTTTATTGGGCAGTGTATTCGTCTCCTGAGTGCTAGAATGTCTTTATTGGACAGTGTATTCGTCTCCTGAGTGCTATAATGTCTTTATGGGGCAGTGTATTCGTCTCCTGAGTGCTAGAATGTCTTTATTGGGCAGTGTATTCGTCTCCTGAGTGCTACAATATCTTTATTGGGCAGTGTATTCGTCTCCTGAGTGCTATAATGTCTTTATTGGGCAGTGTATTCGTCTCCTGAGTGCTATAATGTCTTTATTGGGCAGTGTATTCGTCTCCTGAGTGCTATAATGTTTTTATTGGGCAGTGTATTCGTCTCCTGAGTGCTATAATGTCTTTATTGGGCGGTGTATTCGTCTCCTGAGTGCTATAATGTCTTTATTGGGCAGTGTATTCGTCTCCTGAGTGCTATAATGTCTTTATTGGGCAGTGTATTCGTCTCCTGAGTGCTATAATGTCTTTATTGGACAGTGTATTCGTCTCCTGAGTGATATAATGTCTTTATTGCGCAGTGTATTCGTCTCCTGAGTGCTATAATGTCTTTATTGGGCAGTGTATTCGTCTCCTGAGTGCTAGAATGTCCTTATTGGGCAGTGTATTCGTCTCCTGAGTGCTATAATGTCTTTATTGCGCAGTGTATTCGTCTCCTGAGTGCTATAATGTCTTTATTGCGCAGTGTATTCGTCTCCTGAGTGCTAGAATGTCTTTATTGGGCAGTGTATTCGTCTCCTGAGTTCTAGAATGTCTTTATTGGGCAGTGTATTCGTCTCCTGAGTGCTATAATGTCTTTATTGGGCAGTGTATTCGTCTCCTGAGTGCTATAATGTCTTTATTGGACAGTGTATTCGTCTCCTGAGTGCTATAATGTCTTTATTGCGCAGTGTATTCGTCTCCTGAGTGCTAGAATGTCTTTATTGGGCAGTGTATTCGTCTCCTGAGTGCTATAATGTCTTTATTGGGCAGTGTATTCGTCTCCTGAGTGCTATAATGTCTTTATTGGACAGTGTATTCGTCTCCTGAGTGCTATAATGTCTTTATTGCGCAGTGTATTCGTCTCCTGAGTTCTAGAATGTCTTTATTGGGCAGTGTATTCGTCTCCTGAGTTCTAGAATGTCTTTATTGGGCAGTGTATTCGTCTCCTGAGTGCTATAATGTCTTTATTGCGCAGTGTATTCGTCTCCTGAGTGCTAGAATGTCTTTATTGGGCAGTGTATTCGTCTCCTGAGTTCTAGAATGTCTTTATTGGGCAGTGTATTCGCCTCCTGAGTGCTATAATGTCTTTATTGGGCAGTGTATTCGTCTCCTGAGTGCTATAATGTTTTTATTGGGCAGTGTATTCGTCTCCTGAGTGCTATAATGTCTTTATTGGGCAGTGTATTCGTCTCCTGAGTGCTATAATGTCTTTATTGGACAGTGTATTCGTCTCCTGAGTGCTATAATGTCTTTATTGCGCAGTGTATTCGTCTCCTGAGTGCTAGAATGTCTTTATTGGGCAGTGTATTCGTCTCCTGAGTGCTATAATGTCTTTATTGGGCAGTGTATTCGTCTCCTGAGTGCTATAATGTCTTTATTGCGCAGTGTATTCGTCTCCTGAGTGGTAGAATGTCTTTATTGGGCAGTGTATTCGTCTCCTGAGTGCTATAATGTCTTTATTGGGCAGTGTATTCGTCTCCTGAGTGCTATAATGTCTTTATTGGGCAGTGTATTCGTCTCCTGAGTGGTAGAATGTCTTTATTGGGCAGTGTATTCGTCTCCTGAGTGATACAATATCTTTATTGGGCAGTGTATTCGTCTCCTGAGTGCTATAATGTCTTTATTGGGCAGTGTATTCGTCTCCTGAGTGCTATAATGTCTTTATTGGGCAGTGTATTCGTCTCCTGAGTGCTATAATGTCTTTATTGGGCAGTGTATTCGCCTCCTGAGTGCTATAATGTCTTTATTGGGCAGTGTATTCGTCTCCTGAGTGCTACAATATCTTTATTGGGCAGTGTATTCGTCTCCTGAGTGGTAGAATGTCTTTATTGGGCAGTGTATTCGTCTCCTGAGTGCTAGAATGTCTTTATTGGGCAGTGTATTCGTCTCCTGAGTGCTATAATGTCTTTATTGGGCAGTGTATTCGTCTCCTGAGTGCTATAATGTCTTTATTGGGCAGTGTATTCGTCTCCTGAGTGCTATAATGTCTTTATTGCGCAGTGTATTCGCCTCCTGAGTGCTAGAATGTCTTTATTGGGCAGTGTATTCGTCTCCTGAGTGCTATAATGTTTTTATTGGGCAGTGTATTCGCCTCCTGAGTGCTATAATGTCTTTATTGGGCAGTGTATTCGTCTCCTGAGTGCTATAATGTCTTTATTGCGCAGTGTATTCGTCTCCTGAGTGCTAGAATGTCTTTATTGGACAGTGTATTCGTCTCCTGAGTGCTATAATGTCCTTATTGGGCAGTGTATTCGTCTCCTGAGTGCTAGAATGTCTTTATTGCGCAGTGTATTCGTCTCCTGAGTGATACAATGTCTTTATTGGGCAGTGTATTCGTCTCCTGAATGCTAGAATGTCTTTATTGGGCAGTGTATTCGCTTCCTGAGTGATGCAATATCTTTATTGGGCAGTGTATTCGTCTCCTGAGTGCTAGAATGTCTTTATTGGACAGTGTATTCGTCTCCTGAGTGCTATAATGTCTTTATGGGGCAGTGTATTCGTCTCCTGAGTGCTAGAATGTCTTTATTGGGCAGTGTATTCGTCTCCTGAGTGCTACAATATCTTTATTGGGCAGTGTATTCGTCTCCTGAGTGCTAGAATGTCTTTATTGGACAGTGTATTCGTCTCCTGAGTGCTATAATGTCTTTATTGCGCAGTGTATTCGTCTCCTGAGTGCTAGAATGTCTTTATTGGGCAGTGTATTCGTCTCCTGAGTGCTATAATGTCTTTATTGGGCAGTGTATTCGTCTCCTGAGTGCTATAATGTCTTTATTGCGCAGTGTATTCGTCTCCTGAGTGCTAGAATGTCTTTATTGGACAGTGTATTCGTCTCCTGAGTGCTATAATGTCTTTATTGGGCAGTGTATTCGTCTCCTGAGTGCTATAATGTCTTTATTGGGCAGTGTATTCGTCTCCTGAGTGGTAGAATGTCTTTATTGGGCAGTGTATTCGTCTCCTGAGTGATACAATATCTTTATTGGGAAGTGTATTCGTCTCCTGAGTGCTATAATGTCTTTATTGGGCAGTGTATTCGTCTCCTGAGTGGTAGAATGTCTTTATTGGGCAGTGTATTCGCCTCCTGAGTGCTATAATGTCTTTATTGGGCAGTGTATTCGTCTCCTGAGTGCTACAATATCTTTATTGGGCAGTGTATTCGTCTCCTGAGTGGTAGAATGTCTTTATTGGGCAGTGTATTCGTCTCCTGAGTGCTAGAATGTCTTTATTGGGCAGTGTATTCGTCTCCTGAGTGCTAAAATGTCTTTATTGGGCAGTGTATTCGTCTCCTGAGTGCTATAATGTCTTTATTGGGCAGTGTATTCGTCTCCTGAGTGCTATAATGTCTTTATGGCGCAGTGTATTCGCCTCCTGAGTGCTAGAATGTCTTTATTGGGCAGTGTATTCGTCTCCTGAGTGCTATAATGTTTTTATTGGGCAGTGTATTCGCCTCCTGAGTGCTATAATGTCTTTATTGGGCAGTGTATTCGTCTCCTGAGTGCTATAATGTCTTTATTGCGCAGTGTATTCGTCTCCTGAGTGCTAGAATGTCTTTATTGGACAGTGTATTCGTCTCCTGAGTGCTATAATGTCTTTATTGGGCAGTGTATTCGTCTCCTGAGTGCTAGAAAGTCTTTATTGCGCAGTGTATTCGTCTCCTGAGTGATACAATGTCTTTATTGGGCAGTGTATTCGTCTCCTGAATGCTAGAATGTCTTTATTGGGCAGTGTATTCGCTTCCTGAGTGATACAATATCTTTATTGGGCAGTGTATTCGTCTCCTGAGTGCTAGAATGTCTTTATTGGACAGTGTATTCGTCTCCTGAGTGCTATAATGTCTTTATGGGGCAGTGTATTCGTCTCCTGAGTGCTAGAATGTCTTTATTGGGCAGTGTATTCGTCTCCTGAGTGCTACAATATCTTTATTGGGCAGTGTATTCGTCTCCTGAGTGCTAGAATGTCTTTATTGGACAGTGTATTCGTCTCCTGAGTGCTATAATGTCTTTATGGGGCAGTGTATTCGTCTCCTGAGTGCTAGAATGTCTTTATTGGGCAGTGTATTCGTCTCCTGAGTGCTATAATGTCTTTATTGGGCAGTGTATTCGTCTCCTGAGTGCTATAATGTCTTTATTGGGCAGTGTATTCGTCTCCTGAGTGCTATAATGTCTTTATTGCGCAGTGTATTCGTCTCCTGAGTGCTAGAATGTCTTTATTGGACAGTGTATTCGTCTCCTGAGTGCTATAATGTCTTTATTGGGCAGTGTATTCGTCTCCTGAGTGCTAGAATGTCTTTATTGGGCAGTGTATTCGTCTCCTGAGTGGTAGAATGTCTTTATTGGGCAGTGTATTCGTCTCCTGAGTGGTAGAATGTCTTTATTGGGCAGTGTATTCGCCTCCTGAGTGCTATAATGTCTTTATTGGGCAGTGTATTCGTCTCCTGAGTGCTAGAATGTCTTTATTGGGCAGTGTATTCGTCTCCTGAGTGCTATAATGTCTTTATTGTCAGTGTATTCGTCTCCTGAGTGCTATAATGTCTTTATTGGGCAGTGTATTCGTCTCCTGAGTGCTAGAATGTCTTTATTGGACAGTGTATTCGTCTCCTGAGTGCTATAATGTCTTTATGGGGCAGTGTATTCGTCTCCTGAGTGCTATAATGTCTTTATTGGGCAGTGTATTCGTCTCCTGAGTGTTATAATGTTTTTATTGGGCAGTGTATTCGCCTCCTGAGTGCTATAATGTCTTTATTGGGCAGTGTATTCGTCTCCTGAGTGCTATAATGTCTTTATTGTCAGTGTATTCGTCTCCTGAGTGCTATAATGTCTTTATTGGGCAGGGTATTCGTCTCCTGAGTGCTAGAATGTCTTTATTGGACAGTGTATTCGTCTCCTGAGTGCTATAATGTCTTTATGGGGCAGTGTATTCGTCTCCTGAGTGCTAGAATGTCTTTATTGGGCAGTGTATTCGTCTCCTGAGTGCTACAATATCTTTATTGGGCAGTGTATTCGTCTCCTGAGTGCTATAATGTCTTTATTGGGCAGTGTATTCGTCTCCTGAGTGCTATAATGTCTTTATTGGGCAGTGTATTCGTCTCCTGAGTGCTATAATGTTTTTATTGGGCAGTGTATTCGTCTCCTGAGTGCTATAATGTCTTTATTGGGCAGTGTATTCGTCTCCTGAGTGCTATAATGTCTTTATTGGGCAGTGTATTCGTCTCCTGAGTGCTATAATGTCTTTATTGGGCAATGTATTCGTCTCCTGAGTGCTATAATGTCTTTATTGGGCAGTGTATTCGTCTCCTGAGTGCTATAATGTCTTTATTGCGCAGTGTATTCGTCTCCTGAGTGCTATAATGTCTTTATTGGGCAATGTATTCGTCTCCTGAGTGCTATAATGTCTTTATTGGACAGTGTATTCGTCTCCTGAGTGCTATAATGTCTTTATTGCGCAGTGTATTCGTCTCCTGAGTGCTATAATGTCTTTATTGCGCAGTGTATTCGTCTCCTGAGTGCTATAATGTCTTTATTGCGCAGTGTATTCGTCTCCTGAGTGCTAGAATGTCTTTATTGGGCAGTGTATTCGTCTCCTGAGTTCTAGAATGTCTTTATTGGGCAGTGTATTCGTCTCCTGAGTGCTATAATGTCTTTATTGGGCAGTGTATTCGTCTCCTGAGTGCTATAATGTCTTTACTGGACAGTGTATTCGTCTCCTGAGTGCTATAATGTCTTTATTGGGCAGTGTATTCGTCTCCTGAGTGGTAGAATGTCTTTATTGGGCAGTGTATTCGTCTCCTGAGTGATACAATATCTTTATTGGGCAGTGTATTCGTCTCCTGAGTGCTAGAATGTCTTTATTGGGCAGTGTATTCGTCTCCTGAGTTCTAGAATGTCTTTATTGGGCAGTGTATTCGCCTCCTGAGTGCTATAATGTCTTTATTGGGCAGTGTATTCGTCTCCTGAGTGCTACAATATCTTTATTGGGCAGTGTATTCGTCTCCTGAGTGGTAGAATGTCTTTATTGGGCAGTGTATTCGTCTCCTGAGTGCTAGAATGTCTTTATTGGGCAGTGTATTCGTCTCCTGAGTGCTATAATGTCTTTATTGGGCAGTGTATTCGTCTCCTGAGTGCTATAATGTCTTTATTGGGCAGTGTATTCGTCTCCTGAGTGCTATAATGTCTTTATTGCGCAGTGTATTCGCCTCCTGAGTGCTAGAATGTCTTTATTGGGCAGTGTATTCGTCTCCTGAGTGCTATAATGTTTTTATTGGGCAGTGTATTCGCCTCCTGAGTGCTATAATGTCTTTATTGGGCAGTGTATTCGTCTCCTGAGTGCTATAATGTCTTTATTGCGCAGTGTATTCGTCTCCTGAGTGCTAGAATGTCTTTATTGGACAGTGTATTCGTCTCCTGAGTGCTATAATGTCTTTATTGGGCAGTGTATTCGTCTCCTGAGTGCTAGAATGTCTTTATTGCGCAGTGTATTCGTCTCCTGAGTGATACAATGTCTTTATTGGGCAGTGTATTCGGCTCCTGAATGCTAGAATGTCTTTATTGGCCAGTGTATTCGCCTCCTGAGTGATACAATATCTTTATTGGGCAGTGTATTCGTCTCCTGAGTGCTATAATATCTTTATTGGGCAGTGTATTCGTCTCCTGAGTGCTATAATGTCTTTATTGCGCAGTGTATTCGTCTCCTGACTGCTAGAATGTCTTTATTGGACAGTGTATTCGTCTCCTGAGTGCTATAATGTCTTTATTGGGCAGTGTATTCGTCTCCTGAGTGCTAGAATGTCTTTATTGGGCAGTGTATTCGTCTCCTGAGTGCTATAATGTCTTTATTGGGCAGTGTATTCGTCTCCTGAGTGCTATAATGTCTTTATTGGGCAGTGTATTCGTCTCCTGAGTGCTATAATGTCTTTATTGCGCAGTGTATTCGTCTCCTGAGTGCTAGAATGTCTCTATTGGACAGTGTATTCGTCTCCTGAGTGCTATAATGTCTTTATTGGGCAGTGTATTCGTCTCCTGAGTGCTAGAATGTCTTTATTGGGCAGTGTATTCGTCTCCTGAGTGGTAGAATGTCTTTATTGGGCAGTGTATTCGTCTCCTGAGTGGTAGAATGTCTTTATTGGGCAGTGTATTCGCCTCCTGAGTGCTATAATGTCTTTATTGGGCAGTGTATTCGTCTCCTGAGTGCTAGAATGTCTTTATTGGGCAGTGTATTCGTCTCCTGAGTGCTATAATGTCTTTATTGTCAGTGTATTCGTCTCCTGAGTGCTATAATGTCTTTATTGGGCAGTGTATTCGTCTCCTGAGTGCTAGAATGTCTTTATTGGACAGTGTATTCGTCTCCTGAGTGCTATAATGTCTTTATGGGGCAGTGTATTCGTCTCCTGAGTGCTAGAATGTCTTTATTGGACAGTGTATTCGTCTCCTGAGTGCTATAATGTCTTTATGGGGCAGTGTATTCGTCTCCTGAGTGCTAGAATGTCTTTATTGGGCAGTGTATTCGTCTCCTGAGTGCTACAATATCTTTATTGGGCAGTGTATTCGTCTCCTGAGTGCTATAATGTCTTTATTGGGCAGTGTATTCGTCTCCTGAGTGCTAGAATGTCTTTATTGGACAGTGTATTCGTCTCCTGAGTGCTATAATGTCTTTATTGGGCAGTGTATTCGTCTCCTGAGTGCTAGAATGTCTTTATTGGGCAGTGTATTCGTCTCCTGAGTGGTAGAATGTCTTTATTGGGCAGTGTATTCGTCTCCTGAGTGGTAGAATGTCTTTATTGGGCAGTGTATTCGCCTCCTGAGTGCTATAATGTCTTTATTGGGCAGTGTATTCGTCTCCTGAGTGCTAGAATGTCTTTATTGGACAGTGTATTCGTCTCCTGAGTGCTATAATGTCTTTATGGGGCAGTGTATTCGTCTCCTGAGTGCTAGAATGTCTTTATTGGGCAGTGTATTCGTCTCCTGAGTGCTACAATATCTTTATTGGGCAGTGTATTCGTCTCCTGAGTGCTATAATGTCTTTATTGGGCAGTGTATTCGTCTCCTGAGTGCTATAATGTCTTTATTGGGCAGTGTATTCGTCTCCTGAGTGCTATAATGTCTTTATTGGGCAGTGTATTCGTCTCCTGAGTGCTATAATGTCTTTATTGGGCAGTGTATTCGTCTCCTGAGTGCTATAATGTCTTTATTGGGCAGTGTATTCGTCTCCTGAGTGCTATAATGTCTTTATTGGGCAGTGTATTCGTCTCCTGAGTGCTATAATGTCTTTATTGGACAGTGTATTCGTCTCCTGAGTGCTATAATGTCTTTATTGCGCAGTGTATTCGTCTCCTGAGTGCTATAATGTCTTTATTGGGCAGTGTATTCGTCTCCTGAGTGCTAGAATGTCTTTATTGGGCAGTGTATTCGTCTCCTGAGTGCTATAATGTCTTTATTGCGCAGTGTATTCGTCTCCTGAGTGCTATAATGTCTTTATTGCGCAGTGTATTCGTCTCCTGAGTGCTAGAATGTCTTTATTGGGCAGTGTATTCGTCTCCTGAGTTCTAGAATGTCTTTATTGGGCAGTGTATTCGTCTCCTGAGTGCAATAATGTCTTTATTGGGCAGTGTATTCGTCTCCTGAGTGCTATAATGTCTTTATTGGACAGTGTATTCGTCTCCTGAGTGCTATAATGTCTTTATTGCGCAGTGTATTCGTCTCCTGAGTGATACAATGTCTTTATTGGGCAGTGTATTCGTCTCCTGAGTGCTAGAATGTCTTTATTGGGCAGTGTATTCGTCTCCTGAGTGCTATAATGTCTTTATTGGGCAGTGTATTCGTCTCCTGAGTGCTATAATGTCTTTATTGGACAGTGTATTCGTCACCTGAGTGCTATAATGTCTTTATTGCGCAGTGTATTCGTCTCCTGAGTGCTAGAATGTCTTTATTGGGCAGTGTATTCGTCTCCTGAGTTCTAGAATGTCTTTATTGGGCAGTGTATTCGTCTCCTGAGTGCTATAATGTCTTTATTGCGCAGTGTATTCGTCTCCTGAGTGCTAGAATGTCTTTATTGGGCAGTGTATTCGTCTCCTGAGTTCTAGAATGTCTTTATTGGGCAGTGTATTCGCCTCCTGAGTGCTATAATGTCTTTATTGGGCAGTGTATTCGTCTCCTGAGTGCTATAATGTTTTTATTGGGCAGTGTATTCGTCTCCTGAGTGCTATAATGTCTTTATTGGGCAGTGTATTCGTCTCCTGAGTGCTATAATGTCTTTATTGGACAGTGTATTCGTCTCCTGAGTGCTATAATGTCATTATTGCGCAGTGTATTCGTCTCCTGAGTGCTAGAATGTCTTTATTGGGCAGTGTATTCGTCTCCTGAGTGCTATAATGTCTTTATTGGGCAGTGTATTCGTCTCCTGAGTGCTATAATGTCTTTATTGCGCAGTGTATTCGTCTCCTGAGTGATACAATGTCTTTATTGGGCAGTGTATTCGTCTCCTGAATGCTAGAATGTCTTTATTGGGCAGTGTATTCGTCTCCTGAGTGCTATAATGTCCTTTATTGGGCAGTGTATTCGTCTCCTGAGTGCTATAATGTCTTTATTGGACAGTGTATTCGTCTCCTGAGTGCTATAATGTCTTTATTGCGCAGTGTATTCGTCTCCTGAGTGCTAGAATGTCTTTATTGCGCAGTGTATTCGTCTCCTGAGTGATACAATGTCTTTATTGGGCAGTGTATTCGTCTCCTGAGTGCTATAATGTCTTTATTGGGCAGTGTATTCGTCTCCTGAGTGCTATAATGTCTTTATTGGGCAGTGTATTCGTCTCCTGAGTGCTATAATGTTTTTATTGGGCAGTGTATTCGTCTCCTGAGTGCTATAATGTTTTTATTGGGCAGTGTATTCGCCTCCTGAGTGCTATAATGTCTTTATTGGGCAGTGTATTCGTCTCCTGAGTGCTATAATGTCTTTATTGGACAGTGTATTCGCCTCCTGAGTGCTATAATGTCTTTATTGCGCAGTGTATTCGTCTCCTGAGTGCTAGATTGTCTTTATTGGGCAGTGTATTCGTCTCCTGAGTTCTAGAATGTCTTTATTGGGCAGTGTATTCGTCTCCTGAGTGCTATAATGTCTTTATTGCGCAGTGTATTCGTCTCCTGAGTGCTAGAATTTCTTTATTGGGCAGTGTATTCGTCTCCTGAATTCTAGAATGTCTTTATTGGGCAGTGTATTCGCCTCCTGAGTGCTATAATGTCTTTATTGGGCAGTGTATTCGTCTCCTGAGTGCTATAATGTTTTTATTGGGCAGTGTATTCGTCTCCTGAGTGCTATAATGTCTTTGTTGGGCAGTGTATTCGTCTCCTGAGTGCTATAATGTCTTTATTGGACAGTGTATTCGTCTCCTGAGTGCTATAATGTCTTTATTGCGCAGTGTATTCGTCTCCTGAGTGCTAGAATGTCTTTATTTGGCAGTGTATTCGTCTCCTGAGTGCTATAATGTCTTTATTGGGCAGTGTATTCGTCTCCTGAGTGCTATAATGTCTTTATTGCGCAGTGTATTCGTCTCCTGAGTGCTAGAATGTCTTTATTGGACAGTGTATTCGTCTCCTGAGTGCTATAATGTCTTTATTGGGCAGTGCATTCGTCTCCTGAGTGCTATAATGTCTTTTTTGCGCAGTGTATTCGTCTCCTGAGTGATACAATGTCTTTATTGGGCAGTGTATTCGTCTCCTGAATGCTAGAATGTCTTTATTGGGCAGTGTATTCGTCTCCTGAGTGCTATAATGTCTTTATTGGGCAGTGTATTCGTCTCCTGAGTGCTATAATGTCTTTATTGGACAGTGTATTCGTCTCCTGAGTGCTATAATGTCTTTATTGCGCAGTGTATTCGTCTCCTGAGTGCTAGAATGTCTTTATTGCGCAGTGTATTCGTCTCCTGAGTGATACAATGTCTTTATTGGGCAGTGTATTCGTCTCCTGAGTGCTATAATGTCTTTATTGGGCAGTGTATTCGTCTCCTGAGTGCTATAATGTCTTTATTGGGCAGTGTATTCGTCTCCTGAGTGCTATAATGTTTTTATTGGACAGTGTATTCGTCTCCTGAGTGCTATAATGTTTTTATTGGGCAGTGTATTCGCCTCCTGAGTGCTATAATGTCTTTATTGGGCAGTGTATTCGTCTCCTGAGTGCTATAATGTCTTTATTGGGCAGTGTATTCGTCTCCTGAGTGCTATAATGTCTTTATTGGGCAGTTTATTCGTCTCCTGAGTGCTATAATGTTTTTATTGGGCAGTGTATTCGCCTCCTGAGTGCTATAATGTCTTTATTGGGCAGTGTATTCGTCTCCTGAGTGCTATAATGTCTTTATTGGGCAGTGTATTCGTCTCCTGAGTGCTATAATGTCTTTATTGGGCAGTGTATTCGTCTCCTGAGTGCTAGAATGTCTTTATTGGGCAGTGTATTCGTCTCCTGAATGATACAATGTCTTTATTGGGCAGTGTATTCGTCTCCTGAGTGCTAGAATGTCTTTATTGGGCAGTGTATTCGTCTCCTGAGTGCTATAATGTCTTTATTGGGCAGTGTATTCGTCTCCTGAGTGCTATAATGTCTTTATTGGGCAGTGTATTCGTCTCCTGAGTGCTAGAATGTCTTTATTGGGCAGTGTATTCGTCTCCTGAATGATACAATGTCTTTATTGGGCAGTGTATTCGTCTCCTGAGTGCTAGAATGTCTTTATTGGGCAGTGTATTCGTCTCCTGAGTGCTATAATGTCTTTATTGGGCAGTGTATTCGTCTCCTGAGTGCTATAATGTCTTTATTGGGCAGTGTATTCGTCTCCTGAGTGCTAGAATGTCTTTATTGGACAGTGTATTCGTCTCCTGAGTGCTATAATGTCTTCATTGGGCAGTGTATTCGTCTCCTGAGTGCTATAATGTCTTTATTGGGCAGTGTATTCGTCTCCTGAGTGCTATAATGTCTTTATTGCGCAGTGTATTCGTCTCCTGAGTGCTAGAATGTCTTTATTGGACAGTGTATTCGTCTCCTGAGTGCTATAATGTCTTTATTGCGCAGTGTATTCGTCTCCTGAGTGCTAGAATGTCTTTATTGGGCAGTGTATTCGTCTCCTGAGTTCTAGAATGTCTTTATTGGGCAGTGTATTCGCCTCCTGAGTGCTATAATGTCTTTATTGGGCAGTGTATTCGTCTCCTGAGTGCTATAATGTTTTTATTGGGCAGTGTATTCGTCTCCTGAGTGCTATAATGTCTTTATTGGGCAGTGTATTCGTCTCCTGAGTGCTATAATGTCTTTATTGGACAGTGTATTCGTCTCCTGAGTGCTATAATGTCTTTATTGCGCAGTGTATTCGTCTCCTGAGTGCTAGAATGTCTTTATTGGGCAGTGTATTCGTCTCCTGAGTGCTATAATGTCTTTATTGGGCAGTGTATTCGTCTCCTGAGTGCTATAATGTCTTTATTGCGCAGTGTATTCGTCTCCTGAGTGCTAGAATGTCTTTATTGGACAGTGTATTCGTCTCCTGAGTGCTATAATGTCTTTATTGGGCAGTGCATTCGTCTCCTGAGTGCTATAATGTCTTTTTTGCGCAGTGTATTCGTCTCCTGAGTGATACAATGTCTTTATTGGGCAGTGTATCCGTCTCCTGAATGCTAGAATGTCTTTATTGGGCAGTGTATTCGTCTCCTGAGTGCTATAATGTCTTTATTGGGCAGTGTATTCGTCTCCTGAGTGCTATAATGTCTTTATTGGACAGTGTATTCGTCTCCTGAGTGCTATAATGTCTTTATTGCGCAGTGTATTCGTCTCCTGAGTGCTAGAATGTCTTTATTGCGCAGTGTATTCGTCTCCTGAGTGATACAATGTCTTTATTGGGCAGTGTATTCGTCTCCTGAGTGCTATAATGTCTTTATTGGGCAGTGTATTCGTCTCCTGAGTGCTATAATGTCTTTATTGGGCAGTGTATTCGTCTCCTGAGTGCTATAATGTTTTTATTGGACAGTGTATTCGTCTCCTGAGTGCTATAATGTTTTTATTGGGCAGTGTATTCGCCTCCTGAGTGCTATAATGTCTTTATTGGGCAGTGTATTCGTCTCCTGAGTGCTATAATGTCTTTATTGGGCAGTGTATTCGTCTCCTGAGTGCTATAATGTCTTTATTGGGCAGTGTATTCGTCTCCTGAGTGATACAATGTCTTTATTGGGCAGTGTATTCGTCTCCTGAGTGATACAATGTCTTTATTGGGCAGTGTATTCGTCTCCTGAGTGGTAGAATGTCTTTATTGGGCAGTGTATTCGTCTCCTGAGTGATACAATGTCTTTATTGGGCAGTGTATTCGTCTCCTGAGTGCTATAATGTTTTTATTGGGCAGTGTATTCGTCTCCTGAGTGCTATAATGTTTTTATTGGGCAGTGTATTCGCCTCCTGAGTGCTATAATGTCTTTATTGGGCAGTGTATTCGTCTCCTGAGTGCTATAATGTCTTTATTGGGCAGTGTATTCGTCTCCTGAGTGCTATAATGTCTTTATTGGGCAGTGTATTCGTCTCCTGAGTGCTAGAATGTCTTTATTGGGCAGTGTATTCGTCTCCTGAGTGATACAATGTCTTTATTGGGCAGTGTATTCGTCTCCTGAGTGCTAGAATGTCTTTATTGGGCAGTGTATTCGTCTCCTGAGTGCTATAATGTCTTTATTGGGCAGTGTATTCGTCTCCTGAGTGCTATAATGTCTTTATTGGGCAGTGTATTCGTCTCCTGAGTGCTAGAATGTCTTTATTGGACAGTGTATTCGTCTCCTGAGTGCTATAATGTCTTTATTGGGCAGTGTATTCGTCTCCTGAGTGCTATAATGTCTTTATTGGGCAGTGTATTCGTCTCCTGAGTGCTATAATGTCTTTATTGGGCAGTGTATTCGTCTCCTGAGTGCTATAATGTCTTTATTGGGCAGTGTATTCGTCTCCTGAGTGCTAGAATGTCTTTATTGGGCAGTGTATTCGTCTCCTGAGTGATACAATGTCTTTTTTGGGCAGTGTATTCGTCTCCTGAGTGGTAGAATGTCTTTATTGGGCAGTGTATTCGCCTCCTGAGTGCTATAATGTCTTTATTGGGCAGTGTATTCGTCTCCTGAGTGCTATAATGTCTTTATTGGGCAGTGTATTCGCCTCCTGAGTGCTATAATGTCTTTATTGGGCAGTGTATTCGTCTCCTGAGTGCTAGAATGTCTTTATTGGGCAGTGTATTCGTCTCCTGAGTGCTATAATGTTTTTATTGGGCAGTGTATTCGCCACCTGAGTGCTATAATGTCTTTATTGGGCAGTGTATTCGTCTCCTGAGTGCTATAATGTCTTTATTGTCAGTGTATTCGTCTCCTGAGTGCTAGAATGTCTTTATTGGACAGTGTATTCGTCTCCTGAGTGCTATAATGTCTTTATGGGGCAGTGTATTCGTCTCCTGAGTGCTAGAATGTCTTTATTGGGCAGTGTATTCGTCTCCTGAGTGCTACAATATCTTTATTGGGCAGTGTATTCGTCTCCTGAGTGGTAGAATGTCTTTATTGGGCAGTGTATTCGTCTCCTGAGTGCTATAATGCCTTTATTGGGCAGTGTATTCGTCTCCTGAGTGGTAGAATGTCTTTATTGGGCAGTGTATTCGTCTCCTGAGTGGTAGAATGTCTTTATTGGGCAGTGTATTCGTCTCCTGAGTGATACAATATCTTTATTGGGCAGTGTATTCGTCTCCTGAATGCTAGAATGTCTTTATTGGGCAGTGTATTCGCCTCCTGAGTGCTATAATGTCTTTATTGGGCAGTGTATTCGTCTCCTGAGTGCTATAATGTCTTTATTGGGCAGTGTATTCGTCTCCTGAGTGCTATAATGTCGTTATTGGGCAGTGTATTCGTCTCCTGAGTGCTATAATGTCTTTATTGGGCAGTGTATTCGTCTCCCGAGTGCTATAATGTCTTTATTGGGCAGTGTATTCGTCTCCTGAGTGCTATAATGTTTTTATTGGGCAGTGTATTCGTCTCCTGAGTGCTATAATGTCTTTATTGGGCAGTGTATTCGTCTCCTGAGTGCTATAATGTCTTTATTGGGCAGTGTATTCGTCTCCTGAGTGCTATAATGTTTTTATTGGGCAGTGTATTCGTCTCCTGAGTGCTATAATGTCTTTATTGGGCAGTGTATTCGTCTCCTGAGTGCTATAATGTCTTTATTGGGCAGTGTATTCGTCTCCTGAGTGCTATAATGTCTTTATTGGGCAGTGTATTCGTCTCCTGAGTGCTATAACGTCTTTATTGGGCAGTGTATTCGTCTCCTGAGTGCTAGAATGTCTTTATTGGGCAGTGTATTCGTCTCCTGAGTGCTATAATGTCTTTATTGGGCAGTGTATTCGTCTCCTGAGTGCTAGAATGTCTTTATTGGGCAGTGTATTCGCCTCCGGAGTGCTATAATGTCTTTATTGGGCAGTGTATTCGTCTCCTGAGTGATACAATATCTTTATTGGGCAGTGTATTCGTCTCCTGAGTGGTAGAATGTCTTTATTGGGCAGTGTATTCGTCTCCTGAGTGCTATAATGTCTTTATTGGGCAGTGTATTCGTCTCCTGAGTGATACAATATCTTTATTGGGCAGTGTTTTCGTCTCCTGAATGCTAGAATGTCTTTATTGGGCAGTGTATTCGTCTCCTGAGTGCTATAATGTCTTTATTGGGCAGTGTATTCGTCTCCTGAGTGCTATAACGTCTTTATTGGGCAGTGTATTCGTCTCCTGAGTGCTATAATGTCTTTATGGGGCAGTGTATTCGTCTCCTGAGTGCTATAATGTCTTTATTGCGCAGTGTATTCGTCTCCTGAGTGCTATAATGTCTTTATTGGGCAGTGTATTCGTCTCCTGAGTGCTATAATGTCTTTATGGGGCAGTGTATTCGTCTCCTGAGTGCTATAATGTCTTTATTGGGGCAGTGTATTCGTCTCCTGAGTGGTAGAATGTCTTTATTGGGCAGTGTATTCGTCTCCTGAGTGCTATAATGTTTTTATTGGGCAGTGTATTCGCCTCCTGAGTGCTATAATGTCTTTATTGGGCAGTGTATTCGTCTCCCTGAGTGGTAGAATGTCTTTATTGGGCAGTGTATTCGTCTCCTGAGTGATACAATATCTTTATTGGGCAGTGTATTCGTCTCCTGAATGCTAGAATATCTTTATTGGGCAGTGTATTCGTCTCCTGAGTGCTATAATGTCTTTATTGGGCAGTGTATTCGTCTCCTGAGTGATACAATATCTTTATTGGGCAGTGTATTCGCCTCCTGAGTGCTAGAATGTCTTTATTGGACAGTGTATTCGTCTCCTGAGTGCTATAATGTCTTTATTGGGCAGTGTATTCGTCTCCTGAGTGCTATAATGTCTTTATTGGGCAGTGTATTCGTCTCCTGAGTGATACAATATCTTTATTGGGCAGTGTATTCGTCTCCTGAATGCTAGAATGTCTTTATTGGGCAGTGTATTCGTCTCCTGAGTGCTATAATGTCTCTATTGGGCAGTGTATTCGCCTCCTGAGTGCTATAATGTTTTTATTGGGCAGTGTATTCGTCTCCTGAGTGCTAGAATGTCTTTATTGGACAGTGTATTCGTCTCCTGAGTGCTATAATGTCTTTATTGGGCAGTGTATTCGCCTCCTGAGTGCTATAATGTCTTTATTGGGCAGTGTATTCGTCTCCTGAGTGGTAGAATGTCTTTATTGGGCAGTGTATTCGTCTCCTGAGTGCTATAATGTCTTTATTGGACAGTGTATTCGTCTCCTGAGTGGTAGAATGTCTTTATTGGGCAGTGTATTCGTCTCCTGAGTGCTACAATATCTTCATTGGGCAGTGTATTCGTCTCCTGAGTGCTATAATGTCTTTATTGGGCAGTGTATTCGTCTTCTGAGTGCTACAATATCTTTATTGGGCAGTGTATTCGTCTCCTGAGTGCTATAATGTCTTTATTGGGCAGTGTATTCGTCTCCTGAGTGCTACAATATCTTCATTGGGCAGTGTATTCGTCTCCTGAGTGCTATAATGTCTTTATTGCGCAGTGTATTCGTCTCCTGAGTGATACAATATCTTTATTGGGCAGTGTATTCGTCTCCTGAGTGCTAGAATGTCTTTATTGGACAGTGTATTCGTCTCCTGAGTGATACAATATCTTTATTGGGCAGTGTATTCGTCTCCTGAATGCTAGAATGTCTTTATTGGGCAGTGTATTCGCCTCCTGAGTGCTATAATGTCTTTATTGGGCAGTGTATTCGTCTCCTGAGTGCTATAATGTTTCTATTGGGCAGTGTATTCGTCTCCTGAGTGCTATAATGTCTTTATTGGGCAGTGCATTCGTCTCCTGAGTGCTATAATGTCTTTATTGGGCAGTGTATTCGTCTCCTGAGTGCTAGAATGTCTTTATTGGGCAGTGTATTCGTCTCCTGAGTGCTACAATATCTTCATTGGGCAGTGTATTCGTCTCCTGAGTGCTATAATGTCTTTATTGGGCAGTGTATTCGTCTTCTGAGTGCTACAATATCTTTATTGGGGGGTGTATTCGTCTCCTGAGTGCTAGAATGTCTTTATTGGACAGTGTATTCGTCTTCTGAGTGCTACAATATCTTTATTGGGGGGTGTATTCGTCTCCTGAGTGCTAGAATGTCTTTGTTGGGCAGTGTATTCGTCTCCTGAGTGCTACAATATCTTTATTGGGCAGTGTATTCGTCTCCTGAGTGCTACAATATCTTTATTGGGCAGTGTATTCGTCTCCTGAGTGCTACAATATCTTTATTGAGCAGTGTATTCGTCTCCTGAGTGCTACAATATCTTTATTGGGGGGTGTATTCGTCTCCTGGATGCTAGTATGTCTTTATTGGGCAGTGTATTCGTCTCCTGAGTGCTACAATATCTTTATTGGGCAGTGTATTCGTCTCCTGAGTTCTAGAATGTCCTATGTCTTACAAACATGTACGCGTACCCAGCGTGAACGAGTTACGAAACACCAGTGTCCTGTATCACTGGGTGCTAGAATATTCTATGTCCCCCAAACATGTACGCGTACCCAGCGTGAACAAGTTACGAAACACCAGTGTCCTGTATCACTGAGTGCTACAATGTCCTATGTCCCCCAAAATGTACGCGTACCAGCGTGAACGAGTTACGAAACACCAGTGTCCTGTATCACTGAGTGCTAGAATGTCCTATGTCCCCCCAAACATGTACACGTACCAGCGTGGACGAGTTACGAAACACCAGTGTCCTGTATCACTGAGTGCTAGAATGTCCTATGTCCCCCCAAAAATGTACGCATACCCAGCGTGAACGAGTTACGAAACACCAGTGTCCTGTATCACTGAGTGCTACAATGTCCTATGTCCCCCAAAATGTACGCGTACCAGCGTGAACGAGTTACATGTACGAAACACCAGTGTCCTGTATCACTGAGTGCTACAATGTCCTATGTCCCCCAAAATGTACGCGTACCAGCGTGAACGAGTTACATGTACGAAACACCAGTGTCCTGTATCACTGAGTGCTAAAATGTCCTATGTCCCCCAAAATGTACGCGTACCAGCGTGAACGAGTTACGAAACACCAGTGTCCTGTATCACTGAGTGCTAGAATGTCCTATGTCCCCCAAAATGTACGCGTACCAGCGTGAACGAGTTACGAAACACCTGTGTCCTGTATCACTCGAGTTGTGCTGCTTAAAACAACGTGTTGTTTGGCTGGGAATATAGTCTCGACCAATAAACATTCGAAGCAAATATTTTCTATTCAAGCGTTAAAAAATAAGGTCTTTGTTAGACAGTTTGGGATATTTTCCTTTCTTGTCCTTGTGTTAGTATAACGTGATCATATCGATGAAGAATTTCATCAGACGCTGACCTTATGGAGACTGTTACCAGACGCTGGCATTATAAGTATATAACCCCACACTAGGTCTCTAATACCTATATAACGCATAGAACTCGATAGTCATTGAGTTAGTAGATACGCCACTCTGTCGGTGCCAATGCTTCTGTATTAATATTTTTGCTCTACGCCATTGAATTCCAGGTTGTTTTTAAACCGAAAGAATAACTGTTTGTTGCACAATACGAATGCGTCATTCGCTTGTATGGCATATTGTGTGAAAGGCTCTCATCCGAGACAACGCCCCATTACAACAATGTTATACCCTATCCTGGATAAAAACCTATAGTTTGCTATCCAGTGAAATGGAACAAAAACAGTACAGTGTTTGTGGCAATGGGGTTACAAAAATAAAGTCCACGAGAATATTCTACGATTTGAGTAAGACGTGTTAATGATATCTCGTGTTTTTAGCCTAACGAACATTTGTCTTATAAGTGAACGTGACAGTTGCATTCGTCAGAAGAGAATTGTAGCCTCAAGACAGAAACAGGGAAGTTGTAAACATTCAAACTGAAAACAAATATCTATAATGAATTCGTCATTGAATGAATATTCAAATGCATGAATACAAAACGTCCCTGAGTTCCAATGTGTTCAATGTGCAGGAGTAGGCACGCCAGTAGACGAGCCAGTAGGCACATAGAACACATTGGAACTAGAGAACGAAAAGAGGAACGAGTTTCGTCAAGTTTGGTCTCAACAACGGTCGAGACTTAATCAGTGACTTCAACAAAAAATGAAAGATGTATAAATGGAAAGATAAACACAGAGCTTCTCTAAAACCTCAATAAAAACAAAGTTTGGCAGTGATTGCACTCGGAAAATTAACGTTTTTGCATATGTACACGATATGAAAATGTATTATTTTAATCTTTTACACGGTTTTCACAAAGTTTCGATAAAAGCGTCTCACTGCGGCTGGTCGGAGTTTAAAAGCCGGCATTAAACGTATTGAATCTCCATATACCATACACGTTGACGGAGATTACTTATAATAATGTGGACATTTTTTATCATTCAGTAAAAGACTTTTTCTGAAAGAAAAACTCTAAGTCCACTTTTATGTCTACAGGTAGCACTCAAAATATCAATAGTGTACTCGTGAACAAGGTTTAAGTGTCTCGTAAGAATACACAGCTGTGCGCAGCTGGGTTTTTTGGCCGGATAATTCGGCTGTGTGTAACTGGTGCTACATCTGGGTGATCGTGCTGTGTAACTGGTACTGTGTCCGGATGATCGTGCCGTGCAACTGGCACTACATCCGATGATCGTGCTGTGTAACTGGTTCTACATCCGGATGATCGTGCTGTGTAACTGGTACTTCATCCGGATGATCGTACTGTGTAACTGGTACTATGCCCGGATGATCGTGCTGTGTAACTCGTACTACATCCGGATGACCGTGCTGTGTAACTGGTACTACATCCGGATGACCGTGCTGTGTAACTGGTACTACATCCGGATGACCATGCTGTGCAACTGGTACTACATCCAGATGACCGTGCTGTGTAACTGGTACTACATCCGGATGACCGTGCTGTGTAACTGGTACTACATCCGGATGACCATGCTGTGTAACTGGTACTACATCCGGATGACCGTGCTGTGTAACTGGTACTACATCTGGATGATCGTGCTGTGTAACTGGTACTACATCTGGATGATCGTGGTGTGTAACTGGTACTACATCCGGATGACCGTGCTGTGTAACTGGTACTACATCTGGATGATCGTGCTGTGTAACTGGTACTACATCTGGATGATCGTGGTGTGTAACTGGTACTTCATCCGGATGATCGTACTGTGTAACTGGTACTATGGCCCGGATGATCGTGCTGTGTAACTCGTACTACATCCGGATGACCGTGCTGTGTAACTGGTACTACATCCGGATGACCGTCCTGTGTAACTGGTACTACATCCGGATGACCATGCTGTGTAACTGGTACTACATCCGGATGACCGTGCTGTGTAACTGGTACTACATCCGGATGACCGTGCTGTGTAACTGGTACTACATCCAGATGACCGTGCTGTGTAACTGGTACTACATCCAGATGACTGTGCTGTGTAACTGGTACTACATCTGGATGATCGTGCTGTGTAACGGCTACTACATCCAGATGACCGTGCTGTGTAACTGGTACTACATCCGGATGACCGTGCTGTGTAACTGGTACTACATCTGGATGATTGTGCTGTGTAACTGGTACTACATCTGGATGACCGTACTGTGTAACTGGTACTACATCCGGATGACCGTACTGTGTAACTGGTACTATGTCCGGATTATCGCACAGTTTGTAGCAAGTGTTATGCCCGGATTGTAGCTGGTGTTACGACGGGATCATCATGCTCTGTGTAGCTCTGGATGATCGTGATCTGTGTAGCCGGTGCTACCTTTGGATGATCGTGCTTTGTGAAGCTTGTGCTACGTCCAGATGGTAGACCTGTGTGTAGCTGGCGCTACGTCTGGTTGACAGTGTAGTGTGCAGCTGATGTTACGCCCGAAATGACCTCAATGCTTGGAGCTTGTGCTATGCCCGAATTGTCCTCATGGGCGTAGCTGGTGCTACATCCCGATGCTCGTTCTGTGTACAGCTGGTCCTATGTGGGCCCACATCTGGACGATCGTGCTGTGTGTAACCGGTGATACTTCTGGATGATCGTGCTGTGTGTAGCTGATGCTACGTCCGGACTGTCATGCCTTGTGTAGCTGGTGCTACGTTCGGATGGTCGTGGTAGGCGTAACTGGTGCTTCATTCGGTTGATCGTGGTGTGTGTAACTGGTGCTATGTCCGGATGCTCATAATGTGTATATCTGGTGGTACATCCAGACGATCGTGCTTTCTGTAACTGGTGCTGCGTCCGGATGATCGAGCTGTGCGTACATGGTGTTACGTCCAGATGAGCGTGCTATATGTAGCTGGTGCATCCTTCGGAACGCTTTTCGGGGATCTTTCGCCACCTATTTCAAAGAATATTTTATCACATGATTCGTCCGTTTTGTTCACTTTAAAACATTTGATATTTTACTTTCATATTAACCAGTGATAAATAAAGCCTTCCGTCAATTTCATTGGTCAATTTCAAAACTAGACAATTTGATTGGCTGAACAAAATAAAACTGGGCCACATTTTCATAACTAGAGTAAAGAGCTTTCATTGGTCAATTTCAAAACTGGACAATTTGATTGGCTAAACAAAATACAAATTGGTTACATTTGCATAATTTCAGTAGGGAGTATTTAGGTTATCTGTCCTATTTAGGGTGGGTATATTGTATAAATCTTTTACCAAGAAGAAAAGCGCCATTCATTTTTTTTTATATTTTCACTTTTTGCTTCCAAAACATAGGTTATGACCCCTCATTGGAACGAGCTCGATGAGTTCGTTCCAATGAGGGGCCATAACCTATGATTTGGATGCAAAAAATAAAATTTTTAGTTGTACGAGGATGTTTTTTTCCAAGTGCCGTCTGCAACTCAAGTTAGGTGATGGGTTAAAAAGTCATACTAAGTGGCTAATTTGTGCGTTTGTGTGTCATATGATAAATAGAATATGAAACTCGTCCGCAATTTCCGTTTGGGCTCGCCAAAACGGAAAATTCTTAGACTCGTTTCATAACTATTATATGAGAAAAACACCCATTCCATATCCTGTATTTATTGTTTAAAAAAGGGACCGTGTGACAAATTGTCCCCTGAGTTCGAATGTGTTCTATGTGCCAGTAGGCACATAGAACACATTGGAACTCAGGGGACGAAATTTTGTTCATAATATGGATTGAAGTACAAAATATCTGATATAAAAATCGTTTTTCGAAGAGTCAACACATAAGCAATGGACAAGCACTGGGCATAAACGCAATTTCTTTTTTTTTTTGAAATGAGGACGCTATCAACTGTGTTGGCATTTATGGAGTTGTTTACAACAGGGGAGAAGATGAAACAATGCAATATTATCTTTTACTCGAAACAGGAATTTATTTTTTTGCCTTTCTACTCACAGTAACTTGGTGTGAGCGGTCAGTGTATCCTTGATTTTCTTTTATACATTGTTCTTATGTTTCATTGATGTTTCTCAAGTGTTCAGTGCAATTCTTTTCCCCGTTATGTGAAATTAAAAAGAAATAGGTTCGGTTGTTTACAATGCTAAACTGACATTTAGTGGAGCATATTATTAAACTGATTGCATTATATGTAGAATATACCCATAGCAGCATGAGTGGTGAACATTTGGTACACCAAGCTACTTTGGGTATAATTTATTTATATCCTGACCGCTAGGCCTGAAATAATCGACGGATTTTTGACGCGTCGAATCTGATTGTATTAAATCTGCCGCTGATACGACGCCGAGATGATTTGACATATACAGACGCATCACAGTCGCGTCGATCCCCCAACCATGTTAATCCATATGCCTGATATAGGGTACATCAGGCAAGGAATCTTAAAATCTAGATATTTATACTTGTAAAATGTTTGAGTGAATGGGGGTACGTAATAACAAATTTATACGTGAATACCGGGGAAAGTAAAATTAGCATCTGGATTTCCAAATATTTCGTTCTTCTGTAGAACACAGTTTCCCTCATATGTCATGTCAATTCTCACAACAAAATATCAAAACACGGATGCTTCGTATGCCTGTGCAAAATAATTCTTCCATAATTTATATCTTCTGTGGTTATTTTTTTTTAATTCATTCGAAACTGCACAAGCTTCGGATAATATTTGAGGTGCAGTTTAGTGTGTTGGCCTTCCCACGAGTGTTGTGTTTACAACCATACAGGAAACGAACGTACTCAAGACTGAAATGGCGCTGCACCAAATAGTTCACCTGCTGGTTGTTATTTTGCCATGTTGTTCAAAGCAATCTGTTACAATATTTTATAATTTTATAATTTATTCTGATTCTATTTGGTGGTGATGTGGCCTAATTAATGTTGCTTTTCACAACTTATTAACTAATTATGGACACAAACGGACTCAGAGTCAAAGAAAATGCTGATTTTTGTCGCGAATTTCATTTTTCTTTCTCGCTGAAACCTCACTCACACCGGGCCAACTCCATGGATCCACGAGCGGGGGACACCCGCTCTCGTGCTCACCCCATCTCGCCGCTGCGCTACTCAGATGATGCTGCAAATCATATTCAGTACGCCCCTTAGATATTACTGTTGTCCCCCCCCCCCCCCCCCCCCCACAATTGTGATATCCTGTATGTGCCTGACATGATCCTACTCGAGTAAAGAGATGCATCCTGTTTTATCCCCCACCCTCCACCCACCTTCCCTGGATTGACTGAAATATTTTTGTGGCAAGTGTTCTACTTGTACCTACTAATGTTCACAAACATGTTCTGACTGAAAGAAAAGGACATCCCTTCAAAAATCACAATTATTGATTCAGCTTATTGTGACTCAGGACACTGGGGGAAATTGGAGGCTGCAGAGTTAATGCTCATGCTTTGATCAGCCGTCTAAAGACCGGTGGAATGGCTAAGCACTGAGGAATGCCCCCTTCCCATCCCCCTGAGAGAAAAACATAAAATTAACGGCTTTTGATCCATGTTCAGCACTAATGTCCTTGCCAGTAGCGCATTTATCTGTGCAATGACCTCCTTAGACCATCCCCCACCTAAAAACGCAAAAAGGCGTGTGGCACATCAATGGTGCTCATACCTTCAACCGCATGCTAACCCTGCCAGGTTAGCATATTGAGGACACGCAATTGGAACTGTCGTAAAAGCCCAATAAACAAACAATTGAATTCGATGTGAGCTTCAGCAAACCGGGGGCCCGAATAAAATTTTGTGAATCCGATTTAAAAAATCACATATGAGTCGGGAACACATTAAATCCAACGAGAGAGAGATAGATAGAGAGAGAGAGAGAGAGAGAGAGAGAGAGAGAGAGAGAGGCTAGGCTTTTCTGAACGAGAATATTTTGCCAACTTACGTTACCCGTAGCAACAACAATACCACGAACGTCGAAAGTTGAAAATATCAACGTAGTTTGTAGGCAAGCTTGATGCTGTTTGTTTAAATCTGAATTTTGCACTCATCTATCAACTTATTCAGTCATTTTGAAAAATTGGTTTTCGTTTTCAAGTATGCTTCAGTCATTTTGAGAAATCTCGAATCAAGCCTTCGACCAGTCAACGCTGAAATGACGTAAGATGGGTAATTCCAGCGATTGACGTTTGCTTTCCCCATTACCATATGGTTTGCATTTGGCTGATGAATAGAGCTCGTTTGTTACCGCACTTTGTATTAGATTCGACGCGTCAAAAATCTATCGACTATTTCAAACACGTATTTCAGACGCATCACCGACGGAGATTCGTCTCAGTTGGACGGAGATTCGTCGGTAATGCATCTTACTCGAATCTAATTGAAATTGTCGACGCATCACCGACGAATTTAATTTATTTTTTTGCTCAGGAATTAGATTCGAAGCGTCAAAAATCCGACGACTATTTCAAGCCTCAAATTATTAAGAGTCACTATTATTTTCTCTCGATTTTACTGAACAGCAGACGCACATACGTGCGAATCTGTTTTTGTTTACATGAGCATCGGAGGGCGGTACTTCCGCTGTATATTTTATTGCCGAATCGAAATGGAAAAAGAAACGGAGCCTTTTTCGTTTTCGTTTAATTACATAATAACATACTATTTGGAGTTATGGATGCTTTATTAACACGAGACAATGCATGTTTGTTAATTTTTTGGCATCTTATGAGGCAAACCCATTTAAAAACGCAATAAATGATTGCCAGTTT
Organism: Pictodentalium vernedei; assembly: GCA_031216915.1. Classification (NCBI taxonomy): domain Eukaryota; kingdom Metazoa; phylum Mollusca; class Scaphopoda; order Dentaliida; family Dentaliidae; genus Pictodentalium; species Pictodentalium vernedei. Next base: position 882,947,331 of record CM062297.1, on the reverse strand, counting down.
CATGCGACGTGCGGTAAATGCACACAAATTTGCATTCAAGTCAACGTCACCTGGATGTAGTTCTACTGTTGGTGTAAAAATTAACTAATGAAATCCTATTACTGGCTTGTTCACCACGGTTGGTGTGTAAAGCTAGAATTTATGTCATAGGCTTTTCACATATAGTACAGTAGGTAATCGTGGTATAAATGATGTTACACTAAAGTTAATTATGAATATTCAGGGTTGAATTAAATCTATGCTGTGACATACTTGTTGTTCTGTTGGGTGGCAGGTCGTTTCCTCACGTTGTCTGTTCAGAATATCAATTCGGCTGAATATATATTCCGTGGAGATAACGTGATCAGATGGTCTCTATCAACAAACAGACGAAACTTTAATATACAAAGTATTATTACTACCCACCTCCTGTTTGCTCATTCCCTGAAATTTTAAACGGCGAGGCTAAACAAACCCACGCCATCCCTCCCACGCGGATAATGTATTTATTTATTCATTGGGGTTTAACGACACATTCGACAGCCGGGGTCACTTCGTGTCGGACAGTTGTACGGGTGGAGGAAGCCGGAGTACCCGGAGAGAATCGTCGAGCAACTGTCAGGTTCCCCAACATACTAACTCCACACGAGCAGGGTTAGCAATGGTTGAGGACAAGTGCACAATCGACGTGCAGTGCGCCTTACTGTACAACGCCACCTGCCTCCGTGTGGGCAATGTGGGGGGGGGGGGGGGGGGGAGGTGTCTTGCCCAAGGAAACAACGCGGTTGGCGGGGGTGAGATTCGAACCGAGAACCTCTAGGCTTGCAGCCTGCATCCCACATACAAAGGTATTGACACTGACGCTTATTATATTATTTAAGCATCATGTTATATTATTTAAGCATCATTATATATTATTTAAGCATCATACTATAGTATTTAAGCATCATACTATATTATTTAAGCATCATGCTTAATTCACTTATTTATGATCCTGTTCGTACGTCTAACTCTTCAATCTCAGCGTGCAAAGCATAGGTGTTCGGTCCGAAAAGTGTGTTACGCTTCATCGGAAAGAGGGGGTGTTATTAAAAGGGATGGGTGATGTGACACACCTCTAATAATTTTCCAATGCCGGACAATTTCGGCAAGATCAGAGTTTAATTCTTAGTAATCATGAATTTATTAAAGAGCTAGATTCGACACTTGACTTGTGTCACAGACAGGTAGTCGGGCATTAAACTGGAGGGCAATCGAACCCGTTTCGTGTTAATGCAACAGGTATATTTTATGTACCCGAAATAAATTTCCCGGAAGGTTTGAGTTTTTAACTATAATCCCGACTGCCGAATATCCAAACGTAAAAGGCAGGTCTTTAACCCTTTAACTAACATGGATGAAAGCAGACGACACTTGCAAAAAAAATGTTGAATAACTAATTGTTTTCATTTTTTGTCTCAAAAACATAGGTTATGACCCCTCGTTGGAACGAGCTCGACGAGCTCGTTCCAACGAGGGGTCGTAACCTATGTTTTTGAGACAAAAAATGAAAAAAATAATGACAATTAATTGGTGATTTTTGAAAATAGCGCTGGCCGGTTTTGGCTGTTACGTTGGGTAAAGGGTTAATGAAGGCATGTCTTGATAACGAAGTTGGAATATTTAAACAGTCAGTACTTGCGCCTTCACAGGCTAAACAAATCTAACATGAGGGTAAGAAAAATGCAATCCTACCCTGGACAAATCCGAGGGCAAGAAGAAATCCCATCTGAGCCTGGACATCTCTAGGTTATATCCTTAATCTGAGGGCAAAAAGAAACGCCATCACAGCCTGAACAATCCGGTTTACATTCACATGTCATCACAACCTGGACAAATACAGTTTACATGCATAATCTGAGAGCAATAAGAAACGTCATCACAGCCTGTACAAACCCGCTTTAGATCCATAATCTGATGACAAGAAAAAAACTTCATCACAGCGTGAAGAAATTCTGTTCACATACATAATCTGAAGGCAAGAAGAAATGTCATCACAGCCTGGAAAAACCCGGTTTACATACATAATCTGAGGGAAAGGAGAACTGTCAACACAGCCTGGAGAAGTCCAGGTTATCCCAATAACCTGAGGAAACGCCATCACAGCCTGGACAAATCCGGTTTACATACATAATCTGAGGGAAAGGAGAACTGTCAACACAGCCTGGAGAAGTCCAGGTTATCCCAATAACCTGAGGAAACGCCATCACAGCCTGGAAAAATCCGGTTTACATACATAATCTGAGGGAAAGGAGAACTGTCAACACAGCCTGGAGAAGTCCAGGTTATCCCAATAACCCGAGGGCGAGACGAAACGCCATCACAGCCTGGAAAAATCCGGTTTACATACATAATCTGAGGGAAAGGAGAACTGTCAACACAGCCTGGAGAAGTCCAGGTTATCCCAATAACCTGAGGAAACGCCATCACAGCCTGGAAAAATCCGGTTTACATACATTATCCGAGGGAAAGGAGAACTGTCAACACAGCCTGGAGAAGTCCAGGTTATCCCAATAACCTGAGGAAACGCCATCACAGCCTGGAAAAATCCGGTTTACATACATTATCCGAGGGAAAGGAGAACTGTCAACACAGCCTGGAGAAGTCCAGGTTATCCCAATAACCTGAGGAAACGCCATCACAGCCTGGAAAAATTCGGTTTACATACATTATCCGAGGGAAAGGAGAACTGTCAACACAGCCTGGAGAAGTCCAGGTTATCCCAATAACCTGAGGAAACGCCATCACAGCCTGGAAAAATCCGGTTTACATACATTATCCGAGGGAAAGGAGAACTGTCAACACAGCCTGGAGAAGTCCAGGTTATCCCAATAACCTGAGGAAACGCCATCACAGCCTGGAAAAATCCGGTTTACATACATTATCCGAGGGAAGGGAGAACTGTCAACACAGCCTGGAGAAGTCCAGGTTATCCCAATAACCTGAGGAAACGCCATCACAGCCTGGACAAATTCGGTTTACATACATTATCCGAGGGAAAGGAGAACTGTCAACACAGCCTGGAGAAGTCCAGGTTATCCCAATAACCTGAGGAAACGCCATCACAGCCTGGAAAAATCCGGTTTACATACATTATCCGAGGGAAAGGAGAACTGTCAACACAGCCTGGAGAAGTCCAGGTTATCCCAATAACCTGAGGAAACGCCATCACAGCCTGGAAAAATCCGGTTTATATACATTATCCGAGGGAAAGGAGAACTGTCAACACAGCCTGGAGAAGTCCAGGTTATCCCAATAACCTGAGGGCGAGACGAAACGCCATCACAGCCTGGAAAAATCCGGTTTATATACATAAACTAAGGTCAAGAAAATTTGTCATCACAGCCTGGACAAATCCGATATATCTTAATAATCTGAGAGCGAGAAGAAATGCCATCACAGACAGGACAAATCCGGTGTTCATCCATTATCAGAAAATAAGAAGAAATGCCATAGCTGCCTTAAAATCATCGCCAAATCCAGTTTACATTCATAATCTGGGGGCAAGAACAAACGTCATCACAGCCAGAACGATTTCCCTTTACATTCTTAATCAGAGAGCAAGATCATCAGAGCATGGTTAAATCCAGTTAACATTCATAAACTAAGGGCAAAAAGAAATGCCATCACAACCTGAATACATCCTGTCTACAGCCATGATCTGAGGTGAGGGATACATTAAAGCTGTTGCACAGTTGTTCCAATTCAAGCCTTTGGCTAGAACATATATCCAGAGGTTAATATCCAAGGCACCATCTAAGCAATGCATGCTAGATATCACTCTAACTTGGTTGTTAAAAGCATCTCTTTCGGAGTTAACTACACCAATCTTGAAACTGGTCAATGCCTCCCTCCACTATGGCGTCTTTCCGACAAGCACGAAACAGGTTTTAGTAAAACATCTTCTCAAAAAGCCAACACTTGACCCAGAGGTTCTGAAAAACTACTGATCGGTCTCTAATCTTCCATTCCTATCAAAGATTATTGAGCGTGCGGTGGCTTCTCAAATGAAATCTCATTTGGCAGCCCACGGCCCAGCCGAAGTTAACCAATCTGCATACAGATCTAATTGCAGTACAGAAACGGCGTTTCTGAGGGTCCAAAATGATATCTTCCTATCCACGGACAGGCACAACCTATCGTGTCTTGTTTTGTTGGATTTAAGCGCCGCTTTTGACACCATAGATCATAACATACTTATTGAAAGACTGGCAGTGAGAATATGCCTTACTGACCGAGCACTTAATTGGTTTTCGTCGTACCTTATTGTTCGCACATAGAGTGTCCTTATTAGCAGTGAGTCATCAGACAAGGTCACACTACGTGTTGGCGTCCCTCAAGGATCGGTGTTGGGTCCCTTACTGTACACTGTCTGTGTCCTACATCTCGGTGACATTATCCGAAGCCATGGCCTTGACTTTCATTTTTTGCGCAGATGACACACAGCTGTATATTAGGTTTACTCACGCCTTTGAGTCAGAAGCATGCAGTAAGATTGAAATTTGTATTTCAGACATTAAGGCATGGATGACTAAAAACTTAAATTGAACGATGACAAGACAGAAATAATATATATATAGGTCTACCTCTTCAACTTACAAAAAATATCCAAACTGTCCCTCAATATTGGAGGTTCTGCGATAAAACCCAGGAGATGTGTTCGAAACTTAGGTTATTTCATGGATGAAAATTTGCCGCTGATGAACACATCAAACATGTCTCTCTCACAGTGCATTTTTTCATCTTAGAAATGTTAGCAAAATTCTATCCTTCATTGATACGCTGACGTCACAACAGCTTGTCCACGACTTTGTTACCAGTCGCCTCGACTACTGCAACGCTCTTCTGATTGGCTCTAAAACATCTATTCTTGAAAAGCTACAACACATCCAAAATTGTGCTGCACGGGTTATAACCAGAACTCAAAAGTACTGCCATATAACACCAGTACTCTCTGAGTTACACTGGCTACCCGTTAAGCATAGCATTCAATTTAAAATTGTCCTTTTGGTGTTTAAGTGTATCTCAGGATCAGCACCATCCTACTTGTCCGATCTGTTTACCATCCACATACCACCGAGGTCTCTTAGGTCATCAGATCAACTCAATCTGGTTCAGCCCGTATCTAAATTTACTAGTGCTGGTGATAGGGCCTTTTCGGTTGCGGGCCCAAGGCTTTGGAATTCTCTTCCATTGGACATACAAAATAGTAAATCACTTGAATCATTCAAGTTTGGTACTAGAACCTACCTTTTTCGAAAGGCATTTCTTTCAGTGGTCTTTTAAGTTTGGTCATAAACTGACATTACCAGGTGCGTGGGTGTGACTGAGTCAGTGCGGATTGCCTCGTTACTTGTGAAGTTACACTCAAATACCTATTTTGGTAAAGTTGTAGTTTTTCTTTTATTTATTTGTTTTAATTCAATACCCTTTTACTTTTAGGTTCTGTCGCTTATCGCCACGATATAGCCTCGGTTGCTGATGTGGCGTTGGGAACCAATAAATGATAATAGTGATCCATGTATCAATGTATCTGTGAGAGAATGTCTGTGTATGTGTATATATGTATGTATGCGATTATTGTACAGCCATTGAGCACCGTGTGTGGATTCTAGTCTTTAAAATTATTATTATTATTAATTATTATTATATAGTACCAATTGCAAAGAGCATGATCATCTGGACGATGCAACAGCTACTCACAACACAAACATCCAGATATAGCATCAGGTAAGCACAACACGATCATCCGAACGTAACGTCAGCTACACACATCACCTCCATCCATATGTAGCACGAGCTACACACAACACAATCATCAGGACGTAGCACCAACTACATAAAGCACGGTAATACAGACGCACTACCAGCTACACACAGCACAATCATCTAGACATCGCTCCAGCTACACACAGCACGATGGTCCGAACATTCGCACAAGCTACACAAGGTACTATCAACCCGGGCCTAACACTAGCTACACAAAGCACAATCATCCAGATATAGCTCCAGCTACACACAGCACGATCGTCCGAACATTCGCACAAGCTATACAAGGTACTATCAACCCGGGCCTAACACTAGCTACACAAAGCACAATCATCCAGACATAGCTCCAGCTACACACAGCACGATCGTCCGAACATTCGCACAAGCTACGCAAGGTACTATCAACCCGGGCCTAACACTAGGTACACAAAGCACAATCATTCAGATGTATAGCTCAAACTACACACATAACGGGCATCCAGATATCGCACCGGCTATACAAAGCACAGACATCCAGATGTATCTCAAACTACACACAGAACGATCATACAGATATCGCACCAGCTATACAAAGCACAGACATCCAGATGTATCTCAAACTACACACAGAACGATCATCCAGATATCGCACCAGCTATACAAAGCACAGACATCCAGATGTATCTCAAACTACACACAGAACGATCATCCAGATATCGCACCGGCTATACAAAGCACATACATCCAGACGTAGCACTAGCTGCACATAACATGACCATTAAGACATAGCGCCAGCTACGCATAGCTTAATCACCCAGACATAGCACCAGCTACACACATCAATATAATCCAGACATAGCACCTGATACACAAAGCACGGCCATCCAAATGTAGCACTAGGTAAACACTGTATGGCTATCTGGACATGACACTAGCTACACACAACACAACCAACCGGACGTTGCACCAGCTGCACATGGCACGATAAACTCGAACGCAGCACCAGCTACAAAAAGCACCATCATCCAGATTTTGCACCAGCTTCACATCGCACGACCATCACGCCAGAGCACACGTAACGTACAACATTATCATGCGGTCATAGGACCAGCTACATATGCTACGATCATCCAAACTTAGCACCAGCTACACACAGCACGGTCATCTGGACGTAGCACCAGCTTCACACAGTACGACAAACAAGCCGTAGCACCCATCACACCCAACATTATCGTCCCGACGTAGCACCAGCTACACAAATCCCGATTATCCAGACATATATACCCAGCTATATACAGCACTATAATCTGGATGTAACACCAGCTACACGCAGCACAATTGTCTGCACGTAGCACCATTTACACAAATCACGATTATCGAGACGTATATACCAGCTATATGCAATACTTTAATCTGGATGTAACACCAGCTACACGCAGTACAATTATCCGCACACAGAATCATCATCCCAATATAACACCAGTTACACACAGAAGATCATAAGGACGTAACCTCATCTGTACAGAGCACAAGCATTCAGACGTAGCACAAGCTACATACAGCACGATCATCCAGACGTAGTACCATCAGCATACTGCTTGATCAACCAGACGTAGAAATAACTACATACAACACGATCATCTTAACGTAGCGTAGCAATACACCATGGTCAACCAGACATACCACCTGCTATATACATCATGATTAACCAGACGTAGGGCAAGCTACATACTGCGCCATCATACAGACGTAGCACCAGATCCATACAGCATGATCAACCAGACGTAGCACAAGCGACATTCAGCGTGATCAACCAGACGTATAACCCACTACATACAGCATGATCAACTAGCCGTGGCAGCAGCTTCATACAGCTTGATAAATCAGACGTAGCACCACCTAAAAACATCATGAGCTGCTACATACAGCGTGATCAACCAGATTTAGCACCAGCTACATACTGCATGATCAAGCGGACATAGCACCACCTGCATACGGCATGACCAACCAAATGTAGCACCATATACATACCGCAAGATAAAACAGACGTCGCATTAGCTATACACAGCATGATCATCGAGACGCAGCGCCAGTATCATACTAGATCAACTAGACGCAGTGCCAGCTGCATACAACATGAAAAAGCAGACGTAGCGCCAGCTGCCTACAACATAATCAACCTGACGTAGCTCTAGCTACATATCACATGATTAACCAGACGTAGCACCAGCTACATACAATATGATCAACTATGCATTGCACCGTCTACATACAGCATGATCAGCAGATGTAACACCAGTTGCTTGCAGCATGATCAACCAGGTGTAGCACCAGCTGCATACATCATGATCAACCAGGTGTAGCCTCAGCTGCATACAGCCTGATCAACCAGGTGTAGCACCAGCTGCATACAGCATGATAAACCAGGTGTGGCACCAGCTGCATACAGCCTGATCAACCAGGTGTAGCACCAGCTGCATACATCATGATCAACCAGGTGTAGCCTCAGCTGCATACAGCCTGATCAACCAGGTGTAGCACCAGCTGCATGCAGCATGATAAACCAGGTGTGGCACCAGCTGCATACAGCCTGATCAACCAGGTGCAGCCACAGCTACATACAACATGATAAACCAGATGTAGCAACAGCCACATACAGCATGATCAAACAGACGTAGCACCAGCTACATACAGCAGGAGCAACCATACGTAGCACCTGCTACATACAGCTCGATCACCTAGACGTAGCGCCAGCTGCATACAGCATGAAAAACCAGACGTAGCGCAGCTACATACGACATGATCAACCAGACGCAGCACTAGCTACAGGCAAACCGATCATTCAAACGAATAACCAGCTACATATAGCACGATCAACCATGCGTAACACCAGCTACATACAGCATGATAGACCAGGCGCAGCACAGCTACATATAGCGTGGTCAACGAGACGTAGCACCAGCTACAAACAGCGCGATCAACCAGACGTAGCACATGCTGCATACAGCATGATCAATCCGTCGTATCACCAGCTACAAACAATAAGATCAACTGGACGTATTAGCAGCTACATATAGCATGAGCAACGTAACGTAGCACAGCTACACATAGCATGATCAACCAGACGTAGCGCCAGCTACATACCGAATGACCAACCAGCGTAGATCCAGCTGCATACTGCACGATCACTCCTACATAGCACCAGAAGCATACAACACGAGCAACTGGACGTATTAGCAGCTACATGTAGCATGATCAACGTGCCGTAGCACCAGCTACACACAGCACGATCAACCGGACGTATTAGCAGCTACATACAGCATGATCAACCAAGCGTAGCACCAGCTACACACAGCATGATCAATAAGACGTAGCGCCAACTACATACAGATGATTAACTTGCCATAGGACCAGCTACATACCGAAAGATTACCCAGACGTAGCATCAGACATATACAGCACGCTCACACAGACCTAGCATCAGATACATACAGCTCGATCACCCAGACGTAGCATCAGATATATACAGCACGATCACCCAGACCTAGCATCAGATACATACAGCACGATCACCCAGACCTAGCATCAGATATATACAGCACGATCACCCAGACCTAGCATCAGATACATACTGCACGATCACCCAGACCTAGCATCAGATATATACAGCACGATCACCCAGACCTAGCATCAGTTACATACTGCACGATAACCCAGACCTAGCATCAGATGCACACAGCATGATCATCAGGACCTAGCATCAGATACATACAGCACGATCATCCAGACCTAGCATCAGATACATACATCACGACCATCCAGACCTAGCATCAGATACATACAGCACGATGATCCAGACCTAGCATCAGATACATACATCACGATCATCCAGACCTAGCATCAGATACATACATCATGATCAGCCAGACCTAGCATCAGATACATACAGCACGACCATCCAGACCTAGCATCAGATACATACAGCACGATCACCCAGACCTAGCATCAGATACATACAGCATGATCATCCAGACCTAGCATCAGATACATACATCACGATAATCCAGACCTAGCATCAGATGTATACATCACGATCATCCAGACCTAGCATCAGATACATACAGCATGATCATCCAGACCTAGCATCAGATACAAACAACACGGTCATCCAGACTCAGCATCAGATACATACAGCATGATCACCCATACCTAGCATCATATATATACAGCACGATCACCCTGACCTAGCATCAGATACATGCAGCACGATCCTGCATATCTAGCATCAGATACATACAGCACGATCATCCAGACCTAGCATCAGTTGCATACAGCACGATCATCCATACCTAGCATCAGATACATACAGCACGATCATCCAGACCTAGCATCAGATACATACAGCACGCACATCCAGATGTAGCACCAACTACATACTACTTGATCAACTAGACATAGCACCAGCTACACACAGCACAATTATCCAGACCTTGCACCAGCTACACGGAGCTCAGTCATCGCACGTAGCAAAAGGTGCGCAGGGTGATCATATCGACATACAGTAGCTGGACCTAGCACCATCTACACATTGTCTGATCAACCCGGACGCAGCAGAATCACTAGTCGTATCAACAGTTTCACACCGCATGACCACCCAGCTCTAGCACAAGTTACACACAACATTGTCATTCGAACATAGGACCAGCTACACACAGCATGATCATCATGGCGTAGCACAAGCTATACAGAGCATAAGCATTCAGACGTACAATCAGCTGCAAATAGCAGATCATCCTGACGTACTACCGGCTACAAATAACTGATCATTCGGGCGTAGCACCAGTTACACACAGAGCATAATCACTCAGACGAAGCTCCCGCTTACACAGTGCAATCATCCGGACATAGCTCCTGCTACACACAGCCCAATTATCCAGACGTTGCACCAGCCACGCACAGATATGTATTCTTACGAGTCTTAAACCCCGATCACGGGTAGTTCCTTGACCTTTTGGGTGCTACCTTTCTAAACAAATGTAGCGTTTGATTTTTTGTTTCCAAAAACATATTTTGCTAGTTGCTCAAAATATGCACATCATTGGATTTTATTTAACCTTTTTACCTGTCGAATCGTTAGCATTCGTTCATGTAATTTACGAAATGAGTTGTTGAAAAACAAATGTTCAAAAGCTGCAAAAAACCTTTATCATGTGATCCCCTAATTGGAACAAGCTTGAAAAGCTCATTTCATGTTAAGATCGTTCCAGTGATGAATCTTATTGTATTCTTTTCATGAAACCTTAAAACTCTGTAAAAATGAAATTTAAATAACACATTTTGATACCGTGTGCATTGGATAAAGAGTCAGTTTTCTGGGTGCAAGCCAAAACGATTCATTTATCCATCAGATAGTTGCATCTAAGTACTGCACGAACTGCACCTCAGAAGAAATCAGCGACACTTGTCTTTTTTCAAATTTCCCGGGTACCATAGAATTAAGCCTTTACCCAACGCAGACAGTATCAAAATTTATTATTTTAAATATCATTTTTTAATTTTTTTCCAAAACTTTCAACAAAACCATATCATGTGACCCCTCTTTGGAACGAGCTCGACCAGCTCGTTCCAAAGAGGGGTCACATGACATGGTTTTGTTGAAATTTTTCGAAAAATAATATTTTTTTCTGCTGCTGAATTTGCATATTACGCGGGCGGATGCGGGCGATTCGTTGGGTAAAGGGTTAAGAAGGGACGCTGATTTTGTTTGAATTTATGACTGTTTATATTTCCATTTTGACATCTTTTATTTTGGACATCTTTCATTTTTTTGTTAATTTATTTGATTAAATCTCGACCATAGCCGAAAGTAAAATTGACGAAACTCCTTCTTTTATTGTTTCCCTGCATTGCAATATCTATTTAATGACGAATTCATTACAGATGTTCCTTTTTTTGCAATCTGAATGTTTACAACTTCCCTGTTTCTGTCTTGGGTCTTCAATTATCTTATGACAAATGTCACTGTCACGTTTACGTATAAAACAAATTACTATTAAAAAGTCTAAAAGGCGAGATATTGTTAACATTTCCTACTGACACCGTTGAATATTTATGATTTGTTAACCACACTGTCCAAACACTATACCTTTTGTGCCTATTCGCTGGATAGCATACTATATTTATTACACGCCTGTCCTTTGAAATCCCCATCTACAGCAACACTAAATCATGCGGAAAATGAAAATCTCTTTCGCACATATGTGCGGAACGGAAATCTTTAACTGGCTATTTTTAAATAGTAGCGAAATTTCACTGGAATTTTGTCCAAGCCCTGCACCGCAATTACAATTTGAATCACTAGCGATACCTAAAAATCGTCTCTTGAATTCCAGTGTGTTCTATGTGCCAGTAGGCTGCCAGTAGGCACGTCAGTAGGCTGCCAGTAGGCAAGTCAGTAGGCTGCCAGTAGGCACATAGTACACATTGGAACTCAGGGGATAAAATAGTAACACGGATTCCCCTCGCAGATTTGGTTGGCGATAAAATGTGTTCTTTTGTTGATAGTTGTCAAATGGATTGCACAGTGTCCTTCTGATAATTGCGTTTATAGACGTGAAGGCGTTTGATAAACACAAACCGACACACGCGCGTGAATGGGTTAATTGATATGACCCTTGTACCATCGCGGAAAAATAAAACTCGAAGAGTGTATAAAGAGGGTCATTAACACAGTGGGATTTTCTAGTGTAACGCATTGAGTTGAGGACCTTCAACCAAGCAGTATTGGATGAATGGTTGCCGACAAGTCGATGTTGCTCGGTTAAGGTTCCCAACGAGATGCAGAAACTACACTACATAAAACGTTGCCGTTCTGAAACTTCTGATGATTATCTTGGGAGCTGGTCATTTCCCACGGTCCAATTCCACACAGCAAAAAATGACCATTTCCCCCACGTCGCATTTTGTAAAGGGGACCAGATCCCCACGGCACGTTTTGCAAATGTGACCAGTTCCCCACGCCTCTTTTTGCAAAGGTGACCAGTTCCCCACGGCTCGTTTTGCAAAGTTTTGGAGTGATAATATGCAATGATACCATACAGATTATTGATTACGCTGATCGCTTATGTTGATTACCAAGCATTGAAGATTGTTTTCAAAAGTGATTGTGTTAAACATCTCAATTAATGCGTACATCAGTATCAGGAAGGCGACAAGATTAAACATGCAATAGTATGTTGAGTGGTCTGGACTTCCTTCCAAATTGAATTTAGCGCCGTGGGGAAATGGTAACTTTTCTAATTAAGAGTCCGTAGGGAATGGCCCATTTGGGGAAATGAACTACAATCGATTATCTTATTATATATGTGTTCTCGGATCATAATTATACGGTATACTCGAGTATTTATTTATTATTCATTTATTGTTGCTTAACGCCACATCAGCAGCCAAGGCTATATCGTGGCGATAAAAGTATAATTATAAAAAAGACCATTATCGACCATGAAATAATTTAAAACAGGAGCCGACGAAATATGAAATGTGAAGTATAAAAACTAAGGAATGTGAAACATAATGTGAATGTTGTATAAACAATGCTGTGTAAATCAACCTGTGATATAGATATGGATTTTAAAAGAATAAAAACAATTTTAAAATTTATTAAAAAGGATGATTATTTTCAAAAATGAGATTATTTTATGCGGGCTTGTCAAATAAAATAAATATTTTAGAGATCCAATTGTAAAGTATTGCCCTCTAACATGATTAAAATCTGTACAATGTAAAATAATGTGTTCCACTGACAACACCTGCTGGCATGGAACACACTCTGGTCGCATATTACCCTCCAACAGAAAGGAATGTGTTAGTCTTGTATGACCAATATGACATCGTGTCAGAATAACATGATCTTTCCTACAAAGGTTAATAGATGGGTAGTGATCAAAAACAGTTGGTCGGAAGCGATGAAGCTTGTTATTAGCTACCCCATCCCATTCCGCCTTCCACATAGATTTGATGTAGTTACTAATATGTGGTTTGAAATCACTGAAAGGGATGTAAAACTCAGTGAGAGGGGTACACTCAAGTAAAGAGAGAAGAGATAAAACGAAATCCATGTTAGACGAAAGTAGGTGACAAACTTTCAGTTGTAGTTGTTGTTGCAACGAATTATTTATATACATTCTCAGTTGGTTGTACTGAATCATCTGCCTTAGATTGGTTAACCTTTTACACAACGTAGCGGTCAAAACCAACCAGAGTTCGTTCCAACGAGGGGCATAAGGTATGTTTTTGGAGCACGTGTAATAAAAATAGTGCTTCAAGAATTTTATTTGCAAGTGTCGTCTGCTTTTCGTGTTAGGGAAAGGGTTAATCAGATACATGTCTTATCATGGTTGGATAAGAATCGTTGGAAAATGAATTAAGCATTTGCACAATGACTGATATGCAAAAAACAAAAACAAAACTCAATGGCTTTTACATTTTTAATTATAAACGGGGGGGGGGGGGGTGGGGTGGGGGCAGGGGAGGGGGTATATGTGTAATAATTGTCAGCTCTGCCTACTAATTTCTATACAATTGGATTGTTGGAACACCAGTAAAAGCAAAACACCGCACTCCCAGCCCACACTACTCCTCCCACGACCCCAAGATGGAGTCAAGTCAATCAACCCATAAAACTTATCTCAAACTGTGAATCATTCAATTCCTTGAAGTTTGATGATGTGAAGGCTGCAGTCACAGCGTACGACCTTGCACATCATCAAATGTCATGATGTTTACCTATTACCTACTGGGTATAGTGTTAACACCGTCAAGTCCATCAACTCACATAACTCCTTTCATTCAGTGACGTAACTGAAACAGTTTCTGTAAATATTCAATTTGAATTTCCGCAAAATTTGTGCAGATCATTAACATATTTTATTACTTTCCAAAGTGTGATTTACTGGGATTTCCGGGTTTGATTATAAACGATAACTTCACAAGTGAATTATGTAATCACCAATTGTGTCATGTATCCGTGCGCGCAAAAGAAGGCGCTTTGCAGTAGGTGTAATGGGGACTTCATTTTTTGTTTGTTTTTGTTTAACCCTTTACCTAACATGAAAAGCAGACGACACTCGCAAAAAAAAAATAAAAAATATTGAATAACTATTATTCTCAATTTTTGTCTCAAAAACATAGGTTCTGACTCCTCATTGGAACGAGCTCGTAACCTAAACCATAACCTATGTTTTAGCGACAAAAAATGAAAATAATAATGAAAATTAATGGACGATTTTTGAGAATAGCGCTGGTCCACTTTGGCCGTTGTTAGGTAAAGGGTTAAATACTATAACTACTGTTAATAATGAAAAGTAATAAACAGAGTAATCGCTTGACTGGAGTGGTTACGTGAAATAATTCATGAGAGATGAGGGACGTTGTACAAACACGAGTGCGCGAAAGGGCACGAATGTTTCACAACATGGCGAGGGGCCTATATTGTAAAACACTCGTGTCCATTCGCGCACGCTTATTTGCACACGTCCCTCACCTCTAATGAATTATTATTTTTTTTGTCCAGCCAAGCGATTACTCTCTATGCACGCTTTAAAACGTGTTCGGCTATTGCAAGACATCGTGTTGGGGGGACTAAAAAACACTTCGACAATATTTTTGAGTTCAGCAATGTTTAGAGCAACTTCGGTATCACCCCCGTCCAAGGATGTCTGCGGTGGAGACTTTTTTCTATATGTGATCAATAAGGAAACCCGTTATATAAAGATTAGTGATTTTATTCCATATAATTGATTTCTAACTGCTTTTAGCTGTTGGCAAAGATTACAGCGCCAAAATGTCAAAAACCTCAAGTCCTGTTTATATTTGAGAGGATATATATTTTTCACCACATTTCCGGAAATACAGTATTCTTTTTGCAACATTTCTCTACACAGCCTACTATATTTAGTGTTATTCATGATAAAGTGTTGGCATTGTTGTAAAATGGTTTGAGTTTAGGAAAGAGCCCCTCACCCTGTTTAATACAGCCACCGTGGACTGGTCGTATTCCACGCGTGGAAAGTAATGTCCACGCATGTATTTACCAGGTAATAAAACTCATCATTAGTAAAATTGTAATTAATGAAGCACCGTGTTGTACCCGGTGCTTCATTAATTAAAGTTTTGATGATATTCCAGTAATTAATGTTTGAAATCAAATATTATTCCGTCCGTGAAAATACTTCCCATCCCGTGAAACCTGACCAGCCGTACTGTATGCCATATAAACGGAGGGCACATTCAAATAGCTCAGCAACCAGTTATTCTTCCGGTTTTGGACACAGCGTGGAGTTGGCGTTACGCTACAGTACGTGGAGAGTGGATTGTAACTAAATCACCCGCGGAGTGGAGTAATCACCCAAGCTTTATCTTTCAAATTTTGTATATATCGACAAAAAAACAAGCAAGGTTTCAGCCAATGGACCTCCGGGTTTAACCCGGAGGTCCATTGGCTGAAACTTTGCTGGTGCTGGTTATTCTTTGCAACAAATTTTAAATTATTGCTCGGGTGGAATCTCCACTCTGCGGGTGATTTAATGATAATACACTCTCCACGTACTGTATTTCGGAGAACAAAAATATTAATACAAAGGCACCGCTCAAGTGTCTTCGCCTGAAACATTGACCTACCATTTCTCATCTGAGATGCTGTTGGCTCTTTCGTGTTAATTCAGGTCAGGCAGTGTATTTTTGTTATCGAAATGTTAATATATGCTACACTACTGGCTGTAAACAATTAAATGACGTACATAATAATGGAGTGGGGGAGTGACCCGGATCTAAAGTTATATAAATTACCGCGTAATTCGGGTAACTGTTTTATTCGCCAGCCGTGCGTAAACTGAACCTCAAATTGTGTACTGAACTGATGAAGAGTATGAAATATTTGCTGATACTTATATTTCTACCACTGTGTGTGTATTCACAGATACCCCCGCCAATAGGTGAGTTTGACTTATGTTTATAGCCTGATGACTGAATAAACATAGCATAAAAAAACTGTAATTAACAAAAACGGACACAGAATTTCGATCGGATTGTCTCTAAGTCGCGATCCCATCGAATTTATATTTCCACTTTTTCTCCCAATAGAACTGGAGAATCTCATCCGTCAGAAGGAAGTGCGTGAGCATTAAATCGGAAATGCTAATTTGGTTCGCCTTCCGTAATTTGGTCTAATTTTCGCAATACATTTTCATAAAGTGTATTAGGGTGTCGGGACGCCATTGCAGTCTTGCCGACAAAGCACAACATTTTATCACACTACTGCAATTCTTACTAACTGCAAAACTGAACAGGCATCGAAAGCAGTGCAAATGTAATAGACTGAAAACAGTAGAAATGTAAGAATATAAGTCTAGCTAATAGACTGTAAACAGTAGAAATGTAAGAATATTAGTCTAGCTAATAGATTCTCGGATGAACACAGAGATCCGTTAGGTTAAAGTTTGCATTTTCTCCATCTGCATTTTGAAAAAAAATACATTTTATGGATTTTGTAGCAGCAGCGGTTACATGAGTTTAGTGGTATTCCATTATTCGCATACTGTGGGTGCCAGGACGCCAAATCAGGTGGAGCTGGGGGTATCACAAACCATCAAATTTTCTTACATGTCGGCGAACTGTCTTCCAGAAAAAAATATATTAAGATCAGCATGATTTTATTGCTATAATAACCAGCGGATCATTTTCAAACCCTTGTTAGTTTTCCGTTATAAATAGAAAATATATTATTTTATTTTGAGTTTTTTTTTTTTACTTGTTTTTTTTCATTATAGTCGGATGACTCTGAACTGTTCGAGGTTGTTTATAGGAGAAGGCTGCAAAGGGTGTTAGTTGGTAAAAAACTAACTTATTGTGACATTCCTTGCTTCAGAATCTCATCATACATATACAGAACCACACTTATGTTTGAATGGGTTAACGATTACTGAACGAGAGCGTGTGGCGCAGGGATACCACGAGAGCCGGTAGGCTCGAGTGGTTATCCCAGCGCCACACGCTCGAGTTCAGTAATCGTTAACCCATTCAAACATAAGTATGGTTCTGTATTTATTACACACCCAACCCTGAAAAAGAATTCACTGTAATTAATCGCTAATTTAATTAAATAGTCGACGATTTGAACGGTTGAAAGAATTTTAGAGAGAAACGGACAATTTTGTCAGAGAACCAGTCTTAAGTCTTTGACCTTGCCACCTGTAGAATCGCTGTTGATTCATTTTGTTCCCCCAAAAATGTCGGTCCGGCCACTTAAAACTGAAAAGATTCCGTTCATCATATCAGCCGTCACAAATTATGTGATCTGAAATGTGTTTTCAAAAGTGGGTGTGCAGGCATCATTATATCTGGAGGATGGAAAATGTACAAGGATTTTAATTTAAATACGGTGCGAACTGGCCGCGCTGTTTAAATTTCGTGCCTTTTAAACTGAAAGTGAAACTAAAATAGAAGTTTGAACTCTGCTTGATTTTACATGCACTAGATCTATTGCCACTAGGCTATCGCCTATCTCATGTGGACATCGGTCATTTCTGTTCTGCAATGTAACAAAAGCACACATTGGACGAGAAAAGACATTTTGTGCAATAAATTACCCTTCCGGCGCATTCATTCTATCGTTCAGAGTAACTGAGGCAGTTTGAGATTCCATTCTGAGTGAACTTTGCAGTCTTGGTAAGTTAGCACCTTATTTTTCAACATTATAATGTTTCTAACTTGAAATTTAGCCTTCTTTTTATTTATCTCAAGTCTTGATAACTGTTGTTTGAAATGGGCTGCACTTACAAAATAAAGGCTTTAGGTTGTCCACATTTACTACAGATACAACATGTATACAAAGGATAACTGCGAGAAAATGTCATGTCTTGTCTCCACAAGTAGTTAAGGCTGTACACCTATTTTACACCCCCCCCCCCCCCACTCATCTATAACCTGACAGCATTTTCTCGAAAGCTCACGAAATGAGTATCCAACAGTCTTAGTCAGAGGCTCAAAGAGAAATCAGGGAGGCGGGGGGTGGGGAGGGGGTTCTCACAGTAAGCTTCAACTTATTTTGGTTGATAATATTTTCAAAGATTGATTAATGTTTACATTATTTTGTGCTAGTACTAAAACTATACTTCACCAGTTTGTTATCTGAACGGTTCTGTCAATATTTTTTTCTTGGTATCTGGTTTCAAAACAAAATAATTTTTTATGTGTCTGCTCCAATATCTTGTCAATCTTAAATTTGGAATTTGGTATTTTGAATTTGCATTTAGTAAGAAGTTTTAAAAAGGACTGATAGAATGTGACTAATGATAGGCTTTTGGACATTTTCTTGGGGATGGAGGCTGACCAATCAAACTGCCCTGAACTATTGTTTCAAAATCAAAATGCAGACCCTTTCTTCGAATTTGCCTTTGAAAATGATCTGCCCACCACCCTGAGATTTGCCAAAATTATAAAAATACCCCCTCCCTCTGAACAATCTGTTCTGAAAATACCAGTCCCTTTCAATGAAAACTGCAAAATTAGCTGCTTATTGGTGAAGGGGGATAAAAGTGCCGCAACCCCTATCCCATCCCATACACCCATGTAGCTAATTCAAATAGGGGACATTCAATTTAAGTTTTGTTGCTGATAATTAAAGCAAAATAATACCCTTGTATAAAACAGAAATACTAGCAAATAATTCTTAACTAGTCATTTAAAAATACACATAAATCTGTGTCTGGAAAATATTGTCATATTGACTGTGTTTTAAATATTCTAATAGTTATTTTTGAATTTCATGGAAGTCATCTCATAAAATTGACAATATATTGCATTGATCACACCACATGTATTTACCACCCCTCCCCTCTTCGTGGTCTCATTCCCATCCTACTCAAGACCGTTCAGAATTTCAGTAGTGGGTAGCTGGTAACTTTTTTTAATTTCCCCAGTACAAACTCCAGAAAAAGTCATATTTTAGCAATACTACTTCCCCTACCCACCCCCCCCCCCCCCCACCAAAAAATAAAATAAAACAGTTGCCCCAACAGGCAACACCCACTACAACGTAAAAAAACATTGGTTCCACAAATGTAAACTACTTAGTTTTTTCTTATAAAACCAGGCTTTTCATTCTTCCGAATTTATTTTCTTTATTGAGCCAGTGTGGGGAGGGAGGGGGATAAGGATGGAATTGGTGATAGTTAATCAGTAACTGCATGTACTACTAACTGCCAAACACCTCAAGCCAGTCAAGGCGCTTTCGGCGTGTCGCCGCCTGTTTTTCCGTTTCATGGTAACCAGTTTTCAAGATTGATTTAGTCTTGCTTCCTGAGAACAACTTCAACTTAAGTTACTTAACATGCTCTTCAAAGTATGTTTGCCTTTAGCAAACGTGCTGCTTCATTGCCGAAGTGTGAATCGAATAGGATTACACAGTAGACCTCGTATCGACTCGTCGGCAGCACGCAGCGGTGAGGGCAACATTGTAACAAAATTTATGGGAACTGTACAAGTGGCTGGCTGAAATATCGAACCCAACTGGACTTTTTTGCTCTAAAATTAACCAAGTTCTCCTCGGTTTTCAATAACGGAGCAAAGGTTGAGTTTCACTGTTCAATTTCTTGGCAGAGATCATGTGTCTTTCATGACTTTCAATAGTTTTTAGCATAGTTGTGCATCAAATATTTTGGTATGAGAATCGGTAATTCCGACAGATAAATATAGCCGATGGTTCTCATTGGTTATGTCCCACCGAACGCTGCAAACTATAAGAACCAGTCTATCGAGAGAACTTGTGCACGCGAAGGGTACTTTTTATCGGATCGCACTAGAGCTTTGTGGTTAAAATTACCGCATGCCCCTAAAATCCATGTGATCGTGACAAATACAGTTACGGGAGTGTAATAATATCAATTATTACACGCCTGGGCTATGTAATACCAACACAAAACCATGCCGAAAATGAAAATCTGTTCCACACATTTTTACTGGAATTTTCTACAAATCGTGCAACGCAATTACAATTTGAATGACTATGATGAAACTCGTCACCTGAGCTCCAATGTGTTCTATGTGTCAGTATGCTGCCAGTAGGCACGTCAGTAGGCACGCCAGAAGGCTGCCAGTAGGCTGCCAGTAGGCACGCCAGTAGGCACGCCAGTAGGCTGCCAGTAGGCACGCCAGTAGGCACGCCACTAGGCACGCCAGTAGGCACGCCAGTAGGTATGCCAGTAGGCACACCAGTAGGCACACCAGTAGGCAGGCCAGTAGGCACGCCAGTAGGCTGCCAGTAGGCACGCCAGTAGGCACACCAGTAGGCACACTAGTAGGCTGCCAGTAGGCACGCCAGTAGGCACGCCAGTAGGCACGCCAGTAGGCACACCAGGAGGCTGCCAGTAGGCACGCCAGTAGGCACGCCAGTAGGCTGCCAGTAGGCACGCCAGTAGGCACGCCAGTAGGCACATAGAACACATTGCAACTCAGGGGACGAAATGGTAACACGGGTTTCCCTCGCAAATTTGGTTGGCGATAAAATTTGTTGTTTTTGTTGATACTTGTCATTTGAATTGCTGAGTGTCCTTCTAATAAATGTTTTTTTATAGACGTGAAGGCGTGTACTAAACACAGAACGATACACGCGTGTGAATGGGGTGAGAATCACAGAGTTGAGAAAAGCAAACTGTCAGACTCCCCAACAGCCAGGGTCGTCTCGCATCGGACACCATTACGCGTAGGGTAACCTGGAGTATTCGGAGAGAATCACAGAGTTCAGAAAAGCAAACTGTCAGACTCCCCAACAGCCAGGGTTGTCTCGCATCGGACAGCTTTACGGGTTGGGTAACCAGGAGTATTCGGAGAGAATCACAGAGTTGAGAAAAGCAAACTGTCAGACTCCCCAACAGCCGGGGTTGTCTCCCATCGGACAACTTTACGGGTGGGGTAACCCGGCGTATTCGGAGAGAATCACAGAGTTGAGAAAAGCAAACTGTCATACTTCCCAACAGCCAGGGTCGTCTCGCATCGGACAGCTTTACGCGTGGGGTAACTCGGAGCATTCGGAGAGAATCACAGAGTTGAGAAAAGCAAACTGTCAGACTTCCCATCAGCCAGGGTCGTCTCGCATCGGACAGCTTTACGCATGGGGTAACCCGGATATTCGGAGAGAATCAAAGAGTTGAGAAAAGCAAACTGTCAGACTTCCCAACAGTCAGGGTCGTCTCGCATCGGAAGGCTTTACGCGTGGGGTAACCTGGAGTATTCGGAGAGAATCACAGAGTTGAGAAAAGCAAACTGTCAGACTTCCCAACTCCCCACAAGCAGTCAGCACTCTTTGAAATGAGTTCACCATCGACGTGCAGTACGGCTTAGAACACAGAGCCACCGTGACGTGGGATATCAGTATAAAATGCCTTAACCAAGGACACAATGCAATTACCGAAATGGAACCGTGAACCCTGAAGTGCAATGCTGTAAACATTGAGCCACAGTGCCCCACAGAAAAGAGAACTATTACGGAATGGAATCAAAATAGTTTCAAAAACGGAACCTCCATGAACATTGATTCATTAACAAAAGCCTGGTTAGAAATGAAGATTCAAAGAGAGGACACTTGGGGATGATTTTTAGAACATCTCGACGATTTATTATCGTTTATTTTGGGTGGTTTAAGGGCACTATCGATAGCCATGGTCACCTCGTGTCGAACAGTTTTACGGATGGAGGAATTCGGAGAACCCGGTGAGAACCACCGAGCAATGGCGAGCAACTGCCAGACTCCCCAACATTGTAACTCCATACAAGCAACACCTGCACTATGGACGTGCAGTACTCAGTATACAACGCCATCGTGCCCCTATGTTGGTAATTACGATTAAATACCTTGCCCAAGGACACAATGCGGTTGCCGCCGGTATGATTCGAACCGAGGACCTTTCAGCTTGCACCCTGCATCTCTACCTACTGAGAAACCGCTCTCCCATCTCGACGATTAAAATAAAATCCGAATCGACCTGACTTGAATCGAATCAACAAAATTATTTCGAATCGATTCTAAGCTTCGTGTGGACACATTTAAAGGTCAATAACTCTCTTATTTAACTACAGTTAAAACTAGAAGTCCACTTCCGAACTGTGCGCTTATCTAGGCTTAATTGCGCGTAGGAATTACGCGCAATTGCCATATCGAATGGCATTTAAGGCACGGAAGGATCTCATGGTTATTCATCGCACACCCAGGCAATGTTTCTGCCATTGGATCTCCGGGTTATCCGGAAGTCCATTGGCTGAAACATTGCTTGTGCACAGGCCATATGTACAAAATGTGATAGCCTTACTATGGCCATAACGCGTAGATTAACGCGCAGATCGATGTGCTATATGTGCGCATTTCATGATAGGACTTCTAGTTTCAACTGTAGGGCCTATGCTTCATAATTTTTCATCACAGTAAACATGTCAGCTGAGCTGTGTTGGCAATCGCTCTCCGGTACCTTATTCCACAAGAACCTTCGACTTCCGTAACTGATAAAACTAGAGACTCGGATTGCCTCAATGTATTCACTTGTAGATGATATATAGGTTACAAGGGTAGAGTAGAGGTCGATGTAACTTTTTTTGACATGACAAATGATTTTACATTTACCTCATTTGTCAGCTACAATGTTGTCCGCATTTGTAATAAACAAAGTCTCCACTCATATAAGTTTCATGTTTTAACATATACCCTCCGTCAAAAGAAATGACACTAACTGAAATATTTATGATGCAGGCCGTGATTAAAATACAAACTCTCTCCGATAATAAAGTTTGCTTTGAGAGCTTTGAAAAATAGACCGATCGACCTTTGTATTAATATCCTCCGGGTTTGGCTTGTATCGCGTGGCTAACAATTTGTGTCTTTTGACATACAGTACGTGGAGAGTGGATTGTAACTAAATCACCCGCGGAGTGGAGTCATCACCCAAGCTATAACTTTCACATTTTGTACATATCGATAAAACACACAAGGAGGTCCATTGGCTGAAACTTTGCTGGTGCTGGTTATGCTTTGCACCAAATTTACAATTATTTCGCGGGTGGAATCTCCACTCTGCGGGTGATTTAGTGATAATACACTCTCCACGTACTGTAATATAAGGAAAAGTTAGCTTCCCTTAATTTCCTAAAGCTGTCAGTAAATTTAACATTATGGGGAGAGGAATTCCATATAAAACTGAAATATCGAAATGTTCGTGAATTTGTAGCATTGATATGCTCATCATTTCACAAACTTCAGACATTTCCCTGTAGAGTAGTATCAGAATACAGAATCTAACCTTTTACATTTTCCCCGAATCAATTTGAAAGTTTCACAATTATTTTCTGTTGAAAACTATTTTTAAAAATAAGAAAGCGTCGTTTTCACCATATTTGGATGTTTTGTAACATCTTTGGGGTTCATTATATCCACAGTGTGTACATCGTGATATTATATCCACACAGACATTTCAGTTAATAAGAAAGTCTAAGGGGTGATATTTGCTGTTTTCTTCGAGAAGAATATAAACATACAAATTACAGAAAAATCATATTCCCCATATGAAACGAACAAGTGGAAACTTAATGTTGGTAGGTGTGACAGTGATAGATATTATTAATGGCGGATTATCTGTGATCAAGTTGCTTCCAATTAGCATTCTATAAAAAACGCCCAGTTTCTTTTGTTCGTTTCAATAAACCAAAAAAAACCGCAGCTCCGAGAGCTGTCTGTTGTTCTCGTTTACTAAAAGTTACAAAAAAATCCTTGCTTTATTTTCTGCCTGTGTCATACGTATTGTCTCAACAAATACTTGCTTTTTAATTAACCATCAACACTCGTCTAATACTCTCAAGGGAGATAACTTTATATATGGATCATTTTATATGTATTGTGCTTGGACTTTATTTCAGCATATTTTTGTCTAACCATAAGAACGCGAGAGGCCGCTTTTGCGGCCGGGTTACATGATCCGTAATAATTTCATTTAGTAGGATGACTGTTGAGTGCAAGTGTGGCCAAGACAAATGAATAATTTCAACATGCAGCCCCATGGCTGCACGTTGAAAATATTAATTAATCTACCCCCAAATAATGAATATGGACTCTTCCAATTGTTGCTCCTAAAATGACATGGAATATTTTCTTAGATGACAAGGAGGAATATAGGGCTCACGGTTCACCTTTATTGTATAAAATCCACGACTCCATACGGCGTTTAATTTTAATTCCTAATAGCGGAATATGATTCAGATGTTCATTAAACAAAGCAATAAATGTGATAGTGATAAATAATCTTAATGACAGATTAACAGTGGATGAACAAGTTAAGTCCAATTAGCTTTCTATAAAAGTGCCCTGTGTCTTTTGGTCGTTTCAATAAACCAAAATAACCGGCAGCTCCGAGAGCTGTCTGTAGTTGTCGTTTACTACAAGTTACAAAAAGAAACTTGGCTTTGCTTTCGACCTGTATCATATGTATCTTCTCAACAATTACTTGTTTTTTAATTAGACCTTCATCACGCGTCCAATACTGACAAGGGAGATAATGTATATGCTTTGTACTTGAGCTTTATTTCAGCATATTTTTGTTTAAGCTGCAAATCATTTGTCTCGGGATTTTTAGAATAAGCAAAATCCAAAATAACCGTACGTTTTCTTAGATGTGAAGGGGAAATATGGGATTCGTGGTTCTCTTTTATAGTGTAAGATCCATGACTCCATGTGGCTTTTAAGTTTAATTTCTAATGAAGGAATCTGTTTGTGATGTTCATTTTAACCCTTTACCCAACGTAACGGCCAAAACCGGCCAGCGCTATTCTCAAAAATCGCCAATTAATTTTCAAAATATTTTCATTTTTTGTCTCAAAAACATAGGTTATGACCCCTCGTTGGAACGAGCTCGTCGAGCTCGTTCCAACGAGGGGTCATAACCTATGTTTTTGAGACAAAAAATGAAAAAAATTAGTTATTCAAGAATTTTTTTTTGCAAGTGTCGTCTGCTTTTCATGTTAGGTAAAGGGTTAAAAAAAGCAACATTGTGAGGATCTAAGACACACTTATAAGGAGAGTTTGATGGATCAGCAAACAGTTTAGAAACATATTGGAGTGACAGTTTACTTCCGCGCTTCTCCTCTTCGACAAACATTGAATCTATTGGTGATGTTCTAAAAAAGCAACCAAAGCTGATTCTAATATTATTATTATGAATTGAATTGCATCAAGTTGTTTGAGGTTTTTCACAGTAAACAACCGTAATCTAATTTTGATCGAATAAGTGATCCATACTAATGGAGTACTGTTTTTGATCAGTAACCTAATTAGTGCTACCAACTACCTTCAGCGGGTTAAGTGCCTTTTTGACATCTCAGTCTGGTTGTTTGATATGAGAAGTGAAATTCAGTTACTGACAAACAATACCCCCTCGAATTTCACTTCTTTAACAACTTTACTGGTACTCCCATCTATGTTTAAATCCGGATCAAAGTGGGGCCACCCGGCCTTACAGAAATGAACACAATTTGAAATTTGAAATTTTCTGCAGCCCATTTCTGAATTATGTTTAAACACTACTGAAGTTTACGCTCAATGGCATTCCTCTTTTTACTTTTATAGCAAATCATGGCAATGCCATTTTACATGGTTGTTTGATATGAGAAGTGAAATTTAGTTTATTGTCAAACAAAACACCCAATAATTTCATTTCTTTAACAACTTTAATGGTATTGGAACATATACGTATTCGATCGGAGCCGCAAAACTCAACTCATTTTTCTGTCAATTCATCAAAATAACTTATAATTTTATCGGGTAATATGTTCTTGATTTCTGAAAACACACCAGCAGCACAGGGGCGCCGCCAATGACCGACAAACACTAAAACAATACAGGGGCGTTGCCAATGAACGGCAAACACTACACCACTTGGGCATCGCCAATGACCGACGGGCGTGGGGTCTAAACCTGATTTGCCCCGACCCTGGTGGCTCAAGTCTCGACTGACCTATATTCTAACTCTAACTCCATCGTCAAAGCGGCACGTATTCCCTGTGCCCCCCCCCCCCCCCACCACTCCGTACTGCCGTCTCTGTATTAGTGAGGGAATAAAATACTCATGTAATTTTCGTGACGTAACTTCTTATTTAATTAAGGTGATGGTTTCATTACCTAAGCAGTTGAAAATTTGCCTTGTTTTCAGAGAGAAATTGACAAGTTTTAAGGGACTACGTGTATTTTACTTTATCCCTTTACCTAACGTAACGGCCAAAACCGGCCAGCGCTTTTCTCAAAAATCGCCAATTAATTTTCATTATTTTTTCATTTTTTGTCTTCCAAACATAGGTTATGACCCCTCGTTGGAACGAGCTCGTCGTGCTCGTTCCAACGAGGGGTCATAACCTATGTTTTTGAGGCAAAAAATGAAAAAAATAAGTTATTCAAGATTTTTTTATAAATGTCGTCTGCTTTTCATGTTAGGTAAAGGGTTAACGTAAATAGTTACACGAATTCTAAAATTGTGCTAGAATGATACTATGGAAGATACAATGGGAAACGAAAGTTTAAAACTTACCAGAACTTGTACTTTTGATAAAAACAGCTGATACATTAAATGCACATTAATAACATTAATATCTCTCTTTACAGACAGATGTCCGCTGATGCTATGTCGGGCTGGTACAGAATGCAGACAAGGCCGTTGCGTCCCGATAAGTAAGCTCTGTTTGCTTTAACCTTAAACAATATACATGGAGCTCGTTTCAGGTGTAGTTCTGTGTGTAATTCCCCCCCCCCCTCCCCTCCACTGTAAAGTTGGTGATCTGCCATGTATATAAGTTTGATTTTGATTGCTCTGAACCTCCCCGTTTACAGTTTGTTTTTTTTTCTGTATAAGTCTGAACGTCGCATGGGGTTTAATAAATCGTCGCCTTAGTGCTAGAATTTTATATATTTCCTATGGGACATAGAACATTCTAGCACTCTGGCGACGAAATGCTGCCAAACTAGAAAATAGAAATATCCGAGAAGTATTTTGTTTTCTTTAATATCTAATAAACGGAAATATCCGAGAGGTATTTCGTTTTCTTTAATATCTAATAAACGGAAATATCCGAGAAGTATCTTGTTTTCTTTAATATCTAATAAACGGAAATATCCGAGAAGTATTTTGTTTTCTTTAATATCTAATAAACGGAAATATCCGAGAAGTATTTCGTTTTCTTTAATATCTAATAAACGGAAATATCCGAGAAGTATCTTGTTTTCTTTAATATCTAATAAACGGAAATATCCGAGAAGTATTTTGTTTTCTTTAATATCTAATAAACGGAAATATCCGAGAAGTATTTTGTTTTCTTTAATATCTAATAAACGGAAATATCCGAGAAGTATCTTGTTTTCTTTAATATCTAATAAACGGAAATATCCGAGAAGTATTTTGTTTTCTTTAATATCTAATAAACGGAAATATCCGAGAAGTATTTCGTTTTCTTTAATATCTAATAAACGGAAATATCCGAGAAGTATTTCGTTTTCTTTAATATCTAATAAACGGAAATATCCGAGAAGTATTTTGTTTTCTTTAATATCTAATAAACGGAAATATCCGAGAAGTATTTCGTTTTCATTAATATCTAATAAACGGAAATATCCGAGAAGTATTTTGTTTTCTTTAATATCTAATAAACGGAAATATCCGAGAAGTATTTTGTTTTCTTTAATATCTAATAAACGGAAATATCCGAGTAGTATTTTGTTTTCTTTAATATCTAATAAACGGAAATATCCGAGAAGTATTTAGTTTTCATTAATATCTAATAAACGGAAATATCCGAGAAGTATTTTGTTTTCTTTAATATCTAATAAACGGAAATATCCGAGTAGTATTTTGTTTTCTTTAATATCTAATAAACGGAAATATCCGAGTAGTATTTTGTTTTCTTTAATATCTAATAAACGGAAATATCCGAGTAGTATTTTGTTTTCTTTAATATCTAATAAACGGAAATATCCGAGTAGTATTTTGTTTTCTTTAATATCTAATAAACGGAAATATCCGAGAAGTATCTTGTTTTCTTTAATATCTAATAAACGAAAATATCCGAGAAGTATCTTGTTTTCTTTAATATCTAATAAACGAAAATATCCGAGAAGTATCTTGTTTTCTTTAATATCTAATAAACGAAAATATCCGAGAAGTATCTTGTTTTCTTTAATATCTAATAAACGAAAATATCCGAGAAGTATCTTGTTTTCTTTAATATCTAATAAACGAAAATATCCGAGAAGTATCTTGTTTTCTTTAATATCTAATAAACAGAAATATCCGAGAAGTATTTAGTTTTCATTAATATCTAATAAACGGAAATATCCGAGAAGTATCTTGTTTTCTTTAATAGTAATAGTAATAGTTTATTCAAGCAAAATAAAAACCACAGAGAGGCAGATTGCATAAAGAGTTAACAGAGATATGATTTGATTATAATAAACAAATAATAAACGAAACAGCTATTTTTGTATAGTAAATAAAGCTAATGTATCATACATATAAGTATATAATGTCAAAACCCTAGGTCAGTTTAATGACCTACTATTTTGCCATTATTGCTTCTCTTTTCCTGAAGAACAGCAGGATTATGTTGCAGATGGTGTGACATAATGAGGCCGTATTATTGTTCGTAATACATTCAAACCGATCTTGTTTGCTAGCATTTGAGAAGTCTGCATTATTCCTGTTAATTATTGCAAGCAACTATCTCCTGATGTTTGTATAAGCCGGGCAGTCCATGACAAAATGCATCTCGGATTCCACATCGCTTGCGTCCTTGCAAAAATTAGATGCATTGCAAATCCTATCTTCTAAAGGTATTGGCAGCTGTGCATGTCTCCCCTTTTCAATTACCAAATTATGATTACTAATCTGTAATCTTGTTTTTGCGCTTCTCTTGTTTTTGAGTAAGCTAAATAGGGCTCGAATTTAATGTCATTTTTAAAGGCGCATAAGTGCGCAATTTATTTTCACCGTTCGTTTTGTTATGGCATTCATTAAAATAGAGTGTGTAATTATTTGTTAAATTTTCAAGTAATTTACTGGATTTATTATCGTGCATTGCAGACGATGGGATATTGTAACATTCCAATATTTGACGGAATCCGCTATATTCCGTCGTTAATTTATGCGCTTCCTGTAAATCACGGAGCAATGTACATGGAGTTGCACAGTGAAGCCTGGCCATGAATTTGAACTTTTTGACGATACATTCGAGGGATAGTGGGAATCTGCCAAGTTCAGCTCGAATGGCATGGTTGGAAGAATTTTTATTAACACTGAGTATCATTTTACAGAACTTGATGTGTACAGCCTCAGCAGGCAGTCTATCCGACTTTGCAAGTTGATACTCTGTATCCCATAGTTCACTACCATACAGCAAAATAGTTTTTTTTAATTGATCAAATTTGTTGACATTACAGCAGTGGACGGGAGATGTTTACTCTTAAAATAATTGAAAAGACTGCTTTCTTCCCTATTAGTTTTATAGCATTTTGTGCCTCTCCAAATTTCCCATTAGCGGAAAACGTTATACCCAGATAAGATTAGCTTGGTACAATCTCCAACTTTTTGTCAGCCAATGTAAACACTGTGGAGCCTTGTACCTTTTGGGGGGAAAACACTAAGCACTTAGTTTTCGCGGTGTTTACCCTCAGATGGTTATTCTTCGCGTATATTTTTAAATTTTCTAAACATGTTTGTAACCCGTTAGGCGTACTTGAAAACATAATTAAGTCGTCTGCAAACAAAAGATGACTTATGTACTTATTATTCACAACGATAGGGCACCATTCTCTAGGAAAGATTTTACGAAAGCCATCTATAAATATTTTAAATAGGGTTGGGGAGATCGCACAGCCTTGTCGAACCCCGAGTGTGGATAGTAAAGGCGGACCTAGGCCCTTGGCAGTTTTAGTAAGATAGTAGCTTCAATATGTTATGATATGTAATGAATATTTTACATTAACCCTTTACCCAACGTAACAACCAAAACCGACCAGCGCTATTCTCAAAAATCACCAATTAATTTTCATTATATTTTTCTTTTTTGTCTCAAAAACATAGGTTATGACCCCATCTTTGGAACGAGTTCGTCGAGCTCGTTCCATTGAGGGTCATAACCTATGTTTTTGAGACAGAAAAATGAAAAAAATAGCTATTCAAGAATATTTTTTGCAAGTGTCGTCTGCTTTTCGTGTTAGGTAAAGAGTTAAATTGTCATGAACGTATAACTGAGCTGAACCTTCTTGTGGTTATTAAATCTATTCATTAAAAATGGTATTACACGGCCGATCCGGAAAATAATGATAGATTCAGACACAAGGGACGAGGAATGATAAACAATTGTTGTCTGTAACTGTAGTTGATAATTTTTGAAAATAATTTCCGCATTTTTTTGGTCATTAAACACTTCGCAATCCATCGTTTATCAGATAAAATTCCCTGACGCTTATACTGTAGATAAACAACGCATCTTATGTTACAACGTAATCACAGGCGTTACAGTTAAAACTACAAGTCCTGTCATGAAAGGCTCACAAATAGAACGTCGATCTGCGCGTTAATCTACGCGTTATGACCATAGTGAGGCTATCACATTCTGTACATATGGCCTGCGCACAAGCAATGTTTCAGCCAATGGACCTCCGGGTAACCCGGAGGTCCATTGGCAGAAACATTGCCTGTGTCTACGATGAGTAACCAGGAGAACCCATCGTGCTTTGGATGTCATTCGATATGGCAATTGCTCGCAATTCCTACGCACAATTAAGCCAAGATAAGCTCACAGTTCCTTACAGGACGTTTAGTTTTAACTGTATAGACACAGTTGATTTTTTCTCGTTCCAGTTGAGTGTATTTTGTGGGGTTACCATGGTTTAGACCTAATTTACTGCACTAGTTTGATAAATATCGATATAAACTTGGGACTCGTTGGAAGTTTTCTATTTATTACACACCTGTTCTATCTAGTCCCTGTCTACAGCAACACTAAATCATGCGGAAATCGTTGACAGACTATTTTTAAATAGAAGCGAAATTTCATTGGAATTTTCTAAAAATCGTGCACCGCCATTACAGTATGAATAACTAGCGATAGTTTAAATCATCCTCTGAGTTCCAATGTGTTCTATGTGCCTACTGGAAATTGGAAACTCAATGGGCGAAATAGTAACACGGGTTACCCTTGAAAATTTGGTCGGCCATAAAGTGTGTTCTGTTTGTTGATAGTTGTCAAATTAATTGTAGAGTTTCTAATAATATTTTTTATAGACGTGAAGGCGTGTTATAAAAACAGAACGACACGCGTGTGTGAATGGGTCAATCGATATGGCACTTGCGTCATCGCGAACGGACAAAAACTCGAGGTCTATGGGCTGTCGTGCTATCCTCCCATGCTGGCACTCGCGCCATATCGATTAACTAATTCACACACGCGTGTCGTTCTGTGTATATATTATCATTATATCATCATGATAAATAACAAACTCGATCGCTTCCAACCAACTCTCAACGACAAAAATCCTTCCGGGAATCTTCCAGGCCAACTGTAAATTAGGGGATTAACGTCTCTTGTTGAGTTAGATATTCGGGAATTTAACTATGGAAAACCATCTGTTAACAATCCCCGAAACACGAGTCGTTGGTCTCCATTGTAATTCCCGTCATCGTTAGAAGTGAACAAATTCTCCAAACCCGTTTTATTTGAAGAAAAACAAACACAAAATGTAATTTTGGATCTTGATCTATTTGTGATGATCGAATATGCAGAAAACAACTCCGGGGTCTGTTCTATCTGTGATCGGAGAGGTTTGACGCCGTTGCGCGCGCGTACTGCGCTTCCAGACATGATCTAATTGACCCGCCTCAGGCAATTGGATCACGGTAAGAATGAATTTACCTGCTATTAGAGCACGGGGCTGACCGACTATGGGCCAATCAAATTACGGGTTTAGAATTTAACTGATGAATTACAATGATAAATATCGTTTTAGTTACCTTTATAGAAATGATTATGCAATACTGATACGATGTCATATTGGTCATTGGAGACTTTTACATCTTTGTTTGAGGGTAATATGCGACCAGATGTGTTCCTAGCTAACAAGTCGTTCCTTGAGTTCCAATGTATTCTGTGTGCCAATTTTTGTGATGAGGGTCTAACGTGCTTGTGTGCAGTGAGGGACGGACGAGGCTAAGCATTATTTATGGATGTTTAAAGTCATATATTTCTATATTTTTTATAAATTAAAAGTTTGGGATATAAACATCTCACCTTGTCTTAGCGGCATTGTGTATTTTATAAAATTTAATGAAAAATATGGCGTCCCTTATAAAATACAAGGAGGCTTCCCCATGCCAAAATAATGGAAATTTCTTCATATAACACAACAAGATGGCTGTCCGACGTGTTATAATACGGCGCACTGGCGGATCCAATACTCCGCATCCGCGCGATGTCAATAAGATGGCGAATTTTCCAATTTTAGTACCCCTTAAGTGAATTTAATAAAGTATTATATAAAATTTATTGAAAAGTTACATGGCTTTTCCTCATAAAATATAGGGAGAAAAAGGCGTCCCCGCCCCCCGAAATAATAAATATTTGAGTTTTTATTTGAAATTTGTTCGATATTCGAGCTATCACCCGAACTATAACTTTTAAATTTTGTATATATCGACAAAAAACACAAGCAATGTTTCCGCCAATGGACCTCCGGGTTTAACCCGGAGGTCCATTGGCTGAAACATTGCTTGTGCTTGTTATGATTTGCAAAAAATGCAATTATTGCTTGGGTGGGGTCTCCACTCTGCGGGTGGTTTAGTGATAATGCACTCTCCACGTACTGTAGTACGTTTAGATCGATTTTATTATGCGTTTCGTTGCTTTGACTTGAAGCAATACAACATCGCAACGCAACGCAATGCATACTGTTCTTAACTTAATAACATAATAATATCGTGAGTGAGACTACGAGGAATTATTACAGATAACATTTCCTGTCATGAAATGCTCACAAATAGCACGTCGATCTGCGCGTTGATCTACGTGTTATGGCCATAGTAGGGCTATCAAATTCTGCACATTATGGCCTGTGCACAAGCAATGTTTCAGCCAATGGACCTCTGGGTAACCTGGAGGTCCATTAGCAGAAACATTTTCTGTGATTGCCATGAGTAACCAGGAGAATCTGTCGTGGTTTGGATGCCATTTGATATGGCAATTGCGCGCAATTCCTATGCGCAATTAAGCCTAGCTAAAGCGCACAGTTCGTGACAGGACTTCTAGTTTTGACTGTAGTTGTCCCGGACGGCTTTTGTCGAATGTAATCGTTAACCATTCGATTGTTGCGTTCGATATCCGAATAGAAAAGTTTTTTTATCGAATTCAGCCGCTCGTGTAAACTTCTATTTCTTTGCTGTCCTTCGTGAGAACATTTTGGTACCAAATCATAAACAATGGGAATGATCTATTTATTAACTATGGAATTAAAGAACGTTTACGAAACACACAGACCTAGTATGACTCCCCTTCCCACGAGTTGCAGTGACTCATGTTCTGCATGAGAGTTTTTCGACAAAGCCAAAACACATTAGTGAAATGCTGTTTTATCTCCTAATTTCAATTTTCAGGATGGTGCCGGGATCCCTGTTTGAATTCCGGAACGTTTCATGTGACGAGAAACTCATTCTCCTGCAGATGCCAATCAGGATGGTCTGGGAGGAGATGCGAGAGGAGAGGTAACGTACTCAAATTTGTTTGGAAACAGGGGAGATAATTTTGTTTATTCTACATTTTAGCAGATGTTACTGTCAAAACAGTAATTTTTAAGACAAACGGGATTGGGACAGTAAGATTTGTATCGACGAGTGAGTGCTATTTTCGGAAAATTAAAACTTCTCGCAGGTGACAAGATTAAAGGGAGAATAAGCCTCCAACCCGCTGTAGGTTGTACGACGCCACCCACCACAGAAAGCCATGTCTATAAATACTTTCCTTTCATCATTGTTATATATTCTAATGTATTAGTTGCTAAGCCTACTGCGTCAGAAAAAAAGTACCAAATGAAAAATGTTTATCAAAATCGATGTTTTTCATCGTCACAGTTTCTCACTTATTGACTTTTCCGGTGGACCAGTCAATAAGGCAGAAAATTTGACAATGAGAACGCGACGTATTCGCCGCATTCAGTGGGTCACTGGTCCAATTCCCATTCCAGTGGTAGGTAGTTTGTTCGTTTTATGCATAACTACAGTAAAACTGTTCCGCCGAGTTATACTGGGTTTTGCAGTTTTCCAGTTTGCCACAAAAATCGGAACTGAATCAGAAAACGGATAAACCGTCCACCTCTATCATAAGAGATGATTTGGATGTAAGACATTGGAAACATATGATAGGAATAGTGATTTTCGCGACATTTACTAATCACGTATTATCATTACGTTTAGTGAATGAATAATATTTCTATTTCAGTATGCTATTGATATTTTTACTGATATGCACAACGTGGAGAGTGTATTATCACTAAATCACCTGCAGAGTGGAGATTCCACCCAAGCAGTAATTGCAAATTTGCTGCAAAGCATAACCAGCACAAGCAAAGTTTCAGCCAATGAAACAATGTTTCATTGGCTGAAACATTGCTTTTGTTTTTTGTCGATATGTACAAAATTTGAAAGTTATAGCTTGGGTGATAACTCCACTCCGCGGGTGATTTAGTTACAATCCACTCTCCACGTACTGTATGTTATGTCACTACAAATTAAATTATTGTGGTTACGGTACACCGCGTGTGATATTAATACATACGCCCTTCCGTCATTTCCACAGAACATTATTTACTCAACATTATGAAGATGACAAACTGATTGGTAAAACAAAATTTGAGCTAATGATGTTGTGTTTATGATTTCAGTATCAAATACAGACCCATGTTCACCCAATCCTTGCAGAAATTCTGGAAGATGTTCCCGTAGAGGATCCTCATTTACTTGTAGATGTACTTCACAGTGGAGGGGTGACAGGTGCCAGATTCGAGGTAATTTGAAATACCAATTAACCCTTTACCCAACATAACGGCAAAAACCGGTCAACACTTTTCTAGAAAATCGCCTATTAATTTTTTTATTTTTTCTCCCAGAAACGTAGGTTATGACTACAGTTACTGGAAGTTGTGGCTGCAGCCACCTTTTTTTCATCGATAACAATGAATGCACCACGTCAGTCCTGACCCATGCTACACATACAGTAGTCTATATAATATAGACAAGTGATGAATAATAATAACTCTTTGGCCAGCCGCTGATTTGTCGCGGTCCTCATAAGAGAAGGCCATCATTCCCCCTGCACCCCACCCCCTCTTCCCCTCCTCTCCTCCCAGCATTCAGATATAAACTGCTTAATAGTGTCCCTCACTTCCTCTTTTTCAATTTCTTCAATAAGCATTCCTACCCTCTCCCTCGTGTCCCCCTTCAGCCATCTATCCTTTGTTTCTTCACCCTACTTCTGCATTATTCTTCCAGTAAATTTTATTCTATGAGGTATATACTGTGGGCATTCCAAGAGAAAATGTTCCAGGGTCTCCACTACTCCAGAGTGGCACATTTGGCATCCCTTTTCTCCATCTCTCCCAATTTTTCCCCGAAGCTCCAGTGATCTTGATCTCAGTTTGAACAGCAGTGACCCTCCAAAGGTGCCATCTAGGTACTTCTCAAAAGCTGGCTTTTCTTTATATTGTAACCCCTGCAGTGATCTTTTCACGCTAACCCCTGCTCGCCAGTTTCGATTGCAATCTTCCATGACTCTCTCTTTGACAAACCTTTTGCCTTCTTTCATTCCTACTTCTATGTTTGTGACCTCTATAGAGTAATTGTCCATTAGTTCCCTCACATGTTTTGACCACCCCGTATCTATATTAGAATTCCAAATGGTATCGAGCATCAATTTGCACCACCGGTTGTCAGGCAGGTTTCTCAAGTAGTTAAAGTAACATAGTTTTCCCAAATCTACCCTGTCCTTGATTTTCATCCACCCAAGCTCCACCCTTACTGCTTCCAAAGCTGCAGCATTACTCGACCCTGTTATCCATCTGCCGGCATCATTCTGAGTACTTTCCAACTTCTTAATAGCGGTTTGGTTTAATGGAATCACGTCCGTGCCATACGTTATACTTGGTAAACCCACCCTCTCCCACAGTGTTTTCCCCACAAAGACCTTGTTGAAACTATTTTTCCCTAAAAGTTTTAGTTGGTTCAGAATTCTTTTCCCCTTCAGAATCAGTTTGGCTGAGTAATTTCTGTACACCCCTCTTCCCGTTATATTTATGCTTACCCCTAGATACTCATACTCTCCCGTTTCTCCTACAGTGATTTGTTTGCTTTCCCCTTCGGGGATTGAGAACTCCCCCACTCTCCATCTCTTCGTCATATCTACCTTGCGTCCAACGGGTATTACCTTGCTTTTATTTTCATTTAGTTCGAGTCGCCAAGTGTTCCCATATCTACCAACAATTTCCAGCAATTTCTCTAGCCCCTGTTCAGTTCTAGACATTAATACCATGTCGTCCGCAAAGAATAAGCCTGGTACCTTTATGTCTCCAATATTTACCCCCTCCGCACTCTGAATTAGTTCGTCCCCTAAATCTTTAACATACAATGCAAACAAAATCGGTGAAAAGATACACCCCTGCTTGAGGCCTATATCCATAGGGACTCGTTTTGTAGTGATACTCCCTAGACTGAGTTGGCTTTGCACATCTGTATACAGTACTTTCATGATTCCCACAAAGTCACCCCCCAGTCCGATGCCCTCGAGCTTTCGCCACATACCTTCCCTCCACACTCGGTCGTACGCTTTTTTCACATCTAGAAATGCCAGAAACATCTTTTTCTTTTCAGCCTTTGTTGATTCTATCAGTTGGGTGAGTGTAAATAGGTGATCAGTGACTCTTCGACCTTTCCTGAAACCATTTTGAATTTCTCCTAAAAAACCTTTCTCTTCAATAACTTCCTCAAGTCTACCGTATATGACCTTACAGAATACTTTTCCGATGTTACTACTAACTGATATCCCCCTATAGTTATCTAGAACTTCCTTATTCCCCCTTTTGTGTAAGAACGACACCTTACTTTCCCCCACTCTCTGGGGA
The DNA here is from genome assembly GCA_031216915.1 of Pictodentalium vernedei. Taxonomy (NCBI): domain Eukaryota; kingdom Metazoa; phylum Mollusca; class Scaphopoda; order Dentaliida; family Dentaliidae; genus Pictodentalium; species Pictodentalium vernedei. The sequence continues at coordinate 882,909,332 of CM062297.1, read as the reverse complement.
CCTTTTGCTTTCGCAGAGCCAGGTTGAAAAGGTTTGTCAGGACTTCAATAAGTGCCTCCCCTCCATTTTTGAGGAATTCGTTCGGAATTTCATCAGTCCCTCCCGCTTTACCATTTTTTAATTTCGAGACCACGTTCCGCACTTCTTCTGCCGTTATTTCGCTACATACACGATTGGATAGGTTCTCCTCCACCAGTGTATTTCTTTTTGGTGGGGACCCACTGCCCCATCGCCTATCGTTTATCTTTTCCCAGTGCTTGACTAACTCTGAAGCGATACGGCCTTTATCTTCTGTACTTTCCCCATCCACTTTGATCCTCTGCACACTACTTTTCCCCCGTTTATTTACCCAGTTCCAAAATACGTTTGAGCTCGAACCCCCCGTTTTCTTTATTGTTCTGGCAAGACTGCAATTGCGCTCGTTCCTATTATTAGTCTTTATCTCATTCACCTTTTTCCGTGCCAGTTCATATTCTCCTTTCATTAGTCTCGTGTCATTGTTATCCACCCCTTTAAGCTTCCTACTTCTTCTGTAAGCAGCGCATTTTACCTTCCTTTCTTTTATAGCCTTTTTCAGTCCCTCGTTAACCCTGTATCCGAGCTCTCTCGTTGGGACCCTCACCCTTCCTATACAATCCTTCCCTGCCTCTGTTAGGCTATTTACTATGCCATCTGAAATACTCTGGACATTTGCATCCCTAGGTATACATTCAAGACTTGGTTTTAGTTTTTCCCGAAACTGCTTCCAGTCGGCTCCTGAAAGCCTATTTTACCCTGGCCGATACCCCCTTTCCAGTTCATTTGTGAATTCGTCCACTGAACCAAGATTCATCAACACAGTTTTCTTGTACAGCTATCCACAAGGTATTTAACTTCATGTTCATCATAAATTAATAATCAAATCATCATACTACGGCTTCTTTATTTGATAAAAAAAAACTCTCCGTTCGACTTTTTAGCCCGCGACTCGACGCCATTGGAACAAGAATGAAGACCTGACGTTTCTTATATCTAAAAATACCGTCTAAAATTCATTGCGGAATATTGAAACGGATCAAGTTCTTGTCATCTGCTTTACAGCGATAGTTGGTGATTTTTTAGACTGCAGTCGTATGTTTTATGCTGTTTATGGTAAGAAAAAGGAAGTACTTAGAAGTTGGACATGTCTGACGCAGTATCTGCGTGTGCAGAAAATGTGCATCTGATGTCATTAATGTTGCTTATTTCGTTCTCTCAGGTTATTTGACTTCGAAAATAGGGTTGGCGCCCAACATTCCCCCGATATAGGCGTATGACCTCAAGCCCGGGAGGGGGGGGGGGCGTCTAGGCAATTTATTTATTTACTGGTGTATGAGGTCACATATTTTAGCACAATGGCTAATCATGCCCAACATGAGTATCAACTCAACACCAGGGTTGAGCGTTAATAAGCCATGTTGCCCATTTTAGAGAGAGTTTGCACCTCCCAAGCATTGCTGACTGGGTCCTATTTTACCAGTAACGCAGAGCCTGTTTACCACAGTGAACAGGTACTGCTTCACTTCCCGGGGTTCCCGCGGGCAGGGGTCTGGAAATCTCCGGACCGACCATGGTTTGGCCAGATGTGTATAAATTTTGTTTTAATTGGGAAAAAGTCACAATAGGCTTATCCATGTATCTAGAGACAAGAAAGCCAGTAACTACAAGCAGCCAAGTTAACATAAACTACAGATTCTGAAGAAATCTTCCAATAATATAACAATACCATGAGTTTGGAGTGACTTGCGGTGTATTAGCTGCCCAAGAGGAATGAATAAAAAAGCCCGAGGGTTTATTACCGACCCGAGAGTGGAGAGCGGTTAATAAGGCAGAGGGCTGTTGATCTTCCTCCACCAAACGCCGCATCTGACTGTCTGTTCCTACAAGCTCTTCCGTCCCCCTCCCTTTCACCAGCTTCCAGTTTTACGTTTCACTTATCGTGCAAGTAACAGGTAATTTTTGGTGTAGCCAGGTCAAGTTTGGCAATTGAGGATGGAAGAACGTTTGCAGCAGCAAGTAGAAGGGGTCAAGGGGAATGGAATTCCCCCAAAAGCATCACTGGCCTTGCCTACCCACCGACTCCCTAATGCATGCACAAATGCCCACAGTGGGTTTTCTAGAAAGGTTTTTCTTTTTTTCAAAAAATGTCACCTGGGAAGATTTTGTCGAGGCCCCGAGATATCTTAATTGGCCAAGTGCTTCGTCTGAATAATATGTGCCTACAACAAGCCTCGCCGCTCCCAACCCATTCACCCCACCCCCGCTCCACGTTTCAATCAGCATGTGGTGGGCCTAATACACTATTATGATTAATGTTGTTCAGCATTAAATTTAAATGTTGTCAATGTCACGATTCCTAGCTGGCATTGTAAAAAAGAGATGCAATAGAATTTCCTTTTTTATACAGCCCATGAGATCACTCTCACCCCTCCCTGTCTGTCATATAGGCCTATAGCCTAGATCTAATACTCTTTCCGCCCGCCAATACATATTCCTTTCAAAGCTTCCTGCATTTTCAACTTCTGACAACAAGGTAGCGCTGTCTTAAATTAACCACCAGTTTATTTTTTATTAAAGGTCGGACAAGTTGGTTGTCCCTTGACAATAAATAGAACTCGAGGACAGGGGTGCAACAATTGTTTTGCAGGGAAGACTCTTACATTATAGCCCGCATCCATTCTTCTGTTCTGTCGTCTGCAGCACAATAACAACGCAGTGCGTAGTTTCGTTTTCCGGTTTAACTTTTGTACCACCCAGCAACGAAATATCTCGCCATCACTGTTCTAAAGGCGTCGAGTCGCGGGCAAAAAAGTCGAACGGAGAGGGTTTTTTTATCAAATAAAGAAGCCGTAGTATGATGATTTGATTATTAATTTATGATAAACATGAAGTTAAATACCTTGTGGATAGCTGTACAAGAAAACTGTGTTGATGAATCTTTGTTCAATGAACGAATTTACAAATGAACTGGGAAGGGGGTATCGGTCAGGGCAAAATAGGCTTTCATTACTTGTCTATATTATATAGACTACTGTATGTGTAACATGGGTCAGGACTGACGTGGTGCATTCATTGTCATCGGTGAATAAAAGTGGTTGCAGCCACAACTTCCAGTAACTGTGGTTATGACCCTTCGTTGGAACGAGCTGAGGGGTGAAAAACTATGTTTTTGAAGCAAAAGGTGAAAAAGATTAGTTATTGAAGAATTGTGTTTGCAAGTGTCGTCTGCTTTTCATGTTGGGTAAAGGATTAAATGTTGATAAAAATATATTTCTTAATGTGAGTTTATACCATAAAATATCCTCAACGGCGTAACAGTAATATTGTGGGCCCTTGGGCCATATACTGTACTAATTCAGTACATTATAATGTAATATTCTGGAACAGAGACAGGGTGTAACATCCATCTGGCCTTGAAAGGATTAGGAAGTTCTAGTGATGTTTTGTGGTTACAGTACGGCTGTCGTGGACTGGTCACTTACCTCTGGGGGCAATATTTCAGCGGACGCAACACCAGTAAAAGTGATAATAGTCAAAAATTTAATTAATGAAGCAACGGCTGCAACCCGGTGCTTCATTAATTCAAATTTTCCTGATGGTGAATTTCGTTCGTATATGTGCTTGTGGGCAAGTGCACAATCACATCTCATAGTAGTCACTAGTCCCCAAAGCCTGGTCTTCTCTAGACCCCCAAACACTGGTCCTCACTAGTCCTCAAACACTGGTTCCCACTGGTCCTTAAATATCCGTATGTGCACATGTGCTGCATGTTTTGAGAGCACATTGTGAACTTGCACACAGGCACATATTGGCACATTTTACATGTGCTGATGTGCCACATGTGCTATTTGCACATTGTGTGCAATCACATCTCATAGTAGTAGTGATGGATTTAGCAGAGCGGCGGAATAAGCCAAGACCTTGGTTGCAAACGGTGAAACAGTTCGTAGCAGAAACTTTAGTACTGAGTTAAGACGGTGGTTAGACGACAATTTTATTTAATGCTCAGGCATCAATTCACGCTGAAAAATTAAGTCATATTCCCCTGTCGGTCGGCAAAACGAAATATCAAAATGATATTTAGAAATCGATATTTCATCGTAGGTTCAGATGACGAATCACATGTACTTTAAACGAGTCAGCACATCAGTAATGAATTCCAGAGTCCCAAATACAAACGAATTCGAATAATTGATAGTGACAGTGACTAAATCAATTTATTAAATCAGCGGTTTCAAAGTTTGACTTTCTCATTCACCTTTCAGCGAAAAGCCGAAATCACTTTCAAATTTCTTCAGTTCAACTTCACACGTCTTCAGTGCATTGAGTTCAAAAAAAATAAAATGACGTGTCTTGTTATTGAAAATAAGAAAGTGGTGTTTTTTGTTATTGTTCTATTTCTTCGAAACACATTGCGATTATTTCAATTCGCCAGCCTTGGTAAATCGTAAAGTTAGGGGAGAAATAAGACGGGACTACTTTTTGTGCGGATATTCACACATTCCAATGGTTGGAGTTTGGTTGTTGTAATTTTTGTATGGACGCCGGTTCGGCACATAAATTTTGCGCCTTAATGGCAAATAAAGGCCACAAATTGGAGAGTTTGTAGTCGTAGAGCATTAAATAAAAAGAAAATTCACGAAAATTTGATGAATACCGAAAATATCTCGTTCGTGGCTACAAGAAATATGAGGATCTTCACTCGCGACTGCGTCGCTCGTGAAGATCCTCATATTTCTTTGTAGCCACTCACGGGATATTTTCGGTATTCATCAAATTTTCGTGAATATCCTCTATATATTTCTGTCACTGGTCTTCAAACTTTGTACTGATGTGCTGCATGTGCTTATAGACCTGTAACAGAGATAAAACGAGAATTCTAGGCGAATCCATGGCGGAAGATAGTTTGTCGGGTTGTTTGGGGTAATTATCAAGGGAAACCATTGATTCACCTTCCGGGCTACACTCGAAAAGTAAGCCGCTTCAATCGAACATGACCTTTTAAGGGTCTATAGCACTACGTGCTACTATAAACAGATCCATTTCAGTTATAAAAGGGTAATTTCCGGTGATTTACGGTCGAGCTCATCTGGGTAATGCGACCTACGCCCATTCAATCGAACATACCCTCCAAACATACCCCTGTCCTGTTGACAATAACATCACAATATGGCCGCCCACGCGGGTTACCATAACGACCACGTGATACCCATAATACAATGCTGTATGACGTCACATCTGGTACATGATATAGGAGTACTACTGTTTTAAAAAATAATACATTAACGAATAAAATATTAAATTTATTTGTTATAATATTATCGCCCGTTACAACCCAGTTATTATTATAACATTCTGTTTTGTATGATATTTTTATAGGTAAGATTTTTAAGATATTACATGTTTCATTTATATTTGTTGTTCAACTTTCAAGTACACCTACCCCAGTCAGATTTCGTGGAAGTTTTGACATAATTGCACATTGTAGTTTGCAAACAACGTTAATTAGCGAATACAAGCTCCTTCTGGTTAATTTTCTTTCGATTAATGTAAATGCCTTTTTAGTGGTGATCCAAGTTCCGTTATGTTCGTGATTGATTCAAACCACGAATTAAAACTCACCAACGAGAATGATTTTTATAGATATTTCATCCCTTGAGTGCACCAAGGCGCCAGCTGCAATGTTATGACACTGCAGCTATCGCATTGTTGCGCTCAAGGCACAGTTTGTTACTTTTATTTAAAAAAAACCCCTCAAAGTCGGATGATTTTAGTCAACTTCTAAAATACGTGACTGTCATTTGCATCTGGCAGTTAGATTGTTTTAGGGCACGGAAGGCGCAAAGGGACGGTGTGGTGTTTAACACCCACCCTCCCCTTTAGCCCATATTAGCTGTACAACGGACTACCCGAGACAGAAAAGGAGGAAGAACCCAATCAGGCCGCCGTGACCTTGTCTGTAGCAACGCAATTATTCGGAGTTTGTTATCTTCTTCCGCTTTGGAGTTATCGGTTATTGAGTGGCTTGGCGGTCCTCATTAGCCTTTTATCGAAACTGCCATCTTGGACTTTAATCTATGCAAAGTCACAGGCCGTGGGGTATAAACAAAGCGATCTCCATGTTCATCGCATTGAGGTCTGTGTCAGCAAATCAACTAGTTTTGTGAAATATCAAGTTTAAATTCGTAAAACCGATGTCGTGATTCGAATTGGATGAAGGGGAAACCACGAAGATGTTAAACGATGGAATATCGCAGGTTTATAGAGTTTTTTTAGGGAGACAAGGACTTGTTTTGAATGGCAACACGGACACGTGTTGCTCTGGGTTTCTCGGCTTGGGAAATCACCGGTAGTTGTTGAAAACAGTGCCCATGGCAACTGAGTTATGACACAGCGTTCATTCAAACACCATTTATGTCGATAGGAACTCAATTCGAAATGATGAAAGTTCTCATACAATATTGCTATTGCTTTAAACAAATGGTAATCTTGGATAAATGTTTTTTTTTTTTAATTCTCACTAATGAACGTAATGGGATCCGAAGCACATCACACGCTCTCTTTCCCATTGCTCATAACGTCTTTTCTTGAAATGTTTTCACCTCGCGACCTGTGACCTTGCATAAATTAAAGTCGAAGATGGCAGTTTCGAAAAGGCTTATTGATAAGTATAGTCTATCTCCGCTTGTGTCTTGCAGACAGTGACAGAAGGTTTGATATTTATATCATGCTGATCCATTCTTAATTTTTTTAGTAAACAATTTCTTTAGTAAACAATATGGTGATTGTAATTGAAGACAACAGAGAGAGAGGGTTGTCAAACGCTTGTGTTATGGGATCCGGTGAAGTCGCAAACGTTCCTTATCTATGGCGTCTATTATCCCGTGCTGTGAAGATGTGATATTCAACGAATCGCCCGCATCCGCCCGCGTAATATGCAAATTCAGCAGTTGAAAAAATATTATTTTAAAAAAAAATTCAACAAAACCATATCATGTGACCCCTAGTTGGAAAGACCTCGTCTAGCTCGATCCAACGAGGGGTGACATGATATGGTTTTGCTGAAAGTTTTTGAAAGATTTCAAAAAATGATATTTAAAATAATAAATTTTGATATCGTCTGCGTTGGGTGAAGGGGTAAAAAAATGTAGACTTAATATGGTTAATATTTGGCCTTGAGCAATTGGCGACCTTCAAAGTTATGAACCCGCGATTTTTTTTTTTTTTTTGGACAAGTAAAAAAACTGGTACTAAAGAAAATGAAGGCGTTAACAGTTTAAAAATTAAATAACTTATCGCCAAGTGCTTCATTTTTTAGTTTCGCTCTTCTGTACCCGTACCCATGACGCACCTTTTTTACAACTGAGGAGTAATTTTTCCCGAGCTCCTGAAATAGTGGCAGTGAGATGTATCCAATATTTTTTTCGCTATTCCCACAGGTTACCTGGGCTTAGAACCCAGGTAGACCGGGGTGTGATGAATAAATTACTAGATGTACTATATTCCTGACATTCTAGAAGCGCTCGAAAGGTAAGGGTTGAGGTGAGGTATACTCATATGACGCTCCACGGCTTCCGTACAAAGTGCACGTTCATCTGGGGTATGGCGAAAGTCTTTCGATGACATTTTGAACTTCCCTGACAGTGCATATTTACGGAAGAGTTGGGGCGCTAGTTGAGTTTTATTTCTATCGTGCACGTGCAAGTTAGCTATCTTGCACCAGCAAGTTATTCTTTTGCATGTGCAAGATAGTCATTTGCAGATGCACGGTAGTTAACCTGCACGTGCAAGATAGCGAACCTACAGGTACAAGATAGTAACATGCAGGTACAAGATAGCTTAACTTGTACGTGTAAGATAGATATAAAACTGTTATGGCACCTCAACGTTTCCATACGTATTAATCAGTTTAGCTACACGTTTATTTACTCATCTTACTTACGTTGACGGAAATAAAGCATTGTTAACTATTTATCTTCGAGTAGTGACTAGTACTGTTTCTATTTTAGCTTCAAATCCATGTCGACCAAATCCTTGTCCAAGATTTAGGATTTGCCGGGCCACAGGTTCCTCACACAGATGTATCCCACTTACGATAGGTAAGGCATAAACATAGCTAACGAACGTACTATCTTTGAGTGAATAGATTTTAATGTTTAGATTTTAGACACATGCCTTTCAGATCTCAACCCAATGGGTTGGGTAACGTTGTAACTCGGAATTATAAAATAGAGCTGTCGATCACGCGGATGTTCCCCCAAGTGTGGACATTGACCTCCATTTATACCCCGGCCACAACACACACACACCATTCACACACACACACACACTCACACACACACGCACACCCTGACTCCCCATTACTCTCGCTCACTCCTTCATCTTTACACACACACACACATAATATTGTCTAGCCGCCGTTGTGGTGGACTTATTTCTTTTGTTGTTGGCGACAAAAAACAACACGCTCAGGATGACAAGCTCTTCCCACTGATCACCTGTGGAAACAAAGGATGCCTTTTGTCGCCAACACTATTGTCTTGGCTGTTACAAAGCCGGTAAGACAGATCCTCATACACTGACACCGTCATTGAGATGTATCCAATATTTTTTTCGCAATTCGCAAAGGTTACTCGGGCTTAGAACCCAGGTAGACCCGGGTGTGGCGAATAAATTATTATCCCATGCGCAAAATGAAAATCTATTCCGCATACATGTGAACAACTGAAATACAGACTATTTTTATAAAGAAGCGAAATTTCACTGGAATGTTTCTACAAATCGTGCACTGCAATTACAATTTAAATCGCTGTCAATAACCAAAAGACCCCCCCCCCCCCCCCCCCGAGTTCCAATGTTTTATATCTGCTACTCAAGGGACACAATAGTAACACGGGTTCCCTACTCAAATTTGGTTGATGTCATTGTCCATTGGGCTGATATCTAGTGTCGAAGCATGACATTTACTGCATTGGTAAGCGACGCAATAGGTGGCCGCGTACAAATTATAGCATGTCTATTTACATACTATTACACGCCACTTCTTTGTAATCCACATCTACAGCAACACTTAACCGTTCGGAAAATGAAAATCTGTTCCGCACATATGTGCGGAACGGAAATCGTTGACGTGCTATTTTTAAATAGAGGGGAAATTTCCTTGAATTTTTCTACAAATCGTGCAACGCAATTACAATTTGAATCGCTAGATTACCGAAAATCGTCCCCGAGTTCCAATGTGTTCTATGTGCCAGTAGGCACGCCAGTAGGCACATAGAACACATTGGAACTCGGGGTACGAAATTGTAACATGTTCCCATCCCAGATTTGGTTGCCGATAAAATGTGTTCCTTTTGTTAATAGTTGTCAAATGAATTGCTGAGTATCCTTCTAATAAATGTGTTTTTGTATAGACGTGAAGGCGTGTAATAAACACAGAACGACACACGTGTGTGAATAATTTAATCGATATGGCACTCAGGCCATCACGGAAGGATAAAATCGTTCTATCCTTTCGCTCTGGCACTCGTGCTATATCGAGTAACCCATTCACACGCGCGTGTCAATCTGTGTATATCTTTGTGGTCGTCAAAAATGAGAAGGCGCGATTATTCAAGATCCTTCTTTGTCAAGGCGCAAAATTTACATATATATCTCCCCAAAAGTCAGCAAAAGGCATTAGTTAAAAACAGAATTTAAAATTTTATTCTGGAAGTAGGACACCCACCCACATCACCCCTCACCTTCGCCCTTCACTCCCGAAATACCCTCAAACAAACCACCTAAGATTGCACGTGCTCTATGAACTCCAACAGGCATAGCCTAGAGACCGCACCATTGGAGTGAATACAGTAAAAATTTTCGGATGGTACACACATACTGGGTACATTTCATCAACAGTACATCACACGTTACATAAAACTTGCAAACATTTTATCACATATTACATTGACAGTTGTACATAGAACTTACCTACAGTGCATTACATATTAGAAAGACCTTATAAACAGTGGATCACATATTACATAGACCTACCATCAGTACCTTACATATTACATATACCTTACCAATGAAGCACCGACGTTTGCATACCACCTACCAACAGTACGTCACATATTACATAGACATTACCTACAGTGTATCACATATGATATAGATCTTATCCACAGTTCATCGCATATTGCATACATCTTACCTACAGCGTATTAGATATTGCATACACCTTACCTATGGTATATCACATATTATAGATCTTACCTACAGTGCATCACATATTCCATAGACCTTACCTATAGTGCATAACATATTACATAGAACTAACCTACAGTGCATAACATATTACATAGATTTTACCTACAATGCATCACAAATTACATAGACCTTACCTACAGAGCACGTCATATTACATATACATTCCATATTGTGCATAACATATTATATAAACCTTACCTGCAGTACGTCACATATTACATAGACCTTACCTCAAGTGCATCACGTATTACGTATGCCTTACCATAAATGCATCACATATTACATAGACGTTACCCACAGTGCATAATATATTACATAGTCCTTATCTATAGCGTATAACATATCACATAGACTTTGCATACAATGCATCACATATAACATACACCTTACCTACAGTGCACGACACATTACATGCACGTTACCTACAGTGCATCGCATATTGCATGCACCTTGCCAATAGTGAGTCACATATTACATACACCAATAGTTCGTCACATATTGCATACATCAATAGTGTGTCACATATTACATACACACTTAGTGTGTCGCATAATACATACACCAATAGTGCATCACATATTACATACACCAATAGTGCATCACATATTACATACTTCAGTAGTGCATTACATATCACATACATTAATAGTGTGTCACATATTACATACACCAATAGTGCCTCACATATTACATACACCAACAGTGTATTACATAGTACATACACCAATAATGCGTCACATATTACATACACCAACAGTGTATTACATGGTACATACACCAATAATGCGTCACATATTACATACCCCAATAGTGTGTCACATATTACATACATCAATAGCATGTTACATATTACATACACCAACAGGGCATCACATATTACATACACCAATAGTGTGTTACATGGTACATACACCAATAGTGCGTCACATATTACATACATCAATAGTGCGTCACATATCACATACATTAATAGTGTGTCACATATTACATACACCAATAGTGTGTTACAAATTACATACACCAACAGTGCATCACGTATTACATACCCCAATAGAGTGTTACATGGTACATACGCCAATAGTGCGTCACATACTACATACACCAATATTGTGTTACATATTACATACACCAATATTGTGCCACATATTACATACACCAACAGCGTGTTACATATTACATACACCAATAGTGCGTCACATATTACATACACCAATATTGCATCACATATTACATACACCAATATTTTGTCACATATTACATACACCAATATTGCGTCACATATTACATACACCAATATTTTGTCACATATTACATACACCAATATTGCGTCACATATTACATACACCAATATTGTGTCACATATTACATACACCAATATTGTGTCACATATTACATACACTAATATTGCGTCACATATTACATACACCAATATTGCGTCACATATTACATACACCAATATTGCGTCACATATTACATACACCAATATTGTGTCACATATTACATACACCAATATTGCGTCACATATTATGCTGATCATCCCAAAAGACCTTTCTAACGGGAATCACTCTTTACGTAGACATTTCCAAGACATTTCCAAGAGTAAAAAAAATATAGTGTAGAATGTTCCAGCAGTGAATTGGACTTTCCAAGAGCGTGTCACAAAATGTGTTGAGGTGTATAAACAGTCTATCATATAGGTGATGTAAACAGCTTGTTTATCTGGTGGTAGTGACGATGAAGTGATGACAGTCTAAATCGCCAATTTGAAACACAATATAAAACTTTTCTTCATACAATAACAAAGTGTAGGTTTTACTTAACTCTCTATCATACATTACATAAGCCTTCCACCCATATATCACAGACTGCATATGCGTATTTAACTGTGATGTGTATCACATCACTAAGATCTTTTCAACAGTTTATGATCTGGATAAGTTACTTCCGTGGTGAAGACCATTTTTTCGCTGATGTGGAGGACAATCTAGGAAAGTCAGTTTCTGACTGAGTGGTATAACATAAGTTTTATTCAAAATTTGTTGTGTAATAATGCATAGTCCGACACCATTTTATGGCACACTTCTGTACTACCTAAATACCTCTACTTTAACACTTTGAGACTTTAATTATGCTGACGTTCAAACGCCACTGGAAATTCAGCTTCTTCAACGTTTTTTTTTTCAAAATGCGACATCAAACGTCGGAAAGTACAAATAACAAGGCATTTTTCGTGTTAGTGATTATCTGGTTGACTGCTAGATCATTTTTGGTGGTTGAATTTGTTATTCAAAACTTGTTTTATCACAAATTATTGGTGAGTGCCCACAGGCACTCTCCAATAATTTGTAATAAAAGGAATTTATATAAACAAAATATTATTTGTGTTTGAATGAATATGAAATATAAACAAGGAAAGTGTTGGATTTGGCTCTGGTATTCTCATTTTTTGAAAGCCCCGATAGTGGCTTCTAGCACTCAACCAGTTAAGAAGTGTTGACAGCAGGATTATATTAGTATTTTAAGCTGAAATAACATTTCGTCGTGTGAGAACCATAAGGTTCTATCTTCCAGTGGAAGATAGAACCTTATGGTTCTCACGCGACGATTTGGCTGAACTGTTGTTGCTGAGCACTATCTATATGGACGAATTGGTTTTAAAACTTGAAAAAATCGAAAAATAATAACAAAACAAATGACCACAGCGTATCAAGGCGCTGTTTCATTTCGTATGTCATAAGACGCAAAAACGTATCAAAGAGTTAATGGTAAGTTCAAAAGAAATAGCAATGGATCATGCATTGACAAAACAAAGGCGTCAAGCACACCACTGCATCGTTTTCATCAGTAGCAAACCCACACATCGGATATGCATGTGTGCGACAAAAACAAACCAAACAAGAGGTTACATTATGAAATAATAATAATAATAATAAATGATGTTTAAGCCTAATGGCTTTACAGTAGAAGTAATTAACATAAGTATATATAGGTTCATATCGCATTTCCCGATGAAATGCTTCACGATAAAGATGGGATTTTAATCCCAATTTAAAAGTTTCAACGCTTTGTTTAGTTTTTAAAATACTCGACAGGGAATTCCAAAGTGCAGGGACTACAACCGAGAAATCTCTATCATCTGCTGAGAGGAGTTTAGAAGCTGACTGAGCCAGATTATTTGAGTCAGATGAACGTAGGTAACGGCTTGGATCATGATGTGAGATCAGCTTGGCCAGGTATGACGGTTCGATGCTGTTAATACATTTGGAAGTAATAAATATAACTGTATATTGTATTCTCTGTTGGACGGGAAGTCAGTGGAGGTCCCTAAGAATTGAAATAACAACAAAAATGAAGATTAGCATTCATTGAGAATTAAATTCGTCTAAGATAAACAACAATTATATACTAGATAGCAATTGTTTAAAACAGTTTCCATTTTATTTTACAGGTTGTGGTAGACCTGGCAGCCCTCCTTGTCCTTAGATTTGGAAAATATGATATGACAAAAGAAGCTATTGAAGATCAAGATCAGAGAGGAAATATACTTATCGGAATGGCATCACACATTATAGTACTGTGATTCCAAACGCGATCTGATCGAGACAGATTTACATCGGTGATTCGAGATATCTTAAATAAAATACTGTGATATCACGACAGTATCAAGATAAACAAAAGAATATAGAATATCAGTTTGAATTTTATATCCATTTCATTTTAAACAGGTGGTATTCAATAATGTTGCCGCGTGGAAATCGGACAAAGAATTACCACCGGATCGCGACTCTCCCCCTTTGTCATCACAGTTCTATATAATCATTATGATTTATGTTTGTCATGCATAAAAAACACGTTCTTGTAAATATTGTCAATCTAAGGTATTGTGTCAATGGAAACATAATTATAATCAAAGCAACATATATTATAGAGATATGCACAGATGAGTTGAACCTCATTCCGTTTACTGGGACCGCTACAGTTCTGTTCATATATTACTATCCATTACCTCCATTGCATCTTTGAAGCCTGGAAATTATAAGAGAACTTTAACCAGATATATGTTTATGACCTTTGGCTTAGCAATTGTTACCAGTCAACTGTCGTCGAAATCTTCATGGCGTCGCCATATAACTAGAAATAATTATTCAAAGAATGAGAAAAATTATTACTTTTTAAAGTGTGATTTACTGGAATTTCCGGGTTTGATTATAAACGATATCTCGCAAATGAATTCTGCAATCAACAATTGTGTCATGTATCCGTGCGCGCAAACGAAGAAGCTTTGCCGTAGGTGTAATGGGGACTTCATTGTTTTTTGAACCCTTTACCTGACATGAAAAACAGACGACACTTGCAAAAAAAATTCTTGAATAACTATTATTTTTATTTTTGTCTCAAAAACGTAGGTAATGACCCCTCATTGGAATGAGCTCGACGAGACAATATGGCTCCAGTGCTGAGAAAGTGCATGTAAAAGTTGGCGAAAATAACAATTATTCCGACAAAACCCTTATGGGAAGTCTCAAATCTGCCAAACATTGTACATTTTCCAACATAATTGACACATTGTATACTGGCAGGGAAAGGTATAGCCAGGTTGGCTGTCTTCTTACCTTTCCCTGTGAAAGAGAGAAGAAAAGAAAAGAAAGGAAGAAAACAATAAGTAGGGAAATTTTCAAACGGTACTCTTATTCTGGCCCTCATTGTGCTTGGGGGTTAAATCTGCGATTAAAAAGTAAACAGTAACTCTCTTCCATAATCATTGTTGCATCTATCCATACCAAAATAATTGTTACAACAACCTTACAATTAGAGAAATTTTCCCTTGAAGTTGGTCAATTTTGAAGAAAAAAGCTATATTAATGCCATTTTTGGTCAATGAGGGTTAATATTGAAAGATTTGAGTGGTGATTGTGGTGTATGATATTATGCTCTAAATGTGTGGAAAATTTCAGCTTAATAACTGTAAACAGTTTTGAGACGTTCGAAAAATGTTAAAATTTTGAAAGGTTTGGCAGAATATTTTGAAAATACGCGATTTCACAGACATGACGATACCGCATTTCACTAGATTTTATGACATTACAGAAGTATGCAAAATTTGGTTAAAATCGTACAGCTTGAGATTTGAGCAGTTCAACAGACAAAATTAACGGAGGAAAAAAAAAATAGAGAAGAAAAAATTTGAAAAAGAAGAATAAGAGTCTTTCCCAAACTGGGTTTGGGAAAGTCTAATTATTTGGCGATTTTTGAGAATAGCGCTGGCCGGTTTTGACCATTACGTTAGGTAAAGGGTTAAATAACATAATTATCGTTAATAATGAAAAGTAATAAACAGAGTAATCGCTTGACTGGACCGGTTACGTGAAATAATTCATTCGAGGCGAGGGACTATATTGTAAAACACTCGTGCGCGAATGCTTATTAATTTTCATTATACACAGCATCGCCGTGCCCTGTGTGGATAATCAGGAGATCTGGCCCAAGAACATAGCGTAAATTTTCGGTTTAATGTCCAGCACTTAGACCAGTCAGACACAGCTCCCGCATCTCATGCCGTACATCAATCTATAAGTGTATTGTACATTATTTTGTTGTGATGTTTATTAAGATTATAACCAATGTCGAGTGTGGACATAATTATGTTGTGGTCGAGGTATGAAGGCCATTTTCCAAACAGCCTGGCCCAAATCGCTAAGTCTCGTGGTACATCGGTCGACTTCGGTGATAGGGGTCATATGTTCGAGCATCGGCTCCCGCACTTCTTTCTCGGTCTGTTTCGTCGGGGTCGTGATCAGTCGGGACCAGCCCTCTGCTGGCAATGTGGGCGTTGTTTCGACCACTATTTATTTATTGGTATTTAAGGTACATACTTGTGCTCAATGGCTAATCGTGGCCGTGACAATTATGAATGGGGGAGGCCGAAGTAGCCGGAGAGAACCATCGAGCATCGACGAGCTACTGTCAGCTCATCAACATGCTAACTCTCTTTAAGCACCAATCAAGCAGGGTTACAGCGGTTGAAGACATGTGCTCCATCGACGTGCAGAACGCCCTAGTACACGGCGTCATCGTACCCCATGTAGGCAACCGGGAGAAAGTGCTATGCCCAAGGACACAACGCGGGTCGTCCCGGACGGGGATCGAACTTGGTACCTTTAGCATAGAAGTCCAACAGTCTACCACTGAGCCACCGCGTTCCTTCGTTTCGACCACTCTTATAGGGGAAATTACTAACTTATGGAACTTAGGGTGAGATTCACAGGTAGCGAATCTCAAAACGAACGGGAGATTAGTGCAGCGTTGTGGTGTATTGGCCATTTATCTACAAGCCTGGCTGATCGGGATCTCTTAGTTTCCTGATAAATCGTCGTTTTCATAGCTAGAGGTCTCGTCTCCCACATCTCTCCTTTGACCTGTTAGATTTCATTGAAATATCTAACGTGATTTGTGTTCCTCGAATATCATACATTAAATATATCAACAAATTAATTCATAAGTTATTTTCTTTATTTTCTTACATCTGAACATGACAATTAGGCTTATCCATGACATGATGCGCCTACAAGTTAAAACAAAAATGCCTAAGAAATGATAACTTTCAAGGTGAGACTCAAAAGCGTCGTTTAAACATTCCATTATGTTTGCATGCATGTCAGGTCACAGTCAAATGTAGTCTGTGCATATAACTCGAAACAGACAATAACACCTTCCATGAATACTAGTCGCCATGTTTCAACAGCTCATCCCTTGAGTTCCAATGTGTTCTATGTGCCTATTGGCACATAGAACACATTGAAACTCAGGAGACGATATGCCGGAAAGCATATCGAGCTTAAATCATCAGTTCAAATGTCCCTCGCCACAATGGTTCCGTATCCTGTTCGAGATATTATTTTGATTTCCGTCCCGCCTCTATTTAAGTACGAGGTGGCATCCATACGTCCCTTTAATGTATTGTGTAAACTTGTTTCGGGTTATCATTTGCCTTATTTCTATATGTGGGAGGGTGGTGGCTCACTTATTACAGCATATGTTCCTTTAATGTATTGTGTAAACTCGTTTAGGGTTATCATTTGCCTTAGTTCTATATGTGGGAGGGTGGTGGCCCACTTGTCACAGCATATGTTCCTTTAAAGTATTGTGTAAACTCGTTTAGGGTTATCATTTGCCTTATTTCTTTATGTGGGAGGGTGGTGGCTCACTTGTTACAGCATATGTTCCTTTAATGTATTGTGTAAACTCGTTTAGGGTTATCATTTGCCTTAGTTCTATATGTGGGAGGGTGGTGGCCCACTTGTCACAGCATATGTTCCTTTATAGTATTGTGTAAACTCGTTTAGGGTTATCATTTGCCTTAGTTCTATATGTGGGGGGGGGGGGGGGGGGGGTGGTGGCGGCTCACTTGTTACAGCATATGTTCCTTTAATGTATTGTGCAAACTCGTTTAGGGTTATCATTTGCCTTATTTCTATATGTGTGTGGTTGGTGGCTCACTTGTTACAGCATATGTTCCTTTAATGTATTGTGTAAACTCGTTTAGGGTTATCGTTTGCCTTATTTCTATATGTGGGAGGGTGGTGGCTCACTTGTTACAGCATATGTTCCTTTAATGTATTGTGTAAACTCGTTTAGGGTTATCATTTGCCTTATTTCTATATGTGTGTGGTTGGTGGCTCACTTGTTACAGCATATGTTCCTTTAATGTATTGTGTAAATTCGTTTAGGTTTATCATTTGACTTATTTCTATATGTGTGTGGTTGGTGGCTCACTTGTTACAGCATATGTTCCTTTAATGTATTGTGTAAACTCGTTTAGGGTTATAATTTGCCTTATTTCTATATGTGTGTGGTTGGTGGCTCACTTGTTACAGCATATGTTCCTTTAATGTATTGTGTAAACTCGTTTAGGGTTATCATTTGCCTTATTTCTATATGTGTGTGGTTGGTGGCTCAGTGATTACGGCATTGGACTTCAAACAGAAAGGTCCACGGTTCGAACCACACCAGAGGATTGTCCTTGGGCAAGGCACTAAATCTCAATTTCCCGCGTGTGGACACGGTGGCGCCGCGTACAAAGATGTACTGCACGTCGATGTTGCACGTGTCTTCAATCAATGCAAGCCTTGCTTGTGTGGAGTCAGTAAGCTGTGGTGTCTGATAGTTGCTCGCCATTGCTCGGTGGTTCAATCCGGGTACTCCGGCTTCCTCCACCCGTAAAAAGTCCAACACGAGGTGAATATAGCTGCCGAAGGTGTCATTGAAACCCAATAAATAAATATGTGTGTGTGTGTTTATCTCTGAAATACATGCGTACACCTTGTGTGCGCTTGAGTATTTGCTAGTGTTCAAAAGGGAGCGATTGTCATTGTGTGAAAACGTTCTTTCAAACTCTCGCGGTAAAAGGTCGCGATGTTAAGAAGACAATGCGTTACGGACAGTTTTATAAAACCTGACCATTTTATGACGTTTTCTACTTGTTCGAAGATTTCCTAAACAGCAAGTAAGACAGACGATGGGGTAGATCCGTAGAGGCGTGTTAGTTTCCTGGTACCACCAACACGGATTCTATTTAATTCAAAACTTAAATAATCTTGGACACCGACCAGACACTTTCTGCATATTGTAGAAGCGGGGAATAAGTAACGCATTTCTCGCTTCCAGATTTGTTCCACTAAGCATGAAGTAAAGTAACTGTAGTTGAGAAAGCGTGAAAATAGCTTTTATATGTTGTCTGTTGATTTGGTTAAGTCAGTTGAAGCTCGACTGCAGGTAATCACCAAGAAGTGGATGTGGAACCGTTAGTTCAAGAGAGGATCCTCCAAGTACTCTTCCATTTATGGCAAAGAATGAACGAAGTAGATATCATAGAATTACGTTAGAGATGACCAAGGGCCAATAATAAAGAACTTTTACAATTGTATTTTCTAGAATTATATTTAGAAGTCCTGTCACGAATTGTGCGCTTATCTAGGATTAATTGCCCGTATGAATTGCGCGCAATTGTCATATCGAATGGCACCCAAAGCATGGCAGGTTCTTCTGGTTACCCATAGCAAACATAGGCAATGTTGTTTCAGCCAATGGACCTCCGGGTTCCCCGGAGGTCCATTGGCTGAAACATTACATGTGCACAGGCCATATGTACAGAATTCGATGGCCTTACTATGGTCATGACGCGTAGATTAACACGCAGATCGACGTGCTATTTGCGCGCATTTCATGACAGGACTTCTAGTTTTAACTGTAAATGGTTTGAAATAAACGATTAGCTTTTCAAATAGGTGTCAGTTTTCCAGTTGGTAAATTGCCACACACCTTTCACTATACTACTGATTCATTTTAGTCAGTTACATTAAAGTACAGAAAGTACAATTCTACAAAATCAAAATTCAGATGTAAAAGTTATATAGTATTGGCCCCTGGTTGGGCTAATAACTGTATTTCCTACAAATGAAATGTGGATTTCATCATTACTGCGAGCGAATTAAGTGTAAAATAATGGAGAACGAGATAGTTGGAGAAAGGTTCGTGCATAAGTGATTACCACAAATACCATAAGATTGAAAGAGAAAAACAGAAAAAAGAGAAACAAAATGATGAAATGATGGCATATTTTCTGTATGGTCAAGTCTACAGTGACGAAATTACATTAGTTTTGTGAATATTTCTAATTCTTGAAACATTGGCATGGTGAATGGAATCGTCTAAAAGTGTGAAATGAACGAGTCTGTTTCGGGTTTGTGGGGATGTTCAGTAATAATATGATTTTACAACCCTTTAGATCTGTATAATTAGATCATCACTGATCACCCCGTCCAGTTTGTTCTAATTGGGAGCTTATGATATTGTCCACTCACGTAAAACAGAATATGTATACCGACTTGATGGGTCAATCCTAGGCTTTAAGGTGTCACCAGTCTAATTCCGCAAGGAATCCGATACTGTCATGGGCTGTTTGTTTTCCTAGTTTTCGTGGAGTTTGCGCAAAGACTACCGTTAATTTAACGTGATACCCTTTATTAACAAAAATATATGTAGGTATGCTTCCGTGTTCTAGTTATTTATATTCCAATTAATAAATATTTATTTGGCCATGAACACATCAAGATATTAACATAATTGGAGGAACTACAATACAGTTGCCATGGGCTAGTCTAATCCACACGTGGCGAATGATGCACATTCATTCGTTTGCAAGGTACAGTACGTGGAGAGTGGATTGTAACTAAATCACCCGCGGAGTGGAGATGTCACCCAAGCTATAACTTTCAATTTTTTTACATATCGACAAAAAATACAAGCAATGTTTCAGCCAATGGACCTCCGGGTTTAACCCGGAGGTCCATTGGCTGAAACTTTGCTTGTGCCGGTTATGCTTTGCCACAAATTTGTAATTATTGATTGGATGGAATCTCCACTCTGCGGGTGATTTAGTGATAATACACTCTCCACGTACTGTAATAAATGTCATTATCATCAAAATGTTCATTAATGAAGCACCGGGTTGTCCTCAGTACATCAGTAATTAATTTTGTGATGATTATTCCTATGATCAGTGCTTGTAAGCTAATTATTATTGCGTCCTTGGAAATATTGCACACATGTGACACGTGACTAGTCCACGGCAGTCGTACTATACCATTAACAAAACTGGTGGAACTACAGTTAAAACTAGAAGTCGTGTCACGAACTGTGCGCTTATATAGGCTTAATTGCGCGTAGGAATTGCGCGCATTTGTCATATCGAATGGCGTCCAAAGCACGGCTGGTTCTTCTGATTACTCATAGCAAACACGGGCAATGTTTCTGCCAATGGACTCAGTCGTCTTGAATATTTGAGTTGGTCTGAAAAGCCACCACACGCGACCAACTATTGGGAATTAATCGTCCCATAACTGCGTCGATATCCTTACACATAATTGCCTGGTGTCTTCAGAGGTTGGGCTAACCACGTTGATACCGGAGTGAGGTGGTGTCTTTATTCATTGTACCAGTAAATAAATTCAACCAAGTAGGGATCTATGATTATCTTTTTAATTTAACCCTTAAATTGCTGACTATTGACAGAATGCCCATACCACATATTTTACTTAAGAAGTGAATGTTTTTTTCCTAGAGCTGTTTTCATTCTTGCTGCTCCAGTTCGGTTCCGTTTCGTTTTTTTTATTGCGGCAATTCAGAAAAATGAACCGCAAGACCAATCAAAATCGGACTGTTCGTGCATAAATTGATTAAACTTACTTACTGGGAAGAAATGGTCTGGTGATCCCTAATGAGTCTCACCGCTCAGTCTATACCGGGAAGAAGCGAATACGTTGTTTTCTCATTGTAACATATTCTCCCTTAGTAACTCATCCATCTCACCAGTCAATAAAGGGGCGGGGGTGGGGGGGGGGGGGTGGGGTGTGGAATATAACAATGAGAACACAATATATGTAGACAACAAGAACCCAACATAGATTTACCCTTTGAACCCTAGCGGCCGCTTTTTAGGCCAGTTTAGTGCCAGTCTACATCTGAGGCTAACTACAGCACTTTAGTGGTACTGCAGCTTGCGCGCTCCATACATTCATGCTGCTGTCGAAAGGAATGTGAACCAAGTAATAATGAGAACTTCATTTAAAAAGCCAGATTCCATCCAACGTTTATGTAGTGGTCTAGTGGTTTAGGTTTTGGACTCCTGATTGCCAGGAGGGTTACTGTGAGGTCGACTACCAGCAGGGGATCAGAAACCAACATTCTAAATTACTGTAAAACATGATTGTGTCCTCTGAAAACACACACACACACACTATAGATAACCCCTTCCGATGTTCACACACGCGCACACTAATATATGGAGATTCAGCCTATACACCCACTGCGCAACATTCAGTAACATCCCTGTCAAATCAAATTTGGGCACGCGGAAATATTCAGGATAAATTTTTATCAACTTTTTTTTTTTTTTACAACAGAGAGTCTCACTGATTCACATCTCTCGAAATCCTTCCAAGAAGGTATGTCAAGAAACGATGAAACTTATCTAGATACATGCCTCAAAATGTATGGAACGAAACTGTGTGAAACAGCTCAGCTGAAAACTGAAAAGGGAATTTGTTGATATTACGAATTATATCAAGCAGGAAAACAAATTCGTACATTCTTGTCCACTGCAAACCGTGTAGTATTCTGAAAGATTTAACATATTATTCCAATCAGACAGACACTCAGATAGATGGACGAACAGGCGAATGGTCCGATGGAATAACTTGGGAGAAATAATACTTAGACGGGCACACAGACAGACATACTATGAAATGCAAAATGGACGTTTGCGTCGTGTAAATCAGAGTTGGTGTATTACCGACAGCAGACATGCAGACAGACATTTGCGAAACTTATGTTTGTGAGTTTAACAGCGAGATAGAGACGGGGGGGGGGGGGGGGGGGGGGGATTTTATTTAATTACCTGTTTTTTCCATTGCACCCAGTTGACACTCGTGCTGTTTGCTGTACGGAATACTATTTTGTTATAGAGTATGTCTTTCTTATAATATCAGAAATTAGTATAAATTTACATAAATAAATATATAATGCAGTATTTTAACGGTGAAAAATCAATATCGACCAAAATGAGATCTATTTTTGCAATATTAATTATGATTTGTTATGACAGAACTTCAGTGTACATTGTGATAGTAATTATTCAGACCATATACACATAATGCACACGTAACTCGTTAATATTCAGTATTACAGTGAATAGGTTACACGCCGAGTGATGATAGGTACTATCTAATGACTTAACACTGTTTGTCCGTAAATAATGATATACAGTTAAAACTAGAAGTTCTGTTATGAAATGCGCACAAATAGCACGTCGGTATGCGCGTTAATCTACGCGTTATGACCATAGTAAGGCAATCAAATGCTGTACATATGGCCTGTGTACAAGCAATGTCTTAGCTAATGGACCTCCGGGTAACCCGGAGGTCCACTGGCAGAAATATTGCCTGAGTTTGCTATGAGTAACCAGGAGAACCTGCCGTGCTTTGGATGCCATTCGATATGACAACTGCGCGCAATTCCTGTGCGCAGTTAAGCCTAGATAAGCGCACAGTTCGTGACAGGACTTCTAGTTTTAACTGTACGAACACATACTATAGTACACTCGCCGTGAACTGGCTGTAATCCCAGGGTAGATAGTTATGTTAACGCTTCTGTTTAAATTTTTACTTAATGAAGCAATGGGTTGTTCCGAGTGCTTCATTAATTAACATGTTTGATGATTATTCCTGTAAATAGTGTTTGCAGTCCAATATTATTGCGTCCATGGAAATACCGCCCACCCAGCGGAAAGTGACCAGACCACGGCGGCAGTACAGTACTCGGTCAGTTGATGATTTGTAGAATACTGTGCATCTCATATATATCATCCGTCCATTGATTGAGAACATAGCACTCGATCATAATATGGAGGAATATCTTGAGCCGATTGTATTATCTAACTTGAAATCCACTTTACACGAAATTCATGTTTTAATCCGAAAACAATGACACAATTGTATCACACTATAGGGAATAAATAGAGAGTAATCGCTTGCCTGGACTGGTTACGTGAAATAATTCACGAGAGATGAGGGACGTTGTACAAACACGAGTGCTTGAATGCGCACGAGTGTTTTACAATATAGTCCCTGACCTCGAATGAATTATTTCACGTAACCAGTCCAGTCAAGCGATTACTCTGTTTATTACGTTTCATTATTAACGATAATTATATTATTTAACTCTTTACCTAAGGTAACGGTCAAAGCTGGCAGCACTATTCTAAAAAATCGCCAATTAATTTTCATTATTTTTTTATCTCTAAAACATAGGTTATGACCCATCATGGGAACGAGCTCGTCGAGCTCGTTCCAATGATGGGTCAAAACCTATGTTTTTGAGACAAAAAATGAAAATAATAGTTATTCGAGCTCGTCGAGCTCGTTCCAATGAGGGGTCAAAACCTATGTTTTTGAGACACAAAAATGAAAATAATAGTTATTCAAGAATTTTTTTTGCAAGTGTCGTCTGATTTTCATGTTAGGTAAAGGGTTAAAAAAAAACAAAAAAACAATGAAGTCCCCATTACACCCACGGCAAAGCGTCTTCCTTTGCGCGCACGGATACATGATACAATTGTTGATTGCATAATTCACTTATGAAGTTATCCGTTATAATCAAACCCGGAAATCCCAGTAAATCACACTTTGGAAAGTAATAAAAATTGAAAATATGAACAATTGTTGATTAGAAAGTTATCGTTCGGGATAACGCTTCGAAGGCAATAGCCCGCCAAGCCTGGAAATTAGCAGACTATCGTCTGTCGAATGAAGTCCCTACGGAGTGAAGTTAGTGATGCTACCCTGCACAGCAGGCTACAATTACTAAATATACCCTCTTTGAACCTCAGTCTGAACCAATGCCTCACGTTTAAAGAGAAAAAGGTACCCTGAGGAGAAAACGGTCCACAATATGTGATACCATCAGCAAATTCAGCCTCTGGGGACCTCATTTTGCAAATGGTAGATTGTTTATTTCCAGGCTTGAGCACGCCATGCATAGATGTTTTAGAAGAAACGCGAGGTAAAATCACTGCCAGGTCAAATTGATTATATCAGAAAAATAATTGTGTTATTTTGGAGGATACCAGGTAATTCTTTTATGGTTCTATATAAGTAAGGAAATTACTATGAAATTCACAAGACTGAAAATCCATAAAATTCAAATAACTATACACAAAGTATACTCCAAACCATAACAACAAAGGGCGTGGTGTATAGAATACGAACAACGTATGCTTTCAACCCACACAGGTGCAGGGATGTGGTGAAAGAGGAGGGGGTGTCACCCCCCCTCCCAAACCGGGCCAAAATGCCCTATATTTGGAAATTCGGAGGTCAAGTCATGAGTAGTTGGAAATTCCATCTATCTGGATTTTAAAGCTTCTTTGGTGATGCTGATGTCTCCTTTACTTCCCACAATTCCAACCCGGTTTCAAATCGGCAAAAACTCCTAACGTTTACAACTACAGTGTACGCAATATCGAGCTCCATGAGTATGCATAATATAAATCGGGACGAGATTTCTATAGTACGTTTACTTATCGTAATAAACAAAATCCTCGAAATACACTTCATGAAAATCACATCATGTAAAATCGTTATCCTGAGTTAATTGTGTCATTCACAGTTACAAAATGACGAAAGATCGAAAAGTGTTCATTCTTGCACAAGATCCGATTTCATGTTAGGGCTGTGTGAATTGTTCAAAGTTCTAAGCTTGAGGATATGTTTAGCACATGTTCAATTCCCAGAAGAATATCAAATAATCATAACCTGATAATTCTATCATAAATGTGTTGGCATTTCAGTTACTAGAATCAATTTTATGCCCCCTTTTAGGGCTTAATTTTCAAAATGTTTCTCGGTAGTTAATTTCCAACTAGGAGGAGGGATCTTGAGGGGAGTTTCTCCTCCCCGATCCCTCCCCCAGTTGGAAATATACTACCCTACAACCCCCTCCCCCAATCGGAAACACCTAGCAACGTCCCTGCATAGGTGATAGCAGGTATAAACGCATTCGGATAAGAACTGATAATAAAATAATAGTTCATGAGAACAATTCATAGTCAAATAGGCTTCAAATATCAAGCTAGGAATCCAATGCACTTCTAAGATACAGCCAAGTTGCGCGTGGATGCCAATACAAGGTGTGTTTTTCTTCTTGAAAAGAGAATTCATTTCCAAAAAATTGTTATTGTCACGTGATACGTCGCGTCCTCCACAAATTTTATGACAAACTAATTTCGGAATACCATAAGATTCAAGCCGGTGCCGAGATACCACGCTTGCAATATACCAATTGCGCAGGTTTCCGATGGGAATTGTTGCTGTTGTCATGGTGAATGGTCTCATAATGTTTAATAAACGTTATCTTGATCCGAAGGTGCAAATTGTTGGTACTCCAATAAACGTTCTAATAGACGAGAAGTTTCTTAGATTGCTCTTTGGCAGTAAACTTAACTTTACTTCTCATGACCAACAACTTAAACTGAAATGCAACAAAGCTCATAATCTTTAAAGGTTGTTAGTAAAACTGACTGAGGTGTTAATCAAAAAAATAATACTCCATCTGTATGGAACGTATATGAGATCGAAATTAGACTGCAGCTTTGTGATATGCGGTTCGACTAGAAAGTCATATCTCCCATTAATAATGGCGGTATCCGATTAAGTTTTGGTGCCTTCAAATTATCTCCCGTTCAGTCATTTCTTGCTGAAGCATGCGAACCACGTCTTGGAAAGCGTGAACGTTGACTATCATGGTAACAAAACTTTACGGTAACCCCTCAAACCCTGTCTATAAATGTGTTTTGCATCCTGATTATGTTAAAATTGTCATGAGAAATCTAAAACGTACTTCATTGAGAATCCGAATTAAACAACCTATCTATTTAGTAAACATTCGCCCAGACACTGTAGCAAGAAGGGAGTTTTAAAGACGGCACTGAGGTCACTGACTAAAACCTGAAGTTATTTTTGAATTGACTACTTCTGGAGTCGTACTGCAAAATTACACCACAATCGTGTACGCTCTGACAACATCATCCCCATTTATTTATTTATTAATTTATTAGTGTTTAAGGTCACATATTTCTGCACAATGGCTAATCATGACCTCGATAGTTTTACGGGTGGAGGAAGCGGGAGTACCCGGAGAGAACCGCAGAGCAACGACGAGCAACTGTCAGCTCCCCAACATACTAACTCAACACAAGCAGGGCTAGCATTGGTTGAAGACAGGTGTACAATTGACGTGCAGTACGCCCTAGTATACAACGTTACCGTGCCCTCACGTGGGCAATGGTGGTGATGTGTTTTGCCCAAGGACACAACGCGGTTGCCGCATGTGGGATTCGAACCCCCCCCCCCCCCAGCTTGCAGCCTGCACTTCTACCTTTTGAGCCAACGCACCCGCAACATCATCCCCACAAAAGCTACAAAAACACACTTGCAGCCACGCCAGAGTGAATACGGATGGGCAATAACGACAAACTACACCCCTCCTCCAGAATAGATGCCAACATAGCTGATGGGTTCTGCTTGTGGTTTGACCGTCCCCGGGTCGACTCATAAGAATCACATTGCAAAATCACACTACAATTGCGACCACCCCGACCTCAATGACCCCCCCCCCCCCCCCCACACACACACACACACACACACTCTATAAACGAGCTTCCCTTGGCATGATGCCTGACTATTTAGGAGAATGTGTTATGTGGATAAAAAGAGAAAATCGTCTTGACCCATACATGTTTCGGTCCGCACCTTTCTGACCAGCATGTATGTTTTGGACACGGAGGTATCGTGCCACTTTTAGCAAACCGGTCGTTTTGGCCCAATACATTTTAATACAATATTTTGGATAGAATGAAAGTGATATATTTTAATTTTAATGTAGTTTGCAAAATAATAATTAATAAATGAGTCATAACTAAGGGGATAAATATATCTTGATGCTTTTTCACCATTACACTTTGCCATATAAACAAATATTATAACATAGTCACCACCAAACAGTTCATTGCGGAAAATATCATTCACAACACATCTAATACAGGAATGACGTCACACGGCAACGTTAACGTGGTAACTCTGTGATTGAGTTAGTTTCAGAAATTGAATTAATCTTCTTTTATTGTTTACACAATAGCAGAAGAAATTCGCAGGAAACATTTCCCGATTAACTAAATATTTTCAATGGTTTATCTCGAAAACATACCTTATGACTTCTTATTGGAACAAATTCTTTCAACTCGTTCAAATGAGGGTTCATATGCTGTGCTTTTGGAGCAATAATTTATTAAAACTTGCCAGCGATTTTATGTGAGCAGCGCTGGTTCGCTCGGCCTAGGCTCGGATTGATTTTAGTGAACTTCGCCTTGGCTTAGGCTCAGATTGATTTTAGTGAACTTCGCCTTGGCTTAGGCTCAGATTGATTTAGTGAACTTCGCCTTGGCCTAGGCTCAGATTGATTTTAATGAACTTCGCCTTGGACTAGGCTCAGATTGATTTTAGTGCATTTCGCCTTGGCTTAGGCTCAGATTGATCGTTGCAGGTGTCTTATTTGTTATCAGGGTTGTGCCATAAACTACCCTCAAACCTACGAACAATATCTTATTAAAACGAATAGCTCTTAACAACTAAGGTTTTTGTATTTTTGTAAAATGGTGTGAAAATGTGAGTAACCCAAATTTACAATGAATGAGTCTTCAATACTAAAATTAATTCCAGCGAAATATAAAATTTGTGAATAAAATCATAGATGTATTCCTGTTAATCACACCCATATTTGTATGTGTAAGGATTTACTGTCAAACAGAAAAAAAATAAATAGAATTAGCACTTGATTGCAAGTCGGCTGTAAAGAAAATTACCTGTTAACTGAATAAAGCAATTGGGATGTATGGGAAAAAATCAAGGCAACACCCAATTTATATGGCTTTAAGAAATGTGTGACCTTTATGCATTCACGTATTATACCATATCTTGGTTGATTGAGCTCTGTGGGGTCTGTTCAACATAAACTGCGGAATAAATACCCACTTTATCGCAACAAGAAATATATCGTTACCAATTCAAATGTATATTGCACACACGCGCAGAGAATATGAATCTAATATCAGGGTATGGACGCTTTTCTGTAGCCGAGGTTAAATATTGAGGCCTCGTTGATGTGTAATTTTATTTTCATTCGTTTTTCTTTCTCCAAACTAAATCGTATTCCCACAAACACTCGCCGAAAATGGTATTCCACTCCCAACATCGTATACCACACACAGCGATGACGGAATTTTTATATTTCTTTTGACATGTTTTTAAAGTAACTATGGAATCAAGTAAAAATGGTTGTTTTGGGGGAAACAAATAAGAAGAAAATAAATAAAATAAATACGAAAAAGTTGACTGCTCAGATTCGAGTACATTTTATCCTTTGAGTGTACCGAGCGGATTATTTAATAATCCGAGCGGAGGACTATTGTTTATTTATCGTCTTGATCGGTCTATGTAATCAATGCTGACAGATACACAGAAATACAAGCAGACAGAGAGACAGTTTGATCGATCAGAGTAATCTATGCTGACCGATACACAAACAAATGGACGGAGAGATAGTTTGATATGTTTGTGTAATCTATGCTAACAGATGCACAGATGCACAGACAGACAGACAAACTGACAGAGAGACCGTTTAATCGATCTGAGTAATTAATGCTGACAAATACACGGGCAGGCAAAGAGACAGAGAGACTGTTTGATCGGTCTAGGTAATCTATCCTGACAGATACGCAGACAGACAAACAGACAGAGAGACAGTTTAATCTGCCTGAGTAATCTGTGCTGAAAGATATACAGACAGCTAAACAGACAGAGAGACAGTTAGATCAATCTGAGTAATCTATGCTGACAGATAAATGGACAGACAAACAGACAGAGAGACAGTTTGATCAATATGAGTAATCTAGGCTGACATATATACGGACAGACAAACAGGCAGAGAGACAATTTGGTAGATATGAGTAATATATGCTGACGGATACACTGGCAGACAAACAGACAGAGAGACAGATTGATCGATCTATGGAATCTATGCTGACTGCTGACTGAAACACATAGAGACAAGCAGATAAATATAGAGTTTGATCGGTCTTTGTAATCTATGCTGATAGATATATAGAAAGACAAAGAGGCAGAGAGACAGTTTGATTGGTCTGTGTAATATATGCTAACAGACACACAGACAGACAAAAAGGCAGAGAGACAGTTTGATCGGTCGAGGTTATCTATGATGACAGATATACAGATAGTCAAACAGACAGGCAGACACTTTGATCGATCTTAGTAATCTATGCTGATAGATACACAGACAGACAAACAGACAGAGAGACAGTCGGTTGAGGTAATCTGTGATGACAGGTATACAGTCAGACAAACATACAGAGTGACAGTTGGATCGATCTGAGTAATCTATGCTGACAGACACACAGACAGACAAACATACAGAGGAACAAGTTCATCTGTCTGGGTAATCTATGCTGACATATATACAGACAGACAAACAGACAGACAGAGAGACAGTTTGATTGATCTGAGTAATCTATGCTGACAGACATACAGACAGGCAAACAGACAGAGAGACAGTTTGATCGATCTGAGAAATCTATGCTGATAGATACGCAGACAGACAAAAAGACAGAGACAGTTTGATCGATCTGAGAAGTCTATGCTGACTGATACAGAGACAGACAAACAGACAAGTAGACAGTTTGACTAATCTGAGTAATCTATGCTGACAGACACGCAGGCAGACAAACAGACAGAGAGACAGTTTGATCCATCTGAGTAATCTATGCTGACAGATATACAGAGAGACAAACAGACAAAGAGACTGATTGATCGATCTGAGTAATCTATGCTGACAGATGTACAGACAGACAAACAGACAGATAGGCAGTTTGATCGACTTTTAGTAATCAATGACGACTGATACACAAACAGACAAACAGACAGGTAAACAGTTTCATCGACCTGCGTAATCTATGTTGAGAGATACACAAGCCGACAAACAGACAGAGAGACAGTTTGATCGATCTGGGTAATTTATGCCGAGAGATACACAGATAGACAAACCGACAGAGAGGCAGTTTGATCAGTCTGAGTAATCTATTCTGACAGATATACAGCCTAGACGGATAGTAAATTAGACCTCATTGAGGGATTTTCCCATGGCCCTCGTGGCTTCAATCGAAATGAGGTTAAGAGGGATAGTAAATTAGACCTCATTGAGGGATTTTCTCCTAGCCTTCATGGCCTAATACTAGAAAGGGATTCCATAACCAGAGATGACCAGGGATGACACGCGTGGTTAGTCGATTGTGAGAAATTCTTCAATTCGAAGATGTTCGGTGATTAAATTGCATAAACCTCCTTCACGACCTCCGATCCCTCACCCACGATAATGTGGTGCCGAAGGCAATTCCAAGAGCAATGGTAGATCAGTGACAGAGGAGGTCGTTTGGGTGGGGACTAAAATACTATGTTACTAGCGATGACATGAATTCTGAAATACAGTAAATAGTTTTTGCTCCATTGGAACCTTGCTGTGTTAGGTGATATAAGAGTGGATACCTCTGGGATCTGTTGTAATCTGAATATTGCTATTTACAGCTAGCCACGTGGTCACATTGCTTTTAATTTGTTATTTTAATTATTATTTTCTAAATTATTTAAAAAAGAAATCAGTAGTAGAAGAGCGATGGATCGGGGCTCATTGACTTAGGAAGTGACGTCATAGTCATGTGACCTGGTTCGCCATGTTGTGTTGCCATGGTAACCCGCGTGAGCGGCCATTATGTGGTGTCATCCCTATAGTGATAAGTGGTCATAGTGCGCACGCGTAGTGCGTGTTGCTAGGGTGATACGTGCTTCCGTCGTTCATTTCTTGGTTTCTATTGTAGCACGTGGTTGCTATGTTACCCAGCAGGGGTATGTTAGGAGGGTGTGTTCCTTTGTACAAGAGTAATTTCCCGACTACTAGAATTACCACAAACAACCCGATAAGTGGTACTATTTCGAATTATTTCAGAATCCCCTGCTTCTATCTACCTATGCAATAATTTTCGTCTATCCGACCACGTTAGTTTATTATGGAGTATACTCCAGTAGAATAGAAAAGCCTATCAGCTGGAACAACTTTACGTAATGTTTCTATATTTAGCTTTTCTGGTCTGTTCTTGTTAGTGTTGACCCTATTCCAATTACTCTTGTTGTTTCATTTATCTGGATCAGACAATCAGTTCACTTTCCTGGAAGTCTTTAATCAGCAAATTCTATTATGTAAACTCGAAAAGTATGCTAACCGAGACCTCGCGAATAATTGGTTCATAAGTTACCTGTTTGACAGTCTTCAGTATGTTATGTACGAAGAACACAAATCAGATTCAGCGAAACAAAGCTGTGGTCTCCCACAGGGGGGCTCAATTCTGGGCCCTCTACTCTTCCTTTTATATATCAACGATATTAGTAAATCAACATCACTCGATCTATTGTCGTTTGCGGATTATACCACGGTACACTACTCCGGTTCAGGCGGGAATGCAATAACTCACTATTTCAACAACGAAGTTCAAAAAATATTTGAATGGTGCTCGGCGAACCAACTGCTGTTGAATGCTAAAAAAACACTCATATTATACTTAACCCAAATAAAAGTAAGAATAATAAATAATAATAATAATACAATTTCTTGGAATAAGCATTGATGAACACTTAACCTACAAAGCTCATATATCTAGGCTATGCTCGAAAATAGCTAACGCAAATTATAACCTCAACAAAGTAAAACATATTCTCCCACGCAAAGTCCTGAAAACATTGTACTACGCCCTGGTTCATAGCCATCTGGTATACGGGATTTTAGCATGGGGCAATTCAAGAGCTATTAATAAACTAGTTATCATGCAAAAGCTCTCATTAAGAATAATAAATAACAAAAAATACAAATCACATACATGATACAGATCCCTTATTTAAGGAAAATAAAATACTCAAAGTAGATGATTTGTCAAAATTGCATGCATTACTGTTCGTGCATGACTGGCAAAATTGCAGATTACCGGCTTCTTTTAACGATACATTCAAGGTTACTGACAACCCACTCGGTAGGACAACCCGGCAGTCGGGACATTTATACATGGAAAAAACACGTACACGAACCCTAGATAAACTTCATCTATACGCCATCCCGAAACTATGGAACGCTTTAGACGACACAGTTCGAAATATCAGTAACAAGGCTACATTTAAGAAAACATTGACCTCAACATTCCTTTCGTCATATTCGACTTATGTCCGTTGGATAATCCCTACTGCCCAGACTGTACTTAGTAAATATTGATCTTAGTGACCCATTAGCAAATTAAAAAAATCCGCAATTTAAACATACTAGTCGTGCGATATGTCCTAATCTTGCACCCTTGTCCAATGCAACCTGCAGAGTTTTTCCCTGTAGTTGCCCCACTAACCTCGCGTAGAGCCACACACGGTTAAGAATCTGTAAATAATACTCTTGAGGAACAAATTTGCGTTCGGGAACACGTGTTTAAGCAAGTGCCTGGTCAAGTCGGTCGGCTAATCATGGGGAGTTGCATGCGGTGAACTAACCGACACATAAATGCTGTCAGCTGGTTTACGGCATTCGACCCCCCCCCCCCCCCTGGTGCGCCCACCAATATTGACCCCTCGTCCAATTATAAAGATCATGATCTTCTCTAGTTGGAACGATATTATCCACTCGATTTGACTGATTGTGGCTCTTGAACTTTAAGCGGAGCAATGATGGTAATTTAGCAAGCAGGGTTCTCTCTGCCTAAACAGAAACACCACCCTCCAGCTGGATCTTTATCCTAGCTTCTCACACTTGAACATAGATTCGACCCAAGGAACGGAAAATCCGGCATCCCTATCATAGACCGGATGGATCGCTCCATCTTTACTGATCTAGTCACGGTCTGTTCGCGAGTTCTGTTTCCTTCGGGGGGTGTCAGGTAGACAGCCAAACTGGCTATGCCACTTCCCACGGTATTCTATTTGTTACTCATGTGTAATATTTATTTTTGTTTACATCAAACATATATGTACACCGTGAATAAAGAATCTGAATCTGAAGAATCTGAATCCTATTCGTGTGCTAGTATGCAATGTGTGCATGTCACATGCAGCATATATCGGAGAATTATTTCGATACAATGGTGTACTATTTGACGTTCATTATCTGAGGGTCATTATTCGGAAAAGCGCGGTTAACTCATTTATTTATTTATTTATGTATTTATTTATTTATTTATGGAGGAAGCGGCAGTAC
This sequence comes from Pictodentalium vernedei, assembly GCA_031216915.1. NCBI lineage: Eukaryota > Metazoa > Mollusca > Scaphopoda > Dentaliida > Dentaliidae > Pictodentalium > Pictodentalium vernedei. The sequence continues at coordinate 882,875,105 of CM062297.1, read as the reverse complement.
CCGGAGGGAACCACCAAACTTCGTCGAGCAAATGTCAACCTCCACAACGTAATAATTATACACAATCATGTTTAACATTGTTTGAAGACAATGAAGGGTATCAGTAACGTGCAGTACTGCTTTTTACACATCGCCACCGTGTGCTCTTCACCCCTCCCATTCAGTGCCTCACCCAAGGACGCAACACACTTACCATTGGTCGGAATCGAATGGTAGACGTTTCGGTTTTAAGGCCAATACCCTAACCACCGAGCCACCACGCTACCGAGTACTACCTGACTACAACAGAAATAGGACGTCGTTAAGTGTTATTACTCTCGTAATATGCGTTGTTTATGTGCATGTGCAGCACGCGTTGTTCCAACAACGCGTGCTGCGCATGCACATTAACAACGCATATTGCCACTGTAATGAGGTTACAACTTATTCGCTTTTGTGTGGAACATTGACAAACCATGTGGTATACAGCATGCATCATATATATGGTATATGTATGGTTTAAGGTCCCTTTTGGAGTCGAAACCCAACTCATCAACTAATGAAACAAACAACAAATCTTAAGATAAGACTAGACACGAATATTACGACGTGTGAGCGTTTTGGTAGATACGTCTTTTCAATCTCTAAAATCGTTAATTTTTCATAAAATATCATTTTGGATTATTTTCGCACATCACCTTCCTAAAACCTGACACGCTTTTGACACTTGTCAATAAGTTTGCTTGTCTGGTTGCAGCAGATGACAGGTGGCAAAGTGGCACGCTTTTGAGACTTGTTAATCATTCTTCGTTGCCGGGTGGCAAACTGAACTGAAGTCTTCATTTCTATTTTTTAAATGTCTTCATTGACATCGGATTTTCTTGCATATAAGGATTTTCTATAACCTAATGAACGTGTTTCTTGTCGTATGTGTGTTTCTTTTTTTGGTTTCCACTCGCTTGTCTATCGTATTTGAACGCGTCTAAAAGTGCAGGTAAACTGGAATTCCATCAGGCGATTCCATTCATTGGTTACCCCCGAACAAGCATTTGCAATTATTTCCTGTTGAGTACCCCACTCCCCGCCAACCCCACCCTACCCCCACCCCGACTATTAGATCGATGGTGAAACCGAAAATTTCAAAATATAAGAATGGTGTGCTCAGTTGGCAGGTAAGGTGTCATATGAGAGAAGCCAAAAGCAATATTGGGCCGAGCGGTACGCCGAGCACCATATTGTTTCCACTGGGCCCCTTATCGGCCATCTACGCACACCACAACCTATTTAAGTTATAGTCATCCTAATCACTTTTACAGGAACGTATTGCCAGCCATATCATTCGATTTTGTTGTGTTTCCAGCGTGCACTTCCGCTTTTTCGGCGATGCATGTTGTGTCGATGAATTTCCGAAACGTTTTATGGTGCAACGGATCGGTTTTTACATGTGTCTCACAGTGGCGGCGCCAGGATTTCAATTTAGGGGGGGGGGGGGGGGGGTGCTAAATAAGATATGGGGAGTTCAAGATCGAGATTCCGACGGCATCTCCAGAACTCTGCAGGTCTGATCTAGAGAAGGATAGGGGAGGAGGTAGTTCAGTAGTTCAGCGTTGTGAACGTAGTAGCTATCTCCCTATAAAGGTGTAACCACTACGTTCGTATCGCTGAACTAGGGAGGAGGGTGTCCCTCTCCCGTTTGTGCGGGAAGTGGGTGGGTCTGGAGAATCTCCCCAGGAAAAAAAATGATATTTGGACCCCCTGCGAGCGATATCTGAGCGTTTCTACAACACCTGACACGATGTGTATTGTAGTGCGCCGTCTTCGGGTGTTATTGGGTAGAAATCCACGGTCAGATAGTTATTTGAAGTTTGATTTGGGACGCGAGAGAGACCCCCCCCCCCCCCCCCCCCCCGAGGACCCCTATTGCGCAGCCACTGGTGTGTCAAGTCAGTAAGGGAGAAAATGTGACAATGAGAACAGAACTTGGAATAGATTACCTTCGTAACCCTAAGGGACGTTTTTGTCCCAATATAATTAGGAACTGGTCCCCAGAGCCCCCTAAGAATGATCAAAGAAAAATTAGGTTGAACCCAATATAAGTACTCATAGATAGGGTTTTGTGTTGCCAGTGGTTCGCGCAAACTGTTGTGGATTTTGTCCAAGTTAACCTTTTACCTAATGCAACGGCCAAAACCGGTCATATCATTATTGTTTCATTGTTGCCTCAAAACCATAGATTATAACCCCTCGTTGGAACGGGCTAGTCGAGCTCGTTTCAATGAGGGGTCATAACCTATGTTTTTGAGACAAAAAATGTGCTGCAAGTGTCGTCTGCTTTTTATGTTAGGTAAGGGGTTAGAAAGCTTGAAGTGGTGTTTACTGTATGTTTTAACACATAAACGCAAACCGAACCGAAACCTAGTTATTTCATTTTTCACCAGCCTAAAGTTGGTATTAGTTTAATTCTTACATAAACCTAGTACAAATTAATCAGTACATCATTTGTTGATTTCTCAATACAGTTATGATACTGAGGTTTCAGATTGATTTGAAAATAAATTAATTCAGTCTTCTTGATGATAAAGGTCAAGAAAATAGGACCTCCCGATTTTGAGTCATTTCTGCCCGTGAATTTTCGCACCTCCTTGATCTCCAGATAATGAAGAAAGGAATAGAATACTCGAAGTGGATACTGCTACAGAAAGGGCAGGGGGAGTATATCAGATACAGAAGCCCGCCCATTCATACACTTTCGCACAAATAGAGCCAAATGTAGGCCCTCCTGTCCAGCTGACCATGCCTCTTCTTTCGGCGCACAACTGTAGATAGAGAGAGAACTCCAGGAATGAAAGAGCTAACATTTCTAACCACAACCCCATTTTTTTGACTACCACAAATTTCGACAACCGATCCGGGCAGTCTATAGGATTACAGATGCAGGAATGCTACCCGCAGATAGTATGTCCATGCGTACATCAAGCAGTTGGGATTTCAACCATGGCAAGCAAACAGACTCGTCTGGATACACCAGTGTGGGCAAACTGGATACACCAAGCCTCCAGATACAAGAATCGGGCTCTTCACTGTCCGGATAAAGCTGTGTAGATAGCTGCGTACACCAGGCGACACAAACTATGCCAAATAGGAATCTGGATATAGACAGATAGAGACACTAGATACAATAGATAGCTGCATACACCACAGGCGACACAAACTATACCAAGTACAGGGATCTGGATAGAGACAGATAGACATACTAGATACAATTTGGAGATGCTATACAGAACATCTCTATATCAGAGCAACTACCAATGAATGGTCTCTAGAGACATAGGCGTTGGAGAAGCACACAAATTCTACCGTATTGGCCAGTCGCAGGTCGTCCGCATCTGACATGGTACAGGTTCTATTGAAACAGCGAAAGAGCACTTGCAGGAACCGAAAGCCAAGAACTACGGACAATGGCAAGACTTATGCAATGCCAGGAATGCGGGGAACTAAGACGATTTCCGTCTGTTACCCAATTAGGGAGAGCCAGAAGCGAAAAATGACAAACTGTGGGGAGGGCGGTTACAGGAAAAATGACTAACACAGGGGATTAAAGCGCAAAGCCCCCAACTGCACCGCAACTCTATTTCGCGAAAGCGAAAGAGAAGAACGGGGAGCAAGAAACCAAAAACAGTAGACTCAGGATAATAGGAAGCTACATGTACGCACCAGTGCTTGCACACAAGGAGCGACAGAAGATGGAACAAAATAGGTCCAAAATGGAAATTGAAAATGTCCAACTGAGTGTAATTGCTGCTCAAACCGATGTTATAGGGCAGAACTGAAATCAACACTACTCGAAGCTGAGGGTCGTGTGCAAAAACTAGAAGCATAATGGGATGACCAAGAGGACGAAAACGCAAAACTGCGAGTAAAACATTCCAAGGCCTATCATAACGCGACAGAAGAGACAATAGCAGAGAACGTCACACTACAGGAACCCCCTCCCCTCGACGTTTAAAATGCATGTCTCTGAGTAGAGGAGCAGGCTCGAATACTGGGAGAGCGTGTGTAAGCTGCGAATTCCAAACTTCGATCCGGCCTTGCAGAAGAAGAAGCAGTTCGCCTTGTGGCAGAGGAGGAGAAAAAAGTGAACAAACCCGTTCCGTAGGAACAAGAAAAAAAAAAGTGGCCGGGTATTAGATAGGACCCTGTGATTCGGCAGGTAAAGGCCACGGCCCTAAACGAGTGAATATGAAGATCGAATATTCGTGTTCAAACCGGATGTTCCGAAATCAAGACTTGCCAACACGACATTTCATCTTTCTGGATGTATTCCGATTGTAATCAGCCCACATTTCCCAATACTGTCCACAGATAATTGTATTTGAGAAATCAAGAAGCGCGGAAAGCTACGTGTTTAGAACTACTGTGGAATGCGAGATTATTGACGGTGGAGCTAATGTTTAAATACGGGTTCATACCGACTGAATCAGGAAGAAAGAATTAATAACAGTGTGTTTTGTTCACGTCTAGTTATATATTACTCTAAAGTGCAGTAATCCTAAACTCGAACAGTTAATTTCGCCCAGCCCGCGATTGTGCTCCATTTTTTTTCTCTTTGACGGGGTGGGGGTTAACGACACTTTCGATAGCCAGGGTTAACCTCGTGTTGGGCAGTTTTACGGATGGAGGAAACTGGAGTACCCGGAAAGAACCACCAAGTAGCGTCTAGCCACTGTCAGATTATTCAACCCTTTACGTAACATGAAAAAAAGCAGACGACACTTGCAAAAAAAATTCTTCAACAACTACTTTTTTCATTTTTTGTCCCAAAAACATAGGTTATGATCCCTCATTGGAACGAGCTCGACGAGCTCGTTCCAATGAGGTGTCATAACCTATGTTTTTGAGACAGAAAATGAAAAAAATATTGAGAATTAACTGGCGATTTTTGAGAATAGCGCTGGCCGGTTTTGGCCGTTGCGTTGGGTAAAGTGTTAACGTACTAACTCCGAACAATCAGAGTGAGCATTGGTTGAAGACTGGTGCACCATAAACTGGCAGTACGCCTTAAATATAGCGCCCCCCACCCCTCTCAATCGGGATCAAATACCCTACCAAAGGATACAACGCAGTTATCCCTGTCCTGAAGAAGGTCGAACCGTGGATCTTTTGGTTTAAAGTCCAAAGTCGTAACCACAGAGCGGCCACTCTTGACGGTGGGTAAACATGTTGCCCTAAACTCTCTCGCTCTCTCTCTCTCTCATTTCTGGAAAATGTTAGGGGCCACGTCAACCCTATGCCCTCGTTTCCCACGTCCCCGGGAAAACGCTGCCTGCGCCAATATTGGATGTGTTAGTGTTCATGTACTGTATGAGAAATGCTGCAGGTAAAACTGTATTGCGCTTAAAACACTCATTGCATGCAAACCGTTGCAATAATATTATATCTGGCGATTAATATATGTAACATAAATAATTTTTATCTGGGGATTAATATATGTCGCATAAGTAATTATTATTTATGTAAATACAGTCTAATTTATATGCAGAGTCACGTTCATATATAGCGACAGGGAACTAAATATTGATTACCTACCGTCTGACAGATAGACAGAGAGAGTAACTTTTACAATTCGATTTCATCAGTCAGTGACAGATTTTTATCAATGTTTTAGAACATTTTTTCGGCTGGCTGCACAACTGAGCAAAATAGTTTGCAATGTCAATTGTCATGGCGATTTGTGCTTTGACAACACCACAACACACAACCCATATATTAGCGAAGAGATCGATGCTTAAGGTGAGACGATCATTCAAACTGAGGGAGAACGACGTAATTTTCGAAAGAAATAGACGCAAAAATCATGAGAGAAATCGTACACATTCAAGCTGGTCAATGTGGTAACCAGATTGGTGCAAAGGTGAGTACAATGTACATCAGAATGCATATATAGTAAATTTTCACTCAATCACCCACCCAGTGGAACTTCCACACAAACAGTATTTCATCTTCTGTGACACATAATAAGATGAACAGTACGCCCGCCGTGGACTGGTCAGATTCCACAAGTGGGCAATATTTTCACGGACGAAATAATATTAGATTCCAAACCGTAATTATAGAAACATCAAAAATGTAATTAATGAAGCACCGGGTACATTTATTTATTTATTTATTTATTTATTTATTTATTTATTTATTTATTTATTTATTTATTTTTATTAGCCGAAATACGATGTTAGAGGATAACGTTTGGTACATGTAATTTTAAGATTGGAAACCCTCGTATATTATTTATTTATTTATTTATTTATTTATTTATTTATTTATTTATTTATTTTTATTAGCCGAAATACGATGTTAGAGGATAACGTTTGGTACATGTGATTTTAAGATTCGAAACCCTCGTATATTATTTATTTATTTATTTATTTATTGGTGTTTAAGGTCACACATTTCGGGGCAATTGCTAATTATGACCACGACAGTTTTACGGGTGTAGGAAGCCGGAATACTAGGAAAGAACCACCGACCAACTGTCTGTTCCCCAACATACTAACTCCACACAAGCAGGGTTAGCATTGGTTTAAGACAGATGCACCATCCACGTGCCGTACGCCTTACTACACAACGTCACCTGCCCTCGCGTGGGCTATGGGGGTGAAGTGTCTTGCCCAATGATACAACGCCGCAGTTGGGATTCGAACCGAGGACCTCTCGACTTGCAGCCTGTTCCTCTACCTACTGAACCACCGTGTCCCGACAACACCGGGAACAACCAGCTGCTTCATTAACATTTTGTTATGATTATTATTTTTATTACCTTGTAAACGCATGCGTGGACATCAGTGTCTATACGTGCCCACACGGCGAGTGTACTGTACAAGCAAATCTTCAGCTAATGGACGTCCATTAACCCTTCACCCAACGAATCGGTCACATCCGCCTGCGTTATATGAAAATTCAGTAGCTGAAAAAATACTATTTTTCATAAAAGTTGAACAAAACCATATCATGTGTCCCCTCTTTGGAACGAGCTCGTTCCAAAGAGGGGTCACATGATATGGTTTGGTTGAAATTTTTTGAAAAATTAAAAAAAATGATATTTGAAACAGGGGAGGGGGGGGGGCACTAAAAATTTGCAAGACGTGAGGGCCTATTTTTTATTCGGCTCCTTTTTACACCCACCCACCCACTACGTGCAAATGTTCTACTACCGTTCTCAGACACATACCCACCCCCACCCCCCCCCCCACTCTCCCATTAAAATCCAAAATAAACTTTTAAACTTAGTAGGCACAGCTGTCTTTAGGGGGTTTTCATAATGTTCTTAAACTTGTACCACCAATTTAAACATCTGTGGGCACCTGTGGGCCCCAATCTACAAATGACAAGCTGTTCATTATCAGGCTTGGCCACAGCAGGTGTACATATATGGGAACAAATTTTCATTTGAATTGTTCCCAAAACATTGTCTGCACATTTTCTACATTTCGAAGAAGACACCCACTCCCTACTAACGCGTGACATTTTCCAAGGTTAAGCCCAATATTCTCACATATAAAGCCTCCTGATGTTGTATTTATGTTAAGAGTGTGATGTACAACATCATCTTTAAGGTTTGAAATACAAATGATGGTATATATTAGCTGATATATTGATATATTTTTTAAAAATTCAAAAAATTGCACAAGTTGGAAATTTTCATTTTTGGCGCACTCAAGAGACCCCACCCCCACCCACCCACCGCCACCCACCCCCACCCACCCCCACGTCACGTCTTGCAAATTTTTGATTTTGATGCTCCCCCCCCCCCCCCCACCACCATCCCCTGTTTGAAATAGTACATTTTGATATCGTCTGCGTTGGGTGAAGGGTTAAGTGAAACACTGATTGCACGTCTAAACTATCCTGTACGAATATACTACGTGCGCGTATTGTCCTTACGCATATCATACGAGAGTTATAGACTGTGTGCTGTTATTATATAGCTATATATGCTGAAAGTAGAACTTAAACGCCAATAACGAATAATAATAACAGTAGCGTGGCGCGGGATGGAGCATCAACCTCTTTTTCACGTGTCCAATGGTAAATTACTCCCCCCCTCCCTCCACTTCAGTATAAGGGTTTCCCCTTGAGCACCCGAGAATCGGAACTGTCTAACGCCGGGGGTGAAAGTTATCTAAAGTGATCAATATAGGTATATAAACGACTGGCAAAACTTGACTTTGTATATATGTTGAGCTCATGAGAAAGCTATAGTTGTGTTGGTTCAAATACGTGATCACAGTGCTGGGAGGGGGCGGTCTCAACACCCACCACCCACGCCCACCCCATCATTCGTCAAATAAACAATAGTTGGAAATTCGAACCCTTAAACAGGAAAAATGCTGGAAAATGTCAGGCAGAGAGTGAGTGGAATTTTTCCAAACATGTCAAGAATTTGACCAATTTTAGAATTTTGTAGCCTGAAAAGAAGTCCTCTAAATATTGAGCAGCAAAAGTTCCCCCAAAGTATTTATTTGTATTTGAAATTTGTGACTACCGAGAGTTCCAGATGGATAATTTACAATCGAGTTAGTGTATGACCCTTTACCCAACGAATCGGCCGCATCCGCCCGCGTAATATACAAATTCAGCAATTGGAAAAATATTATTTTTAAAAAAAAATTCAACAATACCAAATCATGTGACCCCTCGTTGAAACGAGCTCGTCGAGCTCGTTCCAACGAGGGCTCACATGATATGGTTTTGTTGATTTTTTTTAAATATTTGGAAAAATGATATTTAAAATAATAAATTTTGATAACGCCTGCGTTGGGTAAAGGGATAACTAGATTTCTGTATTTTAACTGGTTGAGTGTTAGAAGGTTATATTTATTCTGGAGATACTTAAAGGTTTTATATTCTATGGATGTGCGGCCTTTCGTTCTATCATTCCGCGCTAGCACTCGTGATATATCGATTAACCCATTCACACGTTTATATCGTTCTGTGAAAATGTTTTATGTTATCTTTGACGTGATGTTATTTACTCTGTTAGTCTTTGTTTTGTACAATTTATTGGATAGTTCCTATAGGCACACTTCTATAAATTGTTTCAAGGCAACGATTTGGGTTGGGACGAAATACTAGGTTACTGGTGATGAAATGAATTAATAAATAGTAAACAGTTGATTCTTCGTTGGAACCCTTCTTGTTAGATGACATAAGAGTGGATATCCATGGGATCTGTTAAAATCTGTATATTGTTATTTTATGCTAGTCACGTGACTACATACCTTTTAATTTGTTATTTTAATTATTATCTTTTAACCCTTTACCCAACGCAGACGATATCAAAATTTATATTTTAAATATCATTTTTTGAAATTTTTCAACAAATAAAAGGAAAAACCATATCATGTGACCCCAACAAAGGGTCACATGATTTGATTTTATTGATGTTTTTTAATCTTTTTTCCAAGTGCCCAATATGTAAATGACTTTTTCAAACGCGGTCGGTTTGCTACTATAATGGCAATGCACTAACATTGCACTTAATCAAAAATGTCCACGTTGGGGCACGGTGACACTATGTACTAAGGTGTACTGCAGTTCGTGTAAAGATATGTATCAAGGTAAAGATATGTATAAAGGCAAAGATATGTATCAAGGCAAAGATATGTATCACGGCAAAAATATGCATCAAGGCAAAGATATGTATAAAGGCAAAGCTATGTATCAAGGCAAATATATGTATCAAGGCAAAGATATGTATCAAGGCAAAGTTATGTATCAAGGCAAAGATATGTATCAAGGCAAAGATATGTATAAAGGCAATTTATTTATTTATTGATGTGTAAGGTCACACATTTATGCACAATGGCTAATCATGACCGTGACAGGTTTACGGGTGGAGGAAGCCGGAGTACCCGGAGAGAACCACCGAGCAACGACGAGCAGCTGCCAGCCCCCCAACATCGTAACTCCGCACTGCAGCACAGGCAGGGTTAGATTGGTTGAAGACATGCTTACCATCGACGTACAGTACGCCTTAGTACGAGACGTCATCGTGCCCCCATGTGGGCAATGGAGATGAAGTGTCTTGCCCAAGGACACAACTCGGTTGCCGCAGGTGGGATTCGAATCGAGGATCTCTCGGCTTGCAGCCTGCACCTCTACCTGCTGAGCCTCCGCGTTCCCGTATAAAGGCAAAGCTATGTATAAAGGCAAAAATATGTATCAAGGCAAAGATATGTATAAAGGCAAAGATATATAAACACATTTTGATGACCGAGAATAATAAAGCACTCCACCAGTTAAATCCTGCAGTTACAAAAGTTTGCCTCGGGTGGGGCTGGGGTTTCGGGTGAGGGTGGGGATGGAGATGGGGACGGGGTTGGTAAAAAAAAAATACTTAATTGGATTTAATGAGATCGCAGTGGCTCAACTGGTAGAAACGCAGACTGCAAGCAGAGAAAAGAGGTTCTCGTTTCAAATCCCACCTGCGCAACCGTGTTATGTCCTTGGGCAAGACAGTTAATCCCAGTTGTTAGCGCAGTGGTTTAGTAGGCATAGATGCAGCCTGCATGCCGAGACGAGAGGTTCTCGTTTCAAATCCCACCTGCGCAACCGTGTTATGTCCTTCGGCAAGACAGTTAATCCCAATTGTTAGCGCAGTGGTTCAGTAGGCATAGATGCAGCCTGCAAGCCGAGACGAGAGGTTCTCGTTTCAAATCCCACCTGCGCAACCGTGTTATGTCCTTGGGCAAGACAGTTAATCCCAATTGCTCGCATGTGAGGCACGGTGGCGTTGTGTAGTAAGGCGTATTGCACGTCGATGGTGCACTTGTCTGGAACCAATGCTAACCCTGCTTGTTTGGACATAGGACGCTGGGAAGTCTGAAAGTTTCTCGCGGTTGCTCGGTGGCTCTTTCCGGGTACTCCGGCTACCCCTCCCTTAAAACTGCCAGACACGAGGTGACCCTGGCTATCGAAAATGTCGATATAAACCGCAATAAATAAATAATTCAATTTAATAGATTGTTTTAACACCCACAGAGAGATTATTGCTAACACACAAGTTATGCAGCAAGATGGACTATCAAAAACCCAGCCATGAGAAGTTATGTAATTTACGCAATCATTACATAAGTTTAGAACAAGGAGGAAATAAGTTTCATAATAAACCACGATCATCATTTTGTAAAATCTGCCCCCCCCCCCCTCCTCCTCCTCCCTCCGCTCCCACCCAACAACAAAAAAATACACTGAGCAATGGTCGTGAAAAGTCAGAGATCTCCATTCAACTGGATTGCTGCAACGTCAGCGAAAACGTATTAACTCAATCCTCAATCCTCCCCCCCCCCCCCACCCTTCCCGCAACCCTCTATAATGGCGCCAGGTCAATACGCGCGATAACTATTACCAATCGATGAGATTCGTTGGCGTGAAAGTATTTATACTGTCACCTCAGTCACAGCGAAACAACTTACTCTTCACCAAACGTACCTACACGAACATTGTTAATACTGTATCAACGTTCCAATCTCGTCACTTGCTGGGGTTTTTTTTATCAATAATAACTAAATTATATAGCAAATATTCAATGTGTTGAATTGTCGCGACAAATTCGCACATCTTCAACATATGAATTTTCATCAAAGTATATTATTTAACCCTTTACCTAACTTGAAAAGCAGACGACACTTGCAAAAAAAGATGCTTCAATAACTACGTTTTTTCATTTTTTGTCTCAAAAACATAGGTTATGACCCCTCATTGGAACGAGCTCGACGAGCTCGTTCCAAAGAGGGGTCATAATCAATGTTTTCGAGACAAAAAATGAAAAAAATAATGAAAATTAATTAGCGAGTTTTGTGAATAGCGCTGGTCGGTTTGGGCTGTTATGTTGGGTAAATGGTTAAAAAGTGATGTAGAGGCGTCAGCAAATTGTAAACCTTCGAAATCAGTTTTATTGTTGTTCATAACGCGGCAGTTGAGACCTTTCCTTCATGGAACCAGTGGTCGAGGGTGTTTATCGGCAATCTAGTTGTTTAAGTGGACAAAGTAACATTGCAGAATACTTTATGTGTTCAAACGCCTTCATTGCTACAATGCTACTTTCTTCGAATACGAGTCGAGGAGGCCTAGAAAATAGCGACCGAAATCCGCAATGAAATGCTAAAAGGCTCTTCCACGGTAAAAGCGATCTACAACAGTAGCAGTATAGCATGTACCCGGACGACAACTATGACAAGGAGCTTTGCCGAAGCATCAGTGTTAAATTCCCAGAAAAACAGGAGTTTTTTTTCCATTTTGTGCCTGAGCAAAATTTCGGCACCGTTCAAACTGCACCCGGCAAGTGGTACACACATGGCTATGGGTATATAGTATAGGGGTTATATACCCCTGTAGGTACCCTGTTAATCTTCGGTACTACTAATCGTCCTTATGCATTTTACTTCATATTATCCTATGACTGGTATAGGTGGTAAGTAATGACATGTCAAGCTGTATTGTGGGGTGGGAAAGGGTAATTCATGGTTTTCTAGTGAGGTATTTTACGGGGTACGGTCTGTGCCCTGCTAGTTCAATATTAACCCTTAGTACCACTGATCCAATGAAGGCGTTATACTACCCTACAGTTGGTATAGGTAGTTCGTCATGCGAGGCTATGCGGAATTGCGAGATAAGTTTAGAATTGTAGAAAACTGGCTTTATCCCGACTGTGTTGTCTCAAATCTTGCAATGATGATGTACTTGGAATATTCGCGAATATATAAAAAAAAAACAAGGTAATGTATTCCCGAAATACATATAGAATATACCCATAGTAGCTTGGTATGCCAAATGTTCGGAGCACGGTTAACGCCACTTCACCACGAGTGGTGAACATTTGGTACACCAAGCAAATTTGGGTATATTTTATTTATACCATGACCGTCAGATTATCAAGAGTCACCAGTGTTTTCTTTCGATTTTACTTAACAGCAGACGTACATACGTGCGAATCTGTTTTTGTTTACATGAGCATCGGTGGGCGTTACTTCCGCTGTCAATTGTATCGCCGAAACGAAATGGAAAAAGAAACGGAGCCTTTTTCGTTTTAATAACATAATAACATACTATTTCGAGTTATGGATGCTTTATTAACACGAGAAAGTGCATGTTCGTTAATTTTGTGGCATCTTATGAGGTAAACACATTTAAAAACGTAATAAATAATTGCCGGTTTCATTTCACTCTTCGCGAGGCGATGTGCCTGTAAATTTAGACAAGTTTACATTCAGGTCGACGTCACCAAACGTCAGCTTGAATGTAGTTCCACTATAGGTGTAAATTTATACTAATGAAATCCCATTGCTGGGTGTTCACCACAGTTGGTGTGTGAAACTAACATTTATGGCACTGCTTTTCATATATAGTACAATAGGTAATCATTGTATAAATAGAGGATATGGAATGAATGTTTTTCTCGTATAATATTTATGTAACGAGTCTAAGAATTTTCCGTTTTGGCAAGCCTCTGACGAGCTCAAACGGAATATTCGGACGAGTTTCATAAATATTATATAAGAAAAACACTCAGTTCATATTCTATTTATCATATGACACGCACACGCACAAATTAGCCACTTAGTATGACTTTTCAACCGACCACCTAACTTGAGTTACAGACGGCTCTTGGAAAAAACATCCTCGTATAACTAAAAATTTTCATTTTTTGCTTCCAAAACATAGGTTATGACACCTCATTGGTACGAGCTCGTCGAGCTCGTTCCAATGAGGGGTCATAACCTATGTTTAGGAAGTAAAAAGTGAAAATAGAAAAAAAATGAATGACGTCTTTCTTGCAAGTAAAAGATTAATACGATATAACCCACCCTAAATAGGACAGATAACGTAAATTCTCCCTACTGAAATTATGCAAATGTGACCCATTTGTATTTTGTTTAGCCAATCAAATTGTCCAGTTTTGAAATTGACCAACGAAAGCTCCCAACTCTAATTATGCAAATTATGAAAATGTGGCCCAGTTGTATTTTGTTCAGCCAATCAAATTGTCTAGTTTTGAAATTGACCAATGAAATTGACGGAAGGCTTTATTTATCACTGATTAATATGAAAACAAAATTTCAAATGTTTCAAAGTGTTTTTAAAGCGAACAAAACGGACGAGTCATGTGGTAAAAAAGAATATTCATTTTGATGTCCTGGCGTATCTTCTTATTTGATTAACACATGCCACAAGTGCTCAATTCTGTCACGCTTTGCCTCGAACTGTCTGAATATGGTAGTGTAGATGCCACCAGTATAACTTATTAACTGTGTGATGAGTAACAAATACAGTACTTGGAGAGTGGATTGTAACTAAATCACCCGCGGAGTGGAGTAATCACCCAAGCTATATCTTTCAAATTTTGTATATAGACAAAAACCACAAGCAATGTTTCAGCCAATGGACCTCCGGGTTTAACCCGGAGGCCCATTGGCTGAAACTTTGCTGGTGCTGATTATGCTTTGCAACAAATTTGAAATTATTGCTCGGGTGGAATCTCCACTATGTGGGTGATTTAGTGATAATACACTCTCCACGTACTGTATAGTCTCTCAAGAAAGCTCTCGATTACATGTCAGAGTGACTCTATATCTAAGACTCCAAACCAGATGAAAATGTCAAAACTGGAAAATTATTGGAAAGGGTGAGCGGACACTCCCTAAACCACCTTAGCGACAAATCTGCCTCCTACAGAACGGCCGCCGTGGACTGGCCATAATATTAGATTTAGGAATAATCATCAAATATTTAATCAATGAAGCACCGTGGGTACAACCAATTAAAACTTTGCTGATAATGATTTATTTTTGTTATCTGACAAACGCATTGAACAGCACTTTCCACGGGTAGATTACGATCAATCCACGGCGACTGTACAGTACAATGTTACTTTTTTGTGTGAATAAATTCTGTAATCATACCATAGACGTTCTACCTCAACTTCCGTATAAAAAGGGGAGGGCAAATTGAATTAATACTTAAACTCTAGACGGCTGTATTTTAAGTAGATAAGTATTGAATATTCCAGATAGAAAAATTAACATAGTACTAGCTAATGATTAGGCGTTGTAAACACCCACACCCCATTTGTCGTAGCGTCCCAAATCATGGCTCTGCTACTGCTCCCCAATGGCAATTGTTCAACCAGGAGGGTCGTGGTGGGGGAGGTTCATCTCAGCAAATGGAGTATTCTACATTTTATTTTTCCAGTTTTGGGAGGTAATCTCTGATGAACATGGAATTGATCCGACAGGTACCTACCACGGCGACTCAGATCTCCAGTTAGAGAGAATCAACGTGTATTACAATGAAGCGACAGGTATGTGTTATACGTTAGGGTGCATTATGTGTTTTTCAAATTGCTCACACAAGCTAGAGCCAGTGTTCTCGGGTCAACCAAAGCACTTCCATCGTACTCTAGCCATCGCGTTCACCCTTTCATATTGCATCTGAGGGGAAAATCTCAAAACAGTTTTCAATTGCTATCACATTTCCTGTGGCTATTTTAATCAACGGTATGCGATAAAACAGAAACCAAAATGCCACCTTAATCTCTCATAGATCTCCCAAATCGGTACACAGGCTGGTGTACTCATGCCAGGTATTCCTCCTGTTATCCCAATCCTTTCCGCTCTGCATGTCTAATTTTTCGCGGTGTTTATGTCTAAACTGATATATACAGAAGAAATCCACTCCTGATGCCCCCCTTCAACCCGGTGTGCATATTTTGTGTGAGAAAGAAATGGTAGTGGACGAGCAGAAGATTTTAAGAGCAAAAAGTCTGAAGCGAAGCTCGGCAATAATTTATTCCGACAGCTCGACACAGCTGTTGAGTTAAATTATCACTGAACCTCCCAACAAAGCAGTATGGTTCCGCCCATTTCACCGTTGACAGATTTGACTGAAATGATACATTCCAGGGCGCCAGTGTTGAAAGGATTAACCCTTTACTGTGTAAGCAATGCTTTCGCTACTGAACGTCCATTTACCCAACGAATCGGCCACATCCGCCCGCGTAATATGTAAATTCAGCAGCTGAAAAAATATTATTTTTCAAAAAATTGCAAACAAACCATATCATGTGACGCATGTTTCAAACGAGCTCGTCGAGCTCGTTCCAATGAGGGGGCATATGATATGGTTTGGTTGAATTTCTTTTTTTAATTTGGTTAAAAATGGTATTTAAAATAATAAAGTTTGATATCGTCTACAGTTAAAACTAGAAGTCCTGTCGCGAACTGTGCGCTATCTAGGCTTAATTACGCGTAGTAATTGCGCGCAGTTGTCATCTCGAATGGCATCCAAAGCACGGCGGGTTCTCCTGGTTACTCATAGCAAACACAGGCAATGTTTCTGCCAATGGACCTCCATTGCTTGTCCATAGGCCATATGTACATAATTTGATAGCCTTACTATGGTCATAACGCGTACATCGACGTGCTATTTGTGCGCATTTCATGACAGGACTTCTAGTTTTAACTGTACGTTGGGTAAAGGGTTGACGGTAAGTTGACAATCATGACATGGAAGTAATGAATTGTGCTTGTGTCCTCGAAAACGCGTAAAAGTTTCCTCATTTTTGACATGGTCTTCTCAGCATTGGCGAATCGGTGTTCCTATTAAACCTTAATGCCAATATGTTGAATGGCGTGGTAATTACCTCAGAATCACAGCGAAATTGAAAGACTCCAACTGAAATTATTTGTGACACGACAAAAAAGTGAACGGCAACGCTTGGAACATTTCCGTTCGGGAACTTCTCTCTGTAATAATAATAATGATCTTAATAATAATAAAAATAATATTAATGTTTCTTGGGTGTTTTCTTCTGATTTGCCACGGCCCTCTAACGAGGTAGCCTTAATCAATTCTGTCACCCGCCTAGTCACTCCCGCCCCCACTATACCCCCCTAATCTGCCAGCATTCTATCACAAACTGATTTATTATTTCCTAGATTAGCGCTTCCTCAATCGCCACAACTATGATATTGACACTTCTCCTCATATCATCTCTCATCCACTTATCTCTCTTACTATCACTCCATTCTGCCATTAGTTTTTCAAGGAATCTTATTTTTCCAGCCAAACTATTCAAATCATTCTAGACGCAACCAAAACGGATTTGATGGGACACAATGTCACCCCTGACTTGTATCATCATTGGCATCTAGATTCAACAAAATTATCTCCCTTTAAATTATCAGATACGTGAGGAAAATCCAATTGAGAAGCAAGTAATTGTTGAGAAAACATCTCTGACATCAGTCAAAAATATAGGAGGTCGTCTCACTTACCCGGTTGCTACATGTATTGTTTCAGTAAAATGTGTGAAAATTAGGTAGATCAAAAGAAGGCGGATTATAGTCAGTATCTGGTAAGTTTGTTCGCTTAACTCAATTCGTGTTGATTACCAACAACCAACCGGACAGGTGGGACAGACCAGATTAACCCATAATGCCGCATATTAATTAAAAATACTTTATAAATACACTAAAATCCAGTACTGTGAGACGCAAATTCTGAGAAATTTAGTAGTCCAAATTCTCCAGCTAGATATATTCTTTTGAAATGTTCAATTGAATTATGTATTTTTCTGTATTTTCTTTTCCTGGGTGTAAACTTTCCCCCAGCATTCAACTACAATATTGTGGATTCTTGGAATGATAGAGAGTCTGTCATATTGAGTAAATTAGTATGAGAGCCAGCTTTAAACAAACTCAACCTTCTCTGCCGCCCTTCGGTGTGCTTTGTAATACGCGGTCCGACCATATCAAAATGGTTCCACGTGAACCGTAAGTGGTCACTTTCCACCCAGTAACTCGTAACATAGTCAGGAAACCGTTCAACGCTTGACCTGACAGGAGCCTCCTGAAGAGTTAAGAACCAAGCATCGCTTACGAGGTGAGCGGGTACCAAAGGGAGAGCAATAGCCCGCCGTATCGCGAACTGAACTTCTGGATTATCCTCGTACAATGTTGGAAGGAAGTTGACTGGAAATTGTGCATAACTACAAGAATTCTGCTCTTTATTTACATAGAGACGTGGGCATTTCTCTGGTAGTACCGAAACCACAGTTTGTTGGTTGTTTGAGAAAAATAAAAAGAAACCCAAACAGTCGCTGGTTTGGGAGCAGCCCCAGCATGTTATCCATAACTGTTACAAAAAGGAAAAGAAACACCAATATGTGTTTTTGAAAGCTGGGAGTCATCCATCAGCCTATAAGGGAGAGTGGATGCTGTGCCTTGGCCATCTGGTCTGCCTTTAGGGGAAACAGATGATGGAGAATGGGAGGGAACCACCCCCCCCCTCCAAAAAAAAAACAACAACAACAAAAAATAACACACAGCCACTCACAGAACACACCCGAAAGCCCTTAAATGGGCTATTATACCTTTATTCAAATCTTTATTTATTTAAAATGTACACTCGTCCCAGCCAGGCGAGCTTTATTGCATTTTCTGATTACACCCATGTCCTCTTCGACGCTTATTGGTTCTATTAGTTCATGGTCGTCCCCATCTTCATGCCTTTGGGCGAAGTTGGGTTCATTGAAAATTGTATTGTTATCTTGGACAGATTTATTTACTTTTACCTTGAAATCATTGTCATATCTGTTCCATTCTTGTGGACGATGAGCTTTCTTTAGAAGATCGACAAAAGAGCTGGCTTTTGCCTTGTCGTCTATGGCCATAGTTCCGTCGCTAGTCTCTAGTCTTCAGAGCATTATTATTGTTCGAGGATACTAAATAATACTGTATATTTATACACTGTGAGTACTAAAAACGAACTCGCTTTAAAATAAACTGCAAATTCTGCGAAGAGAGAACACACTTTGAAATAACGCACTGTATTCGTAAAAGGATTTGAGTGCGCTGAGTGTCCATGAAAAATGAAAACACACAATGGACAATCATCGACACACTCAAACATATATGGAACAGACTATAGCGTTCTTACTTAGCATATTAGTTAGAAATTATCTACGACCAACCGGGTAGGTTTTTTTTATTTTTATTGATGTTTAAGGTCACATATTTATGCACAATGGCTAATCATGACCGTGGCAGTTTTACGGGTGGAGGAAGCCGGAGTACCCGGAGAGAACCACCGAGCAACGACGAGCAGCTGCCAGCTCCCCAACATCATAACTCTGCACTGCAGCACAGGCAGGGTTAGATAGGTTGAAAACATGAGTACCGTCGACGTGCAGTACGCCTTAGTACACGGCGTCATCGTGCCCCCATGCGGGCAATGGAGATGAAGTGTCTTGCCCAAGGACACAACGCGGTTGCCGCAGGTGGGATTCGAACCGAGGACCTCTCGGCTTGCAGCCTGCACCTCTACCAACTGAGCCACCGTGCTCCCAACCGGGTAGGTGAGGCTAACCCAAAATAAAGAAATGTTTGGACGTTGTCTGTTGTTTTCGTTTATTAAAAGTAGCAAAAGGAAACATTCCTTTCTAAGGCCAATTAATTAGAAGTAACAAGTTCACATTAAGAATATCTATCAGTATTTCACCTCTCAACAGTAAATCGCCTCCCACTTGTGCTCTTTGTTTATGGTATGTGTAAGGGATTTTGCTGAATCAAATTGGTGAAAAAGAATCGAACTGCGAATCGAACTGCGAATCGAATCACAATTACTGGATACGTCATCAAAAGAAATGTTTTTTTTTTTTCTAAAATAATACCCTGATTATTGAAAGACACACAGTTATGGAGAGTGCATTTTTGCCTCCCACACTATAAACTGAGATATACAAGAATATACTAGCTATTGACTGAAACTATTCGAATTGTTGACTTTGTAGCTTCGAAACTGTAGCAATAAACATTTTTAGATGAACCTGCCTGATGGGGCTGATATCTCACTTTTATCTCATGTTTTTTCGGAAAAAAATTCGTTTCAAATCGGATCGACTTCATTCCGGTGGCGAAGCCATTTTTTTAAAATAAAAATGTGGAATTTCTAAAACGAAAAGGTACTTCAACGCCAAATGGAGTTGATCCACCTGTAAATTAAAGCATGCTCTACTTCTGTTTATAAAATAATCAGGGGTATTCTTTTAGAAAAAAAAAACGCTGCTTTTGACGATGTATCCAGTAACTGCGTTCGAACAGAACAATACTAAATATAAAATAATGTGATCATGTTGTAGAACAAATCATTTATTGAAGGTGAACATCTGAATAACTTTTCAAAGTTCGAAACTTAAAATATTCATACAGTACGTGGAGAGTGGATTGTAACTAAATCACCCGTGGAGTGGAGTTATCACCCAAAGTATCATTTTCAAATTCTGTACATATGGACAAGAAACACAAGCAATGTTACAGCCAATGGACCTCCGCGTTTAACCCGGAGGTCCATTGGCTGGAATTTTGGAACTTTGCTTGTGATGGTTATGCTTTGCAGCAAATTTGCAATTATTACTCGGGTGGACTCCCACTCTGCGGGTGATTTAAAGATAATACACTCTCCACGTACTGTATATGATCACTGGCCAATAAGTTGAATCGAACAGCTGTAGTGGTAACAGTGTTCGTAGAGATGTAGCTGTAGTGGTAACAGTGTTCGTAGAGATGTAGCTGTAGTGGTAACAGTGTTCGTAGAGATGTAGCTGTAGTGGTAACAGTGTTCGTAGAGATGTAGCTGTAGTGGTAACAGTGTTCGTAGAGATGTAGCTGTAGTGGTAACAGTGTTCGTAGAGATGTAGCTGTAGTGGTAACAGTGTTCGTAGAGATGTAGCTGTAGTGGTAACAGTGTTCGTAGAGATGTAGCTGTAGTGGTAACAGTGTTCGTAGAGATGTAGCTGTAGTGGTAACAGTGTTCGTAGAGATGTAGCTGTAGTGGTAACAGTGTTCGTAGAGATGTAGCTGTAGTGGTAACAGTGTTCATAGAGATGTAGCTGTAGTGGTAACAGTGTTTGTAGGGATGTAGCTGTTGTGGTAACAGTGTTTGTATAGATGTAGCTGTAGTGGTAACAGTGTTTGTAGCGATGTAGCTGTAGTGGTAACAGTGTTTGTAGCGATGTAGCTGTAGTGGTAACAGTGTTTGTAGAGATGTAGCTGTAATGGTAACAGTGTTTGTAGCGATGTAGCTGTAGTGGTAACATTGTTTGTAGCGATGCAGCTGTAGTGGTAACAGTGTTTGTAGGGATGTAGCTGTTGTGGTAACAGTGTTTGTATAGATGTAGCTGTAGTGGTAACAGTGTTTGTAGCGATGTAGCTGTAGTGGTAACAGTGTTTTTAGCGATGTAGCTGTAGTGGTAACAGTGTTTGTAGCGATGTAGCTGTAGTGGTAACAGTGTTCGTAGAGATGTAGCTGTAGTGGTAACAGTGTTCGTAGAGATGTAGCTGTAGTGGTAACAGTGTTCGTAGAGATGTAGCTGTAGTGGTAACAGTGTTCGTAGAGATGTAGCTGTAGTGGTAACAGTGTTCGTAGAGATGTAGCTGTAGTGGTAACAGTGTTCGTAGAGATGTAGCTGTAGTGGTAACAGTGTTCGTAGAGATGTAGCTGTAGTGGTAACAGTGTTTGTAGCGATGTAGCTGTAGTGGTAACAGTGTTTGTAGCGATGTAGCTGTAGTGGTAACAGTGTTTGTAGCGATATAGCTGTAGTGGTAACAGTGTTGGTAGCGATGTAGCTGTAGTGGTAACAGTGTTTGCAGCGATGTAGTTGTAGTGGTAACAGTGTTTGTAGCGATGTAGCTGTAGTGGTAACAGTGTTTGTAGCGATGTAGTTGTAGTGGTAACAGTGTTTGTAGCGATGTAGCTGTAGTGGTAACAGTGTTTGTAGCGATGTAGCTATAGTGGTAACAGTGTTTGTAGCGATGTAGCTGTAGTGGTAACAGTGTTTTTAGCGATGTAGCTGTAGTGGTAACAGTGTTTGTAGCGATGTAGCTGTAGTGGTAACAGTGTTTGTAGCGATGTAGCTGTAGTGGTAACAGTGTTTGTAGCGATGCAGCTGTAGTAGTAACAGTGTTTGTAGCGATGTAGCTGTAGTGGTAACAGTGTTTGTAGAGATGTAGCTGTAATGGTAACAGTGTTTGTAGCGATGTAACTGTAGTGGTAACAGTGTTTGTAGCGATGTAGCTGTAGTGGTAACATTGTTTGTAGCGATGCAGCTGTAGTGGTAACAGTGTTTGTAGGGATGTAGCTGTTGTGGTAACAGTGTTTGTATAGATGTAGCTGTAGTGGTAACAGTGTTTGTAGCGATGTAGCTGTAGTGGTAACAGTGTTTGTAGGGATGTAGCTGTAGTGGTAACAGTGTTTGTAGAGATGTAGCTGTAGTGGTAACAGTGTTTGTAAGGATGTAGCTGTAGTGGTAACAGTGTTTGTAGAGAGGTAGCTGTAGTGGTAACAGTGTCCGTAGCGATGTAGCTGTAGTGGTAACAGTGTTCGTCATTTCCGTCTTTACTCAGAACTGTCACAAACTTATGGCCGAAGTATATTCGAAAACATCATCTTTTCATTTCACCCCATGTCTTAATTGCAATGTCCTGACGTGACGCTGACGACAGTAAGAACATGAATTTATGCAAATTCATACAGCTGGACTCGAAATATGAATTTACACTAATTGTTTTTGGATTAAAGTTGATAATACTAAAAGAATTGCTCCTCAAAGTTTATTATACTTTATTTTTGACTCAGTATATTAATGGAAAGCATAGAAGATACATTGTTCGTGTAGATACAATTTGGCCCGAACACTCGATATGTCTACAATTAGGCAAAAAAAAATAATGTTTTGATTCTCAGGCCCTCCCTCGTTGGATTTGAACCTCCTCATTAGACATTTTTATTATGTCATGTTTTTTAAAGAATTTGTAAAAACTTGGAATGGTCATTTTTAAACATTTCTCTACATTAATTATTTAGCTGTGTTTGCAGTAAATTGTTTTTTCTTGTTGCAGTTTATGGGAGAGTGCCCAGAGGCACTCTCCCATAAACTGTAACAAAGAAAATTCTGATATACTGGATCATGATGTAATTATTTATTTATTTGCTGGTGTTTAAGGTCATATATTTCTGCACAATGGCTAATAATGGCTGCAACACTGATATAAACTCAAGTTTAACCAATCATTTAAAGCCATGTTTCCCATTTTAAAGGACTCCTACCCCAAGCATTGGTTACTGGGGCCTATTCTAATGGATCATGATGCTTGGCGGATCTATAGCATTAAAAAGAACAATACAATACAAATCCTTTTAGCTGTTGTTACGGCAGTTAGTTATAAAAAGTATACTATAATTACACTAAAATACAACCTTTTCTCTTTATCAAGTGGAAAGACAGCAAAAAGATTTACTGAGTATACTCAACCCTTTACATGAAAAAAACAAATAAAAAAAATAAAATAAAAATAAAATCCTCTTTCCCTCACTGATTTGAAAAAAAAAATTGCCTGAGAATCAATTATTTTTTTTTATTTGGCCTTATACCAAATGTTAAAATATATGTCTTCCGTCTTAACGACAACATAATGTAATAAGAGGTAATCATTACCTGAAGTCGTACAGTACGTGGAGAGTGGATTGTAACTAAATCACCCGCGGAGTGGAGTTATCACACGAACTATAACTTTCAAATTTGGCATATATCGACTAAAAACACAAGCAATGTTTCCGCCAATGGACCCCCGGGTTTAACCCGGAGGTCCATTGGCTGAAACTTTGCTTGTGCTTGTTATGATTTGCCAAAAAATTGCAATTATTGCTTGGGTGGGGTCTCCATTCTGCGGGTGATTTAGTGACAATACACTCTCCACGTACTGTATGTAATACTATGTATTGTCAATATACCACCGAATGACGGTGCTTCGTGTTATGGCCCTACGAAGCTTCGATATCCAATGCGATTTCGAATCTCAAGTTGGTATTCGGTTCGTTTCGAAATCGGCAGTCCAATTAGTTTTCCTTCGAATCTTTTCACTGGAATTTCGCTTGTTATCAGTCATCTCAGCCGTCTCACAAAACGTACAGCTGAGATAGAGATTGTACAAATAATACTGTTGAAAAATAAAGACTGGGTGTAATTTCCGCTATATTAACATAAAAGGCATCTACATGTATACCCATGACAATCCATTGGGCATCGTTTCATAACAAACACAGATTGAACTTTGTAAATTAAAAGGAAAACAAAAAATAAGCGTTTATTGGCCCACTTGCATTTCATTCAGAAAAGGAGTTGTTTTTTTAACTCTGGAGAAATTTCAGAGAACCAAAAATGTCAGGGTATCATCCTGATAATATGCGGATTATCACACTCAAACGGCGTGATTCGGTTTAATTATCTTCATTAGTTGGCAGTAATTAGAGAGAGACAAGCGAAAATATTTATTTATTTATTTATTTATTTATTTATTTATTTATTTATTTATTTATTTATTTACTGTGGTTTAACGACATTTTCGACAGCCAAGGGCACCTGGGGTCGGACAGTTTTACGGGTGGAGGAAGCCTGAGTACCCAGAGAGAACCATCGAACAACGACGGTCGACTGTAAGACTAGCCAACGTAATAACTCCGCACAGGCAGGGTCAGCATTCTTTGAAAACGAGTGCACCATCGACGTGCAATACAAACTAGAACACAATGCCACCGTGTCCACGCATGGGCAATCGGGATGTAGTGCCTTGCCCAAGGACACGCCCCACGTGGACAATCTGGATGAAGAGCCTTGCCCAAGGACACAAAGCAGTTACACATGGTGGGGATCGAACCGTGGACCTCTCGGTTTAAAGTCCAATTGCGTAACCACTGAGCCACCACGCTCCCTAAAAATATAATAAAATATATAATAAAAAAGATCCCCGAAATGCACTTCAAGAAAATCACATCATGTAAAATCGTTATCCTGAGTCAATTCCATCATTCACAGCTACAAAATGATGAAATATTCAAAAATTGATCATTCCTGCATAAGATATGAGGTACTGTTAGGACAGTGTGAATTGCGCAAAGTTCTCAACATCACCATTTGTTTAGCACATATTCAATTCCCAGAATAATACCACATAATAATAACCTGATAATTCTATCATAAATGTCTTGGCACTTCAGTTACTAGAGTCAATTTTATGCCCCCTTTCATGACTTCATTTTCTAATTGTTTCTCTGTAGTGAATTTCCAACTAGGGGGAAGGACCGATATGGGGGTGACCTCTCCCGGTCCCTCCCACAGTTGGAAATTCACTGCCTTATCCCCCCCCCCCCCCCCAGTCGGAAACCACTAGCCACAGCCCTGTACGGCATGCATACTACTGATAGAATGAGAGGCTGTGCCTGTCGTTCCATCCCTCTGCCCTGTCACTGACGCCGTATTGGCGAACGTATTCACACAACGTGATGTTCTGTTGATGTTTTTTCGTATGCCAATATATTTGTTGTCATAAAAAGTCAGATTATTCATACTCATATACATTTACAAAGTATCCAACCCAATCCATGTAACAGAAACTATATCTTTCTACCATTTCATCATTTTTTTTCATTTAGCCATTAATGCCATATTTTTTATTATAGGAGGAAAGTATGTACCTCGTGCCATCCTTCTTGATTTGGAGCCCGGCACCATGGACTCCGTTAGATCAGGGCCATTCGGACAGATCTTCAGACCTGACAACTTTGTTTTCGGCCAGAGCGGTGCCGGAAACAACTGGGCTAAAGGTCACTATACAGAAGGGGCCGAACTTGTCGATTCCGTGTTAGACGTCTGTCGCAAAGAATCTGAATCCTGTGATTGTCTCCAAGGATTCCAGCTCACGCACTCGCTTGGCGGCGGAACAGGGTCCGGAATGGGGACCCTCATAATCAGCAAAATTAGAGAAGAATACCCAGATAGAATCATGAACACATTTTCCATTGTTCCATCACCAAAGGTAAGTTACTCGTGATTTGTATTCATTTCCTCACCCATCCCTCCCTTGTAGTAATAGATGCTCGTTTCAGGCTCCTTTTGAATGGAAAAATGTATAACATAGAAAGTGACGCCATTGGTTACGTGACCAGTACCATCATGTTGATTGTGGTACCAATGGGCGCTAATTCTAATAAGGGCGCAAAATTTTCGGGCTCACATGAAATATTGTCGGCGTGAATCCACCAGGATTTGTGTTAGACTTCCAATTACACCTCCTATCCCTTCCTTCCCCTCCTTCCCCCCCTACCCCCGGCGCTTACACTCTCGTTCTATTGTTTTACCAGGGGGCAATACTATACAACTTTTACAATTGTATTTTCTTGTTATGAATTTAAATGGATTGAAATGACCATTAGCATTTTCAAATATGTGGCAATTTGCCAATTGCCAAATTGCCATGTCTTTCAAACTGTTAATGATTCATTTTAGTGAGTTATATTAATGAGTAGAAAATACAATTCTAGAAAATACAATGTTAAATGTGTTATAGTATTGGCTCTTGGTTTGCAAGTGATTTGAAATACCCAAAGAGAACCATAGACTTTGTGTTCAAATGACGCCACTTGAATACCTCTGGTTCGCTGGTTATTCCCGAATTCGTGCGTTTTGTTGAGTGAACAAAGGGCGTGGTGTAATTTAGTGATCAACCTCACTGTCGGTATTTGATGGATTGAACAACCTGTCCCATTCTGTAATACCTCGCCACTACGCACGAGACAGGTTAATAAAACTCATGATTTAACTCCACCTCGATTGGTCACAACTACTGCATTCAGTTTAACCAAGTATGAAGTGGGAACTCTGATACCTTAAGTATTTTATTCAGAGAAATCTTTTCCTTAGGGAATTATACTGCAAAGGGTTTGGATAACGTTTCAGGATTTCACGTCAGATGTACTGTTGCACCGATCGATATTCAACCGGATTGCTTGAACGTATATTCATTAATACATTTCGAATACTTTATTGTGATTAATTCGTCTGTGACTTGGAAAACTATGATACTGAATAAGATGATGTTCACAAACCTAAATCAATTGACTAGGGCTGCACGATATTCAAAACTGAATACCGGTATCGGTATTCAAAAAAATACAGCGGTATACCGGTATAAAACTGTTCAGATATATGAACGCAAGTACCACAATCGAGACTCGAGGCATCACAGTCGGAAAGAATTAGACTGCCTTGATGATGCGGTTCTAAAAATCTCTACCCAACGCAGACGATATCAAAATTTATTATTTTTAAAATTAGTTTATCATATTTTCCCCGAAGATTTCAACAAAACTATATCATGTGACCCCTCATTGGAACGAGCTCAACGAGCTCGTTCCAATGAGGGGTCACATGATATAGTTTTGTAGAAATTCTTGAAATTTATTTTTTCAACTGCTCATTGCATATATTACGAGGGCGCAAGCAGACGATTCCTTTGATAAGGGGATAATATTATTCATTCGGGGCTACAGTTAAAAAACTTAAGACATCTTAAAAATTGAACTGTGGGTAAAAAAATAATGACGATAAACCGATATTTTTGTAATTACACCGGTATTCAATCGATATTGGTTTGAATACCGGTATATATCGGTTTATCGATATACCGTGCAGCCCAACTATAGACTCCCGAAATCAAATTAATTCTGATCTTATTAAATATTCATCACTTAACAATTCTAAATATTATTTATATAACATATGTCCATCAGGGTTCATACAAACATTTGCTCACAAAGTTCAAGGTTTTTTCAAGGTTTTTTTTCAAGGGCTACATATACTATTCAGCTTGTTGTATGAGCTCTAAAAATTTAAGATTCATGTGACACAGATCTGACTTTGGAAGTCAGGAAGTACTGGTACCCAAAGTGTGATCTGTGTTACAGTAATCTTGGTAAAACGTTCCATACTTTTTTATGTTTTTTTTTTTAACTGAGCGACACGATCACAACAAACAAGTAAAAGGCGAGTACACATATATTTACAATGTCCAGGAAAAAGCTTGGTATTCAAGGGTTTTTCAAGGGCAAATTTCAAATTCCAGGGTTTTTCAAGAAAAAACTAATTTTCAAGGGTTTTTCAAGAGCTGTATAAACCCTGTCCATTATTGACACAATAAACAAAGCTGTCACAACGCACAATTCGAGTAGTAATACTAGGAAAAGACCGAAACGTAAGTGGTTTGATATAGAATGTAAACAATTCAAACAACACATGGCTAATTGAGTCCGTTCTCTGAAAACAGTCCCAAGACAAATCACTCATTGTAAACTATTTTAAAAGAGAAAGATGTACAAAAAAAGTTACAAAACACAAACGTAAAATGTTTTACAAAAATATCTGCAACCACCTCGACCGAGTGGTGAAATTGTTTAACCAGGTTCTAGAGTCTCGACATTATCCTATTAGTTGGAGTAAATCAGTTCTCACAACATTATATAGAAAGGCGATGGACACGACCCGAATAACTATCGCGCTATAGCCCAAACAATACCATTGGTAAACTGTTTAATAAGGTAATTAATTCCAGAATTAACAGCTTCCTGGAAGATAAAAAAATAATAAGTGAAAACCAGTTTGGCTTCTGGAAGAGTTGCAGTACAATCGATAGTATATCTGTTCTGAAATCTACAATAAATAAATACAGAAAGCTTAAAAAGCCTCTGTATGCTATTTTCGTAGATGTCAAAAAAGCATTTCATACTGTAGATAGAACAATACATTTTCTTGGTAGCTGAATAATTGCCGTACCGTTGATGATTTATATATTAAAACTGTACTCAAAGTAATGGACAAAACCGGCCAGCGCCATATACAAAAATGTCCATTCAAATTTTATTATATTTTCAATTTTTGTCTCAAAACATAGTTTATGACACCTCATTGGAATGAGCTCATTGAGTTTGTTCCAACGGAAGGTTATAAACTATGTTTTTGAGACAAACATTGAAAATCTTTAGTAATTCAAGAATTTCTTGTGCAAGTATCGTCTGCTACCCGCATTTGGTGAAGGGTTGAGAATGACCATTTCCAGCTACTGATACAGTATAATGATCATGCAAATGAACAAGTATGTCAGCACGTAACTGGCATGCGTTACTTTGTCTCGTATAATTGATGTGAGCCAGTGTGACAATGTTTGTCTGTTTTGGAGCAGGTTTGTTCCTTAGTTAACCCATATAATGCCGTACATCAAATGTAACGGTTAAGCGATCAGTTACTTTTTTATCGATCAAGTCGTTGATCATTGGTTAGTCGATTAATCGGTTAACCGTATCAGCTCTAATTAATTTCTTTCAACATGAGTTCTGTAATAGCCTTTGATGTGGTGGTTGAACAATCTAACAATCTATGTATTTGAAGATAAATAAGCATAATTCATGTGATTAAGACACATGTTGAAAATGGTTCCGCAAAAAATAGAGCGGTCCCGCAAAAAATATATCTGCGAAACCCTGGCTCTCTGTGGAGCCCGAAATATAACTTAGTTCAAAATGAGGAATTTTCTTTAGGGGGTGAGATTCAAGTTTGTTTACGCCAAGTCCCTGTGTTCATATTTGGGCTGACTGTGTTTGCCAGAATTATAACTTAGTTCAAAATTAGGGATTTTCTTTAAAAATCTTCTTCATATCCAGCAGTCGGAATGGTTTGATATTTGGTACCACATGCAGCATCCTTAGGGGGTGAGATTCAAGTTTGTTCAAGTCAAGTCCCTGGGTTCATATTTGGGTTCTCCGTGGGAGCCCGAATTATAACTTAGTTCATTATAAGGAATATTCTTTAAAAATCTCTTTTTTTTAGATTCACCGGTCAGAATCTTTTTTGTATAAAATATTTTGTGTAAGGTTTTCTTATGAGGGGCAGATACAACTTGTTCAAATAAATTCCCTAGGTTGATATTTGGGCTATCATGTCAGATGAACGCCCTCGGGCCCCATGGGGCCACTTGCTTTCTGTTTGACCACGTTGCCCTGACTCTTCTCTCCATACTTGTCATTGTAAGTTAGTCACTACTTCCATGTAGGCTTCCAAAATGTGTTACTGCATGTCTGTCTGTCTGTCCTTCAGATGAAATGTTTCTTTGCTTTTCATTTGCCTGGCTCTACATTTAAAATTATTTGCAGCTATCGTTCACCCTCCACCCCCCCCCCCCCCCCCCCACACACACACACACACACATACACAAATAAGGGCTAGGACGAGTATTGAGTACTTTGTCAAAAAAGTGGTACTCGAGTACTACGAGTACTGAGTAATTTGGACTCAACCCGTCACAAATATATTGAATATCAAAGAGTATTATATACTTGAAACAAATACAGTGCAGCTACTGTGTACTGCTCACTTTCCACGGATGGGCAATATTTCTACGGATACAATAGTATTTGATGCCAAACACTAACTATAGGAATAATCATCAAAAATAAAATAATGAAACACCAGGTACAATCCGGTGCTTCGTTGATTAAAATTTTGCGGATAGTGATTTTTACTGCCTGGTAAACGCATGATTGGACATCACTGCCCACGCGTGTATTACAATTTGTCCACAGCGATTGTACTGTAACTGATTTGCCCTCTTTGGGGACATATTTTCTACAGTTTCACTCCTTTTGACAGAATATGTGCCTGTTGGGATTAAAACCAAAGTAGTGAAAGTGCACTTATGGATATTTGCATCACAAGCACAGCACTACAGAATCCATAATTGATGATTTTAGGAATTTTAACAGCGTCATGAGACACCACAGTAGCAGGTACTGGTCATTCTGTTTTGTGACTCGAGGTGCCTAAACTGAGAAAACTGATGGTTTTTCTTACAAAGATTGCAAAATATTCATCAAACACAATGTGAAATGTCTGCAGAAGCCAGACTGTGATTAAATAAAAATGGGAAATTCAATATGTGTCAACATCAATTTATTTATAAATTAATATAGTTTTTTATGGAAAAAGGATACTGAGGGGTGTGGGGGCACATCCAGGGCTATAATTTACCCCATCACTAGGTACAAAAATATTTGACATCATTTGTTGAGATACAATGGCACTTTCTGTTGATATTAATGAATTATTTAGCCTCAGCCAGGGCTTATATTTCGACGAGAATCTGAGAATCGATTCACGTAGAGATAGATCCGTACAACAAAACCAGCGAGAAACCATATAGATTTTCGTAGCTCCGCTGCTAGGATTCACGTGAAGAGAACTGAGTCAGTTTAACCCATTACCTAACACAAAGGCAGCAATTTAACCAACACAACACTAACATGACCTGAACTATTGTGACACTGGCAATAAAATTCGTACAAATATGGCTGTCACTGGAACCGGCTCTCATCAGCCGGTTCCGGTAACATCCATAATTATTACGCTTGATGAATATTGATTATTTTTAGCTCACCTGACTGTAAGTCAAGGGGCGATTAAGTGATGACTTTCTGTCTGTCGACCATCCGTCCATCTGTCCGGCGTGAACTTTACATTATCAACCTCTCCTCAAGAACAACTGGAGCGAATTGAACCAAATTTGATATTCATGCTCCTAATCATATATGAATTCCAGTTTGTTCAAATAAAGTTGTCACGCCCACAGGGGTTTCCAAAAGAGGCGTTTCACTGATAGCACCCATAAATTGTTTTCCAGAATTTAAACGAAATCTTCTCCAGAACCATATATAAGAATATTTTGATACTTGGTATACAGCATCTCTAGGGAGGAGGTGGGGAGGGGAGGAGGGAGGGCTATTCGTTTGTTCAAATCGAGTTCCTGGGTTAATATTTGGGCTCCCTATGGGCTCCCAAATATCAACAGTTGAATATGAGGAAATTTCCTTTGAAACCTCCTTCAGATCCACCAGTCAGAATGCTTTCATATTTTGAATACAACATCTCTAATGTGGGGGGTTAGATTAAGGGCCTATATAAGTAATGGAATTTTGTTTATTTTGAAATTCTCACCTCTCATATTCCTTAAATTCAGATTAAATATACACAAATTGTACATCAAAATGAAGGATGGGATGTATAGAAAACGAAACACATATGTAATCAACTCATAGAGTCGACTGTAGGCACCACTGGTTCCTGGGAGTCTGCTACCGTATTCGCACCAGAACTGATAATAAAATAATATTTCACGAAAACAACTTGTGGCCAAATGTGCTTCATATATCCAAGAACAAAGCTAGGCATTCAAAACACTTTCGAATACAGCGGTAGGACTGCATTTTGGAAAAGGACAACACTGTCTGCATTTTTTATTGAAGATGGTTTCCATGCTCGACAGACATGCGCAAATCACTCGTTACCACGAATTTCCATCAAAAAACAAAATCGTAATTCTAAGAAATTTCAACAGGTATCATGATACCTTGCATTGAATATGGCAACTGTGCAATCTCTATCTAATAACAGTATAATGTATGAAGGCGATCTTTTTCATTATTTGATTTTAGACGGCGTTGTTTTTACATGCTTTTTCTGTCGGATGACGTCAACCGGAAATCGAAAGTAGACTCATACGTAAACAAAAGCAAAGGCTTTGGAATTTTCCCCAATGTAGCTCTGTCGCCGTGTTTTGAAGAATTTTTATCCCCTAGCTTTGTTCTTGGATATATAAAGCACATTTGGCCACAAGTTGTTTTCGTGAAATATTATTAAATTATCAGTTCTGGTGTGAATATGGCAGCAGACTTCCAGGAACCACTGGTGCCTACAGTCGACTCAATGAGTTGATTACGTATGTGTTTCGTGTTCTATACATCCCAACCTTCATTTTGATGTACATTTTGTGTATATTTAATTTGAATTGAAGGAATATCAGAGGTGAGAATTTTCAAAATAAACGAAATTTCATTACTTATATAGGCCCTTAAAGTTTGTTTGAATCGGGTCTATGGATTAATATTTGGTCTATCTATTGAAACCCAAAGTTTAACTTAGTGCAGTATGAGGACATTTCTTTAAAAATCTATTTCTTCAGATCCACCAGTCAGAACCCTTTCACATCATATTTGACATACAGCATATCTAAGGGCGTCAGATTCAGGTTTGTTCAAGCCAAGTCCATGGGTTAATATTTGGGCTCGTTATGGAAGCTCAGATTAACTCAGTGCAACATGAGAAAAATTCTTTAAAAATCTTTTTCTTCAGACCCACCGGTTAGAATGCGTTAATATTTGGTGTCTCTGGGAAGGTCAGATCTAAATTTGTTCCAATTTGGTTCCTGAAAGGTGGGATCCTTTCATATGGGTATCGCAGGGGTGGGGTGGGGGGGGGGGGGCAGATTTGAGTTTGTTTAAGAATCAGAAAAAGGTTGTCTGAAGGGCTATACTTGACAAAAGATATTTGAATGCCAGATTTAAAATGATGCGATCATTTTTTTTTTCGCCTGAACGTTATAATGGACGCCTATGGGAAAATATTTAGTACTGTGATACGTATTAATGATTGGCTGAAATTAAACAATTGCAGGAATTCGATTGCATAAAATGTTTTTGGAGTAATTGTTGCGGAATGAAATATTTGAATATGTTGGATACTTTGGGGTTTCTTCTT
Organism: Pictodentalium vernedei; assembly: GCA_031216915.1. Lineage (NCBI taxonomy): Eukaryota > Metazoa > Mollusca > Scaphopoda > Dentaliida > Dentaliidae > Pictodentalium > Pictodentalium vernedei. The sequence goes on along the minus strand of CM062297.1, from coordinate 882,841,600 downwards.
ACGCCTTGCGTATTGTCATATTATAACTGACTAAAACGAATCATTACCATTTTAAAAGATATGGCAATTTGCCAACTGGCAAATTGCCACATCTTTGATAATGCTAATGGTTCATTAGCATGTACTCGGTGGGCAATATATTGTCGTACAGCATGGACAGATAGTAAAACTGCGCTGCATAAAAAAACACATGGAGTTTGCTGAGAATTACAAACCTTATAATTAAAACCCGTCAATCACACTACCAATTGTTTTAAGCATAATACCAGTTGAGCTTGCAGGTGTGTATTCCAATGGACACAATGCAGTCAATGTATTGGTACAACATTTGACAAACGTGAGGACAAACCCTCTATAACGTCAATCATACCCAGATAAATCAAACATCTACATAGTAAGTGGGGACTCTCGGACTTTTTGGAATTTTAGGTTGTCAACTTTGATAAGATGTTATTCCTCTACTGATGGGGGCGGGGGTGGGGGTATTTTAATTGGGCACTTCATTCGCAAACTGCTCTATAGATATTATCATAACAGTGTGTTGATCCGTGTCGTAGTATCACGTCGAGTTGAGGTGGCCAGATTTTCGGATCACACGACCTGCCGCTGTTATGATGATATGTTTATCATATGACACGCAAATAGTAACATAATTTGCTCACTTCGATTCACTGGCCGTTATAAATTAGATACCCGGATTCTTCCCGGCAGATGAAACAACAACGACTTCCCTAGTTATGAAAACTATTCACGGAAACTCTCGGATATTTCCGTGGGAGTGTGATATGGATTTTTGATTTCCGTAAGAGTGTGATATGGACTTTTGATCCGGAAAAATCTCACCCGGTGTGATACAACAGTTTGGAAAACATCGTCAAACAGTAGTGATATTTAGGGTAAAAATGTCATAGTCATATGATAAATTATTCTATCACATGATTTGTAGAACTCGAACAGTGGCATGATATTTCGTTAGCGTAAACTGGTTTTAACTGGATCTGGCCGGACTGCCACGTACACCCCTAAATAACATCATCCAGGCTGACGACAACTGAAGCTTGGATATTCTTGTTGGAGAATCGGAAGGGACTGGTGGAGGCATTTCTTTGCCTCCATTGGGACATGGTCCCTCGTGTTCACTTGTTCCACTCGAAGTCTCGTGATGGTTTATCAGCAGTAATCACGCAATTCCGATCAAGGACAAGCAAGTTCCACTGGGTATATTGGAGCCAGCAAAACCCCAGATCGAACACACCCGGGTCATCGTTCACTACCGGCGGACGTGTAGTAATTAGAAGCTTGGTAAATTTGTGGCTGGGCAGATTTGTGACTGCCTTCAGAAAAAACTACCGTCACTCCAGTTGAACGGGCTCTTTAATTTCCAGCAATAATTTGTATTGATGAAGACTCGATGACAATTGTATAAATTTACCAGAATAAGTTTACATAGCGAAAAGTAATTACTGGGAGTTGGAGCTTGCTGAATCGTCCATTGGCTGAAACATCCATTATACACCGAACTGCTGAGTTACCAAGACGGAGCACGGATGTCTAGGGCCAACCTTGAAACAACCTTTTCCAGAATCCAAAGACGCTTAAGAAATTGAAGTCCTTGAAGTCCAAACCCTTCTCTTCCAAACCCACTAGACTATCGCCGGGCGACACCCCGCTATAGCACAATAGAGCATCATACTAAAGGTGAATACAATACATTCTGAGCAGAGGAGGTGGTGACTATGGACAAATCAGCGGTGGTGCCTTGGACCAATGGAATGTGTGTGTGTGTGGGAGGGGGGGGGGGGGGTTCAGAAGCCAGCTGAAGAGGGTTAGTAGTCATAACTATTATTTTTCTATATTCTCCAAAAAGTATCATCAAAAGATATTCACAAAAAGAAAGTATCCCCCAAAGGTATCTTCAAAAGGTATACTCAGCCAGTTGCATCACCGAGGCATAAGTATGCTCAAATACCGAGATGAGACGTAATGCCGTATGTGGAGTCACTCTTTCGAGCAGATGTTCTATAGCTCATTTGCTTGAAGATATTCGAGTCGTCCGAGCGATGTCTGTTGTTGTCACTACTCTATAGCTTATTTTCTCGATAAGATTCGAGTGGTGCGAGTAATACCTATCCCTGCTCGTTTTACTGTCTGCTTTGAAGATCATAGAGGCCATCTTTATACACAAAAGAGATAACTCGGTACGGGTGGGAACAGATTATGGGAAATCAAGCAATCTGACTGTTGATTATAAGACTTGGACGAGAGCAGAGGTCATAGCAAGGGGAGGTCAAATGTATCTTGGATTAGATAAACTGCTTTAATTAAAGTAGCTAGAATAGCGTCTGTAAACGAGATAACAAGAGAATTCTGAGGGAATCTGATATAGTAGATACTCTTATACAACGGAACAATACGCACACAGTCCTGTAGCACTACGTGCTACTATTATAAGGCCAAAGTGGGATTCACCCAGGCAGTTTCGGTGATTTTGGACAGTTTTTGGTAATTTGGAGTGATTGTCTGCTCTGTTTGGGTAATTAGCTTTTCTCTTATACAAAGGAACGTGTCTGTTATTGGAAAAATGGGGTTCTGGGTGAAATAAAGTGAGTTGGCGTGTTCTTGTTAATGATCGGGGTGATTGTCGGGTCTATTTGGGTAATTAGGTACACTCCTGCCAGATTCACTATACAAAATGAACGACGTAAACACGCATCACCCCCAACAACATGCGCATGAGCACTGAAATCACCACGCATCACTATGGGGAAGACACCACAACATGTCCGCTTATGCGGACTATCTTGCCAACCCACGGGTCACGTGATTATGACGTCCACCAATGAGATCCACGTGATGGGGAACGAATTGCGAGACACAATTACAACTGGAGTAGAAATGAATTAATCTTTGTTTTTGAGGATATTTATTTTACTCTTTACCTCGCAAGACAAGGAGTCAATATTTGCAAAAATATCAGCCGAATAACAAAACATTTCCATTTGTTGCTTTGAAAAAAAAATAGCATATGACCCCTCTATGGAAGGAGTTCGATGAGTGGTCATAAGCACTGTTCTTCTTACTATTATTTTCTAAACTGAGGAGATCCTTACTGGGACGAGCTCGCTCCAAATGAGGTATTACACGTTTCGTTTTCGAGGCAATGTAACTTCAATAACTTTTTTCCAAACTGAGGGGATAATGTTCACCGGTAAAGATTAAAGTTAAGTGATTAAGTCTTTAGGATATATTACAGTACGTGGAGAGTGGATTGTAACTAAATCACCCGTGGAGTGGAGTTATCACCCAAATTATAACTTTCAAATTTTGTATATATCGACTAAAAACACAAGCAATGTTTCAGCCAATGGACCTCCGGGTTTAACCCGGAGGTCCATTGGCTGAAACTTTGCTTGTGCTTGTTATACTTTGCAACAAATTTGAAATTATTGCTTGGGTGGAATTTTCCCATCCCACACCCGTACCCATCAGGGATTATAATAATCCTCAAAGGGGGAATCAAATACACTTTAAATGACTTCTTAACTATTTTATATGGAGATTTTGTGCAAAAACTGTGTACGGAAAGGTTTTGAAGTAGAATTTTCTTATTTCCAAAGCACAACAAACAATGTATTTGAAATATCTATTTTATTAATTTTATGAAAGAATTGAAAAACGTCATACCCGTAAAATTCATTGCAATAAATAAAGGAGTTTACTACATGTACCGTCTCATATACAGTACGTGGAGAGTGGATTGTAACTAAATCACCCACGGAGTGGAGTTATCACCCAAACTGTAACTTTCAAATTTTGTATATATCGACTAAAAACACAAGCAATGTTTCAGCCAATGGACCTACGGGTTTAACCCGGAGGTCCATTGGCTGAAACTTTTCTTGCACTTGTTATGTTTTCCAACAAATTTGCAATTATTGCTTGGGGTGAATCTCCACTCTGCGGGTGATTTAGTGATAATACGCTCTCCACGTACTGTAATATTGTTTTACCGTTTTTTATAAAATATTCCATTTGCACGTCTTGTAGGTTTTATAAAACTGAGGAACATGAAATTTATCAATATATAAATAAATAGAATAGAAATTAACAGGAACATAAACACTTATTTATTTATTTATTGGTGGTTTGAGGTCACATATTTATGCACAGTAGTTAATCGCGACCGTGACAGTTTTACGGTGGAGGAAACCGGAGTACCCGGAGAGAACCACCGAGCAACGACGAGCAGGTGTCAGCTCCTCAACATTCTAACTCCGTTCAAGCTCCGCACAAGCAGGGTTACAGTGGTAGAAGACATGTGTACCATCGACGTGAAGTACGCTTTAGTACACGGCGCCATCGTGCCTCCATGTTGGCAACCGGGATAAAGTGCCTTGCCCAAGGACACAACGCGGGTCGTCCCGGACGGGGATCGAACTTGGATCTCTATCATAGAAGTCCAACAGTCTACCACTGAGACATAAACACTTAACTTTTGCCTTAAACTTTTCCTTGGGTTAGATAATGCAAAAAAAAATGATGTTCATGTAATCAAAAGAGATAGGAAGAAATTAATAATCTCTCAGTAACTGTCGAAACAGAGGTAAAAATAAACGCACAGTGCAAATGTTGATTTTGTCATATTTATACATTTATAGCGATCATTCAGTGAGTCATTAACCCTTTACCCAACGTAACGGAAAAAACAGGCCAAAACCGGCCAGCGCTGTTCTCAAAAATCGTCAATTAATTTTCATTATTTTTTCATTTTTTTTTGTCTCAAAAACATAGGTAATTACCCCTCGTTGGAACGAGCTCGTCGAGCACGTTCCAACGAGAGGTCATAACCTATTATGTTTTTGAGAGAAAAAATGAAAAAAAATAGTTATTCAATATTTTTTTTTACAAGTGTCGTCTGCCTTTTCAATCGGATTGCATTTATGTTTTAGTTTTTTCCAGAAGAAGAAACAATCATAAAAGTCCTGTAAATTTCAATACGTTTTTTGTTTGTTTAGTTTTTACATTTTCACTCCGCAAAAACGACACCTCTGAATATGTGTACAAAACGTGTTATCGGCCATTGACAGTCCCACAGTTCATATCTTCCACTCCACTCGTTTTCATCGTCAGTTTGTGAAATAAAATAATAAAATTGCAAGAAAAATCACTCTATAAAAGCCAAATAAAACTTTACCTAACCTGAAAAGCAGACGACACTTGCAAAAATAATTTTTGAATAACTATTTTTTTCATTTTTTGTCTTAAAAACATAAGTTATGACCCCTCGTTGGAACGAGCTCGACGAGCTCGTTCCAACGAGGGGTCATAACCTATGTTTTTGAGACAAAAAATTAAAAAAATAGTGAAAATTAATTGGTGATTTTTGAGAATAGCGCTGGCCGGTTTTGGCCGTTACGTTAGGTAAAGGGTTAAAAGGTATACTCAGTCCAGTTCACTAAATAAAATAGAATTCATTCAATCTCAGAATACAAGAGAATAGAAGTATTAATGCATTTTTATAATCACCTGATCTAATTGTTTAAGTAGCATATTGTCCAAAATATTTTGTGGTACACTTCCTGGATAGCCTGATTTATGCTTTGGCCTATTTTGGTATCTTGTAGTTCATGTTTATTAAATCGAGATAACTCTTCTCTATTTTTGGAAGTTCTAACGGAATAAACATTATAAAAATAAAATCATTTTTCAACATCTCAAAAGCCGCAATCTTTTGATTGCACTTGCTCCGTGATCAAAACTGTAAATTCTCAATATAGTTAGGATATTAATATTTTCACCTCAAACTTGCAGAAAACTCACAATATTTTGCAGACGTTTCTCAATACAAATAGCTCATCAACGTCCTGTGATGATGGTGGACATATATTACTAGCGAAAAGAGAAAAAGATATATCATTGGAACCACCCCATCAATGTTTTTAAACTCTCGTGAATACCGAATTGAACTGTGAATAGGGAGTAGGGTGGGTACATTTTTCTTCGCCCCCCCCCCCTCCCCCACACACACACACCTTGTGGTAGGACATTTTATCTGCGTTGGTAAAAAAACGAGGTCCGCCCACTCTACAGGCTGCACGCAAAGCAAGTAATGCGAAATAATTCTTTCACTTCACACAAGAAAGTCGCCTCGAAAATACAAGGGGAGTAGCCCCCAACAGTGTGTTATACATTATAAAAATGATGACCAGGCTTGAAGGTATTAATGTGGCTTGTCCAAGGGGAGATAAGCCACATTGTTGTCTTCAAGCTCAGTACTTATTTTTTTATTATACAGAAAGTAGATTCCGTCTTGATATATGGAGGATATGGAATGAGTGTTTTTCTCATATAATATTTATGAAACGAATTTTCCGTTTTGGCGAGCCTCTGGCGAGCGCAAACGGAAAATTCGGACGAGTTTCCTAAATATTATATGAAAAAAAACACTCATTTCATATTCTGTTTATCATATGACACACACACGCACAAATTAGCCACTTAGTACGGCTTTTTAACCGATCACCTAACTTGAGTTGCAGACGGCATTTGTAAAAAACATCCTCGTATAACTAAAAATTTTCATTTGTTGCTTCCAAAACATAGGTTATGACCCCTCATTGGAACGAGCTCGTCGAGCTCGTTGCAATGAGGGGTCCCAACCTATGTTTTGGAAGCAAAAAAGTTAAAATATAAAAAAAATGAATGGCGTTTTTCTTGTGGGTAAAAGATTAATACAATTTTATCCACCCTAAACAGGACAGATAACGTAAATTCTCCCTACTGAAATTATGCAAATGTCACCCAGTTGTATTTTGTTTAGCCAATCAAATTGTCCAGTTTTGAAATTGACCAATGAAAGCTCCCAACTCTAATTGTGCAAATTATGAAAATGTGGCCCAGTTTTATTTTGTTCAACCAATCAAATTGTCTAGTTTTGAAATTGACCAATGAAATTGACGGAAGGCTTTATTTATCACTGATTAATATGAAAACAAAATATCAAATGTTTTAAAGTGAACAAAACGGACTAGTCATATGATAATATTATTTATGGATTATTGTTTCAAAGTCAAATAATTATAGAAGCGGAACCAAAGGTTCTAACTTTTAATAGAGAAAGAAGTGAATGTCGAAACACTTTTTTTATTTTTCAAAACAAACACAGTAACTTAGCTTTTCAATCGAATGTCCTTATAGCGAACCATTTTGCATTGAATTAAGGTATAAGCACAACTTGTTGCAGTCTCGCCGAAGATTATTGTTCTGGGCATCCTCACTGCCCCACCATAAATGCCCATAGTAACCGCGCAGATCATAAATTAAGGCCGCAAATTCCGGTAGACATTTTGCGTGTGTCCATACTTCGCCACGGGGAAGTAGTTGGGTAAAGAAACTTCGTCAGCATGCGCGCGTTTAACAATATGTCGGGTGTCTCCGTTGGCGTTGTCGGAAATCTTCGACTGAAGCGGGTAAAAATGCGAACATTATTGACCAGCATTATTCACCGCGTGTGGAGCATTGCGAAATGTTTAATGGGATGATATGGGTGATTAGCATAGCATTATTCGCAGCGCGTGGAGCAATGTGAAATGTTTAATGGGATGATATGGGTGATTAGTATAGCATTTGTAAATGAGGTATAATAAATGGAATTGTTATAGAAAAAAACCCAACAAACAAACAAAACATAACCCACCCAACATAAATTAAAATATAATAGAAACAAATAATGCTGGGGAAATATCCGTATTTTAAATCAGTCAAGCGAAATGTACACCTACCATGTTTTAGGTAATGTCCGCCAGGGGAAATACTGACCGCGCATCCTTTGTGGTACCTTCTATTTTCTAAGAAAATGGACCGCCCAAGGTAACAAATAAAAGCCTGTTATAGAGAGTTTTTTTGTAAAAACAAGTGTACAACTAGGAGCCATAGCCCTTGTTTTTAATGTGAATGTTATGCAGCACACAAAATAAAATATATCAGATATGAATGTATCCCTTTCTGACAAATGGAGACGAGAACTGAGCAAAAGAGGCAGATGGCCACGAAACGAAACATAAGGGAAGGGTGAACAAGGTATCAATAGCTTATAGCTTATCAGAGCTGGATCTGATTCTTGTCCTTGAGCTTTGAGGAAAAGAGTACAACAAGAAGGTAGTCAAGCGAAGAGTATCTTGTATTAATACTCTATATATCATAGACTGGAATCGTTGTTTTATATGACCAGTAGACTATCTTGTATTAATACTCTATATCTCATACACTGGAATCATTGTTTTATATGACCAGTAGACTATCTTGTATTAATACTCTATATCTCATAGACTGGAATCATTGTTTTATATGACCAGTAGACTATCTTGTATTAATACTCTATATATCATAGACTGGAATCGTTGTTTTATATGACCAGTAGACTATCTTGTATTTATACCCTATATCTCATAGACTGGAATCATTGTTTTATATGACCAGTAGACTATCTTGTATTTATACCCTATATCTCATAGACTGGAATCATTGTTTTATATGACCAGTAGACTATCTTGTATTAATACTCTATATCTCATAGACTGGAATCATTGTTTTATATGACCAGTAGACTATCTTGTATTAATACTCTATATATCATAGACTGGAATCATTGTTTTATATGACCAGTAGACTATCTTGTATTAATACTCTATATCTCATAGACTGGAATCATTGTTTTATATGACCAGTAGACTATCTTGTATTAATACTCTATATATCATAGACTGGAATCGTTGTTTTATATGACCAGTAGACTATCTTGTATTAATACTCTATATCTCATAGACTGAAATCATTGTTTTATATGACCAGTAGACTATCTTGTATTTATACCCTATATCTCATAGACTGGAATCATTGTTTTATATGACCAGTAGACTATCTTGTATTTATACCCTATATCTCATAGACTGGAATCATTGTTTTATATGACCAGTAGACTATCTTGTATTAATACTCTATATATCATAGACTGGAATCATTGTTTTATATGACCAGTAGACTATCTTGTATTTATACCCTATATCTCATAGACTGGAATCATTGTTTTATATGACCAGTAGACTATCTTGTATTAATACTCTATATATCATAGACTGGAATCATTGTTTTATATGACCAGTAGACTATCTTGTATTTATACCCTATATCTCATAGACTGGAATCATTGTTTTATATGACCAGTAGACTATCTTGTATTAATACTCTATATATCATAGACTGGAATCGTTGTTTTATATGACCAGTAGACTATCTTGTATTAATACCCTATATCTCATAGACTGGAATCATTGTTTTATATGACCAGTAGACTATCTTGTATTAATACCCTATATCTCATAGACTGGAATCGTTGTTTTATATGACCAGTAGACTATCTTGTATTAATACCCTATATCTCATAGACTGGAATCATTGTTTTATATGACCAGTAGACTATCTTGTATTTATACCCTATATCTCATAGACTGGAATCATTGTTTTATATGACCAGTAGACTATCTTGTATTAATACCCTATATCTCATAGACTGGAATCGTTGTTTTATATGACCAGTATACTATCTTGTATTAATACTCTATATCTCATAGACTGGAATCGTTGTTTTATATGACCAGTAGACTATCTTGTATTAATACTCTATATCTCATAGACTGGAATCATTGTTTTATATGACCAGTAGACTATCTTGTATTAATACTCTATATCTCATAGACTGGAATCGTTGTTTTATATGACCAGTAGACTATCTTGTATTAATACTCTATATATCATAGACTGGAATCATTGTTTTATATGACCAGTAGACTATCTTGTATTAATACTCTATATATCATAGACTGGAATCATTGTTTTATATGACCAGTAGACTATCTTGTATTAATACTCTATATATCATAGACTGGAATCATTGTTTTATATGACCAGTAGACTATCTTGTATTAATACTCTATATATCATAGACTGGAATCATTGTTTTATATGACCAGTAGACTATCTTGTATTAATACTCTATATATCATAGACTGGAATCATTGTTTTATATGACCAGTAGACTATCTTGTATTTATACCCTATATCTCATAGACTGGAATCATTGTTTTATATGACCAGTAGACTATCTTGTATTAATACCCTATATCTCATAGACTGGAATCATTGTTTTATATGACCAGTAGATTATCTTGTATTAATACCCTATATCTCATAGACTGGAATCATTGTTTTATATGACCAGTAGACTATCTTGTATTAATACTCTATATCTCATAGACTGGAATCATTGTTTTATATGACCAGTAGACTATCTTGTATTAATACTCTATATATCATAGACTGGAATCATTGTTTTATATGACCAGTAGACTATCTTGTATTAATACTCTATATCTCATAGACTGGAATCATTGTTTTATATGACCAATAGATTATCTTGTATTAATACCCTATATCTCATAGACTGGAATCATTGTTTTATATGACCAGTAGACTATCTTGTATTAATACTCTATACCTCATAGACTGGAATTATTGTTTTATATGACCAGTAGACTATCTTGTATTAATACTCTATATCTCATAGACTGGAATCATTGTTTTATATGACCAGTAGACTATCTTGTATTAATACTCTATATCTCATAGACTGGAATCATTGTTTTATATGACAGTAGACTATCTTGTATTAATACTCTATATCTCATAGACTGGAATCATTGTTTTATATGACCAGTAGACTATCTTGTATTAATACTCTATATCTCATAGACTGGAATCATTGTTTCATATGACCAGTAGACTATCTTGTATTAATACTCTATATCTCATAGACTGGAATCATTGTTTTATATGACCAGTAGACTATCTTGTATTAATACTCTATATCTCATAGACTGGAATCATTGTTTTATATGACCAGTAGACTATCTTGTATTAATACTCTATATCTCATAGACTGGAATCATTGTTTTATATCACCAGTAGACTATCTTGTATTAATACCCTATATCTCATAGACTGAAATCGTTGTTTTATATGACCAGTAGACTATCTTGTATTAATACTCTATATCTCATAGACTGGAATCATTGTTTTATATGACCAGTAGACTATCTTGTATTAATACCCTATATCTCATAGACTGGAATCATTGTTTTATATGACCAGTGGACTATCTTGTATTAATACCCTATATCTCATAGACTGGAATCATTGTTTTATATGACCAGTAGACTATCTTGTATTAATACTCTATATCTCATAGACTGGAATCATTGTTTTATATGACCAGTAGACTATCTTGTATTAATACTCTATATCTCATAGACTGGAATCATTGTTTTATATGACCAGTAGACTATCTTGTATTAATACTCTATATATCATAGACTGGAATCATTGTTTTATATGACCAGTAGACTATCTTGTATTAATACTCTGTATCTCATAGACTGGAATCATTGTTTTATATGACCAGTAGACTATCTTGTATTAATACTCTATATCTCATAGACTGGAATCATTGTTTTATATGACCAGTAGACTATCTTGTATTAATACTCTATATCTCATAGACTGGAATCATTGTTTTATATGACCAGTAGACTATCTTGTATTAATACTCTATATCTCATAGACTGGAATCATTGTTTTATATGACCAGTAGACTATCTTGTATTAATACTCTGTATCTCATAGACTGGAATCATTGTTTTATATGACCAGTAGACTATCTTGTATTTATACCCTATATCTCATAGTCTGGAATCATTGTTTTATATGACCAGTAGACTATCTTGTATTAATACTCTATATCTCATAGACTGGAATCATTGTTTTATATGACCAGTAGACTATCTTGTATTAATACTCTATATATCATAGACTGGAATCGTTGTTTTATATGACCAGTAGACTATCTTGTATTAATACTCTATATCTCATAGACTGGAATCATTGTTTTATATGACCAGTAGACTATCTTGTATTAATACTCTATATCTCATAGGCTGGAATCATTGTTTTATATGACCAGTAGACTATCTTGTATTAATACTCTATATCTCATAGACTGGAATCGTTGTTTTATATGACCAGTAGACTATCTTGTATTAATACTCTATATCTCATAGACTGGAATCGTTGTTTTATATGACCAGTAGACTATCTTGTATTAATACTCCATATCTCATAGACTGAAATCGTTGTTTTATATGACCAGTAGACTATCTTGTATTAATACTCTATATATCATAGACTGGAATCATTGTTTTATATGACCAGTAGACTATCTTGTATTAATACTCTATATCTCATAGACTGGAATCATTGTTTTATATGACCAGTAGACTATCTTGTATTAATACTCTATATCTCATAGACTGAAATCATTGTTTTATATGACCAGTAGACTATCTTGTATTAATACTCTATATATCATAGACTGGAATCATTGTTTTATATGACCAGTAGACTATCTTGTATTAATACTCTATATCTCATAGACTGGAATCATTGTTTTATATGACCAGTAGACTATCTTGTATTAATACTCTATATATCATAGACTGGAATCGTTGTTTTATATGACCAGTAGACTATCTTGTATTAATACTCTATATCTCATAGACTGGAATCATTGTTTTATATGACCAGTAGACTATCTTGTATTAATACTCTATATCTCATAGACTGGAATCATTGTTTTATATGACCAGTAGACTATCTTGTATTAATATTCTATATCTCATAGATTGGAATCATTGTTTTATATGACCAGTAGACTATCTTGTATTAATACTCTATATCTCATAGACTGGAATCATTGTTTTATATGACCAGTAGACTATCTTGTATTAATACTCTGTATCTCATAGACTGGAATCATTGTTTTATATGACCAGTAGACTATCTTGTATTAATATTCTATATCTCATAGACTGGAATCATTGTTTTATATGACCAGTAGACTATCTTGTATTAATACTCTATATCTCATAGACTGGAATCATTGTTTTATATGACCAGTAGACTATCTTGTATTTATACCCTATATCTCATAGACTGGAATCATTGTTTTATATGACCAGTAGACTATCTTGTATTAATACTCTATATCTCATAGACTGAAATCGTTGTTTTATATGACCAGTAGACTATCTTGTATTAATACTCTATATCTCATAGACTGGAATCATTGTTTTATATGACCAGTAGACTATCTTGTATTAATACTATATATCTCATAGACTGAAATCATTGTTTTATATGACCAGTAGACTATCTTGTATTTATACCCTATATCTCATAGACTGGAATCATTGTTTTATATGACCAGTAGACTATCTTGTATTAATACTCTATATCTCATAGACTGAAATCGTTGTTTTATATGACCAGTAGACTATCTTGTATTGATACTCTATATCTCATAGACTGGAATCATTGTTTTATATGACCAGTAGACTATCTTGTATTAATACTCTATATCTCATAGACTGGAATCATTGTTTTATATGACCAGTAGATTATCTTGTATTAATACCCTATATCTCATAGACTGGAATCGTTGTTTTATATGACCAGTAGACTATCTTGTATTAATACTCTATATATCATAGACTGGAATCATTGTTTTATATGACCAGTAGACTATCTTGTATTAATACTCTATATATCATAGACTGGAATCATTGTTTTATATGACCAGTAGACTATCTTGTATTAATACTCTATATATCATAGACTGGAATCATTGTTTTATATGACCAGTAGACTATCTTGTATTTATACCCTATATCTCATAGACTGAAATCATTGTTTTATATGACCAGTAGACTATCTTGTATTTATACCCTATATCTCATAGACTGGAATCATTGTTTTATATGACCAGTAGACTATATTGTATTAATACTCTATATATCATAGACTGGAATCATTGTTTTATATGACCAGTAGACTATCTTGTATTAATACTCTATATCTCATAGACTGGAATCATTGTTTTATATGACCAGTAGACTATCTTGTATTAATACTCTATATCTCATAGACTGGAATCATTGTTTTATATGACCAGTAGACTATCTTGTATTAATACTCTATATCTCATAGACTGGAATCATTGTTTTATATGACCAGTAGACTATATTGTATTAATACTCTATATATCATAGACTGGAATCATTGTTTTATATGACCAGTAGACTATCTTGTATTTATACCCTATATCTCATAGACTGGAATCATTGTTTTATATGACCAGTAGACTATATTGTATTAATACTCTATATATCATAGACTGGAATCATTGTTTTATATGACCAGTAGACTATCTTGTATTAATACTCTATATATCATAGACTGGAATCATTGTTTTATATGACCAGTAGACTATCTTGTATTAATACTCTATATATCATAGACTGGAATCATTGTTTTATATGACCAGTAGACTATATTGTATTAATACTCTATATATCATAGACTGGAATCATTGTTTTATATGACCAGTAGACTATCTTGTATTAATACTCTATATATCATAGACTGGAATCATTGTTTTATATGACCAGTAGACTATATTGTATTAATACTCTATATATCATAGACTGGAATCATTGTTTTATATGACCAGTAGACTATCTTGTATTAATACTCTATATATCATAGACTGGAATCATTGTTTTATATGACCAGTAGACTATCTTGTATTAATACTCTATATCTCATAGACTGGAATCATTGTTTTATATGACCAGTAGACTATCTTGTATTAATACTCTATATCTCATAGACTGGAATCATTGTTTTATATGACCAGTAGACTATCTTGTATTAATACTCTATATCTCATAGACTGGAATCATTGTTTTATATGACCAGTAGACTATCTTGTATTAATACTCTATATATCATAGACTGGAATTATTGTTTTATATGACCAGTAGACTATCTTGTATTAATACTCTATATCTCATAGACTGGAATCATTGTTTTATATGACCAGTAGACTATCTTGTATTAATACTCTATATATCATAGACTGGAATCATTGTTTTATATGACCAGTAGACTATCTTGTATTAATACTCTATATCTCATAGACTGGAATCATTGTTTTATATGACCAGTAGACTATCTTGTATTAATACTCTATATCTCATAGACTGGAATCATTGTTTTATATGACCAGTAGACTATCTTGTATTAATACTCTATATCTCATAGACTGGAATCATTGTTTTATATGACCAGTAGACTATCTTGTATTAATACTCTATATATCATAGACTGGAATCATTGTTTTATATGACCAGTAGACTATCTTGTATTAATACTCTATATCTCATAGACTGGAATCATTGTTTTATATGACCAGTAGACTATCTTGTATTAATACTCTATATCTCATAGACTGGAATCATTGTTTTATATGACCAGTAGACTATCTTGTATTAATACCCTATATCTCATAGACTGGAATCATTGTTTTATATGACCAGTAGACTATATTGTATTAATACTCTATATATCATAGACTGGAATCATTGTTTTATATGACCAGTAGACTATCTTGTATTAATACTCTATATCTCATAGACTGGAGTCATTGTTTTATATGACCAGTAGACTATCTTGTATTAATACCCTATATCTCATAGACTGAAATCGTTGTTTTATATGACCAGTAGACTATCTTGTATTAATACCCTATATCTCATAGACTGGAATCATTGTTTTATATGACCAGTAGACTATCTTGTATTTATACCCTATATCTCATAGACTGGAATCATTGTTTTATATGACCAGTAGACTATCTTGTATTAATACTCTATATCTCATAGACTGGAATCATTGTTTTATATGACCAGTAGACTATCTTGTATTAATACTCTATATCTCATAGACTGGAATCATTGTTTTATATGACCAGTAGACTATCTTGTATTAATACCCTATATCTCATAGACTGAAATCGTTGTTTTATATGACCAGTAGACTATCTTGTATTAATACCCTATATCTCATAGACTGGAATCATTGTTTTATATGACCAGTAGACTATCTTGTATTTATACCCTATATCTCATAGACTGGAATCATTGTTTTATATGACCAGTAGACTATCTTGTATTAATACTCTATATCTCATAGACTGGAATCATTGTTTTATATGACCAGTAGACTATCTTGTATTAATACTCTATATCTCATAGACTGGAATCGTTGTTTTATATGACCAGTAGACTATCTTGTATTAATACTCTATATCTCATAGACTGGAATCATTGTTTTATATGACCAGTAGATTATCTTGTATTTATACTCTATATCTCATAGACTGGAATCATTGTTTTATATGACCAGTAGACTATCTTGTATTAATACCCTATATCTCATAGACTGGAATCATTGTTTTATATGACCAGTAGTAGACTATCTTGTATTTATACCCTATATATCATAGACTGGAATCATTGTTTTATATGACCAGTAGACTATCTTGTATTAATACTCTATATCTCATAGACTGGAATCATTGTTTTATATGACCAGTAGACTATCTTGTATTAATACTCTATATCTCATAGACTGGAATCATTGTTTTATATGACCAGTAGACTATCTTGTATTAATACTCTATATCTCATAGACTGGAATCATTGTTTTATATGACCAGTAGACTATCTTGTATTAATACCCTATATCTCATAAACTGGAATCATTGTTTTATATGACCAGTAGACTATCTTGTATTAATACTCTATATCTCATAGACTGGAATCATTGTTTTATATGACCAGTAGTAGACTATCTTGTATTTATACCCTATATATCATAGACTGGAATCATTGTTTTATATGACCAGTAGACTATCTTGTATTAATACTCTATATCTCATAGACTGGAATCATTGTTTTATATGACCAGTAGTAGACTATCTTGTATTTATACCCTATATATCATAGACTGGAATCATTGTTTTATATGACCAGTAGACTATCTTGTATTAATACTCTATATCTCATAGACTGGAATCATTGTTTTATATGACCAGTAGACTATCTTGTATTTATACCCTATATCTCATAGACTGGAATCGTTGTTTTATATGACCAGTAGACTATCTTGTATTAATACTCTATATCTCATAGACTGGAATCATTGTTTTATATGACCAGTAGTAGACTATCTTGTATTTATACCCTATATATCATAGACTGGAATCATTGTTTTATATGACCAGTAGACTATCTTGTATTAATACTCTATATCTCATAGACTGGAATCATTGTTTTATATGACCAGTAGTAGACTATCTTGTATTTATACCCTATATATCATAGACTGGAATCATTGTTTTATATGACCAGTAGACTATCTTGTATTAATACTCTATATCTCATAGACTGGAATCATTGTTTTATATGACCAGTAGACTATCTTGTATTAATACCCTATATCTCATAGACAGGAATCATTGTTTTATATGACCAGTAGACTATCTTGTATTAATACTCTATATCTCATAGACTGGAATCATTGTTTTATATGACCAGTAGTAGACTATCTTGTATTTATACCCTATATATCATAGACTGGAATCATTGTTTTATATGACCAGTAGACTATCTTGTATTAATACTCTATATCTCATAGACTGGAATCATTGTTTTATATGACCAGTAGACTATCTTGTATTAATACTCTATATCTCATAGACTGGAATCATTGTTTTATATGACCAGTAGACTATCTTGTATTAATACTCTATATCTCATAGACTGGAATCATTGTTTTATATGACCAGTAGACTATCTTGTATTAATACTCTATATCTCATAGACTGGAATCATTGTTTTATATGACCAGTAGACTATCTTGTATTAATACTCTATATCTCATAGACTGGAATCGTTGTTTTATATGACCAGTAGACTATCTTGTATTAATACTCTATATCTCATAGACTGGAATCATTGTTTTATATGACCAGTAGACTATCTTGTATTAATACCCTATATCTCATAGACTGGAATCATTGTTTTATATGACCAGTGGACTATCTTGTATTTATACCCTATATATCATAGACTGGAATCATTGTTTTATATGACCAGTAGACTATCTTGTATTAATATTCTATATCTCATAGACTGGAATCATTGTTTTATATGACCAGTAGATTATCTTGTATTAATACCCTATATCTCATAGACTGGAATCGTTGTTTTATATGACCAGTAGACTATCTTGTATTAATACTCTATATATCATAGACTGGAATCATTGTTTTATATGACCAGTAGACTATCTTGTATTAATACTCTATATATCATAGACTGGAATCATTGTTTTATATGACCAGTAGACTATCTTGTATTAATACTCTATATATCATAGACTGGAATCATTGTTTTATATGACCAGTAGACTATCTTGTATTTATACCCTATATCTCATAGACTGAAATCATTGTTTTATATGACCAGTAGACTATCTTGTATTTATACCCTATATCTCATAGACTGGAATCATTGTTTTATATGACCAGTAGACTATATTGTATTAATACTCTATATATCATAGACTGGAATCATTGTTTTATATGACCAGTAGACTATCTTGTATTAATACTCTATATCTCATAGACTGGAATCATTGTTTTATATGACCAGTAGACTATCTTGTATTAATACTCTATATCTCATAGACTGGAATCATTGTTTTATATGACCAGTAGACTATCTTGTATTAATACTCTATATCTCATAGACTGGAATCATTGTTTTATATGACCAGTAGACTATATTGTATTAATACTCTATATATCATAGACTGGAATCATTGTTTTATATGACCAGTAGACTATCTTGTATTTATACCCTATATCTCATAGACTGGAATCATTGTTTTATATGACCAGTAGACTATATTGTATTAATACTCTATATATCATAGACTGGAATCATTGTTTTATATGACCAGTAGACTATCTTGTATTAATACTCTATATATCATAGACTGGAATCATTGTTTTATATGACCAGTAGACTATCTTGTATTAATACTCTATATATCATAGACTGGAATCATTGTTTTATATGACCAGTAGACTATATTGTATTAATACTCTATATATCATAGACTGGAATCATTGTTTTATATGACCAGTAGACTATCTTGTATTAATACTCTATATATCATAGACTGGAATCATTGTTTTATATGACCAGTAGACTATATTGTATTAATACTCTATATATCATAGACTGGAATCATTGTTTTATATGACCAGTAGACTATCTTGTATTAATACTCTATATATCATAGACTGGAATCATTGTTTTATATGACCAGTAGACTATCTTGTATTAATACTCTATATCTCATAGACTGGAATCATTGTTTTATATGACCAGTAGACTATCTTGTATTAATACTCTATATCTCATAGACTGGAATCATTGTTTTATATGACCAGTAGACTATCTTGTATTAATACTCTATATCTCATAGACTGGAATCATTGTTTTATATGACCAGTAGACTATCTTGTATTAATACTCTATATATCATAGACTGGAATTATTGTTTTATATGACCAGTAGACTATCTTGTATTAATACTCTATATCTCATAGACTGGAATCATTGTTTTATATGACCAGTAGACTATCTTGTATTAATACTCTATATATCATAGACTGGAATCATTGTTTTATATGACCAGTAGACTATCTTGTATTAATACTCTATATCTCATAGACTGGAATCATTGTTTTATATGACCAGTAGACTATCTTGTATTAATACTCTATATCTCATAGACTGGAATCATTGTTTTATATGACCAGTAGACTATCTTGTATTAATACTCTATATCTCATAGACTGGAATCATTGTTTTATATGACCAGTAGACTATCTTGTATTAATACTCTATATATCATAGACTGGAATCATTGTTTTATATGACCAGTAGACTATCTTGTATTAATACTCTATATCTCATAGACTGGAATCATTGTTTTATATGACCAGTAGACTATCTTGTATTAATACTCTATATCTCATAGACTGGAATCATTGTTTTATATGACCAGTAGACTATCTTGTATTAATACCCTATATCTCATAGACTGGAATCATTGTTTTATATGACCAGTAGACTATATTGTATTAATACTCTATATATCATAGACTGGAATCATTGTTTTATATGACCAGTAGACTATCTTGTATTAATACTCTATATCTCATAGACTGGAGTCATTGTTTTATATGACCAGTAGACTATCTTGTATTAATACCCTATATCTCATAGACTGAAATCGTTGTTTTATATGACCAGTAGACTATCTTGTATTAATACCCTATATCTCATAGACTGGAATCATTGTTTTATATGACCAGTAGACTATCTTGTATTTATACCCTATATCTCATAGACTGGAATCATTGTTTTATATGACCAGTAGACTATCTTGTATTAATACTCTATATCTCATAGACTGGAATCATTGTTTTATATGACCAGTAGACTATCTTGTATTAATACTCTATATCTCATAGACTGGAATCATTGTTTTATATGACCAGTAGACTATCTTGTATTAATACCCTATATCTCATAGACTGAAATCGTTGTTTTATATGACCAGTAGACTATCTTGTATTAATACCCTATATCTCATAGACTGGAATCATTGTTTTATATGACCAGTAGACTATCTTGTATTTATACCCTATATCTCATAGACTGGAATCATTGTTTTATATGACCAGTAGACTATCTTGTATTAATACTCTATATCTCATAGACTGGAATCATTGTTTTATATGACCAGTAGACTATCTTGTATTAATACTCTATATCTCATAGACTGGAATCGTTGTTTTATATGACCAGTAGACTATCTTGTATTAATACTCTATATCTCATAGACTGGAATCATTGTTTTATATGACCAGTAGATTATCTTGTATTTATACTCTATATCTCATAGACTGGAATCATTGTTTTATATGACCAGTAGACTATCTTGTATTAATACCCTATATCTCATAGACTGGAATCATTGTTTTATATGACCAGTAGTAGACTATCTTGTATTTATACCCTATATATCATAGACTGGAATCATTGTTTTATATGACCAGTAGACTATCTTGTATTAATACTCTATATCTCATAGACTGGAATCATTGTTTTATATGACCAGTAGACTATCTTGTATTAATACTCTATATCTCATAGACTGGAATCATTGTTTTATATGACCAGTAGACTATCTTGTATTAATACTCTATATCTCATAGACTGGAATCATTGTTTTATATGACCAGTAGACTATCTTGTATTAATACCCTATATCTCATAAACTGGAATCATTGTTTTATATGACCAGTAGACTATCTTGTATTAATACTCTATATCTCATAGACTGGAATCATTGTTTTATATGACCAGTAGTAGACTATCTTGTATTTATACCCTATATATCATAGACTGGAATCATTGTTTTATATGACCAGTAGACTATCTTGTATTAATACTCTATATCTCATAGACTGGAATCATTGTTTTATATGACCAGTAGTAGACTATCTTGTATTTATACCCTATATATCATAGACTGGAATCATTGTTTTATATGACCAGTAGACTATCTTGTATTAATACTCTATATCTCATAGACTGGAATCATTGTTTTATATGACCAGTAGACTATCTTGTATTTATACCCTATATCTCATAGACTGGAATCGTTGTTTTATATGACCAGTAGACTATCTTGTATTAATACTCTATATCTCATAGACTGGAATCATTGTTTTATATGACCAGTAGTAGACTATCTTGTATTTATACCCTATATATCATAGACTGGAATCATTGTTTTATATGACCAGTAGACTATCTTGTATTAATACTCTATATCTCATAGACTGGAATCATTGTTTTATATGACCAGTAGTAGACTATCTTGTATTTATACCCTATATATCATAGACTGGAATCATTGTTTTATATGACCAGTAGACTATCTTGTATTAATACTCTATATCTCATAGACTGGAATCATTGTTTTATATGACCAGTAGACTATCTTGTATTAATACCCTATATCTCATAGACAGGAATCATTGTTTTATATGACCAGTAGACTATCTTGTATTAATACTCTATATCTCATAGACTGGAATCATTGTTTTATATGACCAGTAGTAGACTATCTTGTATTTATACCCTATATATCATAGACTGGAATCATTGTTTTATATGACCAGTAGACTATCTTGTATTAATACTCTATATCTCATAGACTGGAATCATTGTTTTATATGACCAGTAGACTATCTTGTATTAATACTCTATATCTCATAGACTGGAATCATTGTTTTATATGACCAGTAGACTATCTTGTATTAATACTCTATATCTCATAGACTGGAATCATTGTTTTATATGACCAGTAGACTATCTTGTATTAATACTCTATATCTCATAGACTGGAATCATTGTTTTATATGACCAGTAGACTATCTTGTATTAATACTCTATATCTCATAGACTGGAATCGTTGTTTTATATGACCAGTAGACTATCTTGTATTAATACTCTATATCTCATAGACTGGAATCATTGTTTTATATGACCAGTAGACTATCTTGTATTAATACCCTATATCTCATAGACTGGAATCATTGTTTTATATGACCAGTGGACTATCTTGTATTTATACCCTATATATCATAGACTGGAATCATTGTTTTATATGACCAGTAGACTATCTTGTATTAATATTCTATATCTCATAGACTGGAATCATTGTTTTATATGACCAGTAGACTATCTTGTATTAATACTCTATATCTCATAGACTGGAATCATTGTTTTATATGACCAGTAGACTATCTTGTATTAATACTCTATATCTCATAGACTGGAATCATTGTTTTATATGACCAGTAGTAGACTATCTTGTATTTATACCCTATATATCATAGACTGGAATCATTGTTTTATATGACCAGTAGACTATCTTGTATTAATACTCTATATCTCATAGACTGAAATCATTGTTTTATATGACCAGTAGACTATCTTGTATTAATACTCTATATATCATAGACTGGAATCGTTGTTTTATATGACCAGTAGACTATCTTGTATTAATACTCTATATCTCATAGACTGGAATCATTGTTTTATATGACCAGTAGATTATCTTGTATTAATACCCTATATCTCATAGGCTGAAATCATTGTTTTATATGACCAGTACACTATCTTGTATTAATACTCTATATCTCATAGACTGGAATCATTGTTTTATATGACCAGTAGACTATCTTGTATTAATACTCTATATCTCATAGACTGGAATCATTGTTTTATATGACCAGTAGACTATCTTGTATTAAAACTCTATATCTCATAGACTGGAATCATTGTTTTATATGACCAGTAGACTATCTTGTATTAATACTCTATATCTCATAGACTGGAATCATTGTTTTATATGACCAGTAGACTATCTTGTATTAATACCCTATATCTCATAGACTGGAATCATTGTTTTGTATGACCAGTGGACTATCTTGTATTAATACCCTATATCTCATAGACTGGAATCATTGTTTTATATGACCAGTAGACTATCTTGTATTAATACTATATATCTCATAGACTGAAATCATTGTTTTATATGACCAGTAGACTATCTTGTATTTATACCCTATATCTCATAGACTGGAATCATTGTTTTATATGACCAGTAGACTATCTTGTATTAATACTCTATATCTCATAGACTGGAATCATTGTTTTATATGACCAGTAGACTATCTTGTATTTATACCCTATATCTCATAGACTGGAATCATTGTTTTATATGACCAGTAGACTATCTTGTATTAATACTATATATCTCATAGACTGGAATCATTGTTTTATATGACCAGTAGACTATCTTGTATTAATACTCTATATCTCATAGACTGGAATCATTGTTTTATATGACCAGTAGACTATCTTGTATTAATACTCTATATCTCATAGACTGGAATCATTGTTTTATATGACCAGTAGACTATCTTGTATTAATACTCTATATCTCATAGACTGGAATCATTGTTTTATATGACCAGTAGATTATCTTGTATTAATACCCTATATCTCATAGACTGGAATCATTGTTTTATATGACCAGTAGACTATCTTGTATTTATACCCTATATCTCATAGACTGGAATCATTGTTTTATATGACCAGTAGACTATCTTGTATTAATACTCCATATCTCATAGACTGGAATCATTGTTTTATATGACCAGTAGACTATCTTGTATTAATACTCTATATCTCATAGACTGAAATCGTTGTTTTATATGACCAGTAGACTATCTTGTATTAATACCCTATATCTCATAGACTGGAATCATTGTTTTATATGACCAGTAGACTATCTTGTATTAATACCCTATATCTCATAGACTGGAATCATTGTTTTATATCACCAGTAGACTATCTTGTATTAATACTCTATATCTCATAGACTGGAATCGTTGTTTTATATGACCAGTAGACTATCTTGTATTAATACCCTATATCTCATAGACTGGAATCATTGTTTTATATGACCAGTAGACTATCTTGTATTGATACTCTATACCTCATAGACTGGAATCATTGTTTTATATGACCAGTAGACTATCTTGTATTAATACTCTATATCTCATAGACTGGAATCATTGTTTTATATGACCAGTAGACTATCTTGTATTAATACCCTATATCTCATAGACTGGAATCATTGTTTTATATGACCAGTAGACTATCTTGTATTAATACTCTATATCTCATAGACTGGAATCATTGTTTTATATGACCAGTAGACTATCTTGTAT
The DNA here is from genome assembly GCA_031216915.1 of Pictodentalium vernedei. Classification (NCBI taxonomy): domain Eukaryota; kingdom Metazoa; phylum Mollusca; class Scaphopoda; order Dentaliida; family Dentaliidae; genus Pictodentalium; species Pictodentalium vernedei. Next base: position 882,816,639 of record CM062297.1, on the reverse strand, counting down.
TAATACTCTGTATCTCATAGACTGGAATCATTGTTTTATATGACCAGTAGACTATCTTGTATTAATACTCTATATCTCATAGACTGGAATCGTTGTTTTATATGACCAGTAGACTATCTTGTATTAATACTCTATATCTCATAGACTGGAATCATTGTTTTATATGACCAGTAGACTATCTTGTATTAATATTCTATATCTCATAGATTGGAATCATTGTTTTATATGACCAGTAGACTATCTTGTATTAATACTCTATGTCTCATAGACTGAAATCGTTGTTTTATATGACCAGTAGACTATCTTGTATTAATACTCTATATCTCATAGACTGAAATCGTTGTTTTATATGACCAGTAGACTATCTTGTATTAATACTCTATGTCTCATAGACTGAAATCGTTGTTTTATATGACCATGTTGCCTAATAACCAGAATAGGATACGAGGTGAGATAAGGTAATACCGCAGCAAAATATTCTCTCATATCACTCACGCTTATACACGTTGAAGAAAGTGTTTTTTTGAATAATGGATAGACGACATGAACCCACTTGAGCAAGCCCGATGATCTATCCATGCTTTTAGATTCATTTTGCATCCATACGGGGGTATGAACGATGTGATAAATACCTAAACTGGACATATTTACATGGCCTAATACCATTATACCATGGGAAAGGGATTTCTACAGGGGGCTAGATAGAGTAGAGCTTTATGTCTCGAGTGTTGTGTCCATTGAATTTTACCCGATACAATACATTTATTGAGAAATGTGCTTGGTGTAGCAGGCATGGAATCCAGTCTATGTGTAGGAACATCATGTAAAAATGCATCTGATTGGCAGATTACACATCTGCGTGACGTCATAACGTGACAGAAATTCATTCGTCGACACGAACAGGTGACAAGTGAGAATGTAAACAGACTGCTGAAAGTCTCAAAATATCAGCCGCATTTACTTTATTCATGTGAAATAATTAAACTACTCAAATTGGCCATAACAAGATAGAACACAAGGAAAATGGAGTGCAAAGGATAGGAATCAACAACCCTTGTTGGCGTTCTTCCTGTATTTCATAGGCGTGAAATACAAACAAAGCTCCAACCCGGGTCGTTGAGTCAGTCACACGTACTCCCTCCTCCTAGCATTATGTCTTATTATGGCCGACTGCATGACACCTCTACCCTAAATCAAGAGTATTGGTCCATATACCAGGGTTTATGGACGATTGTTGAGAAAATGGTGGGCACCGCACGCTACAGATCACCGAAACAACGTTCAGGGTTCATTATTGCAAAACTCAAAATCACCAAAACATGTTGGTCAAGCTCTTGATCTAACCGTTTAATTCTATTTGGAATTCTACTCTGTTGTGAGCTGTTTGTTTAAAAGTCTAATTATGTTTGGAATTCGACGCTGTTGTGGACTGTTAGTTTTATAAGTCTAATTCTATTTGGAATTCTCCACTGTTGTGGGCCCTTTGTTTTATAAGTCAAATTCTATTTGGAATTCTACTCTGTTGTGAGCTGTTTGTTTAAAAGTCTAATTATGTTTGGAATTCGACACTGTTGTGGACTGTTAGTTTTATAAGTCTAATTCTATTTGGAATTCTCCACTGTTGTGGGCCCTTTGTTTTATAAATCTAATTCTATTTGGAATTCAACTCTGTTGTGAGCTGTTTGTTTAAAAGTCTAATTATGTTTGGAATTCGACGCTGTTGTGGACTGTTAGTTTTATAAGTCTAATTCTATTTGGAATTCTCCACTGTTGTGGGCCCTTTGTTTTATAAGTCTAATTCTATTTGGAATTCTACTCTGTTGTGAGCTGTTTGTTTAAAAGTCTAATTATGTTTGGAATTCGACGCTGTTGTGGACTGTTAGTTTTATAAGTCTAATTCTATTTGGAATTCTCCACTGTTGTGGGCCCTTTGTTTTATAAGTCTAATTCTATTTGGAATTCTACTCTCTTGTGAGCTGTTTGTTTAAAAGTCTAATTATGTTTGGAATTCGACGCTGTTGTGGACTGTTAGTTTTATAAGTCTAATTCTATTTGGAATTATCCACTGTTGTGGGCCCTTTGTTTTATAAGTCTAATTCTATTTGGAATTCTACGCTGTTGTGAGCTGTTTGTTTAAAAGTCTAATTATGTTTGGAATTCGACGCTGTTGTGGACTGTTAGTTTAATAAGTCTAATTCTATTTGGAATTCTACGCTGTTGTGGGCTGTGTGTTTTATAAGTCTAATTCTATTTGGAATTCTATGTGGTTGTGGACTGTTTGTTTTATAAGTCTAATTCTATTTGGAATTCTATGCTGTTGTGGACTGTTTGTTTTATAAGTCTAATTCTATTTGGAATTCTATGCTGTTGTGGACTGTTTGTTTTATAAGTCTAATTCTATTTACAATTATATGCTGTTTGTTTTATAAGTCGAATTCTATTTGGAATTCTACGCTGTTGTGGGCTGTTTGTTTTATAAGTCTAATTTTATTTGGAATTCTACGCTGTTGTGGGCTGTTTGTTTTATAAGTCTAATTCTATTTGGAATTCTATACTGTTGTGAGCTGTTTGTTTTATAAGTCTAATTATATTTGGAATTATATGCTGTTGTGGGCTGTTTGTTTTATAAGTCTAATGCTGTTTGGAATTCTATGCTGTTGTGGGCTGTTTGTTTTATAAGTCTAATCATGTTTGGAATTCTACGCTGTTGTGGACTGTTTGTTTTATAAGTCTAATTCTATTTGGAATTCTATGCTGTTGTGGGCTGTTTGTTTTATAAGTCTAATCATGTTTGGAATGCTACGCTGTTTTGGGCTGTTTGTTTTATAAGTCTAATTCTATTTGGAATTTAATGCTGTTGTGGGCTGTTTGTTTTATAAGTCTAATTCTATTTGGAATTCTATGCTGTTCTGTGCTGTTTGTTTTATAAGTCTAATCATGTTTGGAATTCTACGCTGTTGTGGACTGTTTGTTTTATAAGACTAATTCTATTTGGAATTCTGTGCTGTTGTGAGCTGTTTGTTTTATAAGTCTAATTCTATTTGGAATTCAATTCTGTTGTGGGCTCTTTGTTTTCTAAGTCTAATTCTATTTGGAATTCTATACTGTTGTGGGCTGTTTGTTTTATAAGTCTAATTCTATTTGGAGTTCTATACTGTTGTGGGCTGTTTGTTTTATAAGTCTAATTCTATTTGGAATTCTATGCTGTTGTGGACTGTTTGTTTTATAAGTCTAATTCTATTTGGAATTCTATGCTGTTGTGGACGGTTTGTTTTATAAGTCTAATTCTATTTGGAATTCTACGCTGTTGTGAGCTGTTTGTTTAAAAGTCTAATTATGTTTGGAATTCGACGCTGTTGTGGACTGTTAGTTTTATAAGTCTAATTCTATTTGGAATTCTCCACTGTTGTGGGCCCTTTGTTTTATAAGTCTAATTCTATTTGGAAGTCTACGTTGTTGCGAGCTGTTTGTTTAAAAGTCTAATTATGTTTGGAATTCGACGCTGTTGTGGACTGTTAGTTTTATAACTCTAATTCTATTTGGAATTCTCCACTGTTGTGGGCCCTTTGTTTTATAAGTCTAATTCTATTTGGAATTCTACTCTGTTGTGAGCTGTTTGTTTAAAAGTCTAATTATGTTTGGAATTCGACGCTGTTGTGGACTGTTAGTTTTATAAGTCTAATTCTATTTGGAATTCTCCACTGTTGTGGGCCCTTTGTTTTATAAGTCTAATTCTATTTGGAATTCTACGCTGTTGTGAGCTGTTTGTTTAAAAGTCTAATTATGTTTGGAATTCGACGCTGTTGTGGACTGTTAGTTTTATAAGTCTAATTCTATTTGGAATTCTCCACTGTTGTGGGCCCTTTGTTTTATAAGTCTAATTCTATTTGGAATTCTACGCTGTTGTGAGCTGTTTGTTTAAAAGTCTAATTATGTTTGGAATTCGACGCTTTTGTGGACTGTTAGTTTTATAAGTCTAATTCTATTTGGAATTCTCCACTGTTGTGGGCCCTTTGTTTTATAAGTCTAATTCTATTTGGAATTCTACGTTGTTGTGAGCTGTTTGTTTAAAAGTCTAATTATGTTTGGAATTCGACGCTGTTGTGGACTGTTAGTTTTATAAGTCTAATTCTATTTGGAATTCTCCACTGTTGTGGGCCCTTTGTTTTATAAGTCTCATTCTATTTGGAATTCTACGCTGTTGTGAGCTATTTGTTTAAAAGTCTAATTATGTTTGGAATTCGACGCTGTTGTGGACTGTTAGTTTTATAAGTCTAATTCTATTTGGAATTCTCCACTGTTGTGGGCCCTTTGTTTTATAAGTCTAATTCTATTTGGAATTCTACGCTGTTGTGAGCTGTTTGTTTAAAAGTCTAATTATGTTTGGAATTCGACGCTGTTGTGGACTGTTAGTTTTATAAGTCTAATTCTATTTGGAATTCTCCACTGTTGTGGGCCCTTTGTTTTATAAATCTAATTCTATTTGGAATTCTACGCTGTTGTGGGCTGTTTGTTTAAAAGTCTAATTATGTTTGGAATTCGACGCTGTTGTGGACTGTTAGTTTTATAAGTCTAATTCTATTTGGAATTCTCCACTGTTGTGGGCCCTTTGTTTTATAAGTCTAATTCTATTTGGAATTCTACGCTGTAGTGGGCTGTTTGTTTAAAAGTCTAATTATGTTTGGAATTCTACGCTGCTGTGGGCTGTTGGTTTTATAACTCTAATTCTATTTGGAATTCTATGCTGTGTGGGCTGTTTGTTTAAAAGTCTAATTATGTTTGGAATTCTACGCTGTTGTGGGCTGTTTGTTTTATAAGTCTAATTCTATTTGGAATTCTATGCTGCTGTGGGCTGTTTGTTTAAAAGTCTAATTATGTTTGGAATTCTACGCTGTTGTGGACTGTTAGTTTTATAAGTCTAATTCTATTTGGAATTCTATGCTGCTGTGGGCTGTTTGTTTAAAAGTCTAATTATGTTTGGAATTCTACGCTGTTGTGGAATGTTAGTTTTATAAGTCTAATTCTATTTGGAATTCTATGCTGCTGTGGGCAGTGTGTTTTATAAGTCTAATTGTATTTGGAATTCTACGCTGTTGTGGGCTGTTTCTTTAAAAGTCTAATTATGTTTGGAATTCTACGCTGTTGTGGGCTGTTTGTTTTATAAGTCTAATTCTATTTGGAATTCTATGCTGCTGTGGGCTGTTTGTTTAAAAGTCTAATTATGTTTGGAATTCTACGCTGTTGTGGACTGTTAGTTTTATAAGTCTAATTCTATTTGGAATTCTATGCTGTTGTGGGCTGTGTGTTTTATAAGTCTAATTGTATTTGGAATTCTACGCTGTTGTGGGCTGTTTCTTTAAAAGTCTAATTACGTTTGGAATTATATGCTGTTGTGGGCTGTTTGTTTTATAAGTCTAATTCTATTTGGAATTCTATGCTGTGTGGGCTGTTTGTTTAAAAGTCTAATTATGTTTGGAATTCTACGCTGTTGTGGGCTGTTTGTTTTATAAGTCTAATTCTAATTGGAATTCTATGCTGCTGTGGGCTGTTTGTTTAAAAGTCTAATTATGTTTGGAATTCTACGCTGTTGTGGGCTGTTTGTTTTATAAGTCTAATTCTATTTGGAATTCTACGCTGTTGTGGGCTGTTTGTTTTATAAGTCTAATTCTATTTAGAATTCTACGCTGTTGCAGGCTGTTTGTTTAATAAGTCTAATTTTATTTGGAATTCTATGCTGTTGTGGGCTGTTTGTTTTATAAGTCTAATCATGTTTGGAAGTCTACGCTGTTGTGGGCTGTTTGTTTTATAACTCTAATTCTATTGGAATTCTACGTTGTTGTGGGCTGTTTGTCTTATAAGTCTAAATCTGTTTGGAATGCTGTGCTGTTGTGGGCTGTTTGTTTTATAAGTCTAATTCTATTTACAATTATATGCTGTTTGTTTTATAAGTCGAATTCTATTTGGAATTCTACGCTGTTGTGGGCTGTTTGTTTTATAAGTCTAATTTTATTTGGAATTCTACGCTGTTGTGGGCTGTTTGTTTTATAAGTCTAATTCTATTTGGAATTCTATACTGTTGAGAGCTGTTTGTTTTATAAGTCTAATTATATTTGGAATTATATGCTGTTGTGGGCTGTTTGTTTTATAAGTCTAATGCTGTTTGGAATTCTATGCTGTTGTGGGCTGTTTGTTTTATAAGTCTAATTCTATTTGGAATTCTATGCTGCTGTGGACTGTTTGTTTTATAAGTCTAATTCTATTTGGAATTCTATGCTGTTGTGTGCTGTTTGTTTTATAAGTCTAATCATGTTTGGAATTCTACGCTGTTGTGGACTGTTTGTTTTATAAGTCTAATTCTATTTGGAATTCTATGCTGTTGTGGGCTGTTTGTTTTATAAGTCTAATCATGTTTGGAATGCTACGCTGTTTTGGGCTGTTTGTTTTATAAGTCTAATTCTATTTGGAATTTAATGCTGTTGTGGGCTGTTTGTTTTATAAGTCTAATCATGTTTGGAATGCTACGCTGTTTTGGGCTGTTTGTTTTATAAGTCTAATTCTATTTGGAATTTAATGCTGTTGTGGGCTGTTTGTTTTATAAGTCTAATTCTATTTGGAATTCTATGCTGTTGTGTGCTGTTTGTTTTATAAGTCTAATCATGTTTGGAATTCTACGCTGTTGTGGACTGTTTGTTTTATAAGTCTAATTCTATTTGGAATTCTATGCTGTTGTGAGCTGTTTGTTTTATAAGTCTAATTCTATTTGGAATTCAATTCTGTTGTGGGCTCTTTGTTTTATAAGTCCAATTCTATTTGGAATTCTATACTGTTGTGGGCTGTTTGTTTGATAAGTCTAATTCTATTTGGAGTTCTATACTGTTGTGGGCTGTTCGTTTTATAGGTTTAATTCTATTTGGAATTCTATACTGTTGTGGGCTGTTTGTTTTATAAGTCTAATTCTATTTGGAATTCTATGCTGTTGTGGGCTGTTTGTTTTATAAACCTAATTCTATTTGGAAATCAATGCTGTTGTGGGCTGTTTGTTTTATAAGTCTAATTCTATTTGGAATTCTATACTGTTGTGGGCTGTTTGTTTTATAAGTCTAATTCTATTTGGAATTCTATGCTGTTGTGGGCTCTTTGTTTTATAAGCCTAATTCTATTTGGAATTCTCCGCTGTTGTGGGCCCTTTGTTTTATAAGTCTAGTTCTATTTGGATTTCTACGCTGTTGTGGGCTGTTTGTTTTATAAGTCTAATTCTGTTTGGAATTCTATGCTGTTGTGGGCTGTTTGTTTTATAAGTCTAATTCTATTTGGAATTCTATGCTGTTGTGGGCTGTTTGTTTTAAAAGTCTAATTCTATTTGGAATTCTATGCTGTTGTGGGCTGTTTGTTCTATAAGTCTAATTCTATTTGGAATTATATGCTGTTGTGGGCTGTTTGTTTTATAAGTCTAATTCTATTTGGAATTCAATGCTGTTGTGGGGTGTTTGTTTTATAAGTCTAATTCTATTTGGAATTCTATGCTGTTGTGAGCTGTTTGTTTAAAAGTCTAATTATGTTTGGAATTCGACGCTGTTGTGGACTGTTAGTTTTATAAGTCTAATTCTATTTGGAATTCTCCACTGTTGTGGGCCCTTTGTTTTATAAGTCTAATTCTATTTGGAATTCTACGTTGTTGTGAGCTGTTTGTTTAAAAGTCTAATTATGTTTGGAATTCGACGCTGTTGTGGACTGTTAGTTTTATAAGTCTAATTCTATTTGGAATTCTCCACTGTTGTGGGCCCTTTGTTTTATAAGTCTAATTCTATTTGGAATTCTACTCTGTTGTGAGCTGTTTGTTTAAAAGTCTAATTATGTTTGGAATTCGACGCTGTTGTGGACTGTTAGTTTTATAAGTTCAATTCTATTTGGAATTCTCCACTGTTGTGGGCCCTTTGTTTTATAAGTCTAATTCTATTTGGAATTCTACGCTGTTGTGAGCTGTTTGTTTAAAAGTCTAATTATGTTTGGAATTCGACGCTGTTGTGGACTGTTAGTTTTATAAGTCTAATTCTATTTGGAATTCTCCACTGTTGTGGGCCCTTTGTTTTATAAGTCTAATTCTATTTGGAATTCTACGCTGTTGTGAGCTGTTTGTTTAAAAGTCTAATTATGTTTGGAATTCGACGCTTTTGTGGACTGTTAGTTTTATAAGTCTAATTCTATTTGGAATTCTCCACTGTTGTGGGCCATTTGTTTTATAAGTCTAATTCTATTTGGAATTCTACTCTGTTGTGAGCTGTTTGTTTAAAAGTCTAATTATGTTTGGAATTCGACGCTGTTGTGGACTGTTAGTTTTATAAGTCTAATTCTATTTGGAATCTTCCACTGTTGTGGGCCCTTTGTTTTATAAGTCTTATTCTATTTGGAATTCTACGCTGTTGTGAGCTATTTGTTTAAAAGTCTAATTATGTTTGGAATTCGACGCTGTTGTGGACTGTTAGTTTTATAAGTCTAATTCTATTTGGAATTCTCCACCGTTGTGGGCCCTTTGTTTTATAAGTCTAATTCTATTTGGAATTCTACTCTGTTGTGAGCTGTTTGTTTAAAAGTCTAATTATGTTTGGAATTCGACGCTGTTGTGGACTGTTAGTTTTATAAGTTCAATTCTATTTGGAATTCTCCACTGTTGTGGGCCCTTTGTTTTATAAGTCTAATTCTATTTGGAATTCTACGCTGTTGTGAGCTGTTTGTTTAAAAGTCTAATTATGTTTGGAATTCGACGCTGTTGTGGACTGTTAGTTTTATAAGTCTAATTCTATTTGGAATTCTCCACTGTTGTGGGCCCTTTGTTTTATAAGTCTAATTCTATTTGGAATTCTACGCTGTTGTGAGCTGTTTGTTTAAAAGTCTAATTATGTTTGGAATTCGACGCTTTTGTGGACTGTTAGTTTTATAAGTCTAATTCTATTTGGAATTCTCCACTGTTGTGGGCCCTTTGTTTTATAAGTCTAATTCTATTTGGAATTCTACTCTGTTGTGAGCTGTTTGTTTAAAAGTCTAATTATGTTTGGAATTCGACGCTGTTGTGGACTGTTAGTTTTATAAGTCTAATTCTATTTGGAATCTTCCACTGTTGTGGGCCCTTTGTTTTATAAGTCTTATTCTATTTGGAATTCTACGCTGTTGTGAGCTATTTGTTTAAAAGTCTAATTATGTTTGGAATTCTACGCTGTTGTGGACTGTCAGTTTTATAAGTCTAATTCTATTTGGAATTCTATGCTGCTGTGGGCAGTGTGTTTTATAAGTCTAATTGTATTTGGAATTCTACGCTGTTGTGGGCTGTTTCTTTAAAAGTCTAATTATGTTTGGAATTCTACGCTGTTGTGGGCTGTTTGTTTTATAAGTCTAATTCTATTTGGAATTCTATGCTGCTGTGGGCTGTTTGTTTAAAAGTCTAATTATGTTTGGAATTCTACGCTGTTGTGGACTGTTAGTTTTATAAGTCTAATTCTTTTTGGAATTCTATGCTGCTGTGGGCTGTGTGTTTTATAAGTCTAATTGTATTTGGAATTCTACGCTGTTGTGGGCTGTTTCTTTAAAAGTCTAATTACGTTTGGAATTATATGCTGTTGTGGGCTGTTTGTTTTATAAGTCTAATTCTATTTGGACTTCTATGCTGTGTGGGCTGTTTGTTTAAAAGTCTAATTATATTTGGAATTCTACGCTGTTGTGGGCTGTTTGTTTTATAAGTCTAATTCTAATTGGAATTCTATGCTGCTGTGGGCTGTTTGTTTAAAAGTCTAATTATGTTTGGAATTCTACGCTGTTGTGGGCTGTTTGTTTTATAAGTCTAATTCTATTTGGAATTCTACGCTGTTGTGGGCTGTTTGTTTTATAAGTCTAATTCTATTTAGAATTCTACGCTGTTGCAGGCTGTTTGTTTAATAAGTCTAATTTTATTTGGAATTCTATGCTGTTGTGGGCTGTTTGTTTTATAAGTCTAATCATGTTTGGAAGTCTACGCTGTTGTGGGCTGTTTGTTTTATAACTCTAATTCTATTGGAATTCTACGTTGTTGTGGGCTGTTTGTCTTATAAGTCTAAATCTGTTTGGAATGCTGTGCTGTTGTGGGCTGTTTGTTTTATAAGTCTAATTCTATTTACAATTATATGCTGTTGTGGGCTGTTTGTTTTATAAGTCGAATTCTATTTGGAATTCTACGCTGTTGTGGGCTGTTTGTTTTATAAGTCTAATTTTATTTCGAATTCTACGCTGTTGTGGGCTGTTTGTTTTATAAGTCTAATTCTATTTGGAATTCTATACTGTTGTGAGCTGTTTGTTTTATAAGTCTAATTATATTTGGAATTATATGCTGTTGTGGGCTGATTGTTTTATAAGTCTAATGCTGTTTGGAATTCTATGCTGTTGTGGGCTGTTTGTTTTATAAGTCTAATTCTATTTGGAATTCTATGCTGTTGTGGACTGTTTGTTTTATAAGTCTAATTCTATTTGGAATTCTATGTTGTTGTGTGCTGTTTGTTTTATAAGTCTAATCATGTTTGGAATGCTACGCTGTTTTGGGCTGTTTGTTTTATAAGTCTAATTCTATTTGGAATTCTATGCTGTTGTGTGCTGTTTGTTTTATAAGTCTAATCATGTTTGGAATTCTACGCTGTTGTGGACTGTTTGTTTTATAAGTCTAATTCTATTTGGAATTCTATGCTGTTGTGAGCTGTTTGTTTTATAAGTCTAATTCTATTTGGAATTCAATTCTGTTGTGGGCTGTTTGTTTTATAAGTCTAATTCTATTTGGAATTATATACTGTTGTGGGCTGTTTGTTTTATAAGTCTAATTCTATTTGGAGTTCTATGCTGTTGTGGGCTGTTTGTTTTATAAGCCTACTTCTATTTGGAATTCTATGCTGTTGTGGGCTGTTTGTTTTATAAGTCTAATTCTATTTGGAATTCTATGCTGTTGTGGGCTGTTTGTTTTATAAACCTAATTCTATTTGGAATTCAATGCTGTTGTGGGCTGTTTGTTTTATAAGTCTAATTCTATTTGGAGTTCTATACTGTTGTGGGCTGTTTGTTTTATAAGTCTAATTCTATTTGGAATTCTATACTGTTGTGGGCTGTTTGTTTTATAAGTCTAATACTATTTGGAATTCTATGCTGTTGTGGGCTGTTTGTTTTATAAACCTAATTCTATTTGGAATTCAATGCTGTTGTGGGCTGTTTGTTTTATAAGTCTAATTCTATTTGGAATTCTATACTGTTGTGGGCTGTTTGTTTTATAAGTCTAATTCTATTTGGAATTCTATGCTGTTGTGGACTCTTTGTTTTATAAGCCTAATTCTATTTGGAATTCTCCGCTGTTGTGGGCCCTTTGTTTTATAAGTCTAGTTCTATTTGGATTTCTACGCTGTTGTGGGCTGTTTGTTTTATAAGTCTAATTCTGTTTGGAATTCTATGCTGTTGTGGGCTGTTTGTTTTATAAGTCTAATTCTATTTGGAATTCTATGCTGTTGTGGGCTGTTTGTTTTAAAAGTCTAATTCTATTTAGAATTCTATGCTGTTGTGGGCTGTTTGTTCTATAAGTCTAATTCTATTTGGAATTATATGCTGTTGTGGGCTGTTTGTTTTATAAGTCTAATTCTATTTGGAATTCAATGCTGTTGTGGGCTGTTTGTTTTATAAGTCTAATTCTATTTGGAATTCAATGCTGTTGTGGGCTGTTTGTTTTATAAGCCTAATTCTATTTGGAATTCTATGCTGTTGTGGGCTGTTTGTTTTATAAGCCTAATTCTTTTTGGAATTCAATGCTGTTGTGGGCTGCTTGTTTTATAAGTCTAATTCTATTTGGAATTCTCCGCTGTTGTGGGCTCTTTGTTTTATAAGTCTAATACTATTTGGAATTCTACGCTGTTGTGGGCTGTTTGTTTTATAAGTCTAATTCTGTTTAGAATTCTATGCTGTTGTGGGCTGTTTGTTTTATATGTCTAATTCTATTTAGAATTCTATGCTGTTGTGGGCTGTTTGTTTTATAAGTCTAATTATATTTGGAATTCTATGCTGTTGTGGGCTGTTTGTTTTATAAGTCTAGTTCTGTTTGGAATTCGACGCTGTTGCGGGCTGTTTGTTAGATATGTCTAATCTTGTTTGGAAATCTATGATGTTGTGGGCTGTTTGTTTTATATTATAAATCTAATTCTGTTTGGGATTCTGCGCTGTTGTGGGTTTTTTATTACCGTTGATACTTTTTACAACAGTTGATACAACATGATGTCCCTTTACTCACAAACGTTTACAGCTATTCTTTCAAGCTTCAGTTATAGATAAGTAAATCTACAAGTATTTAATTCGCACTGAAAACATCAATATACTGCCACAATTAGTGGAACTACGTGACGTGTTCGCACATCTACAGTCGTGACAAGTCTTCAGTCATAAATATTTAGTTTGAAAACAAATCTAACAGCATTGTAATGTCAGTAACGATTCTATCTAATTAATTCTCGAATGACAAACATTTCTTGTGCTGAGAGTGTTTATGATACTTTTAGATCCAATCGTCTGGGATCGTAAATTCGCATTTTCTAAACAACAGAAATCCAGTCGAATAAATCTGAAACATAGACGATGGATTATATATGGACTAGACTGGTTTTTAGGGTGTAATGAATTCCTTACATAATTTCACTGGTGGCTCTATAGCTTCGATTGAGTTATGTCAATAATGCAATACAGATCTTCGCCTGAGTCCCATAGGGGACACAGCACATTCTAGATTCAGGCGATGATATTTCTATCATTCTTATTTTTAGCGACATCTTCATCACACGAGTGACTGGGAACATATATACACATATATAGAAAAATAAAAATAGTTCAAATGACAGAGTAACATTATAAATATATTTGTATCTGAAATGCTGCGTTTTTCTATGTTTCTACATATCATCAGAGATAAAGTCAAATCTGTCTGTGTTGATGTATTACACAGTTTGTTGTATTATGTAGAAATATTTAAAAAAAACTCAGATCAAAATATATTTATTATGTCACTCTCTGTCATTTGAACTATTTTCATTTTTCTATATTTTCTTGTGCACATTGCTTGTGCACAGGCTATCTCTACAAGTTTCTCGCATTTTTTGTGTGCTTATATATCGTCGCCTGAGTGCTAGAATGTTCTATGTCCCATAGGGGGCATAGAACATTCTAGCACTCAGGCGACGATATGTATATATTGTTTTGGTTCGTGTATTAACTAGTGAATTGCTAAACATTTTGCCAAAGGTGGTTTGTTACACACCAGTGTTTATGACAATTTATTTGAGAGTGCCGATTGGCATTACACAATACATAGCGCCAATCTGTTATATGTATAGAAAATATCCATTGAGTCGTGATTAAATGTCAAATTGTAGATTATTTTTATTTAATAATGCATAATTTAACCCGTTATCCAACGTGACGAGTAAACCTCGCCATCGTTGTTCACACAGTCACATTCTGAATTTTCTTATTTTTTTAAATTTTTGCCTCAAAAACTAGAATATGACTGAACGCCAAGCTCGTTCCAGTGAGGTGAGGGGTAATATGCTATGTTTTCAGGACAAAACACGAAAATACTTAGCTATTTGTATTAGGTAAACAGTTAATGAAAAATAAGAGATTAATTCAATTTACCCATGACGTTACCACGTCGACATTGACCTATGACGTCATTCCCATATTAAACTTATTACAGTTAAAACTAGAAGTCATGTCACGAACTGTGCGCTTATCTTGGTTTGATTACGCTTAGAGATTGCGCGCAATTTCCATATCGAATGGCATCCAAAGCACGGCTGGTTCTCCTGGTAACTCATAGCAAACACAGGCAATGTTTCTGCCAATGGACCTCCGGGTTTTCCGGAGGTCCATTGGCTGAAACATTGCTTGTGCACAGGCTATATGTACAGAATTTGATAGCCTTACTATGGTCATAACGCGTAGATTAACGCGCAAGTCGACGTGTTATTTGTGCGCATTTCATGACAGGACTTCTAGTTTTAACTGTATGAGCTATAATTTCCGTATTGATGGTGATTATTTTATTAAGACATTTTTCTATACCACTTTTGATAACACAACAAGCTAATGCGCACAGTGTAAAGCCAGTCTAGTGGTTTTATAACTTGTCATTAGGTCTATGATGATTATGTCCAGTACTCAGCGGGTTATACGGTCAGTACAATCCCTCTACTTTACAGTTACCATGGTCCGGTCGTAATCCACGCGTGGCCAGTGATACTGATGCATGCATTTACGGCAGGAAATAAAAATCATCAGCAGCAACATTTTAATTAACGAAGCACCGGGTTGTACCGGGCCGGGTTGTACCGGGTTGTACCGGATTGTACCGGGCCGGGTTGTACCCGGTGCTTCATGAATTAAATGTTTGATGATTATTCCTATAATTATTGATTGGAAACTTAAATTATTGCGTCCATGGAAATATTGCCCATGGCGACTGCACTGATATCAATTTGCCTTAACATCGTTAAAATATATGTTTGTATTATTTACTTCTAGGTATCAGATACAGTGGTCGAGCCATATAATGCAACCCTCTCTGTCCATCAACTTGTAGAGAATACAGACGAAACTTTCTGCATTGATAACGAGGCACTGTACGATATCTGCTTCCGTACACTCAAGCTGACGACACCAACGTACGGAGACTTGAACCATCTTGTTTCTGCAACAATGTCGGGTGTCACCACATGTCTAAGGTTTCCAGGTCAACTAAATGCCGATCTACGCAAACTGGCAGTAAATATGGTCCCTTTTCCACGTCTACATTTCTTCATGCCGGGATTCGCACCATTGACTTCACGAGGTAGCCAACAATACAGAGCCTTGACTGTACCAGAATTGACACAGCAGATGTTCGATGCCAAAAACATGATGGCCGCATGCGATCCTCGTCATGGTCGTTATCTGACAGTGGCCTGCCTTTTTCGTGGTCGTATGTCGATGAAAGAGGTAGATGAACAAATGCTGAACGTACAAAACAAAAACAGCAGTTACTTTGTGGAGTGGATTCCCAACAACACTAAAGTGGCTGTGTGTGATATCCCGCCACGAGGACTGAAAATGGCGGCCACGTTCATTGGCAACAGCACCGCCATCCAGGAGCTGTTCAAGAGAATTTCGGAGCAGTTTACAGCTATGTTCCGTAGAAAGGCCTTCTTACACTGGTATACTGGTGAAGGTATGGATGAGATGGAGTTCACGGAAGCAGAATCCAATATGAATGATTTGGTGTCGGAGTATCAGCAGTACCAGGATGCAACAGCTGAGGAGGAGGGAGAATTTGATGAAGAAGAAGAAGGAGAGGAGGAGGCTGAATAATAGCAATGACATGTAGATACTCTGTGAAGGAGTGAAGGTGAATTCACTCTTTGAACGCTGGTGGTATCTCCCATGTCAATTAAATGACCGCAATTGGAAGAGTCCATATTCATTATTTTAGGGTAGAATTTTAGCGGCCATCATACTTATTGAAATTATGACGTATTATATTCCTGGACCGGAACGGTCTCTCGTTTTCAATGGGTTAAAGACAGTTTCATCCAATGTTAATCAGACCATGGTCGAATCATTGTCAGTTTGAAATAACTTAAAATGTATATTATCTAATCAGATAAATCATTAAAACAGCACACCGACCACTTCGCCCTCCTCTACCCAAATATAGAAGGGTTTCTTGTAAAACAACGAAGGAACAAAACCACAGAGGTTGCAATCTCAATTTTGCAACCTTGTATTGTTCCCATGGATATCAAGCTATCAGGGGACTTAACTTTGTATTTTGACTCCCGTGGACCCCAGCTGTACTAGGATAAAGGCACAGCAGGAAATACACTTAAGGATATGTCGAGCCACTGTATGAGGATCAGAAAGGGAACATTACAACTTGCGCGTCTCTCGACCTCACACAAGAGGGAAGAGTCATGTTTCAGCCAACACATTTCTGCGTTCCACCACTATCATCTCCTGGGTGCATGTACATTACTGCTTAAAACTATCGTTGAAACGAGCAGAACAAGTTTTTACCTTTATCGAACTATCTTGAATTCAAATGCTAATGTTATTATATAGGGATATAACTCTTTACCCAGCGTAGAGAATATGAAAGTTTGCTATTTTATCCCTTTTACTACCACGCCCACTTTAACGTAAAGATAAACATCATAAAATAGGTGACAATCGCCGCTTTCGGCAGTGCAACTGTGTTAATGAACATTTTTTTACAAAACAGTTCAACAAAACCATACTATGTGACCCGTTCGACTACTTCGTTCCAGGGGGTGGTTACATGATATGGTTTTGTTCAATTTCCTTTTATATGTTTTTTTCAGCTGCTCAGTTTGTAAATTACCCGGGTAGATGAGGAAGATTTCCTAGATTACAGTTAAAACTAGAAGACCTGTCATGAAATGCGCACAAATTGCACGTCGATCTGCGCGTTAATCTACGTGTTATGACTATAGTAAGGCTATCAAATTTTGTACATATGGCGTATGCACAAACAATGTTTCAGCCAATGGACCTCCGGGTAAACCCGGAGGTCCTTTGGCAGAAACAATGGCTGTGTTTGCTATGAGTAACCAAGAGAACCTGCCGTGCTTCGGATGCCATTCGATATGAAAATTGCGCGCAATTCCTACTCGCCTTCAAGCCAAGATAAGCTCACAGTTCGTGGCAGGACTTCTAGTTTTAACTGTAAGTGTTAAAACAAACAAACATACTTCTGGCTTATCTTTTTTCTTCTTTCCAACACGAAACTTCTCGACTCGTATATCAAAAGAAATGATGGGCTGTTTTAGTAACGAAACAGATGTGATGACCACTGAATGCAAAATATTTGAAAATAGAAATGGATGGAAAAATTTATTCAACGTCTGCCATTAAGATAAAAACATAGTTTTCGACTAAACCAGGTATCACACACATGCTACATCATGGATTATTATTTATTTATTGGTGTTTAAGGTCACATACTTATGCACAATGGCTAATCGTGACCGTGACAGTTTTACGGGTGGAGGAAGCCGGAGTGCCCGGAGAGAACCACCGAGCAACGACGAGCAGCTGTCAGCTCTCCAACATCGTAACTCTGAACTCTGCACCGCAGCACAGGCAGAGTTAGATTGGTTGAAGACATGCGCACCATCGACGTGCAGTACGCCTCAGTACACAGCGTCATCGTGCCCCCATGTAGGCAATCGGGGTGAAGTGTCTTGCCCAAGGACACAACGCGGTTGCCGCAGGTGGGATTCGAACCGAGGGCTGCAGCCTGCACCTCTACCAACTGAGCCACCGCGCCCACTACATCATGGATACAGTTGTTCACCATGCCACCGTCGTCAATCAAGTGAAATCCATCTTATCGGCATTATATCCTTCTCATATTTTAATTTTTGTTTCTAATTTATTATTTTTCATGATGGTCTGTTTAATGTTGCAATAAACTGTTCATTTTGAATTTTCAATTTTTGTCATTATTATAAAATTAATCTAAGGAAAGCTCTTATTAAACTGGAAGGGTTTACAACATCAAATAACAGGCGAAGTGATGTGTAATGAGGAACAAGTGGTAAACTCTATTAGAGAGAGGTGGCGGGAGCTCCATAAAAGTGGAGGGGCGCAAATATCCAAGGCTACCATGGTTCAGCCCAAGGGAGCAAAATGTCCCCTGAGCGCCACAGTGTTATATGTGCCAGTAGGCTGCCAGTAGGCTGCCAGAAGGCACGTCAGTAGGCTGCCAGTTGGCACGTCATTAGGCTGTCAGTAGGCACGTCAATAGGCTGACAGTAGGCACGTCAGTATGCTGCCAGTAGGCACGTCAGAAGGCTGCCAGTAGGCACGTCAGTAGGCTGCCAAGTAGGCTGCCAGTAGGCACGTCAGTAGGCTGCCAAGTAGGCTGCCAGTAGGCACGTCAGTACGCTGCCAGTAGGCACGTCAGTATGCTGTCAGTAGGCACGTCAGTAGGCTGCCAGTAGGCACGTCAGTATGCTGCCAGTAGGCAAGTCAGTATGCTGCCAGTAGGCACGTCAGTAGGCTGCCAGTAGACACGTCAATAGGCTGCCAGTAGACACGTCAGTAAGCTGCCAGTAGGCACGTCAGTAGGCTGCCAGTAGGCACGTCAGTAGGCTGCCAGTAGGCACGTCAGTATGCTGCCAGTAGGCACGTCAGTAGACTGCCAGTAGGTTCGTCAGTAGGCTGCCAGTAGACACATAGAACGCATTGGAACTCAAGAGACGAAAAGTTACAATGTACCGTAATACACTATGATGCCTCGTATAGATGAGCATTCGGCGGTGTGGTTGCTGCCCTGTCCATTTTTCTACTTCAATCATATTCCAACCCAAAGACTGGCCGTCGAGTTGGAAGATGGTCGAAGTAGAAGAAATGGACCGAAGCGTCCAAATGTGGGATGCATTGGTCAAATGTTTGGATTTGCAACTAATATATCACAGGGATGTCTGTATTAGCACGTGCGCATGCGAACATTTTAACTCATGGTGTAACCAAGCAACTTGTCTGTGGAAAAACGTGGAGGGGCACGTGTGCAAGGCCCTCCATTGTTCCGTCGTTTCTGCCCCTCCTCGAGTAAAACGTTTGCAACTACAGGTTAGGTTTTTACTCTTTACGTAACGCTCACGATATCAATTTTGTTATATTATATTTCTTTAATTATTTAACAAATTTCAGCAAAACCAAATCATATAAATCCTCATTGGAGGGCTCTCGACAAGCTCCTCGCAATGAGGGGTCACATGATACAGTTTTCTTGAAATTCGAGGTGAAGCTTTCAGGATTCAAAATTCTATATGAAAATTTTAAAAGTTCCAGGAGTGCCACTTCCCTCAGTGTATAACAGTCATGTTACTAAGGAGGGCCACTACCATCAGTAAATAACAGTCATGTTATTCGGGAGGGCCACTATCCCACAGTGTATAACAGTCATGTTAATCATGGGGAGGAGGGAGGCACTGCCCTCAATGTGTAACAGTCACGTTACTCAAGAGGGCCACTACCCTCTGTGTATAAGAGGCATGTTACTCAGGACGGCCACTACCCAAAGTGTACAACAGTGATGTTACTCGGGAGGGCCACTACACTCGGTGTATAACAGTCATGTTACTCAGGACGGCCACTGCCCTCTGTGTATAACATTCATGTTACTCCGGAAGGCCACTACCCTCAGTGTATAACATTCATGTTACGCGGGAGGGCCACTGCACTCAGTGAATAATAGTAATGTTACTCCGGAGGGTCACTACCCTCGGTTGTCAAGTTACTCAGGAGGGTCACTACCCTCAGTGTATAACAGTGATGTCACTCAGGAGGGCCACTACCCTCAATGTATAACATTTATGTTATTTAGGAGGGCCTCTACCCTCAGTGTATAACAGTCATGTTACTCAGGAGGGGCCACTACCCTCAGTGTATAACAGTCATGTTACTCAGGCGGGCCACTACCCTCAGTGTATAACAGTCATGTTATTCGGAAGGGTCACTACCCTCGGTTTAAAACAACCATATTACTCAGGAGGGCCACTACCCTCAGTGTATAACAGTCATGTTACTCAGGAGGGCCACTACCCTCAGTGTATAACAGTCTTGTTACGCTGGAGGGCCACTACCCTCAGTGTATAACAATCCTCTTACTCGGGAGGGCCACAACCCTCAGTGTATAACAGTCATGTCACTCAGGAGGGCCATTACCCTCAGTGTATAAGAGTGATGTTACCCAGGAGGGCCACTACCCTCAATGTATAACAGTCATGTTATTTAGGAGGGCCTCTACCCTCTGTGTATAACAGCCATGTTACTCAGGAGGGCCACTGCCCTCAGTGTATAACAGTCATGCTACTAGGGCGGGCCACTACCCTCAGTGTATAACAGTCATGTTACTAAGGCGGGCCACTACCCTCAGTGTATAACAGTCATGTTACTAAGGATGGCCACTACCCTCAGTGTATAACAGTCCTGTTACTCGGGAAGCCCACTACCCTCAGTGTATAAAAGTCATGCTACTGAGGAGGGTCCCTACCCTCAATGTATACCAGTCATGTTACTCAGGAGGGCCACTACCCTCAGTGCATAACAGTCATGTTACTCAAGAGGGCCACTACCCTCAGTGTATAACAGTCATGTTACTCGGGAGGGTTACTACCCTCAGTGTATAACAGTGATGTTACTCAGGAGGGACACTACTCTCAGGGTATAACAGTCATGTTGCTCGGGAGGGCAACTACCCTCAGTGCATAACAGAAATGTTACTCAGGAGGGCCACTACCTTCAGTGTAGAGAAGGCACGTTTCTCGGGAGGGCCACTACCCTCAGTGTATAGCAGTCATATTACTCGGGAGGGCCACAACCCTCAGCGCATAACAGTCATGTTACTCGGGAGGGCAACTACCCTCGGTTTAAAGCAACCATGTTACTCAGTAAGGTCGCTAACCTCAGTGTATAATAGTCATATTTCAAAGGGCACTACCCTCAGTGTATAACAGTCATGTTACTCAGGAGGGACACTACCCTCATTGCACCAAAGGCATTTTACTCAGGAGGGCCACAACCCTCAGTGTATAACAGTCATTTTACACATCGGGGAGGGGGGGGGGCACTACCCTCATTGTATAACAGTCACGTTAGACACTACTCTCAGTGTATAAGAGGTATGTTACTGAGGAGGGCCACTACCCTCAGTGCATAACAGTGATGTTACTCAAGAGGGCCTCTACCCTCAATGTATAACAGTCATGTTACTCAGGAGAGCCACTACCCTCAGGGTATAACAGGTATGTTACTCGTGAGGGCCACTACCCTCAGTGTATAATAGCCATGTTATACAGGAGGGCCATTACCCTCAGTGTATAATAGTCTTGTTATTCCGGAGGGGGGGGGGGGGGAGGCACTACCCTCAGCGTATAACAATCATGTTACTCAGAAGTGCCACTACCCTCAGTTTATAACAGTCATGTTTCTCAGGAGGGCCATTACCCTCAGTGAATAACGTCATGTTACTCAGAAGTGTCACTGCCATCAGTGTATAACAGTCACGTTACGCAGGAGCGCCACTACCCTCAGTGTATCACAGTCATGTTACTCAGGAGGGCCACTACCCTCAGTGTATAACAGTCCTCTTACTCGGGAGGGCCACAACCCTCTGTGTATAACAGTCATGTTACTCAGGAGGGCCATTACCCTCAGTGTATCAGGGTGATGTGACTCAGGAGGGCCACTACCCTCAATGTATAACAGTCATGTTATTTAGGAGGGCCTCTACCCTCAGAGTACAACAGTCATGTTACTCAGGAGGGCCACTACCCTCAGTGTATAACAGTTATGTTACTCGGGAGGGCTACTACCCTCAGTGTATAACAGTGATGTTACTCAGGAGGGACACTACTATCAGGGTATAACAGTCATGTTGCTCGGGAGGGCAACTACCCTCAGTGCATAACAGTAATGTTACTCAGGAGGGCCACTACCCTCAGTGTATAACAGTCCTGTTACTCGGGAAGCCCACTACCCTCAGTGTATAAAAGTCATGCTACTGAGGAGGGCCCCTACCCTCAGTGTATACCAGTCATGTTACTCAGGAGGGCCACTACCCTCAGTGCATAACAGTCATGTTACTCAAGAGGGCCACTACCCTCAGTGTATAACAGTCATGTTACTCGGGAGGGTTACTACCCTCAGTGTATAACAGTGATGTTACTCAGGAGGGACACTACTCTCAGGGTATAACAGTCATGTTGCTCGGGAGGGCAACTACCCTCAGTGCATAACAGTAATGTTACTCGGGAGGGCCACTACCTTCAGTGTAGAGAAGGCACGTTTCTCGGGAGGGCCACTACCCTCAGTGTATAGCAGTCATATTACTCGGTAGGGCCACAACCCTCAGCGCATAACAGTCATGTTACTCGGGAGGGCAACTACCCCTCGGTTTAAAGCAACTATGTTACTCAGTAGGGTCGCTAACCTCAGTGTATAATAGTCATATTTCTCAGGGCACTACCCTCAGTGTATAACAGTCATGTCACTCAGGAGGGACACTACCCTCAGTGTACCAAAGGCATTTTACTCAGGAGGGCCACAACCCTCAGTGTATAACAGTCATTTTACACATCGGGGAGGGGGGGGGGCACTACCCTCATTATATAACAGTCACGTTAGACACTACTCTCAGTGTATAAGAGGTATGTTACTGAGGAGGGCCACTACCCTCAGTGCATAACAGTGATGTTACTCAAGAGGGCCTCTACCCTCAATGTATAACAGTCATGTTACTCAGGAGAGCCACTACCCTCAGGGTATAACAGGTATGTTACTGGTGAGGGCCACTACCCTCAGTGTATAATAGCCATGTTATCCAGGAGGGCCATTACCCTCAGTGTATAATAGTCCTGTTATTCCGGGGGGGGGGGGGGGGAGGCACTACCCTCAGCGTATAACAATCATGTTACTCAGAAGTGCCACTACCCTCAGTTTATAACAGTCATGTTTCTCAGGAGGGCCATTACCCTCAGTGAATAACGTCATGTTACTCAGAAGTGTCACTGCCATCAGTGTATAACAGTCACGTTACGCAGGAGCGCCACTACCCTCAGTGTATAACAGTCATGTTACTCAGGAGGGCCACTTCCCTCAGTGTATAACAGTCCTCTTACTCGGGAGGGCCACAACCCTCTGTGTATAACAGTCATGTTACTCAGGAGGGCCATTACCCTCAGTGTATCAGGGTGATGTGACTCAGGAGGGCCACTACCCTCAATGTATAACAGTCATGTTATTTAGGAGGACCTCTACCCTCAGAGTATAACAGTCATGTTACTCAGGAGGGCCACTACCCTCAGTGTATAACAGTCATGTTACTCGGGAGGGCTACTACCCTCAGTGTATAACAGTGATGTTACTCAGGAGGGACACTACTATCAGGGTATAACAGTCATGTTGCTCGGGAGGGCAACTACCCTCAGTGCATAACAGTAATGTTACTCAGGAGGGCCACTACCTTCAGTGTAGAGAAGGCACGTTTCTCGGGAGGGCCACTACCCTCAGTGTATAACAGTCATGTTACTCGGGAGGGCAACTACCCTCGGTTTAAAACAACCATGTTACTCAGTAGGGTCACTAACCTCAGTGTATAATAGTCATATTTCTCAGGGCACTACCCTCAGTGTCTAACAGTCATGCTACTCAGGAGGGACACTACCCTCAGTGTACCAAAGGCATTTTACTCAGGAGGGCCACAACCCTCAGTGTATAACAGTCATTTTACACATCGGGGAGGGGGGGGGGGCACTACCCTCATTGTATAACAGTCAAGTTAGTAACTACTCTCAGTGTATAAGAGGCATGTCACTGAGGAGGGCCACTACCCTCAGTGCATAACAGTGATGTTACTCAAGAGGGCCTCTACCCTCAATGTATAACAGTCATGTTACTCAGGAGAGCCACTACCCTCAGGGTATAACAGGTATGTTACTCGTGAGGGCCACTACCCTCAGTGTATAATAGCCATGTTATCCAGGAGGGCCATTACCCTCAGTGTATAATAGTCCTGTTATTCAGGGGGGGGGGGCACTACCCTCAGCATATAACAATCATGTTACTCAGAAGTGCCACTACCCTCAGTTTATAACAGTCATGTTTCTCAGGAGGGCCATTACCCTCAGTGAATAACCGTCATGTTACTCAGAAGTGTCACTACCCTCAGTGTATAACAGTCACGTTACTCAGGAGCGCCACCACCCTCAGTGTATAACAGTCAGGTTACGCAGGAGCGCCACTACCCTCAGTGTATAACAGTCATGTTACTCAGGAGGGCCACTACCCTCAGTGTATAACAGTCCTCTTACTCTGGAGGGCCACAACCCTCTGTGTATAACAGTCATGTTACTCAGGAGGGTCATTACCCTCAGTGTATAAGGGTGATGTTACTCAGGAGGGCCACTACCCTCAATGTATAACAGTCATGTTATTTAGGAGGGCCTCTACCCTCAGAGTACAACAGTCATGTTACTCAGAAGTGGCACTACCCTCAGTGTATAACAGTCACGTTACTCAGGAGCGCCACTACCCTCAGTGTATAACAGTCATGTTACTCAGGAGGGCCACTACCCTCAGTGTATAACAGTCCTCTTACTGGGGAGGGCCACAACCCTCTGTGTATAACAGTCATGTTACTCGGGAGGGCCATTACCCTCAGTGTATAAGGGTGATGTTACTCAGGAGGGCCACTACCCTCAATGTATAACAGCCATGTTATTTAGGAGGGCCTCTACCCTCAGAGTACAACAGTCATGTTTCTCAGGAGGACCACTACCCTCAGTGTATAACAGTCATGTTACCCAGGCGGGCCACTATCCTCAGTGTATAACAGTCCTGTTACTCGGGAAGCCCACTACCCTCAGTGTATAACAGTCATGCTACTGAGGAGGGCCACTACCCTCAGTGTATAACAGTAATGTTTCTCAGGAGGGCCACTACCCTCATTGTATAACAGTCATGTTACTCAAGAGGGTCACTACCCTCAGTGTATAACAGTCATGTTACTCAGGAGGGCCACTACCCACAGTGTATAACAGTGATGTTACTCAGGAGAGCAACTATAATCAGGGTATAACAGTCATGTTGCTCGAGGGGAGGGGGGGCAACTACCCTCAGTGCATAACAGTAATGTTACTCAGGAGGGCCACTACCCTCAGTGTTGAGAAGGCACGTTTCTCGGGAGGGCCACTACCCTCAGTGTTTAGCAGTCATGTTACTCGGGAGGGCCACTACCCTCATCGCATAACAGTCATGTTACTCGGGAGGGTCACTACCCTCGTTTTAAAACAACCATGTTACTCAGTAGGGTCACTAACTTCAGTGTATAACAGTCATGTTACTCAGGAGGGACACTACCCTCAGTGTATCAAAGGCATTTTACTCAGGAGGGCTACAACCCTCAGTGTATAACAGTCATTTTACTCATGGGGGATGGGGGCACTACCCTCAGTGTATAACAGTCACGCTAGTCACTACTCTCAGTGTATAAGAGGCATGTTACTGAGGAGGGCCACTACCCTCAGTGTATAACAGCGATGTTACTCAAGAGGGCCTCTACCCTCAATGTATAACAGTCATGCTACTCAGGAGGGCCACTGCCCTCGGTGTATAACAGTCATGTTACTCGGGAAGGCCACTACCCTCGGTTTAAAACAACCATGTTACTCAGGAGAGCCACTACCTTCAGGGTATAACAGGCATGTTACTCGTGAGGGCCGCTACCCTCAATGTATAATAGCCATGGTACCCAGGAGGGCCATTGCCCTCAGTGTATAACAGACCTGTTATTCAGGGGAAGGGGGAGGCACTACCCTCAGCGTATAACAGTCATGTTACTCAGAAGTGCCACTACCCTCAGATTATAACAGTCATGTTACTCAGGTGGGCCACTACCCTAAGTGTATAACAGTCCTGTTACTCAGGAGTACCACCACCCTCAGTGTAAAACAGTCAAGTTACTCGGGAGGGCCACTACCCGCAGAGTATTACAGTCATGTTGCTCAGGTAGACCACTACCCTAAGTGTATAACAGTCATGTTACTCAGGAGTACCACCACCCTCAGTGTAAAACAGTCAAGTTACTCCGGAAGGCCACTACCCTTAGTGTATAATCGGCATGTTACTCGGGAGGGTCATTACCCTCAGTATAGAACAGTAATGTTACTCGGGAGGGCCACTACCCTCGGTTTATAACAGTCAAGTTACTCAGGAGGGCCACTAACCTCGGTGTATAAATGTCATGGTACTACGGATAGCAACTACCCTCGGTGTAAAACAGTGATGTTACTCAGAAGGTCCACAACAATCAGTGTATAACAGTGATGTTACTCAGGAGGGCAACTATCCTCAGTGGATAACAGTCATGTTATTTAGTAGGGCCTCTATCCTCAGTGTAGAACTGTCATCTTACTCAGGAGGGCCACTACCTTCAGTGTTTAACAGTCATGTTACTCAGGTGGGCCACTACCCTCACTGTAAAACAGTCATGTTACTCGGGAGGGTCACTACCCTCGGTTTAAAGCAACCATGCTACTCAGGGGGGGGGGGGGGGGGCACTACCCTCAGGGAATAACAGTCATGTTACTCAGAAGTGCCACTACCCTCAGTGTATAACAGTCACGTTACTCAGGAGGGCCACTACCCTCAGTGTATAACAGTCCTCTTACTCGGGAGGGCCACTACCCTCAGTGTATATCAGTCATGTTACCCAGGAGGGCCACTACCCTCAGTTTATAAAAGTGATGTTACTCAGAAGTGTCATTACCCTCAATGTATAACAGTAATGTTACTCAGGAGGGCCACTACCATCAGTTTATATCAGTCATGTTACTCAGGAGGGCCACTACCCCCAGTTTATAAAAGTGTTGTTACTCAGAAGTGTCATTACCCTCAGTGTATAACAGCCCTGATACTCGGGAAAGCCACTACCATCAGTGTATAACAGTCATGCTACTCAGGAGAGCCACCACCCTCAGTGTATAACAGTCATCATACTCAGGAGGGCCACTACCCTCAGTGTATAACAGTCATGTTACTCGGGAGGGCCACTACCCTCAGTGTATATCAGCCATGTTACTCGGGAGGGCCACTACCCTCAGTATATAACAGTCATGTTACTCAGGAGGGCCACTACCCTCAGTGTGTAACAGTGATGTTACTCGGGAGGACCACACCCCTCAGATTATAACAGTCATGTTACTCAGGATGGCCACTACCCCCAGTGTATAACAGTCATAATACTCAGGTGGGCCACTACCCTGAGTGTATAACGGTCATGTTACTCAGGATGGTCACTACCCTCAGTGTATAACAGTAATGTTACTCAGGAGGGCCTCTTCCCTCAGTGTATAACAGGCATGTTACTCAGGAGGGCCACTACCCTCAGTGCGTAACAGTGATGTTACTCAGAAGGACCACACCCCTCAGTGTATAACAGTCATTTTACTCAGGATGACCACTACCCGCAGTGTATAACAGTCATAATACTCAGGAGAGTCACTACCCTCAGTCCATAAAAGTCATGTTACCCTGGAGGGCCACTACCCTCGGTGTATAACAGTCATGTTACTCGGGAGGGCCACTTCCCTCAGTGTATAACAGGCATGTTACTCAGGAGGGCCACTACCCTCAGTTTGTAACAGGCATGTTACTCGGGAGGGCCATTACCCTCAATGACAGAGTTCTAGAGGTAGTCATTACCGTAAGAATGGGGTGACCCGGGGCGTAACGGGGCTTCATAACTTACTTTTTAGAAGGTTATAAATGACTCAATGTCTACCCCGACATCGTGTCAGAGTTAGCAATGCAAAGTTAAAACTAGAAGTCCTGTCACTAACTGTGCTCTTATCTGGGCTTAATTTGCGTGTAGAAATTGCGCGCAATTTCCCATATCGAATTACATCGAGAGCACGGCAGGATCTCCTGGCCACTCATAGAAAATACAGGCAATGTTTCTGCAATGGTCCTCCGGGTTACCCTGATGTCCATTTGCTGAAACATTGCTTGTGCACAGGCCATATGTACAGAATTTGATAGCCTTACTATGGTCATAACGCATAGATTAACGCGTAGATTGACGTACTGTTTGTGCGTATTTCAGGACAGGTCTTGTAGTTTTAACCTGAAGGCCTATATTAGACACCTTTCGCGTAATGAATGACGACTGATAAAAATTACGAATGGAAAATATTAGTCGTAATTTCGTCGTTGGACAAAAAACCTTTTCGCAGAATAGACGACTATCAGTCCGTTTGTGTTTTGAAATTGTCTTGTGTTGTGCGGCGACGAATGATTTGATTGCCAGTAAGAAATGGAAATTAGGTCATATGGCCA
This sequence comes from Pictodentalium vernedei, assembly GCA_031216915.1. NCBI lineage: Eukaryota > Metazoa > Mollusca > Scaphopoda > Dentaliida > Dentaliidae > Pictodentalium > Pictodentalium vernedei. Next base: position 882,788,703 of record CM062297.1, on the reverse strand, counting down.
TTAACTTTAAAGAGATAATCTAAGAGTGAACCACCACATTATATGGCGGAGATACGCTCTAAAACCTCTTTGTAATATGATATATCAGCATGTTTTAATGAGAAATCGTGATCGTGACTACGGATATGGGAAAAAGACAGCTGGTCGGAGGAATACAACTTTTAGTGACGTGGTACCCCATTCGTAATTCTAATCACTCGTTATTTATTGTGCAAGAGGTCTCTTTTGTGCGATCTGGTCGATTTTAGGGCTTTAGTCGACTTCCGACACCGATAGTCTACTAATCTCCTTAAATCGACAAGATTGCTTCGTTTGTGAAAAATTTAACATGATTCTGTTACGGGAAGGTCCCGGAACTGCCGCCTACACTCAAGCTCCCCCGCTTTCAAGGTCCTTCCGCAGCCACCTGAAAGCACATGTGAACACCCAGACTCACAACATGTGATGTGCTGTATACGATTCTGGAAACAATGCCCAACTCACAAAGGGTTAACAGAGAATCCGTGTGCTTCCATTAAATTTGTCGTGAAAACACTTAGCAAGAATTTGTTTGTCAAGGTTCGGTCAGGTGGCATTCTTCACTCTCCTTATTTGCACATTAGGCGGGCCTAAAGTAGGTATGTCAGGATTAACCGAGAAGTCGATTATGAAGTCGATTAATCGTCGAAAAAAAAAACGATTATCGACTGCATTTTCAATGTCGATGATTATGGGTTTTCATCACACCTTTATTGTTGAATTATTCTTACTCTCCTCCCCATCGTGCTTGTCAGAGGCTGTAGAATATCAAACTTAATTGTAGTTGATAAGCGAAACAAGTGTAAAGATATAACACACGATAAGAGGCTGCAGAATATCAAACTTAATTGTAGTAGATAAGCGAAACAAGTGTAAAGATATAACACGCGACAAGAGGCTGTAGAATATCAAACTTAATTGTAGTTGATAAGCGAAACAAGTGTAAAGATATAACACACGACAAGAGGCTGCAGAATATCAAACTAAATTGTAGTTGATAAGCGAAACAAGTGTAAAGATATAACACGCGACAAGAGGCTGTAGAATGTCAAACTTAATTGTAGTTGATAAGCGAAACAAGTGTAAAGATATAACACACGACAAGAGGCTGCAGAATATCAAACTTAATTGTAGTTGATAAGCGAAACAAGTGTAAAGATATAACACACGACAAGAGGCTGTAGAATATCAAACTTAATTGTAGTTGATAAGCGAAACAAGTGTAAAGATATAACACACGATAAGAGGTTTGACGTTCCAGAAAGTATGGGAGCAGAAATAATTGCCCTTCTCACTGTACCAATGAGTGCAGTAGCCTTCTTAAAATCTCAATGCAGATATTATTACACTATTGACCACCCCAGGTACAAACCAGATTCCAGGCTGAAGTTTGGGCCTGAGGTGATCAGAGTCTGAATTTTCCTCGGGGAGCAGACATGCAGGCATAAAGAATGTCCGGCCCGAAGAACTAATGACCAAAACACTGTTTTCTGTATAGTTGTTTGTAGAGATCACCAAGTCGACTTTAATCGATTATTTTTCTTCAAAAGTCGCTCATGAAATTCCATAACCGTGCTAGCCCAACAATATCTCACACATCTCCTCATAATAGGGCGAATATTTGGTGATAATAACAATACCTTCAAAGTTAAAACGACTCTCAGAGTGACGGTGAAAAGAAACAATTTTTACGATGATAAAATTTTGTCCTGGTGTCTCTTTGAGAGAGTGTTATTTATTTATTTATTTATTTATTTATTTATTTATTTATTTATTTATTTATTGGAGTTTAAGGTCACATATTTCTGCACAATGCCTAACCATGACCGTGGCAGTTTTACGGGTGGAGAAAGCCGGAATACCCGGAGAGAACCACCGAGCAACAGCGAGCAAGTGTCAGCTCCCCAGCATACCAACTCCACACAAGCAGGGTTAGCATTGGTTGAAGACAGGTGCACCATCGACGTGCAGTACGCCTTAGTACACAGCGTCGCCGTGCCCCCACGTGCGCAATGGGGGTGAAGTGTCTTGTAAAAGGACACAACGCGGTTGCCGCAGGTGGGATTCGAACCGAGGACCTCTCGGCTTGCAGCCTGCACCTTGAGAGAGTGTCCCAAAAATGATGCCTATACCTGGTTTCATTAACCCTTTACCCAACGAATCGCCCGCATCCGCCTGCGTAAAATGCAAATTCAGCAGCTGAAAAAATATTACTTTTCGAAAAATTTCAACAAAACCATATCATGTGACCCCTCTTTGGAACGAGCTCGTCGATATGGTTTTGTTGAAATATTTGGAAAAAGTTTAAAAAATGATATTTAAAATAATAAAATAAAAATAATAAATTTTGAAATCGTCTGCGCTGGGTAAAGGGTAGACACAGAAACAAGTATAAAGGAGATTGACGTTTACGCTTCAACATATGCAGCTAAATACTACATGTATATACATTTTCGCCCTCTTCCCTCTCCCCAACAAAAAGGAAACATGTCGGCTGTACACAAGGCAAGAATCTGTACTCTCTGCATAAACTTCAGCTCGAAAACAAAGGGTGCACCTTCCAACATTGGGGGTAATACATTTGGAATTGTTATAATAATAAAACAAACAAAACACGCAAAAATAGTAAACCAACGGAATTAGAATATACCAGTAAAAATGTGGGAAAATTATGCTTTTCTGAAAAACAATCTGGGGAATTGTCCGTACAGAATTTGACCAAGCAATCAGTCATTTTTATATGTGATGAACATCTCTGTTTTTCACTTTTGGGTCCTTTACTACAAGTTACCTGAACGTATTAGCCTGTCTAAGTATACGGTATTCTTTCTCCATTTGAAAGCCATAAATGATCCAACGGGTTTGTTTTTCTGGAACGACGATTAAAACTTCATCCACAAAACTATCAGACACGATATCACCCTGACTGTAGAAAGTATCACCGTGACTGTACAACATGTGTCGGTGATTCGGAGGTACTGTCACAGCATTTTACCTCTGTTGCGTGCTTGAACCTTTTTAACTCTGGATGGTATCGACTCATGCAACAATGCCGACGGTGAAATGGACGAATCCAGTCTGCGTTTATGGGAAGGTTCAGTAATATACTGCTGAGCACCAAATATTCGACATATCATTGTGAAAATTTGCTTGTGACACATTTGTGATATTTTTGGTGGATGTGATTGAGGAATGTATTGAGATGGTCCCCAGTGTTCACATTAGCTCTCTTGACAGGCAGACTTTCGTGACAGTCATGGAAAACATGTACCCCTTGATTTTCATTATGTTTTCGTGTACTGTCTACATGTACATGACATGTGTAGGGTATTCAGTCTTCACTTCAACATAAACCCTTGTGCTTTAATGACTGAATATGGCAAATGAAAGCAAATGTAAGAAGACATTTATCTGATGCAGAAACGTGGCGGGCTGTAGAGATGGTGGGGCTAGGGGCTACCCATCGTCAGGTTGGTGAAGTCCTTGGTGTGCATCATACGGTGATCACGAGAGCCTGGGCAAGAGTTCAGCAGTATGGAACATCAGTAAGACGGCACGGTGGTGGCATAGACAGGGCAACATCTGTAGCCGGAGATAGGTTCTTGATCACTCAGACTCGTAGGAACCGCAGATGAGTCATGGTACTGCCTAGACCAAACAAATAGGCGTTCTAGGGTATGGGGAAGACCAAGAGAGCGATTCCATGCAGCCAACATTGCTGAACATGACCTCTATAGTAGAGGGTCAATGATGGTATGTGGCGGCATCAGCTGAGATGGACATACAGAGCTCTGTGTCCTTGAACGTGGTACATTGACTTCACAAGGGTATATTGATGAGATCCTGGATGTTCACGTCAGATTGTATGCAGACGAAGTGGGTGATAGATTCATTCTGATGGACGATAAAGACCGTCCTCATGTTGCCCATACTGTCGGGGTGTACCGACAGAGGGAGGTGATTGAGCGTATGGACTGACCAGCAAGATCCCCTGACCTCAATCCAATCGAACATATCTGGAGTGAGTTGCAGCTTGCAATTTCAGCCCGTCCAGTCCAGCCAAGAAGTGTTGAGGAGCTTGGTGCCACACTGGTCCAAGAATGGAACAACATACGACAAAGGGCCATCAGGAACCTGATGGGAGCATGAGAAGGCGTTGCCAAGCTGTAATTAACAGTAGTGGGTGTCACACTCGATATTGAAGCCATATCGGTTCGCTCCGTCAACTTTTTGGCATATTGAAAAATTTCCTCTTCTACCAATAATATACATTTTTCATGGTTATCGTATTCAAAAGCTTGTCGCAGGATTGGCGAGGTTGAGTGATGGAGGAAAATTTATGTTCTTATCGGTGCTCAGTCGACTGCCAGTGACTGTCGTCTGAACCTCGGTTCGAAGGTAAACCTTGCCACCTTATCAATGTCCTATCCGCTTGGGACTCTAAGGATACCTGAAGGTGCATGTGGCTTACAACGCCAAAGGGTGATCAACGATAATTCACTGAAAAGATTATTTATTTACATGTACGAAGAAATATAATATCAAACAAATTACTCACAAAATTATCCATAAGAAAACACTAATTACGCGGATAAAAGTTTATTCTTTAGGGCCCTCGACGTCTCCCACAGCTAGCTGTGTCCGCTACATCAACCTCACATCATCTTCATCCTCTCACGGTTTGTGACAAATACAAAGTGTATATTCACTTCTCGTTGCTTCCTCCTCGCAGGGTTAACTTTGCCGTCAGTCGTGCTTAACTCATACAATGTTCTGCTTGTGCGACTCTATTAGCGTTCTCACAGTTCAACCACAATTCAATCGGCGTCTACCACAGTTCACGATCACTTTGCGCCTTGTCTGGCTCTCACGGGGTTAAGTTATTCTTCGCCTTCAGCTTTCTACTTAACAAAGCTTACATAAAAATATTCTGCAAAGTGTTCTCAACACCACCAATTCTCGCACCGTCGAAAACTATTTTAACTCGTGAGCTATTCAAGCGCTTACGCCAGCTCCTAATACGGTGTCTAGACCTCAATGTTACAGCTTTTACTTCTTTGGCTACTATGCCACTACGGTTCGCAACCGTTAACAAACTACAATCGGTTCCTTACAACCCTCACAGGGTTACGACAATACGCGGACTTTCAATCCCGGTGCCTATGACCCTCGACGGCCAAGGCTAAATTCGGACCTTCTTTGAGTGTCCTCAGGCCAACCGCCTCTCAGAATTCTGCTTCACTCTTTATACAGTCGGAACGCAAAGTTTAAACATATTAATTCTGATTTAACGAGTGCTTTGTAATTCGATATGAATAGAGATATAAATGGGAATTTCGTTTGAAGTGAACCCTTTCGACATTTCGGAGACAGGATAGACGCGTAATGTGGGTGCGTGTCCAGACCATATGGGATGCACTGGTTTTCAACAATTACAGTTTGACTGGTCTTTAATTACCCAGATAATTATTACAGAAGAGAATATTGTCTCTCTTACTATTCATCTGTTATCAGAGGCCCACATGGCGTTGAACACGTGTGCCATAATGGACCTTAAATTTCATACTAAATTAGCAAAATTTGAATTATTGATTGCCTGTTTAGATGACAATTGGTTTTCGGGGTCCGTTACATACGTATCTCCACGCTTTACATCCAACCCAGGCAGAAACATTATCGAAAATATTTACACTTTCATACAATAAAATTGCAACTTTTAGCTCTCACCTTGACAAAGCTAAACGATAATGTCAAACACAAATAAAATTTTAATTTCTGTACATAAATCATGAAAGATATTTTTAAATAAAAAGTATATACACTTGTAATTACAATATTTCAACTAAAACGTAAAACAGGTAGTTGGATATACTTGGTGCTTAGTAAACTTTGATTGAATCTAACATCTCATTTCATCTCTTTGCATCAAGAGCTCTCTGTGTGTGAAGCTGTGTGATTAAATTATTACTGAGCCTCGGCATCGTTTATCGTTCATTGCGTCGTCATGCCTGTCTGCTGACAAATTTGTTTTCACGCAGTCATTTATTCATGCCGGTGTGACAGGAATGATAGTCCGTAGGAACGTTAGTCCCTCTGGACTATTATTCTGCGGAATTATAGTCCTAGGTCTAACATTTCTAGGAATAGTAGTCCGGTGTTAGACCTAGGACTATAATTGCGCGGAATAATAGTCCAGAGGGACTAATTTTCCTACGGACTATCATTCCTGTCACACCGGCATGATGGTTCGAACACAAATCAATGAACAAAGGAATCCACGATGCTTCAATTGTCTTTACGTAAGTCGGTATATCCGCCTATCTATATTTGTCTTTTCTCAAAAACTAACACCCGTCCGTTTATCTGCCAGGGACAGTTTTTTCGTACATCAAGTGTCGCCACAACTCAGTGGTCAAAAGTTTGCACAATACGTCAATCGTCTGTTCGACCGTCGGTATATTTGTTTGTCTGTTATCACACTTATCCGATACCCCCTCCCCCCCCCCCCCCGGACCCGATCAACTGGTGTACACACAAAAATAAACCAACGGCGACGGTACACGGTAACCACACAGGAAGGGACATAGCTGGAGTGTCTTCAAAGGTGGGGTAGGCGAGTGTTCAAATAGATTGGATTGGTTTCCAGCACGACATGCCCTGGGGGCCGCAGGCTTGTGTGTGTGTGGGGGGGGGGAGTTCTAGTGGGGGGTCGGTCTCGATGGTTGGGTGCGTGGCATTTTCCCCGGGAAAAATATTGTTTGAACCACTAAGATTGATTCACATATCTCCCTCTGGATTAATTCTAGTATTTTTATCCACAAGAAAAATGCATTTTCCCAGGTAGGCCCATGAGTTTTCATTTTCACTGACAAGGCAACACAAGGATTATAGACTGACAGCTGTCAATACCTACTCCTTCCAACCGACTGCCAGTCAGCTGAAGAAGTATAGGTATTGGTTGAATAGCTGTCAGTCTATATTCCCTGTGTGGCCTGGTCTTTGTACGGGTAACGGAACGATAAACTAGATTAAAACGGACCAGATACGAACCTGAATTTTGGAAAATATTCTCAGCTGAGTGAAAAAGTCAGAGAAATTAATCGAAAGTTGAAAATTTGCTTTTGTTCTGACCGTTCGAACTTCAGTCGCCAGTCATTGAAAATGGAATCTGTAAATTGAACCTGGAGTTGGAGCATAGCGAATGACTAAAGCCAGTAACCACAACCGATCGCGGATCACGGCCGGAAAAAACTGTGATCGTGGGTTGAAAATTCAATTAGACTGGCAAGAAAAGTCTGAAAAGTTGGAAACACGAAAGAAATTGATTTCATCGGATTTCCAACTATTGATATACTTTTAACAGGGAGTACAAAATCGACTATCCTACCCCAATCAGGATGCCAAAATTTGCAAAATGGAGTCCAGAATATGACAAAAACATTGCATATGAATGAATGTACAGTACAGTCGCCGTGGATTGGTCGTAATCCACACGAGGGCAGTTATGTCCACGCATCTGTTTACCAGGTAGTAAAAATCATCATTAGCAAAATTTTAATTAATGAAGCACTGGGTTGTACCCGGTGCTTCATTAATTAAATTCTTGATGATTATTCCTGTAATTAGTGTTTGTAATCTAATATTATTGCGTCCGTGGAAATATTGCCCACGCGTGGAAAGTGACCAGTCCACGGCGGCTGTACTGTAGTAGATGATCTCCGGCAGGCTTGAAATAACATGTCAGACAATCCGTTTACACCTGCTTCTCGGACAAACCGGAAACCTGAAGAGAATACCTCTATCAATAAGGCAACAAACACTGTCACACTAGAGAGGAATGATCAGAGCAAGCACATGGTGAAAAATGAAAACTAATCGGAAAATTCAACTTCAGGACACTCCGTGATGGAAGCCGTGACTTTACTTGAACGAATACCATAGTACCGCAACAACGGCTCTTGTGCATTCTGATGTATAAGTGACCAAACCGTTCTTTTCACGACCACCCGCATTATATAAAAGTGTACTGTTGACCCCAAACGCTATGGGAAGTGGGACAATAAAACAAATTACAGCATTAGTTGCTCCCTTCTTAACCCTTTATCTGACATGAAAAGCAGAAGACTCTTACAAAGAAAATTCTTGAATCACTATTTTTTTAAATTTTTTCTCAAAAACACAGGTTATGATCCCTCATTGGAACGAAAATTAATTGGCGATTTTTCTGAATAGCGCTTAAAAAAACAAAGTTTTCACCCGCCCTGTGCCTCTACTATATTTTCTATAGGGCAGCTCTCGTAATAATGTCACGAAGGGACACAAATACCTAATGCCAACACAGAAACCAGAATCGGGACACCAGTATAAGAGTCACGATTTCTGGACACCATGCCACATCCCATCCCTCGGGAAAGGAATCCTGTTATGTCTCTCACAATTGTTCCCAACACCAACTCTGACCTACGATTTTTTTCATAAAGCATCGGTATCTTATTCCAACTTCGTGCCAATCACAGCATAACGAAGATTATTTCCAAATGCACCAAAATACTGTGTTTTGATTGGCTGACAGGTACGATGTAACTTGCAATCCACAGTGGGTTTTTTACACCGTGGTTAACCTTATATAACTATAAAATCGATTGGGTTGAAAATCAACTCAAATCAACTGGGCGGGTGATTATGGACCCAACTGGGTTCTTATTCACTTAATTCGGTCTTATTTAGGTTGACTTTAGAATAACTGATCGTGCAGTGCGAAAATGGACTTGGATTGAGAAGGGTTAGAAGAAGGACAGTTAGGTAAACTCCAGAACAATCGAACTGTAGGGAAATAACATAAAACCAACAAGTTGGAAGACTGCCCGGCTTTAGACAACCAACGGATGTCACCAACGTTATAGACCCAAACGTGTGCAGAAACCCCATACAAAGATATCATACTAGAAAACCAAGACAACCAAGTACAGCCAACAACACTGCATGGATTTAATATTATTCACTACCTATAGCAAACTTAAAATGCATTATGAGAATTTCATACGTGAACTGATATTGCGAAATGTTAGAGACATTTGTACCAAAGAAGGGAGAATCATTTCGCAAACTCTAGTGATTTTCTTGAAGAGTAATATAAAACTTGAGAAACTGGAATTTTCCCCAATCACTTTGAACGTTTGGCTTTTATTCACTGTTGAAATCCATTTAAAAATAAGGAAATGGTCTTTTCGCCGTCTGTTTATGTTCTGTAACTGTTTTTATATGTTTATTACAGTACGTGGAGAGTGGAATGTAACTAAATCACCCGCGGAGTGGAGTTATCACCCAAGCTATAACTTTCAAATTATGTACACATCGACAAAAAATACAAGCAATGTTTCAGCCAATGGACCTCCGGGTTTAACCCGGAGGTTCATTGGCTGAAACTTTGCTTGTGCTGGTTATGCTTTGCAACAAATTTGCAGTTATTGCGTGGGTGGAATCTCCACTCTGCGGGTGATTTAGTGATAATACACTCTATACACACTGTATATCAACCTAAGAAAACCCCAATCAATCACCTCATTTAAGATAGGTCTAAAAACTTATCTCTATAAAATAGCTTTTGATAAATGCTAGGTTTAGTTCATGTAAAGCCAAAGAGTACGCTAGTGGACTTTAGGATAATCAATTATTATTATTATTATTATTATTTATTATACGCATCGTTGTATATAATACAGATACTCTCCCCTCCATTAATGTAAAAAAGCTAGGGTGTGAGATTTGCTAATTTGTTTCCTGGGAAGAATATAAGAAACCTTAGATGTTACAGTACAACACATACGCTGAACAAAGAGCAAAAGTAGACATTTCATCGCCTGAGTGCTAGAATGTTCTATGCCCCATAGGAGGAATAATATATAGTCCCATAGGGGACATAGAACATTCTAGCACTCAGGTGACGATTTGGTGTTGGCAAGTGTGGTGCTGATAAATATTCTTAATGAAGTCGTTGTTTCCAATTGACTTCGCATGAAAAGATCAAGTTTCCTTTTGTTACTTTTAATAAACGAAAACAACAGACAGCTTCAAGAGCTTACACACTAAGTCGTGTCATGTTTTACTTTTTCTCATTTACACAATATCTGGAAATGGATGAATCTACCCCCATACATTATTACTTTATCCGAGTACAAAATATGTGAAGTGCAAAACACTCATTTGTTAATTGGATAATTTGATGAAATTTATATTTTGGATGTGTGCATAAAATTCTTGATACTAGCAACGAAATAAACCATGCTAGTATGTTTTTTTTTCTTGTAGCAGCTGCACTTTCCTAGCCATTTACTGCAGATACCACTTGCCCATCAACATGGGACTGAATGGAAAAACATTTGGGTCAATCTCTCGGACTAATGAGTAATACATACCTTCGTGACTATGTTTGGCCGGACAACATTGTAGTCAGGTGGAAAGAATCAACCGGAAGGCAACACTGATCCTCCACTTTCCAAACTTTTGACCGGACGCTGCCAACGAGGGTGGGGTAGACCCTCTTACTTTCGCCCCAGCTTGCTGCTGCGCATATCGGATGATGTTTTCGACCACAACCCGTGATTAATGTTGGAGGCCAATGCCCATAAAATAAAAATCACGAATCCGGCACTGAAGAGTTAAGCTTGACAAATACTGATTAGTGTAAATATAGACTAAATGGTTGTTTCAGTGCCCAGATATTCCACACTGCTTTGGCATGTCGGGACTTCAACGTGGTACTTCTGGCCAAGATCGTTTTGCTGAGTGTCAAAATAATGAGAAATGATCTTTCCTATTCAATGAAAAGGCAATAGAAAATTCTGTCAGCACATCTCCAGTCCATGATATTCGGTTTAACTTGGATTACACATATAAACGTTCGAGGTCGGGGGTGCCTCCCAGGAGGTCTTAGAGTACAGTCTCCGTTTACTGGTCGTAACACAGGCATGGGTAGTGATATCCACATACGTGTACCAGGTAATGAAAATCGTCATCAAAATTTTAATTCATGAAGCACGGAGTTGTGCTTAATTAATTAACTTTTTGATGATTATTCCTATAATTGGTGTTTGGAACCTAATATTATTGCGTTCGTGCATTTATTGCCCACGAGTGGAAAATGATAGGCCCAAGGAGGCCGTACTGTACAAGATCTCACACAGTATTGTCTGAAATTTACAAATGGTGCGCTACGGCTGTAAAAAATATTCAAAATGCGTTATGGAGAAAAACACACAAAAAAAAAATAGAGTTTAAATCGGTCGGGGTAGGGTCAAGCGGCGAGTACCGCATTCCAGCCATGCTGGTATCTTCACAAGTGTGAGGGTCAATGAAGTGAATAGAGTTTATCCTGCTTGTCGGGGGCGCGGTGGCTCAGTTGGTAGAGGTACAGGCTGCCAGCTGAGGGGTCCTCGGTTCGAATCCCACCTGCGGCAACCGCGTTGTGTCCTTGGGCAAGACACATCACCCCGATTGCCTACATGGGGGCACGATGACGCTGTGTACTGAGGCGTACTGCACGTCGATGCTGCGCATGTCTTCAACCAATCTAACCCTGCCTGTGCTGCGGTGCAGAGTTCAGAGTTACGATGTTGGAGAGCTGACAGCTGCTCGTCGTTGCTCGGTGGTTCTCTCCGGGTACTCCGGCTTCCTCCACCCGTAAAACTGTCACGGTAACGATTAGCCATTGTGCATAAGTATGTGACCTTAAACACCAATAAATAATAATAATAATCCTGCTTGTCTTCATTGCCTAACGCGTGTTTGTAACTGTTCCGGAAACGATGTTGTCGAAGTGCAGGAGCGTATAGTGTGATTTTGCAGTGTGATTCTTTTGAGTCGGTCTGGTCAGGGTCGAGCTGCGAGCGGCATTGTAGGTTCCCCCCACAATATACCCTACAGTAAGGCCGCCGTGGACTGGTCACTTTCCATCGGTGTGCAATATTTCCACAGACGCAATAGTATCATATTCCAAACACTAATTATAGGAATAATCATCAAAAATTTAATTAATGAAGCACCGGGTGCAACCCGGTGCTTCATTAATTAAAATTTTGCTGATGATGCAATTTATTACTCAGTAAACTCATGCGTGGACATCAAGTCCACAGCTACTGCATTATAGTCAAGTTTTTGGGGTCACTCTTTGAAATTCATTTAACAATACCCACAATCTTTCGAAGAGGGACGGACGCCAGAGCATCGGACTGTGAACCGAGTGGTCCGCGGTTCGTTTCTGACCAGGGTAATTGTATTGCGTAATTGGTCAATATTCTTAATCCCGATTGCCCACCTGGAGCGCGGTGTTCTATGGCGTATTGCGCGTCGATGGTACAGCTGACTTCACCCAATGCTAACCCCACTTGTGTGGAGTTGGTATGTTGGGGAGTCTGACAGTTGCTCGCTCCTCGTTGGTTCTCTACGGGTACACTGACTTCATCCACCCGTAAACCTATCCAATACGAGGTGATCATGGCTCTCAAAGTGTCGTTAAACCTCCAAAATAAGTACATAACGGCAAGGGACAAAGGAACAACGAAAAAATTTTTAAAATCTAGTAAACACATCGTAGGTCTCTAGTTGAGTTAAAGAAAGATTTCAATACAAAACACACTTACGAAGAGACGGTAGTACCACTAATATACATGCAGTGCGTGGAGAGTGGATTGTAACTAAATTACCCACAGAGTGGAGATTCCACCCATGCAACAATCGCAATTTTGGTGCAAGGCATTTCAAGGACAAGCAAAGTTCAAGCCAATGGACATTGCTTGTATATTTTGTCCATACAGTACGTGGAGAGTGTACTATCACTAAATCACCCGCAGAGTGGAGATTCCACCCGAGCAATAATTTCAAATTTGTTGCAGAGCATAACCAGCACCAGCAAAGTTTCAGCCAATGGACCTCCGGGTTAAACCCGGAGGTCCATTGGCTGAAACCTTGCTTGTGTTTTTTGTCGATATATACAAAATTTGAAAGATATAGCTTGGGTGATTACTCCACTCCGCGGGTGATTTAGTTACAATCCACTCTCCACGTACTGTATGCACACAATTTGAAAGTGATACTTTGGTGATAATTCCACTCCACGGGAATTAATTTGATTACAGTCCACCCTTGACATCACATTCAGAGCATTGAGTCGAGTTACCACCCACGAAAAAGAAAACGATTTTCCGAAAAACAGCTAGCAGAATACAAACGTAATTTCCTCAAGTGGTCATCCGGATTGGCATTTTTCTTTCTTGTCCTCCACTGAAACTTTTTCACAGAATTTTGTAACTCTCTGAGAGGAGATTCAGTTCTTCCCTACACTACACATACAAATAACACCTATCATATTCAGTGCAAAATGTCCGTGCGCAGACCACAAACCTGCAGTTTATCGATGACAATACAGAAACGTGATTCAGCACAAAATGTTAGTGTATTGACAGTAGAAAGGAAACCCCCTCATAGATGGTCCAGAGGCCCCGGAAAACCAAAGATCAAAGTTATGTTTTCTGCTGAAGAAGTGCTCTGAAAACCTACGTCTGTAGCGTGCAATTTCACCACCTCAGGATCCTCACCTTACCTTATACTTGTAATGAGAATAAAACTAAGTGTACTGCACAAAAAGTACATCACCCAGTAACACGCAACAAACTGTTGAAAAAAAGAAGTATCTTTACGGATGGACAGTGACAACCAGGGATCAATACTATAAAACTTTTACAATTGTATTTTCTAGAATTGTATTTTCTAGTTATGAATTTAAATGGGTTGAAATTAACCATTAGCATTTTCAAAAATCTGGCAATTTGCCAGTTGGCAAATTGATATATCTTTTAAAATGCTAATGATTCATTTTAGTAAGTTATAATAAGATGTAGAAAATATAATTCTTTATTTAATGCTCAGGCATCAATTCACGCTGAAAAATTAAGTCATATTCCCCTGTCGGTCGGCAAAACGAAATATCAAAATGATATTTAGAAATCGATATTTCATCGTAGGTTCGGATGACGAATCACATGTACTTTAAACGAGTCAGCACATCAGTAATGAATTCCAGAGTCCCAAATACAAACGAATTCGAATAATTGATAGTGACAGTGACTAAATCAATTCATTAAATCAGCGGTTTCAAAGTTTGACTTTCTCATTCACCTTCCAGCAAAAAGCCGAAATCACTTTCAAATTTCTTCAGTTCAACTTCACACGTCTTCAGTGCATTGAGTTCAAAAAAAATAAAATGACGTGTCTTGTTATTGAAAATAAGAAAGTGGTGTTTTTTGTTATTGTTCTATTTCTTCGAAACACATTGCGATTATTTCAATTCGCCAGCCTTGGTAAATCGTAAAGTTAGGGGAGAAATAAGACGGGACTACTTTTTGTGCGGATATTCACACATTCCAATGGTTGGAGTTTGGTTGTTGTAATTTTTGTATGGACGCCGGTTCGGCACATAAATTTTGCGCCTTAATGGCAAATAAAGGCCACAAATTGGAGAGTTTGTAGTCGTAGAGCATTAAATAAAAAGAAAATTCACGAAAATTTGATGTATACCGAAAATATCTCGTTCGTGGCTACAAGAAATATGAGGATCTTCACTCGCGACTGCGTCGCTCGTGAAGATCCTCATATTTCTTTGTAGCCACTCACGAGATATTTTCGGTATACATCAAATGTTCGTGAATATCCTCTATATATAATACAACTGTAAATGTTTTATAGTATTGGCTCCAGAATGACTGTTTTCCACCTGACTATAACAACAATTCACAACTAGACTGAATGGTTCTGAAGGCTTTTCCTTACCATTGAAAGTATTACCCTCTTTACAAAGAGACCATTAAGATTTGTTGAAAAAAATTCTGCCATATGAGCTGAAACAGTCTGCATTACTATATCCACATAGAGTTGGTTGATAATTTCCTGTCACGTTTACAGATTAAAAGAAGTGGCGTAGCCGGCGTTGGTTTGGAGTGGGTGGGGGCACATCTCCCTGAATGCAGAAAAACAAAAAATAACATTTGACAAGGAAACATACGAGACCAAAGGCACGTGCTTCCGGACATTTGACGGAATGAAATGCTCAGAAAAAACATGCCCCTTCCCTATGCGTGTATATTTAATATACAAGGAGGGGATATATTATTCTGAGCTTCTTATTTCGTGAAATGTGTAGGAGCATTTGCCTGTGACCAGACCCCATAATAACAACGCCAGTCATATGAACATGTCAACATTTTCAATTAGCCACCAATTCTGAAATTTACATCACTGCCGCCTTGAACACCTTCACTCCAATGACCAGGTGTTTAACCCTTTACCCAACGTAACGGCCAAAACCGGCCAGCGCTATTCTCAAAAATCGCCAATTAATTTTCATTATTTTTTTCATTTTTTGTCTCAAAAACATAGGTTATGACCCCTCGTTGGAACGAGCTCGTCGAGCTCGTTCCAACGAGGGGTCATAACCTATGTTTTTGAGACAAAAAATGAAAAAAAATAGTTATTCAAGAATTATTTTTTCATGTGTCGTCTGCTTTTCAGGTTAGGTAAAGGGTTAAAACACATCAAGAATTCATTACAATTCAGGTGAGTATTAAGTTGTCACACATGAAGCAAATTTATATAGTAGCCAATAATTTCTTATCATACCGCTGTTCATATTACTCGTGCAGATTTTTCTGTCACTGGTGTTGGAACAGGCACGCCCTGGCAGGTTTTGAGCAACAATTTGTTTTATTACTGCCTGAACGTAGGAATTGTTAGATAGAACGGATTTTAAGATTGGAGGCCTCTCTGTGGTCAGTTTATATCTCATTTATGCATTATATTGTTACAGGACGTTTATGTCATTCACTTTCCCCGCATACAAAATATGACCATCCCAGACGCCAGGTTGCACGCGGATTCTTCATTGTAAAGGTGGTGGCTCAGGGGTAGACTTCTATGCTAGAGGTCTCGAGCTTAATACCCGTCCGCGGGGACCCGCGTTGTGTCATTGGGCAAGTGACATTATGGGGGCACGAGGATGCCGTGTACATACTGCACGTCTTCAACCACTGTAACCCTGCTTGAGAGTAGTTTGAACAAGGTTAGAATGTCGAGGAGCTGACAGTTAATCGTCGGTGCTCGGTGGTGCTCTCCGGGTTCTCCGGCTTCCTCCACCCGTAGCCATTGTGCATAAGTACGTGACCTTAAACACCAATAAATAAATTAATATATTGTAAGGGCTATTTTCAAAACAATTTCTCCCCTGGAAAGACCACCAGCCCATACCATTCCCCAGTGGCGTAGACATAGGGGTGAGAGAGATGCCACTCCCCCTCTCCCCGAAGACGAAAAATATGTGTGCTTGTCAACAATTTTAGTTCCGATGGGGAGCGTAGTTTTGTCCCATGCAGAATATTGCGGCTGATGATATGAAAGCCTCACATTCACTACCACACATAAAGCATAACTTACGCCTAGCTCAGTTGAACCGAGCCTTAGTCGAAAACCCCGCTACTTGATAAATGCAAATAGGTTGATACATACTCCTCCATCTTACTCCGGTGACTAGAAATCTGCTCTGTAACCGTATTGGATGGGTGAAAAAGATACAGTTTCAACATAGAAACTTACGAACAACAACAGAGGATCCTCTGATTGTTCATAAAATCCTAGAATCGATTGGGCAGCAGTGGTAGCGTCCTGGAAAATCTGCGAGGGCTAAAAATCGCTGTCGCCAGACTGCTTTGTAGATGCCAAAAGCTCTCGCAGGGGCAATTCCTTTTTACAATTCTCCGGTACAGTCTATTATCTCAGAGTAACATAAACTGGGAATTGTTCTCTGGAAGCATATATTATAAGGTATAATCATTGAGCGTTCATTGATGAATTCTCACTTTCTTATTTCAGAAATATGAACAGTAAATTGACACTGTTTAACATGCATACTCACGTCTTGTCTTTTGTATTACTTATGACTGACAGGGCTGCGTGGCATCTAGCGACTTCAAAGAGAGTTGTAGGAGATGTATGAAACGTCCCCTATCAGCCGAACTCCGGAAGTGACGTCATGTCACCTCACTCAGTGGCGCCATGTTGTGTTGTCATGGTAACCCGCGTGAGCGGCCATCTTGTGACGTCATCCCTATAGTGATACGTGATGTTAGTAACTGCCTGATAGCTTATTGTTGTACACAAGGTAGATAACTCTGAATACAGATTATGGGAAATCAAGCACTGGTGATTTTAAGACTTGGGCGAGAGAACCAGAGATAGTTTGGACTGGATAGACTGTTAGTGTTAGAGTAGCGTACGCAATAGGTATTAAAAATGGGATTCTGAGAAAATCAGGTCCAGTACCCCTATTAAGTAGAACATACCCCCAGGAGATACTTCGGTACTACAGAATTACGTGTTATTTTTATATTCTCAAAATAGGGCTTCACAAGTCCATTTTGGTGCTTTGGTACAGATTTTGGTGATATGTAAAGGATGTCGGGTCTATTTGGGTAATTAGATATACTCTAGTTCAATCGAACCTACCCCCAGGGGTCCCCCTCAGTACTATAGCACTACGTGCTACTATTAAAATGTACCGTGTGGCGGTCCTAAATAGGCTTCCTGGAGTAATTTCTTAGTAAATAGAATCGTTTTTGGTGATTTGGAGGAATTGTCGGGTTGTTTGTGGTAATTCTACGAATCGGGAAATTACTTCTGTACAAAGAAACACACCCTCTGAACATACTCCTGTCTTGTTGTAAGCCTTTGGGTCACATACCAACCACGTGCTACCATAGAAACCAAGATGGCGGCCTCCAGTATACAAAATGGACGACGGGAACATGTATCATCCTAACAACACGCGCTGCACATGCGCACTAACATCACGTATCACTATGGGGATGACGTTACAAGCTGGCCGCTCACGCGGGTTACCATGCCAACACAACATGGCGCCACAGAGTCATGTGACATAACGTCACTTCCGGGATCCGGGACGGGGTCCCGCTGATAGGGGACATTTCATAGTTTCCTACTACTAAAGAGAATTACTTCAAACTCGAATTGACCAAAATTCCCAATGCAAGCACGTACAATCCCAAACGGTAGCGACGTCTCTCGCTTACTTTCAGAACAATGATGGTACATATTCAGTCAAACGCAAATAATATTTTGTTTATATAAATTTGTTCTATTATAAATCATGGGGGACTGCCTGTGGTCACTCTAAAATAATTTGTAATAAAACAAATTTTGAATAAATTCAGTCCACTAAAAATAATCATCTAGCCCTCAACCAGTTAGCTACATTGTTACAACTCGCCCAATCTTTCACAGTTTCGTTGTTGCCATAACTCCTCCAAAACAATATTTAGGCCTATAGAATGTTGTGCATGTGGTCGATATTGGACTGGTTTGTGTCAAGAATAAGTTGACCGAGTCCGGAATTTGTGAAATCGATTTGCTGTATAAAACTGTTCACATCCGTGACACGTGAGACCCGAATAAGCTTTATATGCCTGACAATATGTGATCGATATATTTCACCACGCACAACAGATTATAACTTTGTGGACAGTTTATTTACTTATTGGTGTTTAAGGTCACATATGTCTGCACAAAGGCTAATAATGACGATGACAGTTTTACGGGTGGAGGAAGCCGCAGTACCCGGAGAGAACAACCGAGCAACGGCGAGCAACTGTCAGCTCTCCAACATACTAACTCCACACAAGCAGGGTTAGCATTGGTTGAAGACAAGAGCACCATCGACGTGCAGTATGCCTTAGTACACATCGCCGCCGTGCTCCCACGTGGGCAACGGGAATTAAGTGTCTAGCCCAAGTTTGTGGGCAATGCATGAGGAGATAATCACGAATGAAAAAAACTGTGGCTGGAAATTATGTGAAATTACCCCACAGTGAACTTTGTTTAAAATCATAATATGAAAAAGGTGCCAACGGAAATCGCCATTGTGTAAACGATCGTTAAAAATTTACATGACTGCGATCACGGAATCCAAATTTTATGGTGTTGGATAGGAATCTCAATTACGGAATCCCTTTTTAAGAATCCCTTTTTGGAAAATGCCTGTGGCTATGGAATCTCTTTTTGGTCGTATGCGCCTATGTGCTAGGGTACATTGTGTCACATTGTGCCTTTTCACATAAGCACATATCGGCACATAAGGCATGTGCCTATGTGCTAGGGCACATTGTGTCACATTGTGCTTTTTCACATAAGCACATATGACAAAAAAGGGATTCTCCAGAAGGTATCCTAGATAGGTATCCTCAAATAATACAATACCAGGCCATAGGTATTCTCAAATACACGTATGTGCCTTTGTGCTAGGGCACATTGTGTCTTTTCACATAAGCACATATCAGCACATAAAGCATATGCTTATGTGCCAGGGCACATTGTGTCACATTGTGCCTTTTCACATAAGCACATATGACAACAAAGGGATTCTCAAGAAGGTATCCTAGATAGGTATCCTCAACTAATACAATACCAGGCAATGGGTATTCTCAAATACCCGTATGTGCCTATGTGCTATGGCACATTGTGTCACATTGTACCTTTTCACATAAGCACATATCGGCATATAAAGCATGTACCTATGTGCTAGCGCACATTGTGTCACATTGTGCCTTTTCACATAAGCACATATCGGCACATAAAGCATGCGCCTATGTGCTAGCGCACATTGTGTCATATTGTGCCTTTTCACATAAGCACATATGACAAAAAAGGGGTGCCGAGGGTCATATGTTTTTCAAAAAAGGGGTGCCGAAATTGGGGTGCCCGGGATATTGCCATTGGATATAGAGGCGATGAGAATCGGATACAACTTCGTTGTAATAAGGGGAAATAACTCTGTACGATTAAGTATAGGTTATGGGAAATCAAGCAATCTGTTTGGTAAGTTACAATCTATATAAATGATCTAGATAAATGGAACAACAAGAGTATTTGGAATAGGGTCAGAACTAACAAGAATAGACAAGAATATCTAAATGTAGTAATAATAAGCAAGCTGTTCCAACTAATAGGCTATTCTACTCTACTGGAGTATACTCTAGAACAAAGGAACATGGCCAGATAGACGAAAGCTATTGCATATATAGATAGAAGCAGAGAATTCTGAAATAATTCGAAATAGTACCACTTGCCGGGTTGTTTGCGGTAATTCTATGAGGATTCTGGGAAAATTACTCTTCTACAAAGGAACACACCCCCGGTTCCCCTTTGGTACTATAGCACTACGTGGTAAGCCGATAAAATGGGGAATTCGTAGTAAATAAATTCAATTTCGGTGATTTGGAGGAATTGTCGGGTTTATTAGGGTAATTCTACGAATCGAGAAATTACTCTTCTACAAAGGAACACATCCTCTGAACATACCCCTGCCTTGTTAGAAGGTTTTGGGTCACATAGCAACCACGTGCTACCATAGAAACCAAGATGGCGACCTCCAGTATACAAAATAGACGACGGAAACACGTATCACCCTAACAACACACGATGCGCATGCGCACTCACACCACGTATCACTATGGAGATGACGTCACAAGATGGCCGCTCACGCGGGTTACCATGACAACCAAACATGGCGCCACCAGGTCACGTGACATGACTTCACTTCCGGGGTCCTGCCCGGGGTCCTGCCAATGGGGGACGATCCATACATCTCCTACTACTGATATGAGTTCAGCTTTTTCCAACCAGTTTATAAATTGTAGTTAAACAATGGTTAATAGTATTAGAAAAGACCCTCTCACCTTGATTGCCATGAATTTCATAAGATCATTGGGGGAAAATGTATTCCTAATTTTGTGAATATCTTTTTTTCTGTTCACTGCTAAGATAAATGTCACTAAGAGTTCCACGTTTACATTTACATATTCCTCGTAATAAAATGTCTGGCCGAAATATGCTGCGGGTCATGGAAGTGGTGTGATAAGAAATTAATATATATCCCTTTGACCAAGATCCCCTTGTTATCCGACATTGACCATTGAAAACGAATTTTAAAATGCTAGATTTCAAAATAGTTTTTTTTATGACATACCTTCAAACTTTTAAACAGTTCAACAAAATCAAAGCATGTTTTTTTTTTCTTCTGAAACACGGTGGAAAAGAATCAAAGAGTCAATTTATTTTGGACGCACCATTACTCACACGGAGGGATTTTTCAGTATTATAATCTGCAATTTACAACACCTCGTCCAGGAAAAGATTGTCAGATTTGTCGGTATGAAACTGTGTTACATTGACAGGCATGTGATCACTGCCGCCCAAGCAGAAAACAACTTGCATTCAACTGTTGTGTCCTTAGGTAAGACACTTAATCTCAATTGGCTACGTGTGTGGGTGTAAGGGGGTGGGGGGGGGGGGCACGGTGTCGTTGTGTACCAAGACATACTGCAAGCCGATGGTCCACTTGTCATCAAACAATGCTGATCCTGATTGCGTGGAGCTAGTACGTTGTAGAGTCTGGCAGTTTCTCGTCGTTACTATGTGGTTCTCTCCACGTATTCCGGGTTCCTCCGCCCGTAACACCCACAGAACCATCGAGCAACGGCAAGCAACTGTCAACTCCCCAACATACTAACTCTACAAGCACCACCAACACCTTAGTGCACAGCGCCGCCGTACCCCCACGAGGGTAATGCGGTTGCGAAGGTAGCTGCACCTCTACCTACTGCGCCACCGTGCATCCAGAGTTCACGTTGGGCAATATCACCATTGGCAACGACAACGACTAGTCCACTAATTGTTTCAATATTAAAAGTGACCCTCGCTCTAAATGGGACTAAAAATAAGGCGCTTTCTGAGTTTCCATTTTTTGCATAAAATCACTCTAAATCATTCAATAGTCATTTTAAAGAAGAAAAACGTCATCTAAATAGACGTTCCCCAATCTGGGTTTAAGGGGTCACAAGGTATTTTTTCAAAAGTGGCTGCACTTTGATGAAATAGGCATACCGGGGGTACGTCAGACAGATGCCGAAGGCGAGCGTACAGAGGGTTGGGGGATATATAAATTTACTATCTAACAGAGCTCTCTTGTGGCTTTTGAGGGATTCATCTGCAGTCTACATTCTTGAAAAAAATGTAAAATACGCCCCCCCCCCGAAACGCCCCATTCTCTCTCTCTTTCTCTCTCTCTCTCTGTCTCTCTGGAACTTTAGATTAAAATTAGGTAGGAGGAGAGGATGGCACTGCAACTCGTAAGTCTGTGAGGCAGGAAGACAAAGAGGCACTGGATTTGGGTATCCATGCATCGCAGAGGTGGGGTGTAGTCACAAGATAGATCAAGATTTTTTTTTCGTTGGGGGGGGCGGAAGAAGGTTTACCCCCCCCCCCCTCATATGATCTCTGAGCCATCGGTTGTGTGGCGAGTTTCACACCCGACTTGCACTTACATTTATGAGTAAAAGTTTAAGCAACGCTGGCAATCTTTCAAATCCCGCTGGCGCTGCCTTCTGCAAATCCCTTAAACCTAAAAATATTTGCTGGGTGGAAAATCTATGTCTCCCGTAACATAATCTCTAATAGGTAAATTCCATTAACACGCATCGCCACAGGCCAGTGTTGCGAATGTTCTCCCCGTCAGCGCAGCAATTGTCTGGGCCGATCTTAATAGGCACAGGGTCAATTTGTCCTCCAATTTATTTATCTATTCATTCATTTATTGGAGTTTAACGACACTTTCATCAGCCAGGGGCACCTCGTTGTGGAAACCAGAGTACTCGGTGACAACCACCGAACAGCTGCGAGCAGCTTTCAGACTCCCCAACGAACTAACTTCATATAAGTAGGGTGTGTATTGGTTGAAGATAGATGCACCATCGATGTGAGATACGCATCAGTACTCCCCGCCACCTTTCCTAAACGTAGGCAATCGGGATTGAGTGCCTTGCTCAAGGACACTGCACATTTCATTTCTTGAAGTGAGTGTTTCTGAAGGTTGCGTGCCGTCCACGTAGCGCCCAGCAAAGGACAAAACGACACTGAACGCCTACTCTTTATAATCTAAAAGCGCATACAATTATTTAATTATTCATCAGAAAGTTGCATCTAAGTACTTAATTCTACGAACTGCACCTCAGAAGAAATCTATGGAGCCCGGGAAGTGACAGGCTTCTCTCTTTTTTTATTTCGTTTTAACGAAATATTATTTAGAAATAACGAAATAATATTTCGAAATAACGAAATAATTATTTCGTTTTAACGAAATAATATTTCGAAATAACAAAATGTTATTTCGTTTAAACGAAATAATATTTCGAAATAACGAAATAATATTTCGAAATAACGAAATAGTAATTCGTTTTAACGAAATAATTGCTTTAGTCGGTGGTCTAGGGGATCCACTGAGCACCCTACCCGTCTTGGTACCCAAGAGTGCTACAATGTATTCTATTAAAACAAGTTAAAAAATGGAATTCAATAAGATTATTTAAGCGGATGTTCAACCCCGGAAGCCCCGGGGAAGTAAAGCAATGCTTGTTTACTGCGGTAAAGAAATCCTCTTCCAGTAATAATTGCCTGAGGTAGAAGTCCTCCAAGAATGCCAAATGCTAAAAATATGGGCATGGTTGAATAAATAAATAAATAAATAAATAAATAAATAAATAAATAAATAAATAAATAAATAAATAGTTCAACCCTTCCCCAATTTAAATTTTGGTCCGCGCCGTTAGGTGTAGAGGTAAGATTTTTGGACTCGAGATCTGGCCCTACGGGCAGTGTCAACACCTTGTCATCTACTGAAGTAAACCCATAAACTCTTTAAACTTTGCAATTTCACCTTCAGAGCTTTGAAACAAGCTCGCGAAAATAGCGTCGCCCCTCCTTCCACGTATAAGAATCTACTCAGTGTAGGCCTTCAAAATTATATTTCACAAAACTGTTTGGCTCGGACTTTCTATTCCATTACGACGACCCTGTGTTGGCCTATCCCAAATTTTACTTCCAACGTTTTACCTATATCTGCGCCTGCCAGACAAAAACAAAGGTAACGGTGTCACTTGTCGCATGGACCCGCGCTCCTTTGGGGAGTACAGTTTGGGAAAACTCCAAACCCCGTCTCCCTGTATATGTCACTGGGAGTCTGCCAGAATATTATTTTATTGAGTCACACAATTACTGTTGGGCATGGTAAGCAAGCCTGAAGCCCACACCAACCCAATCATTCTCTCACACACTACCTATAAGGAAAAGTTCAAATGCCCTTCGGGTCCACACATTTGATATATTGACGTTATTCGTTACGCTGCACCCCCTCCCCCTCCGTTTTATCAAATATCTAACATACAAAGTCTACGAAAACTACAAATTTACAAACACATTAAAATCAGCTTCATCACTTTCTTGTAGTCGTTATCCTACCACCACAGTAAACCCACACCAATCCCCCTGTACTTTTCTATCAACAGAATCCCTGTGCTCAACTCATACGACTCACGAAACGAAACTCACAAATTCCATGCCAGTATCCCCCCTCCCCCCCCCCCCCGAATCACAATACCCAAAGGTATGGGACGCCATCTGCGGTTCCCAATCACACTCACTGGTATGTCAGTTGTTCTAACTTGAGCCACCCAAACACAAGCACCGTGTCCTCTGCCTCATTGCGTGGCAACATGGACAATTTAACTTACCTACAAATGCACAACACAAAGTCCCAACCTGGGTTTGCAGTCTAAATAAAAAAAAACTACTGAAAAAGACTGCCTGGGCACATTCCAGAGGAAATTTCAGACATTACCTCCCCCCCCCCCCCCCCCCCCCCTCAGTTGCAGGATGCCCTGTCAACTAACTGTAAGTAAGAAAACGTTAGACTACGGGTGGCGAGTAATATTATTCCCAATGCCAATTTCAAGGACTTCTACCTCGGCAATAATTGCTGGAACAGGGTTTCAGGGTTTGTTACAATTGTAAACTAGCACTGTTTAACTTCCCAGGGATCCCACTGCCCACCGGCCGTGTAGGGTCTAACATCCACTTGATTAGCATGTTTCACTTCAATCGTTTTGTTAACTTGTTTCTTAATACACATTATTGCACAGTTTGGCACCAAAGAAATTAAACTTTTAGGGACTGGGTGTGCACAGTGGACCACCCTAGCTCACAGACTACAGGTAATTATTTCGTTAAAACGAAATAATTATTTCATTATTTTGAAATATTATTTCGTTATATCGAAATATTATTTCGTTAAAACGAAATAATTATTTCGTTAAAACGAAATAATTATTTCGTTATTTCGAAATAATTATTTCGTTATTTCGAAATATTATTTCGTTATTCGAAATATTATTTCGTTTAAACGAAATAATATTTCGCTATTTCGAAATATTATTTCGTTATTTCGAAATAATATTTCGTTAAAACGAAATAATTATTTCGTTATTTCGAAATATTATTTCGTTATTTCGAAATAATATTTCGTTAAAACGAAATAATATTTCGTTAAAACGAAATAAAAAAAGAGAGAAGCCTGTCACTTCCCGGGCTCCATAGAAATCAGCGACAACTTGTCTTTTTCAAATTTCTCGGATGCCATAGAATTAAGAAAGGACGCTGGTTTTGTTTACATTGGCATGGCGGGGGTTCGAACCCACGCCGAGAGAGTTTCCTCCGGCACCAACCGCCTAGCGAAACTATACTTAACCACGCACACCACTCGGCGGTGGCCGAGTGGTGTGCGTCGTTCAGTGTAGGTTCGCTAGGCGGTTGGTGCCGGACACCGCCGAGTGGTGTGCGTGGTTCAGTATAGTTTCGCTAGGCGGTTGGTGCCGGAGGAAACTCTCTCGGCGTGGGTTCGAACCCCCGCCATGCCAATGTAAATAAAAGCACATATTTTTCTGAATATATTGCAAATTACCACAAATCATTTGAATTGGTATTCTATCCGCAAAGACTGATTAAGTAATATTAAATATTTAAAAGAAACACGAATTCCGATGTCTGCGGGTTTTACTACAAATTTTGATTTCAAATAATCACACACATGTGAGTTATTATCGTAGCCCACTGTTAGTTTTATACCAACTAAAGGTCAGTCTTTGATATACAGTCGGTTTCAACAACTTCTCTGTCATGAATGCATATATTTAGATCCGAGTGCCAGCATGTCGCAATGTGACAGACACAAATTCTGTCATTATGCTGTGTTGTCGATTTGACATCCGATTCTTGTGCGTGGAGACGGAAACACTTCCTGATTGACAGCTGATGTCTCGGCCATTTGCTCCCCCCCCCCCTGCCCCCCCCCCCCCACCCTCCCATGATTGCATAAGAAATCTAGTATTCAGAAATAAAAATTGAGCGCGTTATTGAGGCTTGGGGGCTTGGGGAGGGGGGTGGTCGTGAGCTGACAAGTCAATATGAGCAGGAGTGTTAGTTAATGTCATTTCTTAATAAATTCTTCTTCAACTTCAATAAACCTGTTGGATTTGATCTGTATGACCACAACAAGTATAGGCCTCAAGTCAAGATTAACCAATCATGTATACTATTGTCTACTTTAGAGGAATTCCACCAGGCATTGGTCATATTGCGCCAATCCTTCCCTTTGCTTCTTATTTACATCTACGTCGTCGGGTCTTCGGGTAGATGAATAATTTTCAGTTATTTATCTATGCCGTGAGGTCTTAGCGTGAACGCCTGAAATTAAAACGCTGTACCAGAAGGAAACTTACCAGGCCCGAAGTTAGCAGTATTTAAAAAGTCGACATGGGTGTGGGGAGGGGTGGGGGGGGGGGGGGACTTTTGTATACCGTCTAAAGCTAATGCAAACTTGGATCCAAAGTCCGTAATATATTAGGCATACCCAACGAGCTCAATCCCGAGGCGGGGGAGGGTATGGGAGGGAGGGTCCTCCCTTTTCCGAGTTTTGTTTTTAAATAGAACATCCCTAGAGCCTCCTAATGCCTCATCTGAGGCTTGTCATGGTTATGCATTTAGTCAGTGGTTAACAATGGTGTGTGACATTTCAAAATCTCGCACTTTCCGGTCTCGGTTCTGGTCTGGTGTTGGGAAATCTCTCTGCCGACTTGAATAATTAGTTCTTTGACAATCATGATATGCTAACAGTTATGTAGGGGGAGGGGGGAGGGGGCATCAGAAATATGTTAGCTTCTGTCGGCTGCTGGCTCTAAGTCTATGCCTCATTGGTCAGAAATTATTTTCCGACAGAATGTGGAAATTTCCGGCAGAGTTGTTCATTGGGGGGGGGGGGAGAGGGGGGGCGGCGCCGCCAACCCACCAGCCGCGGGTCTGCAACTTCCTCAGCCATTAGAAGCCAAATGAATTTAAGGGGGCACGGTTTCCCAGCCCCCTAATCTGGCTACAGCAACTGATACCAGGCCTTCGTGGTGCTGTATTACTTTTGGCTTCCATGTCAGATTCTTAGGAAGCAAATGGGTAGATGCAGGTAGGTACTTGTCTGGATATTTCCTGTAATTAGACACCTCAAAGTTTCAATGATTTTTCACTCAAAACATAAAATAACACCGAACGCCTACCCTTTATAATCTAAAGGCGCATATTTTTCTAAATATATTACAAATTACGAATTTTGGTCGAAATTTGTTTAACCCGAACCGGACTGAAAATTTTCAGTGTAAAAAAAAAATTGTTTTCGTCTCAAAATTGAACAAAACGCATAAAAACGAATAAAAAAATTCGCCATTTTGGATTAACGAAAGATCGAAACGAAATGTTTTCGATTTTTTTCACAATGCGGTATTACTACCTTTAATTTGGACACCTTTACGAGGGCTCATTATTTTTAAATCTCGATATTTCAACCCAGAATGGGCGATGTTCGAGATAATTTTCCGTTTTGAGAAAAATTTTGGCAGAAAAAAAATGAAATAAATGCCGAGTATATTTATTTTACAGCAGTAATTCTGACAAGTGTGTAAAAAAATTAAGTCAATAGCTTTTTCCGTTCATGAGATATTGGCCTACAGAGCTTTTGGGCGTTTTGGGGCATTCAGAGCCCTTAGTTGGAGCTGCCAATATGTGTCAATGCCTGAGCAAAATTTCAGAAACATCTACAAGAGAGCCCTGGGGTATCTCCTAATGATGAGATAAGTTCTAATGATGAGATAATATCTCCTAATGATGAGATAATAACTCCCAATGATAAAATAATAAGTCCTAATGATGAGATAATAAGTCCTAATGATGAGATAATATCTCCTAATGATGAGATAATATCTCCCAATGATTAGATAATATCTCCTAATGGTGATATAATATTGTAGCAGTCGAGGTATAAAGGCCATTTACCAACCAGCCTGGTTGGTCCGGATCTCTTAGTCTCGTGGTAAATCGGTCGCTTTGTGTGCTAGAGGTCGACGGTTCGAACCCCGGCTCCCGCACTTATCTCTCCTCCTGTTACATTTGGGGGCTCGTCCGGGATCTCTTTCAGTTTATAGAAATTAAAGAACCACATACTTTGAATTTTTGATCCATATGGATACATTTGTAGTGAAAGGAGCCGATTCGGGGCTGAGTTTTCCCCATATTAGAACGACCGATCTTCGCACTCCGCGTACTTCTGGTGTTCGGTTTTCCACTCCTGGAAGTACAACTTATGGACGGAAGCCTGTGCCTACCAACCTATTGGGTTTGGGGCAATCAATGTCCGCTATCAGTAAAGATCGTGGAGGAGAGGCAAGTGGGTGGAATATTTCCTCCTCAGGCAATCACCATACTACCAGTGAGTCCCAAGTACCCCAAGGACATGAGAGGCATATGGAACCCCTTCCATCTGGGTACACTAGCACCCCTTCATTGTTTTCAATGACAGGAGCCTATGGACACGCAAAGGAGGGACCATATAAGTACTATGGCTCAAAAGGTGGCGAACTTGAAACTAGGCCCACTAGGTTTGGTAATGTAAATATTGTAGATAATTTTAATTTGATTGATTTTGAGGAAAATCCACCACCCCCGGAAGATAATTCCTGGGTACTTAGAGATTTGTTTCTTCAGAGTGGAGGGACAACGCATTTGAAGGACCAGAGTAATGTTAATAATCAGACGTTCTCTAATTCCCAGTTAATTGGAGATTTTTTTTCAAGCAAATAATCCTTTTTCTCCTTCGTCATTGCAACTGTCACAGGAGGCCCCTAAACGGGACATAAATCAAATGTAACTGCCATCACTAGTCCACAATCTATTGGCTTAGTTAAGTCCCGAAAGTTTAAAGAACCTGACAAGTTTGACGGAAAATCCATGGAGTGGAAGGATTATATACTTCACATTGAGCAGGTAGCACTATGGAATTCCTGGACGCGGGCTGAAATGGCCCAGCAACTGATAATGTCCCTAAGAGGGACGGCTCAGAAAATGTTGGGAGATTTGAGCCCTGAGCAGTTACAAAATTATGACCTGCTTAAGGGTGTATTAGCTCAACATTTTAACCCACCAGAAAGAGAGTCTGCCTTTATGGTAGAGTTTAGATCCCGTAGGAGGCAATCACGGGAGTCTTTGGCTGACTACGGGTTTTCTCTTAGGAGACTTTGTTCTATGGCATATCCTCAGTTGCCGTTCAGCTCCAGCGAAATGTATGTGATAGACAGATTCAATGATGGGTTGGATTCTCATTAGTTAAAGAAACATATTCAATTCCACCACCCAACTACATTGGAAATTGCCCTCAGTTATGCTGAGGAGTTTGAAGCTTTTGTGGGTAATCCTGCTCAAGTTCCAAATTCGGGTAATTTAGGTAATATTATTGCTCAGGGTAAATTGTTTGCTGTTGATTTGAATTCCCCTAGTGACAATGTTTCTGTGGCTGAAGGTGCTGAAAGTGCCGAGTCTATTAATTACAAGCAATCAACCAGTGAAAGGGTCAAGGTCCCCAAAACAAAGAGTTCAAGGTCACAATCAAAGCCATCTAAGTGTTGTTTTTTCGCAATAAGCCTGACCACTTTATTCGTAATTGCCCTGAAATTCAAAATCTGCGGGACTTGAAAAAGCAGTTGACTAACGACCAGGAAAACTACACAAGACTGAGGTTGAGGCCGGAAGCTCAGTCGAGGTGAAACATACTAATCGGTCATACAAAATAAAGGCATTTGTTGAGTCCTCGTGTCTCTTTGTAAACTGTATGATACAAGTTGTGTCCACGAAAATGCTTGTATATGCAGGGGCCCCATGTAGTATTCTTTCTTTTGAATTATTTTCCTCTTTGAGATCTGTTGAATTAAGGACTAGTGACGTGTCTGTTAGCTATGCTACTGCAGATGGGACACCCTTGGAGGTCAAAGGGGAGGTTGAGGTCAATATTATCATAGGATCAGTTGTTGAACAACATTTTTTGGTTGCTAACATTCAAGGTGTTGCTGGCATTCTAGGGATGGACTTTTTGCTACAAACAGGGTCAGATATTTCACTTTCTAGACAGGTGTTATGTGCAAAGGGTTTCAAGGCGAAATTGTTTCAAAGAAGAAGCAAACGCTGTTCTTACCTAGCACTCATAAAATGTGTTACCATTCCGCCAAATTCAGAGAGGTTTGTTGAGGGTTTTCTAGAAAACTGTAGTTCATTGTCTTCCAATGTCATGCTTGATCCCTATAATTACATGCTTAGGAAAGGTTGTTGTATTCCCAAGACGGTTTATACAACAGAAAGGTGTCACCAGTTAGTACAAATAATGAACATAACGGATCAACCCATTAGGCTTAAGAAGCGACTGTGTGTGGGTCAAGTCGTTCCCGTAGCTATTGCAAATGGTCAAAATTTTTCGAAAACTGTTGTTCAAGAGGCTTCTGATTCGATCACTGTACAGCATAATACTGACACCCAAAGTCAATGTGGTGATTCCCAAACTTATGCCAGTAAAACTGTTTTGAAGTTGCCTGAGCATTTGCAATCTTTGATTGGCGGTTGCTCTGACAAATTGTCTGTTTTGCAGGTACAGGAAATTGCTAAGCTGGTTTTGGAATTTCAGGATATATTTTTGGGTACTGATGGAAAACTGGGAAGAACTGGCCTGGCTAGGCATGTAATTGACACGGGAGACGGTAAACCCATTAAACAGCCATGCAGGCCTCTTCCTTTTCATAAAAGTCCACAATTCGAATCTAAAATGGATAAAATGATTAAAAAAGACATCGTGGAACCCAGTGACAGTCCTTGGGCCTCACCAATTTTACTTGTCACCAAGCCTGATGGCAGCATCCGGTTTTGTGTCGACTATAGGAAAGTTAATGCTGTTACTATAAAGACGCCTACCCTTTGCTCAAAATACAGGAATGTTTGGATTCACTTGCGGGCTTTGTGTGGTTTTCTACCGTTGATATGGCTAGTGGGTATTGGCAAATAGAGATCAAAGAGTCAGATAGACCTAAAACTGCATTTATAACGCCACGGGGCCTTCACCAATTTAAGGTTTTACCCTATGGGTTATGCAATGCGGTGGCCGTGTTTGAGCGCCTCATGGAAGTAGTACTCTCAGGAATGCAGTGGAAACGTTGTTTGTGCTACATCGATGACGTTATTATTTTTGGTTCAAATTTTGAGGTTGCATTTGAAAACTTGAGAGAGGTATTTAAAAGGTTTCGTCAATCTGGTCTTAAGCTGAAGCCTAAGAAATGTCAATTGTTTCAGGAGAATGTTTCTTTTCTGGGTCACCTAGTTACACCGGAAGGAGTAAAGTGTGATCCCAAGAAAACTGAGGCAGTGGTTAATTGGCCCAGACCTACAAATGTTCATGAGATTAGGAGTTTTGTTGGGTTTGCCAGCTACTATCGACAGTATTGTCCTAATTTTAGTGACTTAGCCAGCCCTTTGATTAAGTTGACGAGGAAGAATGTCCGGTTTAAATGGGATTCAAGGTGTGAGATGTCATTCAATAGCTTAAAAAGGGTGCTTACTTCATCCACAGTGCTTTCATATCCCCGCCGGGAGGGGGAATTTATTTTGGACACCGATGCAAGTTTGGAAGGTATAGGGGCTGTTTTATCTCAGATGCAGGAGGGACGAGAACGGGTGATATCGTACGCCAGTAAATCTTTGAATAGACAACAGCGAAATTATTGTGCCACCTACCGTGAACTGCTTGCAGTCACCACCTAGTTTGTAAAACATTTTAAGCATTTCCTGTTCGGTAAACACTTTTTAATAAGAACAGATCATGCTTCATTGATTTGGTCAAAAAATTTCAGGGGTGCTGAAGGAATGGTCGCTAGGTGGATTTCAGTCCTTGAAGCATTTGACTTCCGCATAGAACATAGAAGAGGCACACATCACAAAAAACGCGGATGGTTTGTCTAGACGCCCATATCGTTTGTGTAAGAGAAATGATTGTCCTTGTGGTTGTAATCCTGGTTCTGTTTGGTCTAGTTCCACTGGTGTGCAGAATGAGAACTTTCAAAGATCTGCTGATTCTATTGCATTGAAAACACAGGGAAAACTCAAACCAGAGAAGCATATTACTGAAATTAGTCCCAAGACTTCTGAGTCTGCTTCTAGGTTGGGAACGCCCATCTCACAAATTGATAAACCAGGCTTTGCTCTAGTAGATTCTACCCATACATACCCCGGAGTTATGAGTATCGAACAGCATGGCCCTGATTGTAGTGATGACCTTGACAGTACTCTTAGTAACTGTGAAGAAAGTGTTGAGGATCTGGTCAATTGGTTTCAAATATTTGACAAGGCTGACCTTTCAATGATGCAACAGTCAGATGGAATAGTGGGCCCCATATTGTAAATGAAAAGTACATTGTCAGTCAAACCAGGCAGGAAAGATGTTGCTCACTTGTCGTATGAATCTAAGTGTTTGTGGTCTCGTTGGTCTTCTTTGGAAGTAAAAGACGGCATTCTTTATTTAGTAGAGGATAAAAAAGTTACTTTGTCGTCCCGAATCAGCTTCAGGATGACCTGTTCACTCAGCTCCACTGTAATCAAATAGCTGGGCACTTGGGTAGGGATCGAACTTACCAAGCTATGAGGTCCAGATGTTTTTGGCCTGGGATGTTTTCTGACATATCTCGACGGTGTACCCAGTGTGATAAGTGTGCTCAATCTAAACCCGGTCCCGGTAAGGGTAAATCATCTTTGGTTCAGGACTACGTCGGTGCACCGTTGGACAGAATTGCTATTGATATTATGGGCCCTCTTCCCATTTCTCATAACAGAAACTAGTACATCATGGTTGTTTGTGACTATTTTTCGAAATGGACTGAGGTGTATGCTTTACAGAACCACACAGCTAAAACAGTTGCAAAGAAGCTTGCAACGGAATTTTTTGTTAGGTATGGGATACCAAAACAGATCCATACTGACCAGGGGGCCGAATTTACGTCTAAATTGTTCATGTGTTTGTGTGAGATTTTGGAAATACATAAAACCCGAACTACACCATGTCGACCACAGTCGGATGGTTTAGTTGAACGGTTTAACCGGACTCTCAGACAAATTTTGAAGCCTTTTTGTTGAAGATGTTCAGCGGGATTGGGACGAAAAGTTGCCCTTTGTTTTAATGGCGTATAGGGCCACACTTCATAACAGTACCCAGTGCAGTCCAAATTTATTAATGTTTGGCAGGGAAGTTAATTACCCTATCGACTTTTTGTTGGGCAACTGTGAGTTTGGCTCCAGGTGCGAGATTTCGTTTGTACGTGATCTTCAGATTAAATTAAGGGGTAATTTTCAATATGCTTGGAAGTGTTTGGGAGACGCGACCCAACGTCAAAAACGAAATTACGACAGGGGATTAAAATCAAGATCTTTCCAGGATGGTGATATTGTTTGGAGGTATTATCCGCCTCATGCCAACAAAAAGTTAGCTATGCCTTGGGTTGGACCCTATAGGATGATTAAAACCCTTGATTCAGTAACATGTCAAATCAAACACCTAGCAAGTGGGAAAGAATTATTAGTCCATATTGACCATCTAAAACCCTATGAGGGAATATCGTTTAACGATACTTTAGATTGCCAGACTGAAGGTATAGATGAAGTTGATGTCCCCGAGTGTGAATTTATTGACACAGAGTCGTTGGACTCTCCCTCTGGTGATCGGGATTCTGATGGATTTGTATTGATCGAGCCCCCTTCTCCTATCCCGACTCGTACTCGTCTGGGACGAGTTGTAAAACCGCCGAACCGTATGGACCTGTAGAAGTGTGCATCTTGGGAGAATGTTTCTTGAACAATGAACTACATGATCATTGGAAGGGATAACTCTGGGTGTGCGAGATCGCTTCTGATTTGGTAGTTTTTGTGGAGGCGTCTATGACATTGCATGTGCTGAAATAAAAATAAATTCAGAAATTATTTTTAGTCACTGTATGGAACTCTTCCGTTTTATCGCTGAATGCCATCAGGCATTCTGCGGTAGAACGAAATATGTTTTATCCCTTGTGAACCATTTTTATTGGTGGTGGATACTGAGAGTTATTAGTAAATTTCAGCACATAGTCAGATTATTTCTTTTGATGTTTCCATTCATACCGGCGAGCCAGTGAGTTTCTCTTGCATTTGGGTTTGTCTGAATTGTTGTTCCAATTTCCATGTGGTGAGTTTGTATATTGTACTTATTTTGTTTTTGTTCTCTATACTTGCAGAATGAATAGAGATGTATTACAACTGATGGTCCCCGATGGGGAGTTGGAAGAGATCGATATGGATCTCATTCTTGCAAAAGATGATAAGGAGACAACTCCTGGTTTTTTGTCCAGACCAATATGGCCTGATGAGCCTTCTCCGTGCCCTGTACAGACTTGTGACAGAGAACATTTCTATGATAACTTTGGGACTTTCTATAGTCATTGGAAAAAGCGGCATATTGCCACTATCCAGCTCGCAAAATGTGTTTGTGGGAAGAAATTCGCCAGGAGAAATAGTTATCATGAACATTTGAAAACTAAGCACAAGGTTACGACTGATATGGCGAGAAGAGTCGGCTTATACCAGAATCCTGTGAGAGTTTCCAATGACAAGTTCATTTCACCCGGTGACGTCGTTTGTCCGAGGAGATTCACGAGACATGAGATTAACGCCCAGGAAGAGCGTACACGGCAAGCGGGAGAAAGAAGACAGGTGCGAGATGAAGGGATCCAGTGGCATGTGACCCACAACAACGTTCCTCGGGACCATTCAGCTGAGTTTGTGGAAGGACAGTGTATTGTAGTGCCCAAGAAACATTGGTTGAACTGAATTGGTTAGGGAATAAAAGTTAATTCAGTCTGAGGTGGGAGGAGTGTAGCAGGGAGCAAATTGCCTCCCTTACATCTCGTCAACGTTTGATGAGATGTAAGGGAGGCAATTTTCTCCCTGCTACAATATCTCCTAATGATGAGGTAATAAGTCCTAGGTAATGAAGAGACAATATTTCCTAATGATGAGATAATATGTCCTCATGATGATCTTTTTTTATACTTGTTGGCACCAATACGCTTCCAAATGACCTCCAAATAACTACATGTCTGTGATTGCCATGTAATATTTAAACTCATATAATCGTTCAGTCAATATTCAGTATTGTTCGCGTTAATAAAATAAATTAGAAAGTTTCTTGTGATGCTCGGTCGGTGTACAGTACCGGAATGTCTACGGAACAATCTGAAATTCAAATACTATAGACTGCTAACATCCACGCATCACCTTACAACATCAAAATAAATGGTCCACTGTATCGGAATGGGTTCATGTAGCCCCAGAAACATGCCTCGTTCCATTCTCAACTTAATTTTTATCGCACATTCTAAAATGTTGTAAAGAAACTTTAATTTTAGATGGGTTTCTTGTACCGACGGTGAAACTTTTTTGGTAAATTTTACGGTAATGACCGTTACGGCAAAACCCTAATGTTTAATAACATGAAAGTGTATAGCAAAGTGTTTATGTACAGTAGTTAATAGCAAATGTCTATGTACAGTATACGTAGTTATTATCAAAGTGTTTCTGTACAATAGTTAATAGCAAAGTGTTTATGTACAGGAGTTGATAGCAAAGTGTTTACGTGCCGTAGGTCATAGGCCTAATGCTTAATTACATGAAAGTTAATAGCAAAGTTAATAGCAAAGTGTTTATGTACAGTAGTTAATATCAAACTGTTTATGTACAGTAGTTAATACCAAAGTGTTTATATACAGTAGTTAAAAGCAGTGTTTATGTACAGTAATCAATAGCAAAGTGTTTATGTACAGTAGTTAATAGCAAAGTCTGTATATACAGTAGTTAATAGCAAAGTATTTATGTACAGTAGTTAATAGCAAAGTGTTTATGTACAGTAGTTAATAGCAAAGTCTTTATGTACAGTAGTTAATAGCAAAGTCTTTATGTACAGTAGTTAATAGCAAAGTGTTTATGTACAATAGTTAAAACCAAAGTGTTTATGTACAGTAGTTAATAGCAAAGTGTTTATGTACAGTAGGGCATATGCAGAATGCTTAGTTACATGAAAGTTAGCCATTTTTACTGGCACGCCCACTTTATCCATATATGGAGAACCTCTATGTGCGCCTGTATGCGAGGAAGTTTAATACAATTTATGACATACTTGACACTCTATCATCTGAATAATTGTTGGTAAAGGCTCTCTGGGTTCTTTCCAACAATTAATAAGATGATAGGTTTGATCTGCTCATAACAGAACGTACAGATAATTATCACAAAATGGGTGACAATTATAGTCGCACTCTTTTATTCCTGCTTTTATTCCAAATGCTTCGTCTATGTATTAATTGGCCTATCATTCATGACAACCTAACGGCCTTCTGATGGAGATATAATGAAGATAAATCAAATATGACGCCCGCTGTTTTTGTTCCAGTATCGAATCAAGCGAGGCCAGTTAGGCCACAAGTAGTTTTATGTAGTATTTTCACCATAATATTTTACATTAGACCGACCAGAAGTTCGTTGTCAGTACTTGTGTCGAGTTTGTAACTGCAGTGCTGCATTGCTTTCCAAGCCTGTGCCGTTTGACAAATTTCAAACAACTACAGTGACGTAGGCATGCCCCCCCCCCCCTCCCTAAAAAAAGGACAAATTCCCCTCCCTCTAAAACCCAACATTGTGAATTTGTAGATGGCATATTACACTTGGTGGCGTTTTCTCAAAACTCAAAATGATCCCCTAGAAACGCAATTTGGTACTTATTTTTCAAAAAGGCCGTATCAATGCGAGAGGGACACCATCTCCATTACTTTCGCTAACGTAAGATTTCGACTTTCGGGATATGTTTGTGGCATGCAGGGCTGGGAGGAGTTAAAATTTCCCTTAACACGTTAACGTGTTAAATATTTCTGCGTTAACGTGTTAAATGACGTTAAATGTTAAAATGAACAAAATTGTAGTATAACAGACCAATTCCGGCCATTTTTGCTGATTTGATCTCGAATCTGATTGAACTTACCTTACTTACGTACACTATTAACCCTCTTAACTCCAGTGGTATCTCCCATCCCAGTTCAATGGCAGCAATTAGAAGAGTCCATATTCATTATTTGTGGTAGACCAATCAATATTTTCAACGTGCAGCCTTGAGGCTGCACGTTGAAAATACTGATTGGTCTATCTCGCAGGTTCATTGAACAGCCCACCTATAATATAATGGCGTTATGAAGTGTCATGTTCCTGGCCGTGAAAGCGTCCGCCTGGATTCAAATGGTCAATATAGTTCTCTCGACAATGTGGCACAGTTTCAGTTAACTGAGTGAGACGAAAAAATAGATGCCCTATACAGATACATTAGATGAGTCATGATGAGTAGAAAATCATTCCTGATGCACCCTAACAAACTTCAAAGTTAAATGTTAATAACTTAGTCAAAATTTTTTTAACTTTGTTAAAATAATTTAACACGTTAACGTTTCAAACGTTAACTGCTCCCAGCCCTGGTGGCATGAAAATGAAGACCCAAACTATTCCTGTTTACCCTCCCCACACATACCTAATATAGGTACCTGGCGACTCCCCTTAACAACTGTATTCACAATGTCTCTCTGAATGGGACTTTGGACGTCTAATATAACAGATTGTCGAGGACAAAGTGTAATAAATGCGATTATCATAACTGATACTGATAATTTTTCTATAAGATTGAAAATTTGGTCTGACTTGAAGTGGCAAAGTCTAAAAGTTATAAGTTGTATCACGAGTTTCAGACACTCGAAATCTAATCCTACATAAAAGGATAACTTACAGATTTATATCTCAGTTAAGTAAATCTAATCCTACATAAAATGATAACTTACAGATTTATATCTCAGTTAAGTAAATCAAAGATGGAGAAGGAGTATGAAGTAGATACGGCGAAAATAAGGAGCAGAGCTCTTGGCATACTGCAGATAATGGTGACTTGCGTCGGGGTATTGGCTCTCATATCAGTTGCTGTAGTCATTGTACTCGATATGGGGAAGTCAGAGAACATACATATCAATATCCAGGTAAGAACAACCAATAAAGCAGTGGCTTTTATACAGTACAGTTTCCGTGGACTGGTCGAAATCCACATATGGGCAGTGATGTCCATGTATGCGTTTACCAGGTAATAAAAATCATCACCATCATTAAAATTTTAATTAATGAAGCACCGGGTTGTACCGGGTATCGGGTTGTACCCGGTGCTCCATTGATTATTTTTTTGATGATTATTCCTATAATTAGTGTTTTGAAATCTAATATTACTGCATTCGAGGAAATATGTCCAACCTGTGGAAAGTGATTAGTCCACGGAAGTCATAATGTAGATATCCAACATTGACTGATGGTGTCACGATCATAAAATTCCCGACATTCATTAGTGCTTCAGGTATTGTCATGCGTCTGAGTTGCAACGACGCTGAGATATTTTGATTCAATAATATCTCGAAAAAATTATGGTTGCTTTTCCTCCCATATTAATAAGAAATGTGTTTTCTTCTCAATTTGTGTTCTTCCTTTTTGTTTTTTTTTTTTTTTGTTTTTTGGGGATATTTCAAACGAACATTTTAAAAAGGAGAAATTAGACAAATGGAATATTTAGATGTTGTGTCACATGCTACTACATATTAATCTAATTTTATATATTTCATCGTTTCATGTATGTAGTTTTATTATATATTTATACAATAACAAGATTTTCAAAGGCGTTTCGCTCCATTGGTTAGGTGGTGGTGAAGGGGGGCAAAGGGGGGTCTTTCTTTTCTTCTTCTCCTTAGCATATTAGGTGCATGGAGATCCGATCTCCTTCTGGAGGGTAACAGTGCGGAAGAAGGGCCTCCCGTGAAGTGTACACCAAGGCCAATGGGAGTATGAGCCAGGGGGAGAGGGCAACTGCCCTCGCAAATTCGGGCAAAACAGTGGGTAAAATTCTAGCAAAGCAGGAAGAGAGAATCGACGGAGAAAGCAAAAAGATTAACAGATTAACAATGATGGACATTTGATAGCAAAGTAATTGACAACCAAATTCCTGACAGACAGCCTTCTTAAATTTGTACCCCTTTCATTTATTCAGGAGTAAAGGAATTAACCAAACCCTTTTATTTCTTCGAGTTAACTGTCAAGTTTGATCGGGTGTGGAAATCGGGAGTCAACCAAGCCCACACCAAGCATCTATTCACGGTCACAACAGGAAAGCCGAATAAAATTAATTCGGGCTATAGGCCTAAGAACACTCACCGTAAGCAATATTCCGACGTAAATATAAAATTCATTCGCATTCTGGAAAAGAATTAAATGCAAATTGGTATGTTTGATAGCCCAGAAAAATAAAGAAAAGGGATAGCTCTGGCTGTACTGCTATTGTCGAAAAATATTGCAAGTGAAACGTAAAATTTCTCGCCTTTGTGTGACGGCGTGATGTGGATGTTCTTATCGCAAGCTATGTCTTGCGATACTATAGTGAGTTCTAATTCGCAGCTAGGTTCATAACTCATAATAGTATCTCAAGGCACAGCTGACAGTAACGACATCTACAGTTAAAACTAGAAGTCCTGTCACGAACTGTGCGCTTATCTAGGCTATATAGAATGGCAGCCAAAGGACGACCGGTTCTCTTGGTTACTCATAGCAAACACAGGCAATGTTTCTGCCAATGGACCTCCGGGTTACCCGGAGGTCCATTGGCTGAAACATTGCATCTGCACAGGCCATATGTACAGAATTTGATAGCCTTACTATGGTCATAACGCGCAGATCGACGAGCTATTTGTGCGCATTTTATGACAGGACTTCTAGTTTTAACTGTACGCCACGCCATCAGACAAAGATGAAAAAGTTTACCTTCCTCTAGAAGATCCACGCCAAGTGGTTTGAGATGCATAGAGACATAGAAGAATTTCCTTCAATATATATTGATGCGTTAAGAAATATTCTGTTAAAATTGAGGCAATATTCCCCTCCAGAAAATACCTCGACTGAGTCTTTAGGAAGCCTCTAAATAGCTCTCATTTTCCCGTGGTAGGCCCTCCTGACCCCAACCGATAGGGACAACGCCTCCCATATCTGTCCCCCTCTCGGGCCTCCGGCCCCCTGGAGATGCATTCGGCATCTCGTTGCCAAATTTTGGGGCAATTCTGTTTCTCCGCACCCCCCCCCCCAAAAAAAAAAAAATCTACCTCCCGTACGCCTATGCACCACCATTCCGACCCCTACCTCAAAGTGGAGTTGGTTCCTGTTTTGAGAATATCCGTTGGCATCTCCATTGTCAGATCAATAAGTGGCATATTAACACGATGTGTGATCATATGTGCAAACATATGCAACTGCTGTGGGTTATAAACTTTACATTATAATTAGCAAATATCCCATGAATGTTGCCATTAGGCTGCATTTGAGGTACATAATGGGAATATGCCAGGGGCATAGTTATTTTGGACCGAATGATCATATTTGATTACGCGTGATCTGTTTAGTGCCCGACGCGAAGCGAAAGGAACTACATTACCTCACTGGGCTCTATATGGACGTAGGCAACGACAAGCGAAGCGGAGGGAATTACACCACCTCACTGGTCCCGATATGGGAGTAGTCAACAATAAGCGAAGCGGAGAGAACTACACCTCCTCACTGTGCCCTATATGGAAGTAGTCAGCGATACGCGAAGCGGGGGAACTACACAATCTCACTGGATCCTATATGGGGGTAGTCAGCCATAAGCGAAGCGGGAGAACTACACAATCTCACTGGACCCTATATGGGGGTAGTCAGCCATAAGCGAAGCGGGGGAACTACACAATCTCACTGGGCCCTATATGGGAATAGCCAACCATAAGCGAAGCGGAGGGAACTACACCACCTCACTGGGCCATAGATGGCACAGTCAACGATAAGCGAAGCGTGGGGAACTATACCACCTCATTGGGCCTTGTATGGGCGATTTCAACGATAAGCAAAGCGGAGGGAACTACACCACCTCACTGGGCCTTATATGGGCGTAGTCAACGATTAGCGAAGCGGAGGAAACTACACCACCTCACTGGGCCTTATATGGGCGTAGTCAACGATAAGCGAAGCGGGGAGAACTACGCCACCTCACTGCCCCCCTCCCATATGGGCGTAGTCAACGACAGGCGAACGGAGGGAACTACACCACCTCACCGGGCCTTATATGGGCGTAGTCAACGATAAGCGAAGCGGGGGAACAACACCACCTCACTGGGCCCTATATGGGAAAAGTCAACGATAAGCGATGCGGATGGAACTACACCACCTCACTGGGCCCTATATGGGCGTAGTCAACGGTAGGGGAAGCGGAGGGAACTAAACCACCTCCCTGGGCCTTATATGGGCGTAGTCAACGATAAGCGAAGCGGGGGTAACTACACCACCTCACTTGGCCTTATATGGGCGTAGTCAACTATAAGCGAAGCGGAGGGAACTACACCATCTCACTTGGCCTTATATGGGCGTAGTCAACGATAAGCGAAACGTGGGGGAACTACACCACCTCTCCGGGCCTTATATGGGCGTAGTAAACGATAAGCGAAGCGGGGGAACTACACCACCTCACTGGGCCTTATATGGGCGTAGTCAACGATAAGCGACGCGGGGAAACTGCATCACCTGATTGAGCCTTATATGAGCGTAGTCGACGATAAGCGAAGCGGAGGGAACTACACCACCTCACAAGTCCTATATAGGCGTAGTCAACCATAACACACAACTAATCCTTATAGTATACAGAACACCC
The DNA here is from genome assembly GCA_031216915.1 of Pictodentalium vernedei. Taxonomy (NCBI): domain Eukaryota; kingdom Metazoa; phylum Mollusca; class Scaphopoda; order Dentaliida; family Dentaliidae; genus Pictodentalium; species Pictodentalium vernedei. Next base: position 882,746,519 of record CM062297.1, on the reverse strand, counting down.
TTTAAGAAAAAAATCTGGCTGATGTCCTGATTTGCTAAGTAAAGCGAACAATCATGAAGCAAATTGATTTAACAGATAGCAAACCTTTAAATTCCAAAAGTTTCCAAACTGCTTCACAGTTTCAGAAAGTATTTTTTATCTACAATGTCCGCCGATTCACTTGAAGTTTTCAAACGATTGAGGAAATAATATTGGCTTTTAAAAACAAGTCCCAGTTTTCATCACCTTTTTTTTTTTTTTTTTTTTTTTTTTTTGGGTGGGGGGTGCATTCAGACGGTGAAAATCAAGGGATTTTTGTGTTATAAATTGAAATTTAATATTGTGCACTCAGGGAAAATCTCTAACGCAGTTCTCCGGCCCAGAGGGTATAGTGCACGGCTTACGATCGTAAAGGACACTGCACGAAGCAGAGTGTTCGTTGTTATTCAGTCAGAGAAATGGAATGTCACGTGAGGTATAATATTCACATATATGCCCTATAGGAGGCTTGCATGGACATTTCTCTCTTGGACTTTTCTTGTTGATGAACAAATTCTCTGACGTTAATGCTTGAAATTATTGGGGAGCTCTTATGAAAAGCGTTCAAAGAATAAACGCTACATTTATAAAAAATAAAAGAAAAATATCCTTTGCGATAATCTGCGAACATTACCGCCTGAAACAGGCATGCAGCGGGTTGTTAAACGGCATTAATTGCAAGCATAGATCGAGAGAAAATGAGCGATTGGGTGAGGTGTAAACCAATTTTATCACTCAAATAACCCCCTAATAACCTATCCTGAAAAATAATAACAAACGGCCCATAAACACACACGAATTTCCACGTGAGTTTACTAACCGGGAAAACACTTTAACATTCTTCTTAAAACACGATCGCTTTTTGTAAACATGGAGAACGGGGCGGAAAATTTCAATGTCTATTACGGAAATCTGTTCAGTAACCAGAATCCTGTGGTCCCTTCTAAATAGCCGCTCGAACAAAACAGGGGATTATTAAATTTGGTGACCAGTGGTTCATTTGTATACCCACTCATACAAATCAAAGCAATATTAAGTTTGATGATCAGTAGTTCATCTATACAGACACACACATAAACCAAAGTAATATTAAATTAGGTGACCAGTGCTTCAAAAGATAGTTGGCAGGTAAACAAAACCTCGCATCAATCATGAAGTGTGCGGGGAAGATTTGGGTACTTTCCTCTCAGAAACATCCTGCATTACAATACAAACCACAGTGTACGGACACAGCTTGTACACAAATCAAAAATCCCAGTCCATTGCATCTCATAAGTCAGAAATTCCAGTACTCTACATCTCAAAAGTCAGAAATCCCAGCCCATCACATCTCATAAGTCAGAAATCCCAGCCCATCACATCTCATAAGTCAGAAATCCCAGCCCATTACATCGCATAAGTGGGCAAATCCATCCCATTACATCCCATAAGTCAGAAATCCCAGCCCATTACATCTCATAAGTGGGCAAATCCATCCCATTATATCTCATAAGTCAGAAATCCCAGCCCATTACATCTCATAAGTGGGCAAATCGCATCCCATTACATCCCATAAGTCGGAAATCCCAGCCCATTACATCTCATAAGTGGGCAAATCCATCCCATTATATCTCATAAGTCAGAAATCCCAGCCCATTACATCTCATAAGTGGGCAAATCCATCCCATTACATCTCATAAGTTAGAAATCCCAACCCATCACATCTCATAAGTCAGCAATTCCAGCCCATCACATCGCATAATTTAGAAATCCCAGCCCATTACATCTCATAAGTGGGCAAATCCATCCCATTACATCTCATAAGTCAGAAATCCGAACCCATCACATCTCATAAGTCAGCAATCCCAGCCCATCACATCTCATAAGTCAGAAATCCCAGCCCATTACATCTCATAAGTGGGCAAATCCATCCAAATACATCTCATAAGTCATAAATTCCAGCCCATTACTTCTCACAAGTCAGAACTCTTAGCCCCATAACATCCCATAAGTCAGAAATTCCTCCCAATCACATTTAGAAAGTCAGAAATTCCAACCCACTACATCTAATAAGTAAAAAATATTCCCACCCCATCACATCTCCTAAGTCGAAGCCCATTACATCTCGTAAGTCAGAAATTCCAGCCGATCACATCTCAACAGTGAGAAATACCATCCCATCACATATCATAAGTCAGAAATCCCAGCCCATCACAATTCATAAGTCGTCAGAAATATCATCCAATCACATACCATAAGACAGAAATCCCAGCCCATCACTACTCATAAGTCAGAAATCCCAGCCCATTACATCTCATAGGTCAGAAATTCCAGCCGATTACATCTCATTCGTGAGAAATACCACCCCACCACATACCATAGGCCAGAAATCCCAGCCCATCACTTCTCATAAGTCAGCCTATCAGATATAATATGTCTGGAATGCCAGCCCATTATATCTCATAAGTCAGAAACCCCAGCCCATCACATATAAGTCTGAAATTCTAGCCTGTCACATTTCGTAAGTCAGAATTTCCAGCCCATCACATATCGTAAGTTTGAAATCCCAGCCCATCACATCTAAAAAGTCAGAAATCCCAGCTCATCACAAGTCAGAAATCCCAGCCCAGAGCATCCCATACATCAGAAATCCCAGCCCATCGCATCTCATAAGTCAGAAAGTCCAGCCTGTAACATTTCATAAGTCAGAAATCTCAGCCCTTCACATTTCATCAGTCAGAAATCCCAGCACCTCACATTTCATAAGTCACAAATCCCAGCCCATCACAACTCATAAGTCAGGAATCTCAGTCCATTACATCTCATAAGTCAGAAATATCGGCCCATTACATCTGATATGTCTGAAATCCCAGCCCCATCGCATTTCATAAGTGAGAAATCCCACCCCTCATATGTTATAAGTCAGAAATCTCAGACCCTTACATCTCATAAGTCAGAAATACCAGCCCATTACATATCATAAGTCTGAAATCCATGCCCACTACATATCATATATCAGAAATCCAAGCGCACCACATCTCATAAGTCAAAAATACCAGCGTATCACATCTCTTAAGTCAGAAATCCTTGCCCATCACATCTCATAAGTTCGAAATCCCAGCGCATCACATCCCATAAGTCCGAAATCCCAGCACACTACGTCTCATAAATCCAAAATCCTGGCGCATCACATCTCATACGTCAGAAACCCTAGCCCATCACATCTCAGAAGTCTGAAATCCCAGCGCATCACATCTCATACGTCAGATATCCCAGCACACTACATCTCATAAGTCCAAAATCTTAGCGCACCACATCTCATACGTCAGAATCCCTAGCCCATCACATCTCATAAGTCCAAAATCCTAGCGCATCACATCTCATACGTCAGAAACCCTAAATCATCACATCTCATAAGTCCGAAATCCCAGCGCATCACATCTCATACGTCAGATATCCCAGCACACTACACCTCATAAGTCCAAAATTCTAGAGCACCACATCTCATACGTCAGAAACCCTAGCCCACCACATGTCATAAGTTCAAAATGTTAGCGCACCACATCTCATACGTCAGAAACCCTAGCCCATCACATCTCATAAGTCAGAAATCCCAGCACATTATATCTCATAAGTCCGATATCCCTGCGCATCACATCCAATCAATCATAAATCCTAGCCCATCACATCTCATAAGTCAGAAATCTCAGCTCATCACATCTTTCAAGTCTGAAATCCATGCCCACTACATCTCATAAGTCAGAAATCCCAGTCCTTCACATTTCTTAAGACAGTAATCCCAGCTAATCACATACTATAAGTCAGAAATCCCAGCGCATCTCATCTCATACGTCTGAAATCCATGCCCATTACATATCATACATCTGAAATCTTTGCCCACTACATCTCATAAATCAGAAATCCCAGCCCATCAAATCTCGTAAGGCAGAACTCGCAGCCCATCACATCTCATAAGTCAGAAATCCCAGCGCATCGCATCTCATCAGTCAGAAATCCCAGCGCATCGCATCTCATCAGTCAGAAATCCCAGCGCATCGCATCTCATCAGTCTGAAATCCCAGCGCATCGCATCTCATCAGTCAGAAATCCCAACGCATCGCATCTCATCAGTCAGAAATCCCAACGCATCACATCTCATCAGTCAGAAATCCCAACGCATCACATCTCTTAAGTCGGAAGTCCCAGCGCATCACGTTTCATAAGTCAGAAATCCCAGCACATTACAGCTCATAACTCAGAGTCAGAAATCCCAGCACATTACAGCTCATAAGTCAGAAATCCCAGCACATTACAGCTCATAACTCAGAAATCCCAGCACATTACAGCTCATAACCCAGAGTCAGAAATCCCGGCACATTATAGCTCATAACTCAGAGTCAGAAATCCCAGCACATTACAGCTCATAACTTAGAGTCAAAAATCCCAGCACATTACAGCTCATAAGTCAGAAATCCCAGCACATTACAGCTCATAAGTCAGAAATCCCAGCACATTACAGCTCATAACTCAGAGTCAGAAATCCCAGCACATTACAGCTCATAAGTCAGAAATCCCAGCACATTACAGCTCATAAGTCAGAAATCCCAGCACATTACAGCTCATAAGTCAGAAATCCCAGCACATTATAGCTCATAAGTCAGAAACCCAAGCGCTTCACATCTAATCAGGGTCTCGCTCGTTCCAAATCGAATTACGTGAACTCGGTTCATCTTTTACAGTTTCTCTGCTTTCCAGAGAGTTCGTTATCCCTTCACACAAAGTAAAAACTGACCAGCGCTATAATATTTTCACATGGCGCTTCTGGAAAAATGTTATTTCATTTTTCATCTCAAATGAAAAATATTGCTTATGACCCCACATTGGAACGATTTTTTTGAAATTTTGCACTGAGGTGTAATACATTATATTTGTTGAGGTGTTTTGGTTTCCCATTTTGTTTGCTGGGGGTCGCCATCTTGGTTTCCCCATATGCACGTGGTTGCTGTTTGCATGGAAGTCCTCTAATGTGAATTAAGGGTGTCTGTGGGGGTGTTCGATTCAAAGTGAGTATATCTAATTAGCCAAATAGATACGAAAACCCTAAGCCCTAAGATATCGTCTTTTAATGTACGCCTGTCCTATGAATTTCCCATCCATAGCAACACTAAACCATGCGGTAAATGAAAATCCGTTCCTCACATATATGTCGAACGAAAATGACTGTTGCCATCGCGGAAGGATAAAACGAGAGGCCCAAGGCCTCTCGTTTTATCCTTCCGCACTGGCACTCGTGCCATATCGATTAACCCATTCGCAACGCATTCATATCGCCTTTTTGCAAATATCTAACGAATCTTCTACTATTGGTGCATAATATGTTTAGACCGAGACGTGCGACTTTTATCATATTAGGCCATGTTGATGACGATGAGGGCCATGAGGGAATTCCGCAATGAGGTCTAATCTGAGGTTTTTCTCATATTCTCATCTGTGTATTGAAGAGTCATTGGACATACTGGTATAAACAACTAGTGTCGGGTCAGTCTTCAAGTTTACCATACGAGTACAGTATGGTCATGATGAATTCTCACACAGAGGCATCATCTGGGTATTGAATGGACACGTTACGTGAAATCAGACTTACAAAATCCATTTTTGGGATTCTGTGGATGCCCATAGAATCCATTTTTCGTCGCAATCAAGAGGGCCACGATGAAATCCCTCAATGAGATTGGAGTCTCAAGCACATCATGCCCCCATCTCCACAATCAGGTCGCCAGCGCCACACCCGGAATCTCGCGCAACATCCGGGTACTTCAGTTGGACGGTATACAGGACAACATAACAATATATAACATTACATTCATTTTTATTCTGATAAAATTACATTGATCACAGCGTACGATCGCTTTGTTCAGCTGCAGCCCAAATTTAACTGCCTAAAGGGAATCCTCCCGAATGTACCTTCTCCGAATATCTCATTGAATGCTATTAAGAGGAGATGGGGATGATGGTCTTCTTCCACTTCTCCATGGATTGCTGGGTATAAATCTGATCGCTGATTGCTGAATGGTCTCCAAATGACTTTATTGTTGTTGCTCTATATTTCGTTTATTCTGTATGTTCAGTCGTGGAATGATAGCAGCTAGTTCATGGGTTTGATTTCCCTTGTGTTCAACCTTTAACGTCGCTGGTTGCTTTGAAATATGGTGCTCTTAAGGCAGGTTAGTTCACCACTTCGTTCTCTTTGCAACCTCGTTCTTGGATCTTTCCCTTTCTTTGGTTGTGTTTTTCTGTTATTCTTATTTTTGACCATTTTTTTTTCTTGAAGGATTTGGGCTTAGACCTCACTGACGGTTTTACTCATGTCCCTCTTACACAGAATGACACACGCGTATGAGTGCCAGCGCGTAAGGATAAAACGAGAGGCCATTCAAACTGTAGATGCGTTGCACGATTCGTAGAAAAATCCCGAGAAATTTCGCCTCTATTTAAAAATAGTCCGTCAACGATTTCCGTTTTGTGCGTGGTTTAGTGTTGCTGTAGATGTGGATTACATAGAGCAGACGTGTAATAAATGGCCGTATGTGTCCAAGAAGTGATTATATAGGCATAGACAGACCACACAACTTATTAACTAATTAAGATTCCACGTAACATGACAGTTCAGTACCCAGATGAGGAGAGTAGGAAGTTGACTTTAGACCTCACAGAAGGATTTCGTCATACCCCTCCTCAAGACTGGCCAGACTCTAGTAGACTATGCGAGTATGTGCAATAAACCTTCAATATCCTGTGGGAATATTATCCCACGGGCTACGCACAACTGTTGGACCTACTGGTACCAGTTCGGGTGTGGGACTTGTCACAGCTATTTTAATGGTGACATGTCTATAGAGTGTTGATGAAGATGGAAACCAGGCAGTCAACTATATTTTATTGAAAATTGATAAGTGATGAAATGATGTCAAAGTGTTTGATCGGGTCCAGTGGCAGTATCTTCACTTTATGGAAAGTATTAATTAACTCCCCCATTAAAAATGGTTCATTGCAAACAAATCTATTAGATATTGTTTTTTTTTTTCCTTGATTTTAATTATTGTGGATTACAGTTTTTAGACCAAAAAGGTTTTATAAATGTCTTTTTGGATGAAAGTAGTGTGTCATTATTTCCAAGGTGTCGTATGTTTGATTTCGTTTCTCACTAAATATTGTTAATCAATTTCCAAATGTTGGGTATTGATGTGTGCTCGTTTAGTTTAGACACATTATTTTTTCATCCAATTTATTTTGTTTTTGCTCTATTTTTTCGTTGTTTGTCCAATCTATTTGTGGTTGGTGGCGTATTAGGTTTCCGTTCTGTTTTTCCATTCTTTTATAGTTTATTTGAATTCGCCATCAAACCATGGTTTGGTGAAACGTTCTACATTTGTCGATGTCTTTGGAATGATCGTATTTGCAATTCAAAAAACGTCATATTAAAACTGAAAGACACGCAATCATGAGACCGCTTAACGCGTAGAAACCAGATGCGGAATGCAGGTACCCGTCATTGAACAATTACAACCGGTGTTTCATTATTTTGAAATAAGCTACTGCCTTTTTCCCTTGGTAAATTCTTACCCGGGGACCTACCATGCGAAGGGTTTGGGGGCAATTGTGAAGAGAAAGGATAATCGATGCAATCATTTAACCCTTTACCCAACGCAGACGATATCAAAATGTATTATTTTTAAATATGATTTTTTTATTTTTTTAAAACAAAATTCAACAAAACCATATCATATGACCCCTCATTGGAACGAGCTCAACGAGCTCGTTCCAATGAGGTGTCACATGATATGGTTTTGTTAAAATTTGTTGAAAATACTATTATTCCAACTGCTGAATTAGCATATTATGCGGGCGGATGTGGCCGATTCATCGGGTAAAGGGTTAACTGACATACACCCAAGCCCTTCAGATATGTTGCTTCTGACAATTGTACATGTTACACCATTCTGAAGGAATTCTTTTGTTCCGATTTTGATTTTTCTTCTTTTTCAATCCTAATTTAGCGTTGTCTTGTGAAGTTGTTGGGGTTGATGTTTGCGAATGCGTTGAGTTTCGTTAACGTTTTGTCTGTTTCTTTCAGTGTAAAGGGATTTTACTGGTGCGGAAGGAGTGGTTCTGATTCATGTACAGTCTGTCTAATATACAGCAGCTAATATTGTTAGATGTTTTCGTTTGCTGTTGTAGGTGCTGATGTATTTGTGCCAGCCATACAAGTGTTCTGTCTAATGGACATCAAACAACATATTGTGTATTTTACTGTAGGACTTAAGGGGACGTCCAACCTAACTTTGGTCAAATTTCATGCAATTTTCTTTCAAGTCAAAATAAGCCCAAAAATGAATAACCTCAATAAATTATATACCAGAATGCTTGGAATGAAACATAGAACATGTGGAAACTGAAATTTGCCATGTGTAAATAGCACCACCTGAAAGTCTGCTATGGCATAAGTAAGAGGACAAAATGTTTACAATAAAATACCTCAAAATAAAATAACAGCTGTATTCTATAAACCTTGAAGTACATACTCGAATAATTTTTTTCCTAATTCATGAAAGTAATAAAGATTGAGACCAAATGTTATAAGTGGAGTGCTCAGTGATTGAAGGCAGACATTTTCTTTTGCTTATGTTCTGATTTGGGGAGTTCAGCAAAGGTCAATTTGAAGTAGTCCACCAGAAGAAGTAGGAAAGGACAAAAGAGTGTCTCCCAATATAAAGATGTATGTGTCACTGTGGTGGTTTGGAAAGAAACTATGATATTCTCCTATGTAGAATGCACTGCAAAGTCATACATTGTAGTTGAATAAATATATTTACAAACCCCTTGCACTGTAACCCCTTTTATCCCATGCATCAATTTGATAGTGATTAAATTCTTGAATTTGTCTGGTTTATCAATAAGTATAATAGCTTTGTTTACTCTTGGACACCAATACACTCATGATATCTGCTGGAGAAGAAAAAAGGGTAACTGTAACCTGTCACTGCAATAAACCATCTAATGTACTTAAAAGTACATTGTTATTCAAAACACATCAAATCAACCTTACATAACCATTATTGCATGTACTTTCCCCAAGGAGGCTTATTGGCATATTGAGATCAGAAGGGCACATCCAGAGGGTCTCACATATTTTTTTCTAAGAACGCAGTACACAAAGCAACCCCCAAAAGGTGACAAGTGAGCTCCATTTGACACAAAAATTTCCTGGAGGGGGGGGGGGGGGTGCTCTGTTCCTTGTATGACCCTACTTCCGGTACTCAAGGCATATGCCCTTTTTTTCTCAAAGTTTAACTCTTTTTTCTTTTTGAAGATCCTGGCCAAACATATTCCAAACACTATCAGACAGGTAACCCTCCAAATAAGTGTATCTGCAAAAATCATGTTACATTGCAAAACATTCTTTTTAGACTTTAAGTTCTGGACCTTTCATGCTTCTTACTTCCAACTATAATACTTAATTTACCGATTAATGGGTGAATAGAAAAGTCCTGCCATAATCAACATTTTGAGTTCCAAAATCCCTCATAACAGCACCGATAAAGGTGTCAAACATTGGATTGGTGGCTTTATACAGAATATTCAATAGGTTAATGCTTGCTAAGTAATAGGAACGAAATCCTCAGCAGAAATAGTTTGTAGCAATACATTTGATGGTATCATCAGGCACTGTCCAACAAATTGTAACAAATCAACTAGTTATAAACAAAGTTTTCTAACTCAAAAGAGTGAAAAAGTACCACAACTCTGAAAAATTGTGAGAAGAAACACATGCTACAGCAGCTACACAGGCATGATGCTCGATCACAACACCAAATATCCTTCAAATTGGAGTAGCAGTGGTTGAGATACAAGGGAGAATGTTGGTACATGTAATGATGAATGGGTAAGACTAAGAGGACAGAGGTCACCACTGCACGGCCCTAGATGCACCTTTGATTTTCCAACTTCCAGGTCTGGGGCATAATAATCGCAACACACCCACCTTATCAATTCATAATTTCAGTAAAATAAAAGGAATTATCAATTTTAATTAATTTATAGATGAGGGGAAATATTTGGCTTATTTCGCCTTCTCGTACTATTAATTACCACAAACAATATCAGTTGGATGCCGACAAACGAGACTGAACGCATGTGGTCTGGTTAAAAAGTTACTCGGCATGGATAATGAAGAAATTGCGAATATTTCGTGTATTTCATTTGTTTAAAAGCCAATTGCAGCTAATTTTGACCGTGGATTCGATATTCGTTTCGGTTTTGACCACACGATCACGCTGACAGCGGTTATGTTTATTGCGATATGCAAATTGGGAGATAGTTTCCGGTGAAGGAGATTTGTCACATTTGTCAGTGGAAAACGTTGATAAAAGACACTGATCGACGCTTGTGTTAGTATAGTTGGTTGCAAGAAAAAACTAAATTCTCGGCATCGTCCAAACGCACCTTATTTAAAAGCGCGAATGCATCATTTCCAACCCATTTTGAATCGGTCCTTTGCAGACTTCAAACAGAGCCGCGACAAATTCCATGGTTACTAGGAAGTAAATAACTTCACAACATCGGGGGAAATCAACACGTTCAATATAGTTCCAGGTCACTTGGAATATACTTCGTGAAAAAGTTATTTCTGAAGCATTATGCTTACTTTGTTATGATTATTGCCTTATTTTATGTGTATCGCCCCGATTTTATACACTCGGTTATTTTTTTACAAGTGGTTTATTTTGTCTTTCTAGTGCGCAATAATTCCGATTTTTTGTCAACAAAAAGTTCAGACGGCCTGTAAACACGAGAGGGAATTTCGAACCATATTTTGCAGTTATGACATTAACAGCTCAAGTATTTGCTGTCACCTGTTTGCAAATCCGCTCATACACTGTCTCGAACAAATAAAGGGCGTGATCACATCCTTGCATTCTTACGATTGCCCAAATTGTGTATTTCTGCAATCACCACCTCGTAATCACATGACCGGAATAAACATAATTGAAACATGGCCACATCCGGAACATCCCAAATTTGTGTTGGTGTTATTACATTCAAACATCAAAACCCACCAGAGTGTGTGTCAAAAAAATGCTTTCTCCGAGTCTGTAGTATGTTATCATTATATTGAGGACAAGGCTTTTGAATTACCGATTATTTTGTGGTTTTACCGGTTCGTTAATTACGCCATTGGCAAATTAATCTTCTTCAAAATCACAAAATTCACTTTGTTTCCTGAAAAAATTATATGTACCTTTTCTATGCACTTTACTCATTATTTTGATATATAATTTGCCTTTCCTTACTTCTCTTGTCTGTTTCTGAGGCATTGGGAAAAATGTCAACAAATTTTGTTGACCAAAAGTTAGGTTGGACGACCCCTTAATAGTAAAAATACAACACAAATAATAAAATGTTTATGTTCAACACTGTCCTTGTAAAATGAATTTGTTTTTTTTTTGTGATACCTTTTTTACTCACTGTCTGTACACATTTTTCAATATCCCGGTGACACACTGGCGATGTAATCAAAGACCACATCCATCACATTTTAAGGATTTCTGCCTCGGCATTATTCTCTTACGACACTCGATCAACATCGACATTGTGAATGAAGGGCATCTGCAGCCAAATGGATTTTGCGTTCTACAGTTGCGCACGGACGACGTGGATTATGCTAATTCCTTGTTACCCTATTTATGTACTGTACCTCAGTTCACACCACATGCAAACATCTGAAAAGGGGTGAAACATTGGAGCCAAAGAGACAGCCGAGACCCAGCCCTTATGGGTGATGTGTTGGTGATTTTCAGGTGACTTGGGAAAAATTACAGTTTGCCACTTGTGGTGTTTTTCCATGTATTTGTCGAACCTATAAAGGAAACTGCCCAAGTCCAGTGGAGAGTACAAAACGTCCAACCCGGGTAACAATCCTCCAGTGTAAACATCCAGAGGAGGGTATCAAACGTTCATCTTCGGGTGCGCAATGCCCACTTAAGGGTACGAAACGTCCAGACAATTGGGTGGTGATGGTGTATTTCACCCCTTGGGTGCAAGAAAGCTTTGCAATGCTACACACACTACCATGTTACAAGGCACAAGAAACATAACTTAACCTATTGAACCCGATCGGCCGCTTTTCCGGCCAGGAACATGACACGTCATAACATCATATTTTAGGATGGCTGTTCAGTAAATGTATAGAGTAAACCAATCAATATTTTCAACGTGCAGCCCCGAGGCTGCACGTTGAAAATATTGACTGGTCTACCCCAAGTAATGAATATGGACTTTTCTAATTGCTGCCATTGAACTGTCATGGAATATACCACTAGAGTTCAAAGGATTGAACATTTCCAACCTTTATAGTAGTTCATTCACATGATAAAAAAAACAATTCTATTAATCCGTTTGGTCAGAACAAAGCAACTGAAGGCATAGTGGAAACAGTGAAGTGTGGGTGAAAAATTAAGACCCGGTTCTGTTTATATTGGTTGTTCCAAGCAAAGACAGGTCTTCACTCATTTATTTACAGGAAAGCGTAGGGATATATAAATGAATTAAAACCCCCGCTAAGCCCTAAACAAATGCAAAAGTTGAGAACTCAATAACTCATTCGTATACAAGAACTTAATATCATGGAAGAGAAATAAACAGTGTGTAAAGAATAGGAACTTTTACAAATGGGAATGCATTAGCAATAAAAAACTTATATTTTGGGGTTTAAGGCCTAAAAAGTTAAAACTCTGTTTCTCAGGACATTCCGCAAATTCCTTTTTCCTGTCGCATGCTCTCATTTTATAACCAAAGCAAACTTTGAAAAAATAATAATTAAGTAGTTTAGGTCTGATATTTTACCCAAATTAATAAAATAGATAAATATGTGTCTTGTATGCTTAAGATGCTAAGTTATTGACCTTATCGCTGGATTTATTAAAGTGGTAACGAGTCGAAAAAACTACAAAATTACACACCCAAATGAAAGTTTTAAAAATGACCTTTCACCCCATTGTATGTATATTTTAAGAAAATGATGTTTTCAACTTGAAGGTTAGTGAGTTTCGGAGACTTTCAAATTAACTTTAATTTTAGAGAGATTATTGGAGAAAATAAATATTTTGAAACTTAAGTGATGATGTTCTCTTTGAACTTTTAAATTATTTTTTTCTTTTATTACCCGACATGCAATACCGACACAGTGACGTATAAATCTCATTCACATTCTCTCACAGAAATCTATCTATCATTATTTTTTCCAGAACAAAATGAAATGTCTGAATGGCGGTATCTGGGATAAGGATGCACAGAACTGCACTGGATGTAAATACATGTCAAAGGGAACAAGATGTCACGAATATTATGAAGGTATTTGTCCAGCAAACAATCGAGTTCGAAACAGAATTTATGTATATTGTTGTTCCATAGAACAATTGTCTGGGATAATAAAGTACAGTCGTCGTGATGTCCACGCATACCTTGGCCAGATAATAGAAGTCATCAGCAGCAAAGATTTAATTAATGAAGCACCGGGTTATACCCGGTGCTTCATTAATTAAATGTTTGATGATTATTCCTATAATTAGTGTTTGAAATCTACTATTATTGCGTCCGTGGAAATATTGCCCACCCGTGAAAAGTGACCAGTCCACGGCGACTGTACTGCAGTTCTTATCCAAGGCCTCCCAATTTACCCTCAACTTTAGTGACTTTGATCTTACTATGAACAACAATACTCATCCCCCCCCCCCAAGCATCTCCCTACACTAAGAATCATCTAGGTACTCCTAAGAAGCTGACGCATTATTTTGCATAACCTGTCATAGCCTGTCCAGCGTGTTTTTGTCCGTAACTCTAGCTTGCATGTTTATATTTCAGTCCTGATAAAACTTCTTCCCTACTCCAGCTCCCCTCCTTTCTTGATCGTCAGTCGCAATGGAATAATTATCCGTTGCCCCCCCCCCCCCCCCCCCCCCAGTCACCCTATCCACCCAGTCTGGGTGTTGGAGCCTCATACATAATTAAACACGGCTTCGAATCATCTGCTGTTTGAAAGATTTACTTAGTAATTTATGTAGCATAATAGGGGCGCGGTGGGGTTGCGGTAACCAGTTCTCGTCAGATCACCGAAGTTAAGCAACGTCGAGCCCGGTTAGTCCTTGGATGGGTGACCGTCTGAGTGATCGATTCGGACTACCGCGTTGTGTCCTTGGGCAAGGCACATAACCCCGATTGTCCACATGGGGGCACGATGACGCCGTGTACTAAGGCGTACTGCACGTCTATGGTGCGCATGTATTCAACCAATCTAACCCCGCCTCTGCTGCAGTGCGGAGTTACAATGTTGGGGAGCTGGCAGCTGCTAGTCGTTGCTCAGTGGTTCTCTCTTGGTACTCCGGCTTCCTCCACCCGTAAAACTGTCACGGTCATGATTAGCCATTGTGCGCAAGAATGTGACCTTAAACACCAATAAATAAATGTAGCACAATATCCATACCTATCATATTAGGGACCCCCCCCCCCCCCCCCCCCAATATGTTTTCACCACTATTAGAATTTTGATTTCCTTTTCACAGATAAAAAGCTTAAGCTTACCCAATCTCCACCTTACTCATGTAAACGTTCAGGTCTGGTGGTCATTTATCTCTGTACTCTTTCCTACAAAGTTTCTCTCACTCTTCATTCCTAGCTAGTAAAACCTATAATCAATAAACAATAGTCCTAGGATTTTTATTTCTCCAACTTTGACCTAAACAGTGCCTGCCATCAGTTCTTTGTTTTGTTCTCTGATATACAAAACAAACGGAGTCGATTACTGGATGGATCCCAGCTTGAAGAGTATCTCCGTATTGAAGTCTCCCAGGGTAAGTAATCTATGAACATCCCTCTACAGAGTTATCATGATTCTGACAAAGCTGCTTCCCAGTCCGAGGCCTTCATGTTTTGCTACATGCCTTGCCCCCATAATTGGACGTATTTTTCCGTAACCCTACCTCTGTCACCACGGCCTATTCGAACCCTTTCTTCATGTTTCTACTTCTCTGTCTATCGTCCATCTCATGAACTCTCTTTACATATGTCTCTCCCCATCTCTCTCTGTCTCTCTCTGTCTCTCTGTCTCTGTCTCTGTCTCTCTCCCCTCGCTCTCTCTCTCTCTCTCTCTCTCTCTCTCTCTTTCTCTCTCTCCCTCGCTCTCTCTCTCTCTGTGTATCTAGAATCCCGCTCTCTAGAATCCCTTTTTCGTAGTATATGCCCATGTACTTCAAGTGTTTCGAGCACATTGTGCATTAGCACATATGGGAAAATCGGAATAGGTAGTCTAAAGCAGACAGAAGTCATAACATGGGTAGAACAGGTCCAGGAGTAGTGGGATGCGAGCAGTTTGAACAGAGCCTAGAATATTGATGGTAACCAGTAACGGAAAAGAACTGGATGTAACACTGTCTCGAAGGGAAAGCAAAGCTCTTCTATTCTACCAGAGTACACAGAACCACGAAGAAGAAGAAAAACACGATCAGAAGAAACCTGAAATGCTAAAAGGTGTTCCAACTGATAGACTCTGTTCATTCGATAGATTATACTCGGGAACAATCGAATACGGTAGGGTAGACAGAAAGAATAATGTAGATACACAGATACAGTACGTGGAGAGTGGATTGTAACTGAATCACCCGCAGAGTCGAGTTATCACCCAAGCTATAACTTTCAAATTTTGCATATATCGACACAAAACACAAGCAATGTTTCAGCCAATGGACCTCCTGGTTTAACCCAGAGGTCCATTGGCTGAAACATTGCTGGTGCTGATTATGCTTTGCAACAAATTTGCAGTTGTTTCTCGGGTGGAATCTTCACTCTGCGGGTGATCTAGTGATAATACACTCTCCACGTACTGTAGATGCAGATAATTCCGAAGGAATCCGAACTAGTAAACAGAGATGTCGGGTTGTTTGGTGTAATTCAAGAAAGTAACTGAGGATTTGGGGGAAATCCGAACCAGCAAAAATACTCTCATTGAGGCGAACATACCCTCCGAGCACATGGCTTCTGTTTTTGAAGCATTTCGGTATCTCAGTAATACGCACTACTTTTATAATGAGTATTCTGTAAAATCCGAGGATTATGTGACTTTGGGAAAATAGACAGGTCTGTTTGGGTAATTACATTTTTCCCTGTTCAAAACGTGTACCCTCCGAACAAACCCGCGTCCTAGCTATGGAATTAATCACAACAGATGAACAACCTTCGGATATAAGTAACTCTTTTTGTGAGAGTACTTCCTCTCACACTGGCCCACACCAGCAGGATACAGGACCTTCCACTCACACTGGTCCTCACCGTCAGGATACAGGACCTTCCACTCCTCACACTGGTCCTCATCGACAGGATACAGGACTTCCACTCACACTGGTCCTCATCGGCAGGATACAGGACCTTCCACTCACACTGGTCCTCACCGTCAGGATACAGGACCTTCCACTCACGCTGGTCCTCATCGGCAGGATACAGGACCTTCCACTCACACTGGTCCTCATCGGCAGGATACAGGGCCCTTCCACTCACGCTGGTTCTCATCGGCAGGATACAGGACCTTCCACTCACACTGGTCCCCACCAGCAGGATACAGGACCTTCCACTCACACTGGTCCTCATCGGCAGGATACAGGACCTTCCACTCACACTGGTCCTCATCGGCAGGATACGGGACCTTCCACTCACACTGGTCCTCATCGGCAGGATACAGGACCTTCCACTCACACTGGTCCTCATCGGCAGGATACAGGACCTTCCACTCACACTGGTCCTCATCGGCAGGATACAGGACCTTCCACTCACACTGGTCCTCACCGTCAGGATACAGGACCTTCCACTCACGCTGGTCCTCATCGGCAGGATACAGGACCTTCCACTCACACTGGTCCTCATCGGCAGGATACAGGACCTTCCACTCACGCTGGTCCTCATCGGCAGGATACAGGACCTTCCACTCACACTGGTCCTCACCGGCAGGATACAGGACCTTCCACTCACACTGGTCCTCATCGGCAGGATACAGGACCTTCCATTCACACTGGTTCTCATCGGCAGGATACAGGACCTTCCACTCACACTGGTCTTCATCGGCAGGATACGGGACCTTCCACTCACACTGGTCCTCATCGGCAGGATACAGGACCTTCCACTCACACTGGTCCTCATCGGCAGGATACAGGACCTTCCACTCACACTGGTCCTCATCGGCAGGATACAGGACCGTCCATCATGATGAAACAGAAAAGTAAAAGTTTATCAACTAAGCGCCTTGATGCCCGACGATTAGAGGAGTTACCAAGGAAGAAAGAGAAGGACAAAAAGAAAGAAGAGAAGAAAAAAGAGGTGTAAAGGCATAAAGAGAAGACCACTACCATCTCCTACATTAAATTTCGGTGACTCTCATCCATACCTAATTGAAAGACAAGGCTGGAACTCGTGAGGATGAGGCGGATATGAAAACAGATTCTCCGAAACCTACCTTATCAAACTCCCTTTCACTTCTGAACACGCCTCTGACATATCTTTGAAGATCCGAAGAATGATCGAAGCAGCGAATGCAAGCTGCAGAAAAACGGATCAGTGTTGCAGAGCATCTTATGAAGCCATAGCAACAAGTCGATAGATATGTTGAAGCCCACATGAAGAATTGCTGAGAGGAGTGGAGACGCCAATCTCCTCTGTCGCTAATTCGCTAATTCGACTTCACCACCAAAGCATTTTGCCTGTTTTATTGACAAAAATATACGAACAGAATTATGTACATGCTCCCGTTGATATTTTTTCACTAATCTCCCGCATTACAGATGGAGTCAGAAAATAGATTTGAATTATTTACAAACATTTGGCAAATATAAATAGTTAACTCAAAGAGCTCTCTCCGATGCGTGGTCGAGGCAATGCATATCTGTGACAAGTAATAAACAATTTTAATAGTGACCTAACGAGAATCCCGGTAGGAAATTCTCAGTGAGCCTCCACATAAATTAATTAAGGGCTACTACTAGCCACTCTCCATATTCTAATCTGTAATGACTCCTTACCGAAAAGTCAACTTTATGTATACTCACGGCTTTCAGATTTCAGACTATGACCATTCCAACGATATATGCTACCTAGTACCAAATATGCCAACCCCCACTACAAACCATCACTCACCCACTATACCAATGCTTGTTCTTTGTTCATTGTACAAATGTTCGTTTTTCATTTTACTCGTTCAAGTTTGCTTCTCTGCTTTCTCTATATGTCTTCACTTCCATTCAAGAGATCAAGAATTGCCGTTGTCTAGCTTTAAAAACACTCCTCATGACGAGGTAAATCTTATAACCTATATCCTCATCTCGCCTAGTAATTATACTTTTAGCCTCCAGTTAAGCGCCTTTCTCAAGCCTTACCTGCTGACCTCCGTTGAGGGTCTCTTTGGATGTATTTTAATAATGTATCTCCTCCGTTTCGAAACACAATGGGGATAAATATAGAGCAGTATCGAATATCCATCGGTACTTTCGGCGGAGGTAGCGGGCGTGCTTGTGCCATAATTTCTAATGTTCTACATAATGCGAGGCTCTCTGTCCGTCTCTCATTTCTAAGCCTGTTGTTTCTGTTCGTCACTTGCCTTGTATGTTGTGGCGATATAGAACCGAACCCTGGCCCAACCGATAACTCTCACGAAAACCTCCAGAGGTCCCTATCCATTTTCCACTACAATATAAGTAGTATCCGAACAAAATTAAGCAAAATCGAAGATATAGTTCAAGAATATGATGTGGTTTGTTTTACCGAGACACATCTACAGGGTAGTTACAGTTCCACCAATATCATCATTCCAAATTTTTCGGCCCCAGTTCGCAACGACAGAAACCACTCTGGTGGAGGAATTGCCGTTTATTTCTCGAAAAGACTAAACTACAATCGTAAGACCGAGCTGGAATTTGATGATTCCATAATGTGGTTCGAGATTTCTTCGAAATCCAGCACAATCTTGATGTCAGTAACCTATAGATCCCAACAGTTTGCTAATCCCGAATATTGGTAACTGTTAGATGCTTCAATTGAGAATGCCCTAAATGTCCAACAGGCTATAGTAATAGTAGGAGACTTAAACTCTGACCCAAGAAATCCGCCCTCCAGACTAAATGAAATAATAAATCGCTACAACCTCCGTAATGTTATCGATAAGCCAACAAGAGTTACGCCAACCTCCCAGACACTTCTTGATCCAGTAATCATTAGTGAAACAGTGAACCTTGTTGAGGTTGATACGCTTGACTTGGGCATGTCCGATCATTATGCAGTTTATATCTATGTCTCATTCGAACTTGACAATAGGCGGGCTTTCTATCGTACCGTTCGAAATTATAAAAAGGCAAATTTTAAACGAGCAAACGAACTGATCTGTCAGAAAGACTGGAAATCAATAATAGATGACCACGCAGATGTTAATGTGTCCCAAAAAAAATTCTGTGAACATTTTATGGAGATAATGAACACCACAGTCCCAAAATCAACAGTCCAAATACGCCCTAATGACAAACCGTGGTTTACTTCGGAACTCCGACTCGAGATTAGGCGTAGAGACCGTTTCAGAAGAAGAGCTCTAAAAACAAAGGAGCCACACCATTGGAACTTGTACAAACATTCACTAAATACTGTAAATAACATGAAAAAACACGCAAAACAAATTTACGAAGATAACATCCAAGACAGATTATCGAACGCCCCCAGCCCCAGAGATTTTTGGCATATTATTCGAAATTTGTTAAACAAAACTGACGAAAAAATAATCCCGCCCCTTTATCGTGGTGATAGCCCCGATCCATCCGTTTTAACAACGGACGACCTAGAAAAAGCTGTAATTCTGAACGAAACTTTTATAAAAAACAGTACAATTGATGATGAAAACACCCAACTTCCAAACTTTCCTACCAAAAGTCACGTTATCCTTTCGAGCATTCTCTTTGATATAAAATATATTACAGATGTTATTAAGTCGCTAAATGCAAACAAGGCCCATGGCCATGACGAGATCAGCATTAAAATGCTGAAGGGGACTGTCGATACCATCGCAGCACCATTGAGTATGCTCTTTCAAAAAAGTTTCGATACCGGAACATATTCAGACGAATGGAAGAAAGCCAATGTAATCCCCATCTTTAAAAAATTAGATCCCGCGGACAAAAACAACTATCGGCCGATCTCCCTTTTACCAATCTTAGGGAAAATCTGTGAAAAAGTGCTCCTGAAATCGGTTTTTACTCATTTTCATCAGAATAATCTTCCATATAAATATCAATCCGGCTTCATCCCTGGCCACTGCACTACTTTTCAACTTCTTGAACTATACCATTCGCTATGTCAGTCACTAGATGAACGACTGATGACTTGTGCTATCTTTTGTGATATCTCAAAGGCCTTCGAGAGGGTATGGCATAAAGGTCTTCTCTATAAATTAGAGCAATATGGAATCTCAGGTCCTCTGTTAAAATGGTTTGACAGTTACTTGAAAAATCGTAAACAACGAGTATTGGTGAATAACACATACTCTCCATACAAGCTAATACAAGCTGGTGTTCCTCAATGATCTGTCCTGGGACCTTTCCTCTTTTTAGTCTATATCAACGATATTGCAGACAATTTAGAATCCCTTGTGAGATTGTTTGCTGATGATACTTGTCTCACTAACGGTAAAAGCCCCAGTTCTGAACTAATAACCATTTTGAATAATGATCTGGCCAAAATATACTCCTGGTCTCAGAAGTGGCTGGTGTGCTTCAACCCATCTAAAACGCAAGCTGTCTACTTTTCTCGAATCCCTAATCATAACCATCCAGATTTGTTCTTTAACGAAACTCCGATAAATTTCTCCGATTCACATAAACATCTTGGTTTAATCCTGCAGTCAAACTTGAAATGGGATCGCCAGATAGCGGAAATCTGCCAAAAAGTTAATGCACGCTTGTCCAATCTGAGAAAACTCAAGTATAAACTTGGGAGGAAAACTCTGGAACAAATATATTTCTCATTCATCCTGCCACTCATTGATTACGGTGATACCGTCTGGGACTGTGCTCCTAAGCTTCTTCTAATGAAACTAGACCGACTACACCACGATGCAGCAAGAATAGTGTCTGGTCTCACACGATCTGTTTCATCCGAGCGTATACTCTTGGAACTTGGATGGCGCTCACTCTATGAGAGAAGGCACCATCATAAACTGTGTGCTTTTTTAAAATATCTAATAACGATGCTCCAGATTACCTTGTTGAATTATTACCTCGTACTGTTGGTGAAACAGCAAATTACAATTTACGTAATTCTAACAACTTATCCATGTACCAAGCGCGAACAGAACAATTTTCAACTACATTCTTCCCTTCATCTTCCAAAATTTGGAATGAGCTCCCAACTAATACCAAAACTGCGTCAACACTTTCTGTTTTTAAAGGTAACCTTGCTAAACTGAACCCTTCCGTTAAACCACCTTCATATTTCTATACAGGAACCAGGAAAGGAAACGTTCTCCACTGCAAACTACGAAACTGTTGCAGTGATTTAAACCACGACAAATTTAACAATTTTATCTCCTCTACCCCACAATGTACCTGTGGCAATCCCCAAGAAGATGCACACCATTTCTTCTTTCAATGCCCGAACTACCACCCTCAAAGATTGACCTTTTTAATGCTGTTATCACGCTCAATATATCTAATGTTGACGAGCTACTTTATGGAATAATCGGTTTAACAACAAAGCAAAACGAACTTTTATTCAGGAAAGTTCAAACATTCATCCTTGCGACTGGCAGATTTGAATAAGATCACCTGAACCCAAACGATGCATATTGCACCCTTGGTTGTGTACTAGCGTGCGTTGAGACAACCGTGGCGTGCTGTGGAACTGCATTTTAATTTTAAGTTTAATTTCCACCAATTTGTTCTTAACTTACACGCTCTCTTTTTCTAAAGACGACAGAGATCCAATAATGCAAAAGTCAGCAGGCGAGCCTAGACAACGGCAATCCTTCACTCTCCAATCCTATAACTCTTTAACACCTCGAGCCCCGGTGGCCCTTTTCGGACAAAGCCAGTGGAACACCCCGTTTTCCGTGACAAAATAATGTTAAATGAATAAGTAGTACAGACCAACCACTGTTTCCAACGTGTGGCCCCAAGGCTCCTCGTTGGAAATACTGATTGGTCAGCTCTAAAATATTGAAAATATTGAAAATAGACCCTTCTAGCTAATTCTAGTGAACTGATGTGGAAGATACCACCGGAGCTCAAAACGGTTAAATCATTATCTCTCTAAATCTCCAATCTTCAACCCTTTAGCTGATGACTACACTAATTCTTAGTATTTCTATATTGTATATAATTGTGCCGCAAATGTTTAATTATTCTTGTTTAAGGAGAGGAGTTTTTGTAAGTTGTGATAACTTGTTCTCCGATCCTTTTTGCTGTATATAGTGGCAAATAAAATATGTTTAAACTAAACTAAACTTCAGTGATCAACTAACCGTACATCAAATGAATTTAACTCTTTGAGGTCTCATTGGAGGTGTCTTATTTGTTATGTGAATGCTCAGAGTCGAAAAAGTCCATTTTATTTTATCTTCATTCGTTTTTCCTCCCCGAAAACACATCGTAATCCCATTCACACTCGTCGAAAATTTTATTCCGATCTCAGCATCGCATTCCACTCTCAGTGATGACGGACTACTTTTTTTATTTATTTATTTAAATTATTTTTTTTTATTTTATATGTTTGGAATCAATTAATAAGAAGGAAATAAAATAAATACGAAAGTTCACTGCTCGGATTCGAGTAAGATTCGCGGGCCACGCAGGTTATTTCACTCGGCTGACACCTCGTGAAATAATCATGCGCGCCCCACTCGGCTGACGCCTCGTGAAATAATCATGCGCGCCCCACTCGGCTGACGCCTCGTGAAATAATCATGCGCGCCCCACTCGGCTGACGCCTCGTAAAATAATCATGCGCGCCCCACTCGGCTGACGCCTCGTGAAATAATCATGCGCGCCCCACTCGGCTAATGCCTCGTAAAATAATCTTGCGCTCCCCACTCGAGGATAAAACTCGTAGTCGAATCTGATCAGTGAACTATTGTCTATTTACTGCATTTAGTGAAGACTTTAGTAACAAATCGAAGGCAACCTCACGAGTACAGATTAAGCAGTTGAAAAAAATTCAGAAAATATTTCCACGAAACCATATCCTGTGACCACTCATTGAAACGATCTTATCGAACTCGTTCCAATGGTGCGTCACGTGATATCGCTTTATAAAAAATAATTAAAATAAAAAAAATGAGATCGTTCGCGTTGGCGAAAGGTTTATCATGTTTAACTTTTTTTTATTAAATTAACAGTTTTTCGAGAAAATGTAAGTATTCGACCATCCACATTTTTTCCATCGGAGAACAAAATTTTCCGATAGACATGGTCATTCTGGGCGGGCACCATCCGCCCTCCCCTTCCCCCACGCACACCATTAGTCTCGGGCTTGTTCTACATGCAGTGTTGAGCTTGAATATTTGGGTTCTTATGTCAGGGCTCAGCGAATAACTAATTGTTTATTCGAATCGAATCGAGTCTATTCGTAATCGAATCGAGCCCCGATTTGAATCATGGCGTTGTGAATATGACCGAATGAGGGGGGGGGGGGGGGTAGGGGGGGGGGGGGCTGTAAACCTGACTTGTTCAGATTGCGATGGCGACGGTCCAGACTGACAAAATATTCCAACCACATCAGCAAGGAATCCATTCGACGAACGCATGCCTTTATGATATATTTGGAATATTACCCAATACGGATTATAGTTCAAAAGAACGCGTGCGAAAATTACCGGCAGTTTGTTGTGTGCAGGTCTTGTCGCTCATCGTCTACACGGTATGGAAATTTAAATTTGTTTAAAGTTCTAGTGGTTCTCAAATCCTCGCCGGGTCCAATTTTATATGAGTATTGGGGGTAATATCGGTGACAGTTTCAGCAAACTAATCAAGTTTGTTGTCTGTGGGAGTCCTGAGAAGTCTAGAAGGGCTTGTAATTCTTGTCCAGTGTGGTGTGTGGGATGTACAGTACATGGAGAGTGTATTATCAATAAATCACCCGCAGAGTGGAGATTCCACCCAAGCAATAATTGCAAATTTGTTGCAAAGCATTACAAATACAAGCAAAGTTCCAGCCAATGGACCTCCGGGTTATACCCTGAGGTCCATTGGTTGAAACATTGCTTGTGATTTTGTCCACATGTTCAGAATTTGAAAGTGATGCTTTGGGTGATAAATTCACGCCTCGGGTGACTTCGTTGCAATCCACTCTTCACGTACTGTAATTGCGTAAATTCGTGAAAATCATTTGTCTAGTTTGAGTCGGACAATATACATTCTGGAATGATTTTGTTCAAATCGTGTGAAACACTGCTTCAGTCTGTTTTTGTTTTTACAGATTGTAAGGATCATTATGATATTCATGGCGATGTCTCGAACGGTGGATCAATTTACATCCTAATCAAACCTCGAACATCACCAAAAGCCTTCATGGTGGAGTGTAAAACTGGTGCCGGACGTACAACAATTGGGTATCGAAGACGAAATACTGATCCAGCAGTTAATTTCTCTAGAGGTTGGAATGATTACAAGCGTGGGTTCGGAAACATTCAAGGTGATCATTTTTTAGGGTTAGAACAGATACACCATTTGGTGAAAACGAAAACATCTAGACTTAAAATATTTTGTGATCATCGCGCATCAAATTACTGGAATTTTAAAATCGATGGTGAAGAGAAGAATTATGCTTTACATTACGATAGGTGGTCGGATCAATGGAACGGTGGAAATGGTTTTGAATTTGGTGCCGCAAACGAAAGAGTTAGAGATGTACCATTTTGTACGGCTGATCATGACTGTGGTGGTTGTGCTACTGTATCAAAGTCCGGTTGGTGGTTCAATACTGGGTGTACCCAGCTGAATTTGCATGCTGCACCAGATACTGCAACCTATATGCGATGGACGAAAGGCATTTCATCTGTGAATGTTAATAAATGCAGGATGGAATTATATTTTCCATAAATAGACTTCTCAACAACAATCTGAACTAAAACCTGAAAAGTGTGTCTGTTTTTGTCATCATAGCACTATGCACCTAATGGCCCACCAACAGAATAAGATCGATGAGATTATTCCACTCAGAAGCAACAAGATATATTTTGAAGCAAAAATTGAAAACAAAGTTTAAATGTTGATGTTGATTTGAACACCATTGAATGTTTTCTCCGTTTGTAAATTATTGTGTTGTGGAAGAAGGCAAGAAGCCAGGCTTTGATTCCTTACTACACCATGTAGTAATTGCAACTGGTAATATAACAAGAACCGATGTTACACAAACTGATAATGTGACAAAAATGTTTTGTGTGAATAAATAATAGAATTTTAAATTGTGAATTTTTTCAATATCTTTAATGTCAAATGCCTGCAATATTAATCCACCCTCTTTCAAACTTTGTATATCCCATTTCCAAAAAAACATTTGTTGTCGTCATGGGTACTTCTCAACACCCCAGGTGACATCATCAGGGTCATAAGTCAAAATAATACAACTTCGTCTGACTTTCATGAATGTTTACTATGTTGTTGAGAACAAAAAATAAACGACAGCTGTTTTTTGGTGGTGGTGGTGATGGGTGGTGGTGATTGGGTGGTGATGGGAATTGGGTAATGGTGATGATAGGGTGGTGGTGATGAGGTGGTGGTGATGGGGCTGTGGTGGTGATGGGGTGGTGGTGGTTGGGCGGTGATGGTGGGGTGGTGGAGGTGGTGTGATGGTGATGGAATGGTGTATGTGGTGGTAATGGGGTGGTGGTGGTGATGATGGGGTGGTGGTGGGGTGGTGGTGGGGTGGTGGTGGTGGTGGTGGTGGTGGTGATGGTGGTGGGGCGGTGATGGTGAGATGGGGTGGTGATGGGTGGTGGTGGTGGGATGGTGGTGGTGGTTGTGGTGGTGGTGGTGGGGTGGTGGTGGTTATGGGGGTGGTGGAGATTCGGTGGTGGTGATGGGGTGGTGGTGGTGATGATGAGGTGGTGGTGGTGGCGGTCGGGTGGTGGAGGTGGGGTGGTGTTGGTGGGGTGGCGGTGATGGGGTGGTGGTGATGGGGTGGTGGTGATGGGGTGGTGGTGATGAGTTGGTGGTGGTGATGAGTTGGTGGTGGGGGTGGTGATGATGGGGTGGTGGTGATGGAGTGGTGTGTGGTGATGAAGTGGTGGTGATGGGGTGGTGGTGTGATGGGGTAGTGGGGTGGTGGTGGTGGGGTGGTGGCGGTGGAGATGGGGTGGTGGTGGTGGTGGTGGGGTTGTGGTGGTGGTGTGATGGGGTTGTGACACGCACAGCTCGGTACTTACAAAAGATATAACTTTAAAACTTCTCACATCGATTCGAGTTATCAGAAGCTTATCCACCCGGTTTTACTTTTTGTCATATAGACCTTTGATTGGAATGAACCGGATTTGAAGCTTGTTTTTACAGGTTCAATTTCCAGCGGCTATTTTAGCCTGTCCTTCTGAAAGTTTAGAAATATGATCTCCTATAAAACTTTTTCAAATTATGTATTTCGTTCCAAGATTTCCAACCGCTGTGGCTGAACTCGTTAGGGACACCTACGGACTCGTAGAGCCACAAATTAAAATGTGTCTGATTTTTTCTGAGCTCAGGAACATTAGGAGATGACTGTTTTGGCTTTTATGTTTTAAACTTTATTTATGTATTTATTTATTTATTTATTTATTTATTTATTTATTTATTTACTAATTTTGTTTCTCGATTTGCTGCGATTTTGACATTTTAAAGTCATTTTAAACGTTATCCTATGTTTGACATATTTCATTAAACGTGCTGTGTTTTGATTGACGTGACTTTATATTTATAACTGATACAGCTACAAATCTTCATATACTGTGTTTACTAGTCAAGTGAAATTGTTCAATTTTATTTTTTTTATTTCAAATTTTTGGCCAAGTTTACGTTGTACTTTTTTTCTATACCTTTTCTTTTCAACATCATTTTCAGCCTCAGTGTTTTGAAATCTTGAGAATATAATCTCCGAAAAAAACATATATAAAATTGTGTTGTCGTCCTAGGGAATTCTCAACGGTTATAGCCGAACTCTGAGGTGACGTCAAAGACGGTCATAGGGTCAAACATTTAAATGCATTGGATTTCTTAAAATTCCCGTACATTGCAGAGCTTTTAAAATTAGCAGATAGTTGTTTCCTGTTTTTCACCATTTTGATGTCTGAGCTATTTTTGTAAAATTTCATTCAAAACGAACGGCGGTGTACGCGTTATCGTATTGCTTATTTCGTTGAAAAGCGACAAACACTTTCTCCTGTTTTTTGGGCGATTCGGCGTTGGCTGAGCTAATGTGTATGACTCACGGAAATTCTAGGAGTCATACAAATTAGCTCGGCCAACGCCGAATCGCCCAAAAATCTCTTCTCTGTTGTATCTGTTAAATTGTAAAGAAAATTGTTCCAATTATGATTGATAACATTGTTCTATTACGATTGATACCATTGTCCTATTATGATTGATAACATTGTCCAATTATGATTGATAACATTGTCCTATTATGATTGATAACATTGTCCTATTATGATTGATAACATTGCCAGGCTACCCGCATCTACGTTCGAGTTTTTGTCGAGGTACGTAAGATCATCCGCCGTTCTTCGTAGTAAAGAGAGGTAAGTTTCACTTGAAATTTGAACCGAGAAGATGATAATAAAGTAGATTCGGGTTGGTTAAATCTCTACTTGGAATAAAACTTGCGGGTAAAATACTTAAATTCTTACCAATTATTTCTGTCAAACACTTCTAATTCGAATTGACGTACACAATTTCGAACTGTCGCTTTCGCGGTCTGGCAGAAAAGAGACAGAGGCTGGTCTTCTTCTTTTTTCTTTGATTCCAATTGGTTAATCCTGGTCACATGAGGCCTCAGAGTGGTGGTATTCATCTTCACAGCTGGAACAGGTTCCGGAGAGTCCTGGAAGTCTTCCCTGGTTCGCAGACTGTCTCTGATAACGTCACACGAGTGGGATTATACAGCAATTCTACAACACTCTTCCCCGTTTAATTTAAAAAGCCAAAGATTATCATGCCAAAGAAAAACTGTCGGGAACCCAACTGACCTGGAGTAGTTCCGGGGAGTTAGGAAAGAAGAGTGCGCTCAAACTTTAAGAGTTTGATCTTTTAATCCCCTATGCCAAATGGGATGGCCCAAACATTATCAAGTTAAAGATCACGAAAAGCGCCTAAATGAGATCATGACTCCCGCTCTACCACTAGGGAATACCCCGGTGGATGAGAGGAGCCCTCAATGAATATTGTCCTAACCAATTTCGACCACACCATCCAACATCCAGTGAGTGGAATCAGTGGATATGGAGGGAAACAGAGATTTACCCTTTCCTCGGATACCCTCCAATTCCATACCAAACACCCAGAAGATGGTGCCTATAGCTGTTCCCTTTCTAGGGTGGTAAAGGAAAGAGCCCATCCAACCAGTGGGCACTCCTAGTTGTTTTGGGATAATACGTCCTCCATTAATTCTCTGCAGATGACAGACACTGTTAATTTTGGGTTGGGATCTCTCAAGCCCCAGCCGTTGGTCTAGATCGAATCTGTTCCCCAAATTTAACTCTTTTGGTTGGGCTTCATTTGTTGGCACCATTTTTTCAGATTCCTAATTTATAGGAGTCTACATTTCTGCTGGGGGCTTCCCGGCAGGTGAGACTTCACCCCAATGTTTGAAGTCAGGATCCTCAAGGAAGATATCACCATTCCGAACCTGCTCGGGGACTTCCCTGAGCGACTCTTATTCCCTTTTTGCGAAGCGTAACTTTTCCCTGTCTGGTGCCGCAGGATTGGACCAAAGTTCTTCCTAGCCCATTCACGCCCTGACTGGTCTGCCCATATCTGCCAAGTTTTGAGTCTCTTTCTGTCTGCTGTAAGTTGGGAATGAACCAACCCTGCAGCAGGGCAAATGCACCCCACATCTTGTGAATATCATGTCCAACCTTCCCCAGGGTCCCAGGGTATTCCTAAGACTCCAGGTCCAAGTTGACGTACCTCGTAACCCGATCTTATTTTGTTAGCTTCAACTGTGACCCCACCGGGGTCCCATGGTTGCCCAGACAACCTTGGTTCAATGTATGAATTCGTGTATCTCTATTTTTCGGTACTATTCCTGTTTGCTTGTGATTGGTAGAGTATGGCCCCTGGATCCCAGGGTATTCCTGGGCTTCCTGGTCTAGTTTTAACATTACGCTGCTCTTTTGTGGGGGCAATTATTCATTTGTTTAATGCCACGGGATTCTGCGTCATCTATCAGGATTTGCGAAAACTCTTTAGCCACCTGAGCAAATGTTTCCTCCCAGTCTGCCTTACCAATATTTTGGCCTGACTTTGCACACAGAGCAGCATCAGTTCCATTGGCTTCTGCAATGATTTGGGAGTTGTGCAATGATCGACTGCGATGGTTTACGTTGAGAACACGTCCAACAGGTTGCGCCTGTTTGTCATGCTCAGATGGGCACTCTAACATTGGTTCTGGTTTTGCTGGTTTAATTATAAAGTCGGTTATCAGTGGCCCCTTTTCACATTTCAGCGATGTGACAGAGCTTACTGGACTCACAGCGTTTTTACCCACAGTCACCTAGGCAACCCCCTGAGGCGACGGGATATTCCCTGTACTTCAGTTTGTTTGGTCTCGGAATTAGTTCCAAGACCCTGTGGGTTCCCTAGGTCCAATGTTGGCAGACACTCTTTTTCGTATACTTTTCGGAGCTTGGTTTCACTCAATTCCTGACATTCATTAGTTACTTTAGGAACAACCCAATCCCCCAAGGAGAGAACTTCCTCCCTGAAGTAGGCTCTTCCATCATGTTTAATCAGAAAATCACACCCTAGTAAGACAGCATCGCTGATTGGTGCCACATATAGGAATTCACTAAAAATTATGTCACCTATTTTGATTTTCAGTGAGCCTACATAGTAACCTTGCTGTTTACTGTCCCTCTCTGCAGTTTGGAGCACCACTTTCTTAATTATGGGTGGAGTTGGTTTCAGTTTTCCAAACAATTTATCCGACATAACTGTGACCATGGCACCCGAATCCACAGTTGCGATTGTTTCAACTGACTCTATCTGGAGAGAGATCCGGACAGAGAATGACGGTTTACATTGTCGAATGGTGATCACATTATCAGATTCCTTGACGCCATTGTGGTATGCAAGATTCCCAGTTGCCAGATTTGGGAAAATTCTGGACGGACTGCTGCCCTGGAGGTGCCCAATACCTGAGCATGAATAGCACTGGGACCCACTAGGTGAGGGTGACCGACCCGGACCTAGGTTGTTCCTGGGTCTGTTCATCCCTCCCCCGGGACAAAGACTCCTTTGGATTATCCAGTTTATTTAAAACATTTCCCACCATGGTGGTGAGTTTGGTTAACCCTTCCAGGTTCCCAATCACTTGTTTTTGGACCTTCTCAATTTGTGTTTTTATAGCAAAAGACTCTGCTTTCAAACTCTTTATCTCAGTATAAAAGTTCATGATGTTGGGTGAATGAGATTGATTATGGTCCTCCTTCCCGTTGTTTAAATCAGTTCAATTTCCATGACCATATCTGTCTCTTTTGGGTGACCTACCCCGTCCCGTTTGTTTCAACACTCTGATTTGGGGAGGGTCTTCTTCCTCAACCGAGTCATTAAGGAAAGGACTCAGCTCGCGTACCTCGCGTTGAGTTTGGTTGTTCTTTTGCCCGTATATGTCGGTTTGGTTGTACTAGTGCCACCTGATTTTGTTTATGGCATCCTCAATGGTGGCGTGGCGCTGGTTTACCACTGCCTCCCCCGTTCGACTGTCGTTACAACCATGACAAAATTTGATAATGGCCTGCTCTAGTGTAAAGTGTGCAGGGCAATCACGGAAAGCACGATTAGCCAATGCCAAAATGGTGTCTGCCCATTCCTCCAAGCCCTCCGTTTGCCCCTGCTTAGCCTGTTGAAACTGAAGTTGGTCAGTTTGTGGCAAGTCATGGAACCCGAATCGGTTCTCCATACCCTGCAGCAACTCGGCCCATGTCATATTTTGGCTACGCTCTGCCAACAGGTTAGCGTGCTCCGCTGCCCTGTCCTTCAAACACATCCCACACAGACATTTCCGGTCATTTTCCTCCAGTATTGCCTCATACTGGAGCCAATCCTGAAACCTCCTTTTAAATAAATGCCACGGTTCTGACCCATCATACTGCATGGAATTAGGTACCTTCGTTTTCCTCCTATATGGCCTTTGTCTGTTATCCAGGGAAAACTGCACTGTGGAAGATTGGTACCCCACCCGGCTCTGCTGATGACCTACCGGCAGAGTCGGTTGGGGGGCACAGCTTTCCATTTTGGGTCGTGACCGACTTGGGCTGACATAGTCCACATGCCCTGCCTCCCCATAGTCGGCTGATCTCCCACAGGACCCAACTCCTGATTTTGAATGTTCGATACTCCTGCGAGTCTTGGCACATTTGACGCTACTCGTGGACCCCTGGGCTGCATTCCGGGTTTCATTCATTTCTAGTTCTACTGGTCTTGTGTTTACGTCTGAGACACATGCTTCCGTCCACCTCCGTACCCTCTCGCAAAAAGCATCATTACTTTCACCTGCAGTCTGGACCGGATAGTTCAACTTTGGCGAAGCTTGGGGCCCTATGATGTCTGGGTACCTGGGTGACCCTGTCCAACCGGGGACAGCATTCCCAGTGGATTTAAGGTTTGACATTATATAGGGATTGGGGGCACCCTGCTGGTAATTCTCCACTGGACTAGGAATTTCCCACCCCACTGTGCTTCACTGATGAGGCCTTTCCCAGAGTTCAGGGGCTACCCCTGCCCTAGCTCTGTCGGGGTCTATCATGCCTGGATTCACATACCCAGCTTTCACCCCCTCAGTGGTCTGCCCTGAGAACCCCAAGGGATTACCATCACCTCCAAGGTCCCTATAGTCTCCGCTACCAGTATATGTCGTCGTTATATTTTTTATCCTGATCCCACGGTCATGATAATTGGAATGGGGACCACTTCTCCAACCACTCTCGTGCCTTGGAAATCCGATTTCACTTCAGGAACTGGTCCTTGTTTCTCATCCCACGCTGTGCTATCATGAGCAAACCGGTTGGGACCACCACAGCTAGAATGCGCCCTCTGTAACACAGTCTGATCTCTATTTGATTTTTTATCTGCACTCAACGTCCCATCACCATTATCCGAACTGAAAGAGGGAGACAATTCTTGACTCATCCGAGGTGTGTGGCTATTTTCAGTTGGTGACGAACTTATAGTTGAGACTGACCATCCTGGATTATATGGATTACCACCATCTTTGATTGCAAGCTTTTCAATATGCTCCTCCAGGGGTAAGGTAGTCCTAGGATAATCCTGGGCTTCCCCCCTCCCTGGTGACAAATTCGATGACAATTGTCTATTTAACTGTTTGACTGGGTCTTCCTCCTCCTCCTTACTGACCATAATCTTCGGTGGGGGACCCGAAAAATCAATCACATTCCACTGGTCGTTAGACCCCCTGAAGAGTGGAATTGTTAAAAGATCCTCTCTTGAAAGGGTCCCATATTTTGTCCTTTCTTCTATTATTGCCAGCGCAATCTTCGGTCCTGTTGGGTATTCTTTGCAATTCCCCAAATGTGGCATAATTTACTTTAACCTTCTCCTCTGCCATATGTCTATCTCTCACTCAATGAAATTCAATTGATATACAATTCAAGACAAACTGACAGTTACCAAGAACTAGTTTACTCAGTACCTCAGCTTTCCTAGGTCTTTGGTACTTCTGGAGCCTACCTATATACTGCACGCAGCCAGAAAATCCTCAACAAAATCCAAATTTACTAATCCCGACTAATAATGAGAATAAAAACTAATTAAAAATCTTTCCTGTTCAAGCCGATTGGATTGAGTGTTTTTAATAAAAAGATCCATTGGGCCTCTTTTTGTGACGTACCTCAGTGGATTTGAGTGTATCTGGGTCCGAGAATAGGACCTCAATAAAACGAAAATGTAAATCATCCAATTTGTGGTCATGTTGGTTAAAGTGAATAGCGACTGGTGTTGTTCTTTGATGTCTGATGTCGGCGATATGTTCTGTGATTCTATCTTGAAACATAACACAAAAGTTACCGACCAGAACGCTTACACTATAGTTACCCGCCAACCTTTGCTGGGGTTACCCGCCACTATACACCTGTTACGCGACGACTATTGTTGTAGTTACCCGCCAATAAAATTTGGGAAGTAACCCGCCACCTATGGGTAGTTACCCGCCAGTCGCAAAACTTATAAAAAAGGTGAGCACAGAAAATCACCGCCTCTGATGAGTACAAACCGGTCAGGCTTCATATTCGCTAGTGTTAACAGTTGCTCTCTATCTCCCTTGGGTACTTCGTGTTCATACATGTAATCCCGACTAATACTCAAGTCAACCTCCCAACCTCAGCTTTCCTAGGCCTGTGGTAAGGGAGCACTAGATGGCCTACAGCCAAAATACAATTCACAATATTACAACAATACTATCAATTCACTGCCACAGACAAACCGTATCCTTAGCAGAATGCTATGGTCACGGCAATTTTTACAAAATAATGTATCTCAAGGTTGTTCCTGTAGCATCTCAAGAAGATCCACAGCAACAATGAAATTTTCAAATTCAATCAATTATCTGTCTCAGTAGCCTGAAATCAATGTTAGGTAAATTACCCAACAATTGATTTTCAATGTTATTAGTATTGCATCAATAAGAGAAAATTGACGATGTCAGTGGATTAATTCCCGCTGTCATCGTCAACAATGGAATTGGTAAACCCCGACCTCGTGACCTGTGGAAACTTTGTAAAAGTTTACAAAGTCACCCCCGCAACCTGGTTCTAATGTGGGCGACGTCAATAAAGTAGATTCTGGTTGGGTAAATCTCTACTTTGAATAAAACTTGCGGGTAAAATATTTAGGTTCTTACCAATTATTCCTGTCAAACACTCCTAATTCGAATTGACGTACAAAATTTCGAACTGTCGCTTTCGCGGTCTGGCAGAAAAGAGACAGAGGCTGGTCTTCTTCTTTGTTATTTGATTCCAATTGGTTAATCCCGGTCACACGAGGCCTCAGAGTGGTGGTATTCATCTTCACAGCTGGAACAGGTTCCGGAGAGTCCTGGAAGTCTATCTATAATATCGGAAAGGAAAGTTATGGTTTACAGA
Organism: Pictodentalium vernedei; assembly: GCA_031216915.1. Lineage (NCBI taxonomy): Eukaryota > Metazoa > Mollusca > Scaphopoda > Dentaliida > Dentaliidae > Pictodentalium > Pictodentalium vernedei. The sequence goes on along the minus strand of CM062297.1, from coordinate 882,712,114 downwards.
GTAAAGAAAAAAGGAAACATGAAAATATATGCGAACCATACAGATTAGAGTTAGCTAACGTAAAGAATAATATAACTGGATAACCGAAATTTCTCGTGATTATTTGAGTGACAATGGTTTTAGCACCATCTCTGGACGTTGTTCAACAGGACACGGCGTGATCAGAGGAAAACTGTCCTGTTCTCAGTTGAGATTAGAATCCCACTGCATTCGGAACATTTCATGATGACAGCTTTCCAGTAACTCAATTTTTGGCAAGACACACAGTTCCATGTACCTGGTCAGGATTTTGTGTACCCTGAGCCTGCGGCTCAAAGTACCCTATCAAAAACCAGTAGGCGTAATATTGTAGCATTATCTGGCACGAAGTTAGTGTGCGTGTGTGTATCAGACGTTTTTTGTGTCCAAAATCTTTAAAAACATTTTCTCCGAAACCCGCTAATTTATTACAAAGAGGACCATTTAGTTAAAACACGATTTCCATTTGCAAACGTATCCTTATATTTGGGCACGTAACCAGGGTTATATAACAGGGAGTGCCCAAGCCAGTTTTGGGAGGGGCGAGGGGTGTGGTCAAAGATGATATTTGAAAGGATGTTAGTAGAATTTCCCGGGCTTTTTACCTCTTAGTTGGGGGACCTCGGTGGGGGGGGGGGGGGGGTAGGACCTCGGAAGTGACGTCATGTTACGTGACCCAGTGGCCCCATGTTGTGTTGTCATGGTAACCCGCGTGAGCGGCCATCTTGTGACATCATCTCCATAGTGATACGTGGTGTTAGTGCGCATGCGCAGCGCGTGTTATTAGGGTGATACGTATTCCCGTCGTCCATTTTGTATACTGGAGGCCGAGATGACGTCATAAGATGGCCGCTCACGCGTGTTACCATGACAACACAACATGGCGTCACTGGGTCACGTGACATGACGTCACTTCCAAGGTCCCCTACCGAGGTCCCCCAACTAAAAGGTGAAAAGCCCTAGACATACTACTGATGTTGTGTTGGCGTTCGGAGCCTCCCTTAGGCCTAAGTAGGACTCTCAGGTCGGTGCCTCTTCCTCCCACTTCCCTGGAAATTTTGTTATACAAGTTTGCAGAGAAGAACGTGGATGCTTCAGGTTCTCACCAACGCTCAGTGACTCGTGAACAATGCTGAACAATTGTAAATGCCTCATCCCACCACGACTAAACAATGCAACATGTGCAAAATTCAAATCTCATAATGTTATATCAGCCGATATTAATGTTCACTGTAGAGGAACTACTTCTTACGGAAGAGTATTGGGGACATGATAAAACATAATTCCAAGACCCAGCAAGACGAAATTTCGTCTTTTGATCTCGAAATTTCGACTTAAAATCTCAAAACTTCGACTTTTTATCTAGAAAATTTAAAATATCGAATTTAGACTGTTTATCTGGAAATTACGACTTTTTAAGTTGAAATTTCGACATAAAATTTCGTAATTTCGACTTAAAATCTCGAAATTTTGACTTTTTGTGGTACACGTGGTAGCCTTATCAGCAGTGACGGTGTTGCGTATTTACTGTTTATGCACACGATGACGCTTCTCCACGTTGCGTTTGTGGGATTTGTTTCATTTTGATCTTCATCTATTATGGGTGATGGTGCGCTGGGTGGGGTGGAAGTTAAATTAGGGGTGGAAGGCTATTATTTCCACGATTTTTTTTTATTTTCTGCTGTAATTTTGGGGCACTGCACTGCGTGAAAATCGCATATCTTCCTAAGGGTGAGCCACTCCAATGATATTTACCAGGCGGCACTTTTCGAGGTGTGTGTGTGTGTGTGTGGTGAGATGGGATGCAACTTCCGCAGCATTGCTTATTGGCAGCGGTTGGAGAAACATGCGTATCTCTCTTTTTGTGGGTTATAATGGTGGGATGGGGAAGGCATCCGAAGTTGTAGGACGTCTTCACGGAGCCTACTGTTTATTATAGAGGCGCTCTTTGAGCTTTTATTGCAACGTACTTCAACAGTACTTGTCATTAATGTTCGTTGTTTGGTATTTTATTAGAATGTTTATTGGACATAATGGTGTGTGTGTGGGGGGGGGGGGGGGGGGATTGGTAAATTTCACGTGGAACAGCATTTACCCAGTTGCATCCTTTGTAAATATGGTTTGGAAAAGAGGGTCAGTTTATTTGATCGTCAACTTTAGGATGCTGGGCGGGGTTGAACTAAATTCTTATATGCCGTTAGGTAACGGATGGCAAAGTCCATGAACAAAATTGGTCATTTGTATGGGTGAGGTCTGTTGTACTCGTTCGGAAAACAATATTCTACTTCGAGTGGTCGTAAACAAATGAAAAGGAGGCCTACCCCAAGCTTGAAGAAATGTCAAGGTTCGGGTGGGGGAAGAGGATATTATTCGTGTCCGGTCGGTAGAGCGAGAGTTTGTTAGAAATCAGAAGCTGGTGTATTGTCGTGCATTTTAATTCATTGGGAAATTATTTTATTCGTCGTGGGGCTAACATTGCAGAGGTGGGGATGGGGGTGACTCACCAATATTCAGTTCTGGGTGAGATAGGTATAGGGTAGGTATAGCCAGAAGTAGGAATTTTTTAAGTTGTCTGTCGGATAAATTGTTGGCCGCCCACTCTATAACGATGCCACAATTTCCATTGAGTAAAATTATCTTTAGGTTTCATATATCATTTTTGTGTGAACGTTTGTTCGTTTATTATTATTATTTTAAAGAATTACTTTTGTGAAACGAAAGTAATTCTTGAAAATAATAATAATAATAAACGAAGGTTTGGGGCCTGCCTCGTTAATTATTGTTTTACGACAAAATATTCAGTTAGGATTCAAGTTCGTACCCACGGTCAACGATCCTGGAACACTGTCGAAATATTTACCTCTCGACCCAGCACGTGGGGAAATTTTGAGATCCTTTCTCTGAGCCTGGTTTTGGCGTGGGAATAACTGCAACGTTGAATTTTTTATCGGGGTTTAACGTTATTTACGGTCAGCCAGTGTCACCTCGTGTCTGACAGTTTTATGGGTGGCGGAAGCCGGAGAAAACCACCGAGCAGCGGCGAGCAACTGTCAGACTCCCAAAGTACTAACTCTGCAGAGAGTCAGCATTGGGTGAAGGCAAGTGCGCCATTGATGTATACACAGTGCGCCTTAGTACACAGCGACACCGTGCCACCACGTGGGCAATCAGGATTAAGTGCCATACCCAAGGGCACAATGCCGTTCCCGCCCGTCATGGTCAAACTGTGAACCTCTCGGTTTGAAATTCAAAGCTCGCAACAGACAAGCTTGAATGGATCGTTCCGTTCATCCATAAGACTGCCCTTATCAGGACCATCGAAAGTTTGAAAAGAACACTCGTTCACTAAACACATTACCATCAACATAACCCCCTCTCTCCCCCACCCTGCATATTTCACCCATAAATAAAGTTATTTCCACTCGATACGAGTAAAATTCCATTTGCAGAGATTCATATAAGTGTATGCTAAATTTCGAAGGGTAAAAAAAATCCATTATCATAACCCTTGCAACATGTAATATAACAGGCCATCCCAACACCACCCCCTCCCCGATGAGGAGAGCAGTGGCGAAGTGTTTAGAGCATTGAACTTTAAACCCAAAGATCGACAGTTCGACCCTCATCAGCGGTAACTGCGTTGGGTAACGACGTGTGGGGACACGGAGACGTTGTGTCCAAAAGCGTGCTGCATGTCGATAGATAGTAGTAGTGTATGCTCCCCTACATGTCCCATTTGGGAGACCCCGGTGGTGGACCCCGGATGTGACCTCATGTCACGTGACTCAGTGGCGCCATGTTGTGTTGCCATGGTAACCCGCGTGAGCGGCCATGTTGTGACGTCATCCCCATAGTGATACGTGGTGTTAGTGCGCAGGCGCAGCACGTGTTGTTAGGGTGATACGTGTTTCCGTAGACCATTTTGTATACTGGAGACCGCCTTCTTGGTTTCTATGGTAGTACGTGGTTGCTATGTGACCTAAAACCTTCTAATAGGATAGGGGTAGGATAGGTTTTCTTTTTTAGTTTTTCTGGTCTGTTCTTTTCAGTTCTGACCCCATTCCGAGTACTCTTGTTGTTTCATTTATCTAGATCAACCAATCGCTTCACTTTCCTGGCCCTGACTAACCAATCAGATTGCTTGATTTCCCATAACCCGTACTTAACCGTACATAGTTATCTCCCCTTGTTACAACGAAGTCCTATCCGATTTTCATCATCCCTATATCCAATGGCCACGTCCCATGGAATCCCTTTTTGTGAAACGTCTCTGGTTATGGAATCCCTTTTTAGTCGTATGAGGCCATGAGTGCCATGAGGAAAGCCCTCAGTGAGACCTAATTCACTATCCCTCTTAGCCCCATTTCAGTATTTAACAGCCATATCCCCAGGCACACCAATTTCGGTATCCCTTTTTGGAAAACATATGACCTTCGGCACCCCTTTTTGTCGTATGAGGCCATAAGGGCTATGCTAATGAGGCTATGAGGGATAGAAAATGAGGCCTCATTGAGGGTTTTTCACATAGCCATCATGGCCTCATACGACAAAAAGGGTGCCGAAGGCCATATGTTTTCCAAAAAGAGGTGCCGAAATTGGGGTGCCTGGGGATGGTATGGCTGTTAAATACCGAGATGAGGCTAAGAGGAATAGTAAATTATGGCCTCATTGAGGGATTTTTTTCATGGTCCTCATGACCTCAAAAGAAATGAGGCAATGAGGGATAGTAAATGAGGCCTCATTGAGGGCTTTGCACATAGCCCTCGTGGCCTCATACGACAAACAGGGGTGCCGAAGGCCATATGTTTTCCAAAAAGGGGTGCCGAAATTGGGGTGCCTCGGGATTTAGCTGCTAAATACTGAAATGAGGCTAAGAGGAGGGATAGTAAATTGGGCCTGATTGAGGGCTTTTTTCGTGGCTCTCATGTCCTCATACGACTAAAAAGGGATTCCATAACCAGAGACGTTTCACAAAAATGGATTTCCTAGGACGTGGCCATTGGATATAGAGATGATGAGAATCGGATAGGACTTCGTTGTAATAAGGGGAGATAATTATGTACAGGTAAGTACAGGTTATGGGAAATCAAGCAAACTGATTGGTTAGTCAGCGCCAGGAAAGTGAAGTGAATGGGTGATCAAGATAAATGAAACAACAAGGGTATTCGGAATAGGGTCAGAACTAACAAGAAGAGACCAGAAAAAAAACTAAAAATAGTAATAATAAGCAAAGCTGTTCCAGTAGATTGGCTCTTCTACTCTACTGGAGTATACTCCAGGACAAACGAACATGGTCAGATATACTCCTGTTAAATCGAACATACCCTCCGAACATATTCCTATCCTATTAGAAGGTTTTAGGTCACATAGCAACCACGTGCTGCCATAGAAACCAAGAAGGCGGCCTCCAGTATACAACATGGACGACGGAAACACGTATCACCCTAACGACACGCGCTGCGCATGCGTAATAACACCACATATCACTATGGGGATGACGTCACAACATGGCCGCTCACGCGGGTTACCATGACAACACAACATGGTGCCACTGACTCACGTGACATGACGTCACATCCGAGGTCCCCCACCGGGGTCCCCCAAGTGGGACCTGTAGGAGAACATACACTACTACTGTCGATGATTTACTTGCTTTCAACCGCAGCTAACTCTACTTTCACAGAGTTAGTAAGTTCGAGAGTCTGACAGTTGCTCGCCGCTGCACAATTGTTCTCTCTGGCTTTCTCCCAGCGTTAAACTCCCCAATACGATATCACCCTGGCTGCTGAAAATGTGATTAAATATAAACAAACAAACTTCTCTCGAAAACAAATATCGATATCCAACTGAATAAGCCCGCACCCAGAGGGAAAGACTCATAATTTTAAAAACTGCAAGCCTCCTTACCAATATCTACATAAGTATACCCTTTCAAGTATGTAAATATTTGGCTATATATCTTCCCTATACCGGCCTTGTCCAGAAATGAATACATGTGCGACCTCCCCCCCCCCCCCCACCCCACCAACACACACACACACAAACACACACGCGCGCGCAGCCACATGTGTTGATAACACTAAGATGAGTAGAATACTTGTACATAATGATACACCTACTTTCTGATTTCTTACAATTTCTCACCCTTTTGAACGGACATGTGTGCCACTCCACTCCCTTCCTTGAGATGTCTAACTTGGTTTGGGTCGGAACGGAAATGTGTGCCACTCCCCTCCCTTCCTAGAGATTTCTAACTTGGTTTGGGACGGCCATTGCCTCCTTTTTCAGCCATTCATGGCCCTACTCTGTCTGTTGGAAGTGTCATTAAACCACAGTAAAAAAAGTAAAAAACTCATGGCCCTCCACGCGATATATTGTTTTTTTTTCGGAAGAGTACAACAATCCACGTCCATAAAATGTCCAGTTTTACCCATCGAATTTGCCAATCCGTTCGCTGACGGTAAATAAGAATGTAATACCCCCGACTGCACAGCTTCCCAAAGTTTACGGTGAATCGGAGAGGGGGGGGGGGGGGGGGGGGCATATTTGCTGTTTATCCACACAATGACACTTCACTTGGGTAGCATGTGTCTCGTTTTGCTTCTTGTTTTTTTTTCTGTCATAATTTCGGCAGTATACTGGGTAAAAGTAAAACGTAGCACCTCTTCGTAAAGGATATTTACTAAGCAGCATCTCCTCGTAAGGGTAGACTACTCCTGTGATTCACCGTAGGTACCCCGGGAAGCGATGTAGTGCTTTGTGTTCGTTTTGTGTTGTAAACAAGCTCTGTTTTACTGTTAAAATGTAAGACCCATTCATCAATGCTTGGGTGGAAGTTCTCTAAAATTCGTATAAACGATTGACTAAACTTGACTTTATCTCCATGTTGCGGTCACGATTACCCATTGCGCAGAAATATGTGACCTTAAACACCAATAAATAAATAAATACTCCAGTGATATTTACTGGGCAGCACTTTCCGGGAATGGTGGGAGGGCTGAGGGGACAGTAATAGTCTATTCTCCATTATGTGCGGACGTCTGATTCGACAGTAATGGTCTATTCTCCATTATGTGCGGACGTCTGATTCGACAGTAATGGTCTATTCTCCCTTATGTGCGGGCGTCTGATTCGACAGTAATGGTCTATTCTCCATTATGTGCGGACGACTGATTCGACAGTAATGGTCTATTCTCCATTATGTGCGGGCGTCTGATTCGACAGTAATGGTATATTCTCCATTATGTGCGGGCGTCTTACTCGACAGTAATGGTTAGTAGGTGATAGAGGCCGATTCACGACCACTTTGCCATGTACATGTACATGTACACGTACATCGATGTAAATCTCCATAGGATTCAGTGTTAAAATCGTATACATGTACACGATTTGTCGCTTTTTATGGTGGTTTAGACTCGGCTTTGCCGATTCTACACCATTGGATTCTATACACAGAGTGAAAAATGTATGAAATTTTAAGGAAAAAATGAGCTGTATCGTCTAGTCCAGAATCGGCAAATGGGTTTCCCATAGGATTCAGTGTTAAAAATCGCGAGCAAAAAACGTGTTGCCGTTTCTGGACCAGCGTCGAAAAGTGGTTTGCCGATTCTGGACCATCATGTCTGTACACGATTTTAACACCGAATCCCTATGGAGGCGTACACGGAAATCCATTTGCGGATTTACGTCAGAAATTGACTCGTGTACGGTACACGGAAAAGAGGTGGTCCAGAACCGGCAAACCCACTGGTGGTCTAGAATCGGCTTTGCCGATTCTACACCATTGGATTCTATATACAGAGTGAAAAAAATGTATGAAATTTTAAGAAAAATGTGGTGGATTGTCTGCTACAGAATCAGCAAATGAGTTTCCCCATAGGATTCAGTGTTAAAATCGCGAGCAAAACAACGTGTTGTCGATTCTGTAGCAGCGTCGAAAAGTGGTTTGCCGATTCTGGGCCATCCCTGTCTGTACACGATTTTAACACTGAATCCTATGGGGAAACTCATTTGTGGATTTTACATCAGAAATCGACTCGTGTATGGTACACGGAAAACAGGTGGTCCTGAACCGGCAAACCCACTGTCACGTTTTCCGAGGAAATAAAAAAAGTGATGATATATATTGGAGAGAAAAAAAATATATAAATAAATAGTTATTTAAAAAATAAATATATCAAATCGAATAAATAATAAAAAAAAAAAAATACGTAAATCATGAGCGCTTCCCAGACTATTAGAGCAAGGTTTCTTTTAAAAATGCTGATGAGAGCCTACGCATTCTGTGTGAACGAACAACTAGGTCGCCTCTTGTTAGAACGATGCGTCGGATGTAGGGATACCTAGACTTCGATCACGAGAATCATTCGTGTCTGACGATGGAAAGGGAAGATATGGTCGTCAAGTATTTCGAACCGGCGTTCGAACGCGTTCAAATCGACGAAGTGATCGCATTTTGGAAGAGATTACTCTTCTGTAAGGATCAAAGCAAGCCCACAGTTTCGGAAGAACTGAAATTGGCACGTAAAAGTCTGACTTTAGAAGACAAGGGATGCGTCATGAAATTATTGTTCAATGAAACATACGTCTAAGTTTTTTCGTTGATATAAAAATTAAGGGAGAATAGAAAATAAAAATAAATACACACATACATTTTTTATCTAATATTAGAAAGAAAAAAAACAAAAATGGGAACCAGAAATAAATTGTATCTAACGTTAGATGACGACGAGGATGAAAAAAACACAAAAATGAGAACCAGAAATAAATTGTATCCGACGTTAGATGACGACGAGGATGAGAAGCCGAATGGCGTTTTGCCGACGGCACCATCGCTAGAAGAAGAAGAAAGAGGAGAGAGGTATCGCATCGATCAAATCAGTAGAATACAAGCGTATCTAACTCAAGAGAGAGATTCTCGCCGTTCTCTCAAGATGAAGTATTCGCGTTTCGTGAAATTCGTCAACGCGATTGACACGACACTCATCACGATTTCCATGGGTTTACACATGGCCGGCATCAGATTGTTGTCGACCGCGGTCGGTATTCCGATCGTGTTGACCGTAGAAGGAGTGGCTCTCGCCGCTGGATTGTTTAGCACGCTCGGAAACTTTTTGAGTAGGAAATTATATCTGAAGGCGAGGAAACACAACAAGATTCGCGTCTTGGCCGACTCCAAGATCGACACGATATCCGAAATGATCTCGATGGCATTGAAAGACGGTAGGATATCGGACGGAGAATACTTCGCGATATTGGGCGAGCAAACGAAATACAAAGCCATGAAAGAAGCCGTGAGAATCAAGACTCGTCAGATCATCAAAGAAGAGATGAAGGATTCTCTCGTGGAAAAGGGGAGGAAGGAGGCTAGGGAGGAATTCAGTAAGATGATAGAACTCAAGAGCCGCGATTGAAAAAATAAAATATATATAATAAGAACAGAATTAATTAATTAATAAATGTATATATAAAATAAAAAACGAAATTAATTTAAATAACTCTTAAAAATGTATTGCGTAAGGTGTAAGAAAGTTACCGAGACGAGTAATTCTCGAGAAGTACGAACTAAAAACGACAGACAGATGCTTCGCGGAATTTGCGACGTGTGTGGTTCTATCAAGACTCGATTCGTCAAAAAAAAAAGAACGCGAGCAAAGGTAAAGGCATCGTGAATAAAATGATCAATAATCTACCTTTCGAAATGCATCTGCCTGGTCACAGTTTCACGGGACCCGGAACGAAATTGAACAAGAGACTCAACGCCGATCTGACTCCCAAATCTTGGAGCAAACCTGTGAATAGGGTGGACGCGACTGCGTATGATCACGATCTGTGCTATGCCGGACATCCCGACACCAAGATTCACAACGGCGTCTGCGATAAAAACATGTTGGGGAAATTGAGAGGCATATCGAATCCGACCAGGAGAGAGAAGATAGAACGTTCGCTGGCCGGCAATCTGATCAGTGCGAAATGTCGATTCGGATGGGGCGTTCAAAAAAAAAAAGCGTATCGGAAAAGAAGAAGAAACGATTATTGATGAGCGAATTGGCTGAGGAGTTACACAAACCCATCGTGCGTAAATTTCGAAAGAGAAGGGTGTTTGTGAAGGGTTCGGATGATATTTAGTCTGCCGACTTGGTCGACATGAGATCGTTTTCGAGGTGGAACGAGGGTGTCAAATATCTATTGACGGTCATCGACGTGTTTTCCAAATACGGTTGGATCAGAGCTTTGAAGAATAAATCAGGACCTTGCGTCGCCGAGGCTCTGAAGAGCGTGTTCGACTCGTCTTCTCGAAAACCGAGTAAATTGTGGGTGGATAAGGGAAAGGAATTCTACAACAAGCACGTTCATCGATTGGTCGACCTCTACTCGATTGAAAATGAAGAGAATGCCAGCGTGGTGGAACGTTGGAATCGAACGATGAAGGAAAAGATGCACAGATACTTCACGGCGAATTCGACCAAGAAATACATATACGCTCTGAACGGTCTGGTCCAAGATTACAACAACACGCGACACAGATCGATCAAGATGACTCCCGTGGAAGCTAGCAATCCTCGAAATGAAAAACGGGTCTACGCAAATCTATATCCTGAAAGATCTGAGATTAGGAAGAAGTCTAGAACGCCGAAATTTGCGGTCGGTGATCGAGTGAGAATCTACGCTTATAAGAAGCACTTCGAAAAGGGTTATACTCCTCGATGGACCTCGGAAATCTTCGTGATAATCAAAATATTTCACACCGATCCGGTGACTTATGAAATCGAAGCTTTGGATGAAGAAGAGATCATCGGAAAGTTTCACAAACAACAATTACAGAAGACAAAGTTTTGATAAAGAAAACAAATTTCTTTTTATTTACTCTCTTTAACATTTTCTTGTTTACACACATATATATATAAGAGAGAAAAATAATAATAAAAAAAAAATAATTAAAACTATTTTTAGATAAAAAAAAAGCAAGTTAATTATTAAACAAAAAAACAAAAATCCTTTAAAAATGACAAATATACTAGATATAGCACAAAGCATAGTGAAATATGAAAGTATTCAAGAATATGAGGTTCACGAATATGAACCGGTAATCGGAACGAGTTTGAACAATGCGGGAGAGATAAGAATCAACGTCGAAACTCAAGATCTATTAATACATCCTAGCGAGAGTTACATAGTGGTGCAGGGACGTCTCACCAATGAAGATGGGAGCGACTACGCCGACGACGACACGGTTACTCTAGCCAATAATGGCATCATGCATCTATTCAGTAATATAAAATACATGCTATCCGGACAAGAGATAGAATCTGTGTTTCATCCCGGTCAGGCCACCACGATGTTCGGACTCTTGCCGTATACTGATGATTTTTCGAAATCCAGAGGACTTAATCAGTTGTGGGTGAAAGACACCGTCGGCCCTGCTAGCGCCGGCGCCGCCTTGATATTCGACTATGTCGTCAAGACGTCCAGACCTAAACGAACGTTTACGTTCAGGATACCTTTGAAACACATCTTCGGATTTGCGGATGATTACAACAAGATCATGTACAGATTCAAACACAATCTGACGTTGATTCGAAAAGGAGACGACGACGCAATAGTGAGACTCACTGCGACCAATGCGGGTAAGATAACTCTACACAAGATATCGTGGTTCGTTCCGCACATGGAGCCTTCGATCGTGGAAAAAGCGCGTCTCTACAAGATCATAGAATCCAAGAGTAAATTACCTGTGGGATTTAGAATGAGACAGTGCGACACGGCTAGCATTCCTCTCTCCACGAATCACTTTGATTGGAGATTGATGGTGAAATCCGCTTCCGAGAGACCGCGTTTCATCGTGGTTGCATTTCAGACCGATAGGGACGAGTCTCAGGAAAAGAATGCGTCGCTGTTCATTCACTGCCATTTGAGAAACATGCAAGTGTTTCTGAACGCCACGAGATATCCAGAAATCGAGTACAACGCATCGTTCGACAAGAACGATTTCTGCCAACTGTACGGCGTTGCCGCTGATTTTAGAAAGAAGTATCATGGTCTAGACGAATTGATGAGCAACCCTAATATATCTCCCGGCGAATACAAGTCGATGTATCCCATGTTCGTATTCGACGTCAGTAAACAGAGTGAACGACTCAAGAGTAGCGTCTTAGACATTCAGATCAAGATGCAATTTGATAGGAACATGCCGAGAAAAACCGAAGCCTTTGCCCTGGTCCTGTCGGACAGAGAATTACAATTCAAATCGGATGGAAATAAGATGTCGATCATTCGATGAGAGACGAGTGTGAAAAAAAAATAAAAAACAAAAAAAAAAAAAAATTAAAAAAAAGTAATGAGTAATTATTAAAAAACAAAAAAAAACAAAAAAAAAAATAAATAAAGTAATGTGATCTAGAGAGATTGAACATCTTTCTAAATCTCATTACTTTTTTTTTTGTTTTTAATAAATCACACATTATTTTTTTTTTTTTTAATTCATTATTTTCCATGCATTCACTGTTTGTTCAAAGGAACTAGTTTGATCAGTAGACTCACCACGGAAGTGGCGGCTTCGGGATTATTGGTTTTCGTAACGAAATTAATCCTGTCTCTGGCGTTCACTTTGAGAGGCGTGCCGAACATGCTAACATTCGCGTGTTGATTCTCAGACTTTTCAACGCTGTATCTCTTATCGCTCTCTACTCCATTCACCATGAGACTGACAACCGCTCTGTTATTCAAATCCGAGGAAGCCAGACTCATTCGAAGGATTTCACCTCCCAGCGGCATGGGATATCTCACCTGACCATGTTTCGATCCGCTACCTCCATTTCCGAAAGACCACTCAGCTTTTCCCTCATCTAAGGTGCCGGCCTCCTCTTCCCACATGGTGATCAATTGTCTAGCATATTTGACTTTCTCCACCACCGAAATCAGGGTGCAGGCATCCGTTATGTTCACGGGATCCGGTAGATTCGTGAGCGCATGTCCACCCATGTCTAGTTTACCTTCCATGATGTCACCCTTTCTCCAGACCGAGTTGTCGTCCACGTACTTTCTGCTGACTGCGCTGGAATCGAATTCGGGATCGTGACTGAGTCCGAATAAATTCTTACCATTCATGTCGATACCACCCTCCATGGTTCCGCCAGATTGTTTGTTCAGGTAGAGATCGTCCACTTGCGATTCTAGGTATTCTTGTGATCGTATCACAGCAGAATCTACGTACCCCTTGTTCACCACGGTTGAGTCCGCATCCGTGTCGTCGACCTTTGACAGATTCTATATCTTGTTTAATCCCGCATTCAGATCCAATTTCATTTCTCATCTGTCAGACTTTCTCTGTTCCAGATCTACGTAGTGTTTGGTCGCCACATCTTTGGGATTCGTGGGAGTGGCCACGTTCGTTATCTTGTTAGAATTGGCGTTCAATTCCGAGTGCATCGTTTTCTGAACATATCTATTTCTCAGGTGTTCGCTGAATCTCGCGTGAGAGTCGTCCGCATATTTCTTGGTCGCGGCATCGGTGGGATCTATGGGATTCGCGACGTTCACCAAACATTTGGATTTCAGATCGAGATCGTCAGTCATGGTTTTATCCATTAATTATCTAGCATGATTCGTTTGAAATCGGCATTCCCCCTGTCGACGTATTTTTTAGTCGCAGCATCTGCGAGATCTATCGGCTCGGGAAGATTGTAGAGCTTCTTATCGTTCATGTTCAAAGGTTCCTCTCAAGGTTCGTATCTCCAAACGTAACATTCGACCAAGTTGGCAACGTCGTAACCATCGTCGACTTCAAACGTCTTCCTTCTTAGGTTGACTTTTTCGTCATCACTTCTACCAAATTTATCGACTGGCGTGTTGTTTTGAGATTTTTTCTTTTTTTTTTTAAAAAATATATTCAAAATGCAGTTTATTGAAAAATGAATTATTTTATTTTTATTTTTCGTTTTTATTCGATTAAAATTTTTTAAAATAATTTTTTTTATCTTTATATATACTATAAAAAAAATAAAAAATCTCTCTCTAATGTAAATCATTGAGAATGTCTTGACACCAATCTCCTTCAGACCATCTCTTGAGAACGTAGAGACACAGGTGACCGCAAAACACTTGATCTGGTGATTGCACTTGTTCCGTGTTGTAACAAACCATTGATTTGTTGAAATAGTTCTTTATTTCTTTTGGCGGTGAGATTCCGTAGCTGTTGAAATAATAATTTTTCTTCTTCCCATTCTTGAACCACGCCACCCAGTGAGTGCCTTCACCCGATGAATCGTCTAGATTTAAAATTCCACATTCCGATTGTTGAGGTCTTCTCTTCGGCAAGGCATCTCTGGAAAACACGCCTAGAAAATCTTTGATTTTCAAATCCTTCGCCGCATTCGACAGATCGATGTTGGATAGGGGTTTGTTATGTAAGACGACACCTTCTACGGATATCTCTATTTTCTTATTCATAAATGCGTATATATTTTTTTTTTATTTATTTATTTATTTTATTATAATTCACTAAAATGACTTTTTTTTTTTTTTCTTTTTCTTTTTAAACTAACTCTCTCAATGTCTCTATCGATTTCTATAATTTCGAATCCATCTAATTCCTCTTGATTTTCTGGAATCCTATCATCCACAATCATATCTGGAATCCTATCATCCACAATCATATCTGGAATCCAATCATCCTTACTCATATCGTCTCTAATTAGATCCACAGTCCAATGTTCAAGTGACAAAGTGTTTATTTTATCATTTAACACGTATCTCTTATCGTCATCGGCCGTCAGCGAAATCTTGTTGATTATTTTGGTATACAAGTCGTGATTTTCGCTTCGAATCGATTTCATAGTCTTATACACCGGACCACTTCCTAACAGACAATCTTTATACTCTTGGAAAGAGATGTTTTTTCTTCACCACGCACGCTTTAACCCCTTTGCACTTCTTGATCTCTTCAACTTCTAGACGATAAGCATACAGTTTGGGTCTCAAGCCCATGAATTCGATGATTTGTTTACCGCCGCTCTAGTCCTTAAATTTACCCAACACCTTCTTGTTGTCGTTTGATTGAATGTTGGACGGGAGATCGACGGGATAATTGCCCGTGTCGAACCACGGGGCCACGTCCGGAGATATATCTCAGTAGACGTCTTTCGTCTCTATCTCGTAAACTAAACTGTCCATGTCGGTGAACAGTAATTTGGCTTTATCACCAAATTTTCGTTTGACGTAATCGTAGTGAAACTCGTACATCAATCGCTTGCTGATATCTAAGATGATCGGTCTGAGATAATACGGTTTGTCGAACTTCAGGTGCATCTTTTGCATGTGAACGGCCACTAGATTTTCATCGAATATGGTTCGGTGTTTGTAATTGGGTTTCGCCACTAATTTTTTAGCTCTTTTCTCAGACGTGACGAGTCGAACGTCTTTTCTCTTCCTGATGTTTTCCATCGATTTACCGTACAGGCAGTTGTTCATGAGTTTGAAGAAATCTTTTTCGAAATCGTTCTCGGCTTGAATTCTGAGATTCGTGTTGAGATCGATGTATTTTTTCATCCACGGCTCTTCGTCGAATCGAATGATGCGATGTATGTTGACTAATTTCATCCCGTAATCGACGTTCTGTTTCAAATTCTCGCTGTAGATGACGTAGTTACGTTTGTTAAATAAATTGGGAATGAGTTTTTGCTTGTCTCCTTCGTTCGGTTCCATTCGTTCGGGAGCCAGCGGATAATCATTGTGTAGATCATGTAATTCTTCCAGATAGTTCAAATCGACTTCTAAAATGCAAGGATAGTCTCTCCATTTTTGCATCTCTTCCTGTTCCGTCACCCATTCGAAATTTCCAATCGGTAAAGGATGACTCATAGCCCAACCATACAGATTATTAGCATCCCAATACTGTATGTATTTATTCAACCATTTCGAATCGAAACCTTCTTTCATGTAGGGATTGCTAGCTTCCAAATATCTGTGGGAGATCATCGAGACGCCACCTCTCACAGCCCTTTCGAACATGAGCAACATGTTCATGTCAGATAATAATTCCAATTGGACTTCGGTGGTCTTAAACAGAGCATCCCACGCCAGACCGGGTGCGGTGAAATACCAAGCGGGATCCAGATCGTAATTTCGACGACAGACGTCTCGAAAATTTTTGAACACATCTGCCAAGAGCAGAACGTCGGTCTTCAGATAGAGATCATGATAATCTCTCATGGTTTTCATATCGAATGATTTCCACACGTTTTTGGCGTGTTCGTAATTCTCGTCAGAAATGTCAGATTCGTATAATTTCGAACAAAAATCTTTTTTCGAAGGCAGTGCGGTGTCTTTGAATCTCGTTAGATCATTCATGTAATCGTAAGGATAGACTCCTTTTCTCAACATGACGTCTACTCGTTCTCCGAAATGTTCACTCGTGATTTTAAATTTATCCTTGCTCATGTTATCGACTAATATTTCCAGAGCGGTCGACATGAATTTAAAACTGTCAATGAAATGTATGCATCTACGAATGGATTTCGTTTTTTCTACCAACGTATTTCTATCGATTACTCTTTTCTTCTCCATGAGCTTCCATTTCGTGAAGGAAATGTATCTTTCTTCGCTGTTCGCGATGCAATTTAATTCTTCGTGTGAGGTGCCAAGATTTTTCATGAACAGATGACTGTCGTAACCCGAGAGATTGTGAAACATCACCAGATAGAAAATGGCATCTCGATATTTTAAATTACACTTGCTGTGAGCCGGACCGCGATACAGACCCGTGTAATGATCATGGTCTCTGACCTTCTTATTTTCCTCCGAATTCTCGTCGAATGATTGTCTGCATATGTGACATTCGGTGGCTCTGTTATTTTCGTCCTGCTGCTCTCGCGTGATGATCATTTTCGCTGGAGTTTTGATCTCAAAATTGGGTTTGTAAGAATATTTTTTTTTTTTCGAATTTTGTATTTAATGATAATTTGTTAACAAGTTTTAAAATTGTTTATATATGTTTTAATTCCTTCAAAACAAATTAATTAATTTTTATGTTCTTAAGGTGAAAAAAAATTGATTTAATACGAGAAGAAAAAGGATGTTAAAATTTAACTTTTTATATATATATATATAAAGAGAAAAAAACTTTTACTAAAAAAATTTTTACATAAAAAAAAAAATAAAAAAATAAAAACAAATTATTAAAATACAAAATTTAAAATATACATTATTTGCAAGAATTCATAAAACAAAAAAAACCCAAATAATCGATCATGACAACAACAACACCTAAAAGATGCAAACTGAAATTGAAACGGGTTGAAACGTGTAAGAAATTAGGTTTTAAAATCTATAGATTACAATGACACGATCCCATCGAATTGAACGAGGTCGAGACGAAGGGCTTAGAGTACAAATACGACAAATATCGCATGCCTTTGAAATTGGACAAAGCCACGCTCGATTTGCTTCATGAGTACGAAAGCGATCTGCAGAACATCGTCATCGCTGAAGATAGAGAATTCGACAAGGATGATTTGTCGTTGCCCTATGGAAGTTACATATTTCCAAACATCTCATTCGAACTCGTGAAGAAATTGGGTAGTGAGAGCGAGTTGACTGAAGTAACAAAACTCAAAAGAGTAAAGATAAACATTCAACACATTTGCGAAAAAGGAGAAAACAGGAGTGTCAACATGCTAATAACGGACTTGGAAATATAAACAATAGAGAGATTGATTTTTTTAGATCTCATTACTTTTTTTTGTTTTTTTTTGTATTCCTTCTTCACTATTACCATATATTATAATAACGTTTCCTTTTTTCTTAAATTTCAGCGTCGATTCTTCTTTTCTTTTTTTTTTTTTTTGTAATATGATACGTTTTTATAACAACACATTAGTTTATCCAAATCATAATTATGAACGAATGTTGTGCATCTCTTTGTGACACTCGCATCATTACCATTCTCTTCAGAAGGTAGTGGTGACGGTGGAAAGCGTCTCATTCTTTTCAATTCCAACCGTCTATCCCGCTGTTTATCTAACTCTTTCATCAGTTCTTTCCTTAGATATCCATCATTAGCATCTAACCATTTTTCCACATCTTTTTCGCACTCTATCTCGCGATATTCATCATTATCGTCTAATTGTTTTTCCACCTTTTTATCCATTTTATATATTATTTTATACTTTCTATGATTTATATTTTATATAATTATATAATGTTTTTCTTATATTATAATAACATATTCAAAATCGGTATATTCTTAAACGGCGAATTCTCACCAAGCAACAAACCCGTGCCGAGTCACTCAACGTTCTGTCCACTCTTCAGATAGAGACCAATTCCACTCAAAGAGTTGCCACCTCTAACGGGTTCTAGATACAATCCTTTACCGCGACACCTGGCTCCTCCCTTCTTCAAAAACAGTCTGCTGCCACCCATTAATTTCTCAACTGCCGAACTCGCGAGTCCCGTGAGAGCTCCCACGCCGAGAGTCTTTCCGAGAAAGGGTAGTGCCTTTGCGGCAAAGGGTAATGCTTTTGCGGCGATTCCTGCCAATAGCGGTATGAAACCACCTTTCATTCTCAAATTGTATCTCAATTGAGCAGGACTCAATCTCACCGTCAACCCTCTTCCATCACGAATCGCTTTCTCCATCCTTTTGATTTGACTTTTGGTCTAGGCGATTGAATCCTGACCGCCTCTCGTCAGATCTTCGTGAGTGAATTTGAATTTCACCGCCTCGCCTCGAGTTCTTAACGCTCTCTCAAGTTTCTTCCTCTGTCCTGCGGATATGTTCACGTTTTTTTTCACATATTCTGTCATAATTCTTTTTTTTTAAATATATTTACTTCAATTGTTTTCTTGTTTTAATGATAATTATATATATTAAATAATTTTTGTAAAATTAATATTGCGTTTATTTTATTTTTGTTATCTATATATATACACAATATTTTTTTTTTTTTTTGCTTTTATATTTCTCTTATGTGAATCGTATCGTCACCCTCTCTCCACGAAGATCTAACAGTTCACCATTTTGATCCGTCAACGTGGTTTTGAGACTATACAACGACGTGTCTAAAATCAGTGGTAGATAAACTAAATTTCGAGGTCGCTCCACGATCTTATAACCCGGCGACACGTTTGGAAAGAAGGAATAGATCGTCGGTTGAGCGCTACCATTCACGTAGCTTCCAGCAATCACATCCACGTTCACCAGAATGCCATTGACTGCGAGAATGTCGACCGTATTTTCAGATGCCGTGTGGCCTCGATACATCTTTCACTCGAATCCCAGCATCTTGCCTATAGAATCGTCCGTGTTGAAATCTACTCGAAAATTATCTTCCAAATCCAACATCGTATGTAAAGTATTAGGATTGGGAGCGAGTCTGATCTTGTTGCTTCCCTTTCCATCTGTCTTCATTCGCGTCTGAATGTAATTGTTCAAATCGTCTATGTCGTGACTTCCTTTGGGAATTCGAATCTCCAACCAATCCACTCCGTCGGAATACTTGAATGAGTTATTCTTTTCGGTGACGTTGGGAAAGGCATAATAAGTCTCCAGATTCACCAACGCCATCTCGTATCTTTTCTCTCTATTTAATTCGATGGAAGGTTCGAATTTCGTAGCGAATCGAGTCGAATCGCCACTCACCACGATTTGAATGGATTGTTTTGCAGCCGTATTCTCGGCTATCCGTTCTAACAATTCTCCTTGTTCGAACATTATATTTTAATTTTATTTTTTATTTTTTCAAAACTAATTATTTGAAGATTTATTATTTTCTAATTTTTTTTTTATTTTCACGCTCTATCTTATTATCATCAGAAACATAAAACTTGTCGAATCCACACCAATATTTTCCGCGATTAAATCCGCTAGTCAAATCGATCACTACGAAATTGTAAAGTCCTCCATCACAAACCCTCTTGCAGAATCTCTTGAATTCCGCCACGCTCATGTCGTTTGCGATGTGATCGCCGTAGATGTAATTGAGATTCTTGAGATCTTGGCGAAAGAGACATAGAAAATTAGCGTTCTCCCTTATCGTCTGTCTGGGCAATCGAAAATAATTCTGCGACAGGTAGAAACAGTCCACGTTGCTGTGTCGACCCCTAACGTAATACGATTCGCATCGGTTCTGTCTCTCCAAAAGCAGATCGTCGAAAATCATGAGATTCTTATCTTCCGATTTCAATTCTCTAGGATCCGGAACGTCGCTAACTCATAAAATCGACACTCTACGTTCGAAGATGCATTTCTCTTCATCAGTTCCATCGCCGCACCGTCCAAAATGGTCGAAAGAGGAGCTTCACTTTTGTCGAATTCCTCCCTACTGTCAAAGATTCTGGCTATGACGTCCTTGGGCAATCTACGATCCATGCACTCTCGAAGCAATCTGTATTCGGGTTGAAACAAGCTCTTGTCAAAGACGAACAATCTGCCGTAATCCAACCAGTCGGGTCGGGACTACAGATTCATCAACAGATTTGTCTTTCCACAATTCGATTTTCCCACTATCAAGCCTCTTATGCTTTTGGGAAAGAACTCATTATTCGACCTCTTAGTCGCGGCGTCGTTCCAAGACATATCTTTAATGTTCATCTTTGTTTTATTTTTTTTTTTTTTGTTATTTTAGATTCTTTCAAACACAATTTTTTATGTTTTTCAAACTTAGTTTTTAATATTATTATTTATTTATATCACACCGTCGCGAGTTTTCTACAATCCTGATCCACTCGTCATTTTTGCTAAATCTTGTATGGGTACCACAGCATCCTTAAAATCTTTCCAACTTTTCGGCGTTCGCTCTAACGCAGCTCGCTTCGCCGGTGGACAGATCAACTTGTCGATCAACGCATCGGCTGCCCTCTTGCCAGCCACAGAAGCTATCCTACCACTGGCTTCGGAAGCGGCTTTCTTACCAGCATCCAAAGCCGTCTTCTTACCGACCTCAAATGCAGTCGATGCGAGTTTTCTACCCGCATCGCTCGTGAACGCTTGCATTATAGAATCAACGATGCCAGAACCGCCTTGAACATAAGTTCTGACGTATCCCCTGTTCTTTATCACCAACATATTTTATTTTTGTAATATATTTTGGTTTTTTTCACTGGTAAATCGTTTTGTTGTTTAAATACTTTTATTATTCTAGTATAAAAAATTACTGTTTTATTTTGTATATTTTGTTTGTTTGTTTGTTTCTCTCTACTTATTATATATACATCAATCCTTCAATTCGTTCATCAGCCTTTTATAATGGTTTTTATTCAAAACCTTCTGTCTTAACAATTCGTCAGATATAGTAACTATTTCATTATCTAACCCTGTGTTACCAGCCCGTCTGCTCGCCATCAACAAACTCAATCTCTGAGACAGAGCGTCAGAATCGCTCGGAAGAAAATTGGTTTTCACCCCTTTGCCAGTCACCGATTCGACGAACTTCTTATTCATATCCCATATGGGTTTCACCACTTTCGTCCACTTGTAGCCTCTGTTGGCTTTGGGTCTCCTCTCTCTGGCATCGTTATTTCTCTTCATGGCGTGGGTCTGAACCAGAATGTCGCCGTAATTGTCGAAATCCTGTTCCGTGTAATCACTAGGCTTATCGTAAAGGAGCAATCTGCGCAGTCCATCAGTTAATTCGTATCTATTCGAGCCTACGGTTAATTCATCATCATCTATTTCTACTTCTGTATCGCCGACAAAAGTTCTCCCGTCCGAATCCTTATAAAATCCATACAACAGATCTCTCTTACCGCCATCCTCAGACGACGCGACGCTATCAGTGGTGAAAGTCGAAGCTGTATCGTGGCTCTCGCTCAAGTCGGTTTGAATCCCCGTGGGAACGTAATCCGGTGTAGATTGAACGGAATACCGATTTCCAAAACTACCGGGCAACGAACCCATTCTCAAAGAACTCTCTTTTATGGGTCTCAATTCTTCGACTATCTCCTTCTTGCTTCGCTCTTGACTCTCCGTCACGGGTTTAAATATTTTTGTGGCTTCGCGTTTGAGTTCAATCTCACAAGACGTCTGCTTCTGTCAGCCGATTGAATGCCCTTCTTAGCACATTCATACTCGTCTAAAATTTGATCTCGGCACCTAGAATCCATCTGTAAAAACATTTTTCGTTTTTAATTGTTAATATTCCTTTAAGTATGCTAATGTGAGTTATTTTATTATTTTCAAAATTAAATGTATAATTATATTTTTATGTTTTAAGTTAATAAAAATCTTCTGTCTTTAATATAATAACTAAAAAATTCATATCTCAACTCAGTATTGATTGAATTGGGAAAACTTGAAAGTTTAAAAACGTTTTAAGCACATGACAAACCGGTTTCTGATTTAACGCATTCGTGAGTAATTTACGTTTGTTAAAAGGAATTCCATTCATGTATCAAAAAACCATTCACTCAATTTCGAATTAAGAGAGAACCTTTGAAGACAGTTAAAAAACATTCTTGCACATAAAAGAAACTGTTTTTTTCTAATTTAACGTTAAAGGGATTCATTCATTCAAAATCTCTGATCATTATCATGAACATACAAATTTACCACTCAAACCTAATTGAGTGGAAAATGCGTTTTATTATACATTATTAAAACGATCCATTAAAAAACGAAAAACCTTCATTCACACCACAACAAAAACATGAGCAACATTTTTCATCAAACATTCCATTAAGTGTTTATTAAGATTACTTCACAAAAATTAATAGTGACAAAACGCGAACAAACGATTTTTACCTATGATTTTTTTCTAATTGTCTCTAAACTCAATTTCTTTTCGTTACATTGAAACAAAACACGAATGTCTATTTTTACAGATCATATTTTATAGTCGACTCTTTTGAACGAATGCCTTTCATTCACGCAACTCTTTTAAAACTGACGCTCATATTTATAGTCGACTCTTTTGAACGAAAACCTCATTTCCATTAAGTGTTTATTAAGATTACTTCACAAAAATTAATACTGACAAAACGCGAACAAACGATTTTTACCTCTGATTTTTTTCTAATTGTCTATAAACTCAATTTCTTTTCGTTACATTGAAACAAAACACGAATGTCTATTTTTACAGAGCATATTTTATAGTCAACTCTTTTGAACGAATGCCTTTCATTCGCGCAACTCTTTTAAAACTGACACTTATATTTATAGTCTACTCTTTTGAACGAAAACCTCATTCAATCACAACAAAAACATGTGTGTTAGTTTTTACTATCATCGTGACAGTGGGTTTGCCGGTTCAGGACCACCTCTTTTCCGTGTACCCTACACGAGTCGATTTCTGACGTAAATCCGCAAATGGATTTCCGTGTACGCCTCCATAGGGATTCGGTGTTAAAATCGTGTACAGACAGGGATGGTCCAGAATCGGCAAGCCACTTTTCGACGCTGGTCCAGAAACGGCAAAACGTTTTTTGCTCGCGATTTTCAACACTGAATCCTATGGGAAACCCATTTGCCGATTCTGGACCAGACGATACATTTCATTTTTTCCTTAAAATTTCATACATTTTTCACTCTGTATATAGAATCCAATGGTGTAGAATCGGCAAAGCCGAGTCTAGACCACCAAAAAAAACGACAAATCGTGTACATGTACACGATTTTAACACTGAATCCTATGGAGATGTACATCGATGTACGTGTACATGTACATGTACATGGCAAAGTGGTCGTGAATCGGCCTCTATCACCTACTATGGTCTATTCTCCATTATGTGCGGATGTCTGATTTGACAGTAATAGTATATTCTCCATTATGTGTGGACGTCTGATTCGAAAGGAAATAATGTGGATTGTCGTCCTCCGAAATCAAAATTAAACTGATTATTTTGGCCAAAGAAAATTAAATAATTGTTTCTCAGACATTTGTTTAAAATCGAATGAGGGAGGGTGGTTAATTTATTTTTTATTCTGAAGGAATGGTCGCCAATGTCTAAAATGCAGTTGTGAGAGCCATAAATTAAATACTAGAGCTTCCATGTTGATTTCACTGATAGCCTTTTTGTAACAACGATCTTACAACCTAAAATCAATATACAACAACAAAAATGGAGATAAAAAATAACAAGCAGTTTTTGAACTGCTTGAGTGCTAGAAACCAAAATTAGGCCTTCCAAATAAAATGAGGGTACCAGTGTAAAAGTCAACATATTCCTTACCCATGTTTCGTATTCATTCAAACGTAAACAATAGTTTATTTAAACTAATTTGTTCCATTACAAATTATTGAAGAGCGACATTTGATACTTTCCAATAATTTGTAATTAAACAATTTTTGATGAACACATTCAGACCACCAAAACTAAACTAGCTCTCAACCAGTTAAATAAATATTCTTATTACTGTCCAAATCAAGAGCGATTTACTGGGATTTCCAGGTTTGGTTATGAACGATAACTCCACAAGTGAATTAAGCAATAAAAAATTGTGTCATGTATCCGTGCGCGCAAACGAAGACACTTTGCCGTCGGTGTAATGGGACTTACTGTTTTTTTTTTGTTTTTTTTAACCATTTACCTAATATGAAAAGCAGACGATGCTTGCAAAAAAAAATATTGAATAACTATTATTTTCATTTTTGTCTCAAAAACATAGGTTATGACCCTTCATTGGAACGAACTCGACGAGCCCGTTCCAATGAGGGTCATAACCTATGTGTTGGAGACAAAAAAAAATGAAAAAATAATGAAAATTAATTGGCGATTTTTGAGAATATCGGTGGCTGTTACGTTAGGGAAAGGGTTAAATAATATAATTATCATTACTAATGAAAAGTAATAAAGAGAGTAATCGCTTGACTGGACTGGTTACGTGAAATAATTCATTCCAGGCGAGGGACTATATTGTAAAACACTCGTGGGCATCGTGTGCACTCGTGTTTGTACAACGTCCCTCACCTCTCATGAATCATTTCACGTAACCAGTCCAGTCAAGCGATTACTCTCTATATTTGTACATATATATGAGAATCGTGTCGAATTTCGCGAATACAATAACAAGACTATATCAATATATACGACATATGATTGCATATCGCGATGTGATACCGCAAAAATCACACACTAGGATAGTTTTATACATTTTGAACTTTGCCATTGAAATAAATATGACAAATGCAGACCAAAAAATCACGAATGCGCCGCCCGCTGCCTGAGAATCAAAAAATCAATTGTCGTTAGTCCTTCTCCCAATTTTTATGTGAAGTCACTCTCGTTGAAATTATCTTTCGAGTCGAATGTCGTATCCCAAGACTTTTTTGCTAATGGTGGGATCCCGATTTTCGAAATGAATGATGTCTTGAAACCGCGTGAGAAAAATAATTCCCCACCAGTCTAAATATTTATCGCCAATCTCCTTATACTTCGATACTCTCTGCGGATGAATATTTTTTTCTTCTACGAGATGTACCGCAGACATGACCGTTTATTTGAAGCATTGACTGTCTTCTTCTTTATTTTCCACATTGATTGTGGCTTGTTTCTTATATGCATGTATAAGTAGTAGGAGAGCAGTGGGTGACCTTCGCGGTGGACTTCGGAAGCGATGTCATAGTCACATGATCCAGTGGCACAATTTTCAGTTGTCATGGTAGCCGCGTGGAGGTCATATTGCAACATCATCCTTGTAGTGATATGTAGAGTCACTGCGCATGCGCAAATTTTGTTCTTATGGTGACTGGGGTTTCCGTCAGACTTTTTGTTTACTGGAGGCCGTCGTCTTAGTTTCTATGGCGACTCGTGGATGCTATGTGACCCCAAACGTTCAAAGAGGACGGGAGGATATTCTGAGAGCTTGTTCATTTGAATAGAAGTAAATTTAATTACCCAAAGAGATCCGATAATCACTCTAGATCATTCAAAAATATCCGAAGCCATTTTATATGGTTCGGATTCCAGCCAAATCATTGTCTTAGTTCAAAAATAAGTGCGGTTTATTTGAATAGGAGTAACTTTACTGGCACTCGCTCGGAATTCCCACAAAACCCTCGGTTACTTCCTAGAATTGTGACAAACTACCTGACAGTTTCATTTTAGCACCAACCCCATGGGTGCGGATTTCTAGAGGATGAGAGTAGCATGTCCTTTGTATAAGGATAATTTTGCTGGTTCGGATTCATTCAGAATTCTCGGTTTCTTCCTATTACGGGTCACATTCTGACTACTTACAATCTCTGTTTCTGACCTCTACCCCCATCCAAATCTGACAATGACCAGTTAAATTGCTTCCTTCCCCGTAATCTATACCAACCTACACAAAGTTATCTCCCCTGTGCATAACAAAGTCCTGTATCATTCCTAAGACCAAACGTCAATAGAAAAGTAACAAATATAGCTCGAACGGCTCAAATCTTATCGAGCAAATAAGTCATCGAATAATTACTCGAACGAGTGATCATATTACGGCTCTTATGCTTATCTGGAGGATATCCTTGACGCGGTGATGGAGTATTGAAGGATACCTACGACGCGGTAATGCAGTACTGGAGGATACCTTGGACATGGTGATGTAGTACTGGAGGATACATTTGACATGGCGATGTAGTATTGGGGGATACCTATCACATGGTGGTGTAGTATTTGAGGAGACCTTTGGCATTGTGATTCAGTACTGGAGGATACCTTTGGCATTGTGATATAGTACTGGATGATACCTTTGGCATTGTGATATAGTACTGGATGATACCTTTGACATGGTGATGTAGTACTGGAGGATACCTATCACATGGTGGTGTAGTATTTGAGGAGACCTTTGGCATTGTGATTCAGTACTGGAGGATACCTTTGGCATTGTGATATAGTACTGGATGATACCTTTGGCATTGTGATATAGTACTGGATGATACCTTTGACATGGTGATGTAGTACTGGAGGATACCTTTGGCATGGTGATGTAGTACTGGAGGATACCTTTGGCATTGTGATGTAGTACTGGAGAATACCTTTGGCATTGTGATTCAGTACTGGAGGATACATTTGGCATTGTGGTATAGTACTGGATGATACCTTTGACATGGTGATGTAGTACTGGGAGATACCTATAACATCGTGATTTAGTACTGGAGTATACATTTGAGATCGTGATGCTATACTGGAGGATACCTATGACATGGTGATGTAGTGCTGGAGGATACCTTTGACATGGTGATGTAGTGCTGGAGGATACCTTTGACATGGTGATGTAGTACTGGAGGATACTTTTGACATGGTGATGTAGTACTGGAGGATACTTTTGACATGGTGATGTAGTGCTGGAGGATACCTTTGACATTGTGCTGTAGCACTGGAGGATATCAATGATATGGTGAGGTAGTAATGGAGGATACCTATGACATGGTGCTGTAGTACTGACATCGTGATGTAGTGCTGGAGGATACCATTGACATGGTGATGTAGTACTGGAGAATACCTTTGACATGGTGCTGTAGTGCTGGAGGATACCATTGACATGGTGATGTAGTACTGGATGATTCCTTTGACATTGTGCTGCAGCACTGGAGGATATCAATGATATGGTGAGGTAGTAATGGAGGATACCTATGACATGGTGCTGTAGTACTGACATCGTGATGTAGTGCTGAAGGATACCATTGACATGGTGATGTAGTACTGGATGATTCCTTTGACATTGTGCTGTAGCACTGGAGGATATCAATGATATGGTGAGGTAGTAATGGAGGATACCTATGACATGGTGCTGTAGTACTGACATCGTGATGTAGTGCTGGAGGATACCTTTGACATGGTGATGTAGTACTGGGTGATACCTATGACATGGTGATGTAGTGCTGGAGGATACCTTTGACATGGTGATGTAGTACTGGGTGATACCTATGATATGGTGATGTAGTGCTGGAGGATACATTTGACATGGTGATGTAGTACTGGGTGATACCTATGATATGGTGATGTAGTGCTGTAGGATAGCTTTGATATGGTGATGTAGTAACGCAGGATATCTTGGACATGGTGATATAGTACTGGATAATATATTTGACATGGCGATGTAGTACTGGAGGATACTTTTGACATGGTGATGTAGTACTGGAGGATACTTTTGACATGGTGATGTAGTACTGGAGGATACCTTTGACATGGTAATGTAGTACTGGAGGATACTTTTGACATGGTGATGTAGTACTGGAGGATACTTTTGACATGGTGATGTAGTACTGGAGGATACCTTTGATATGGTGATGTAGTACTGGAGGATACTTTTGACATGGTGATGTAGTACTGGAGGATACCTTTGACATGGTGATGTAGTACTGGAGGATATCTATGCCATGGTGATGTAGTACTGGAGGATACCTATGACATGGTGATGTAGTACTGGAGGATACTTTTGACATGGTGATGTAGTACTGGAGGATACTTTTGACATGGTGATGTAGTACTGGAGGATACTTTTGACATGGTGATGTAGTACTGGAGGATACTTTTGACATGGTGATGTAGTACTGGAGGATACCTTTGACATGGTGATGTAGTACTGGAGGATACCTATGACATGGTGATGTAGTACTGGAGGATACTTTTGACATGGTGATGTAGTACTGGAGGATACTTTTGACATGGTGATGTAGTACTGGAGGATACCTTTGACATGGTGATGTAGTACTGGAGGATACTTTTGACATGGTGATGTAGTACATGTCAATGTAGTACTGGAGGATACCTTTGACATGGCGATGTAGTGCTGGAGGATACTTTTGACATGGTGATGTAGTACTGGAGGATACTTTTGACATGGTGATGTAGTACATGTCAATGTAGTACTGGAGGATACCTTTGACATGGCGATGTAGTGCTGGAGGATACTTTTGACATGGTGATGTAGTACATGTCAATGTAGTACTGGAGGATACCTTTGACATGGTGATGTAGTACTGGAGGATACTTTTGACATGGTGATGTAGTACTGGAGGATACCTTTGACATGGTGATGTAGTACTGGAGGATACTTTTGACATGGTGATGTAGTACATGTCAATGTAGTACTGGAGGATACTTTTGACACGGTGATGTAGTACTGGAGGATACCTTTGACATGGTGATGTAGTAATGGAGGATACCTTTGACATGGTGATGTAGTACTGCAGGATACCTTTGACATGGTGATGTAGTACTGGAGGATACCTTTGACATGGTGATGTAGTAATGGAGGATACCTTTGACATGGTGATGTAGTAATGGAGGATACCTTTGATATGGTGATGTAGTACTGGAGGATACCTTTGACATGGTGATGTAGTACTGGAGGATACCTTTGACATGGTGATGTAGTACTGCAGGATACCTTTGACATGGTGATGTAGTACTGGAGGATACCTTTGACATGGTGATGTAGTAATGGAGGATACCTTTGACATGGTGATGTAGTACTGGAGGATACCTTTGACATGGTGATGTAGTACTGGAGGATACCTTTGACATGGTGATGTAGTAATGGAGGATACCTTTGACATGGTGATGTAGTAATGGAGGATACCTTTGACATGGTGATGTAGTACTGGAGGATACCTTTGACATGGTGCTGTAGTACTGAAGAATACCTTGGACATGCTGATGTTGTGCTGGAGGATATCTGGTGATGTAGTAATGGAGGATACCTTTGACATGGTGCTGTAGTACGGAATGATACCTTTGACATGGTGCTGTAGTACTGGATGATGCAGTTGTCGTGGTGATGTTACTGGATGATACCTTTGGCATGGTGATTTAGTACTGGATGATATCTTTGGCATGGTGATATAGTACTGAAGAATACCTAGGACATGGTGATTTTCTATTGGAGGATATCTTTGACATGGTGATGTAGTACTGGAGGATACCTTTGACATGGTGTTGTAGAGCTGGAGGATATCTTTGACATGGTGATGTAGTACTGCAGGATACCTATGACTAGGTGATGAAGTACTGGTGGATGCCTTTGACGTGGTGATGTAGTACTGCAGGATATCTTTGACATAGTGATGTAGTCCTGCAGGATATCTTTGGCATAGTGATGTAGTACTGCAGAATACCTTTGACATGGTGATGTAGTACTGCCTGCAGGATACCTTTGACATGCAGATGTAGTATTGAAGGATGCCTATGGTATGGTGATGTATTACTAGGGGATACCTATGACATGATGATGAAGTACTGTCTGCAGGATACCTTTGACATGGTGATGCAGTACTGGAGGATATTTTTAACATGGTGACATAGTGCTGGATGATACTTTTGACATGGTGATGTAGTACTGGAGGATACCTTTGACATGGTGATGTAGTGCTGGATGATACTTTTGACATGGTGATGTAGTGCTGGAGGATACCTTTGACATGGTGATGTAGTACTGGAGGATGTTTTTGACATGGTGATGTAGTACTGGGGGATATCTTTGAGATTGTGATGTTGTGCTGGTCGGCTTTCAGCTCATTTGTGTCCTGACCGTCGTCGAGTGCGTAATTCTCGGTTTTTCAGATAGTGTGTCAATGTGTTTTCCCTGCCAAACAGCAGAAAGAGGCATACAGACCATTACTGTTCATGAATATAATTGAGCCATTTAATATTTTCGAAAAAAGCCATTTTTTAATTTGAAATAATTGTTTTAATTTATTTTATTTTATTAATTTCCTTCACAAGATCTGATTAGGTTATTCGTTATCTCTTTTTAAACACGTAATATGTTCACAATCAACGGAAGTGAGATTTTCCGCCAGTCCGGAGAAATTCGATCTTTGGAAAATTACAAATTTTAGTTGCCCTCGACATTTGATGATAACTTTCCAGCTATCTAACAAGTCATCCTCATCGACCATTATATAATGTCAGCATAAAACACATAACGATAGATCGACCATTATATAATGTCAGCATAAAACACATTATATAATGTCAGCATAAAACACATAACTATAGATCGACCATTATATAATGTCAGCATAAAACACATTATATAATGTCAGCATAAAACACATAACGATAGATCGACCATTATATAATGTCAGCATAAAACACATTATATAATGTCAGCATAAAACACATAACGATAGATCGACCATTATATAATGTCAGCATAAAACATTATATAATGTCAGCATAAAACACATAACGATAGATCGATCATTATATAATGTCAGCATAAAACACATGACGACAGATCGACCATTATATAATGTCAGCATAAAACACATCACGATAGATCGACCATTATATAATGTCAGCATAAAACACATCACGATAGATCGACCATTATATAATGTCAGCATAAAACACATTATATAATGTTAGCATAAAACACATGACGATAGATCGACCATTATATAATGTCAGCATAAAACACATGATGATAGATCTGATAGATGTGGCTTCCTGGAACGCCGAGGTTGTATTTACAACCGCAACATTTTTTCTACAACGCTTTTTGGAATATTTTCCTCCACGAAATTTCCAAACGTCCTATAGAACATGTCGCTGAGAATCTTCTGATGCACCTGTTCTCTTTCTTCTCCTTTTTTAACATCAGTTTCCTTTTTTTGGGGGGTGTGGGGTGGGGTGGGGGTGAGATGGGAGTCAACTTTTATAATTGAATATTTTTTTTTTCATTTATGTATTTATTTTTTTTTATTTTTGATTCAGATAAATATGTTTAAATGTATACAACGTTTTATTTGGAAGGCATAATTGTGGCTTCTAGAACTCAGGCAGTTCAAAAACTCCTTTCACAAAGAAGGTCTTTTGAAGGTTGGGGAACGTACAAATATATTTTGGAAAAAACGTACTATTGGCATGGTCCTTACTAGATTTAAAAATCACCACAACCCTAGAACAAATATTTAGTGAACCTCTATATTGCAACTCACAAATAAAAGTTAATAAGATGTTTTTTGAAAAAAAGGTAGTGTAAATGCAATATTTTTTTCATAAGTGACTTGTTAAAGGAACAAAGGACCTTTCCGTCTTCTATTGACTTCTCTTGTAGGTACAGTCTCCGGATGCCCTTCATAAACTACTAAGGGGTGATCAATACGAATCCCTAGTCATGGAAAGACATAATAAAACAAACCCCCAAACCCTTAAAAATCTAACATGATTATCTTGTAAAACTAAAATCCACAAAGAAAGCATGCAACACATTTTACCCAATATTTTTAAACTTAACAGCTCTTACCCTATCCAAATCACAGAAACAATGGGAAGAATATTTGGATATCAGCTTACAGTCCGAAGACTGGGAATTGATAAACAAAAGTTATTTCACAGTAAGTGACAACTCATACTTACAGTGTCTTCAACTGAAAATTTTACACAAAGCAATCTATACTAACTCAAAGTGTTTTTTTATATATTTTATGCCGTTAATATTTGGGTTAAATTTCAATGCAGCACTTAATATTTCCGCACAGAGTATTAAAAGATAAGGTGAAAGGGGATCTCTTTGCCCTACCCCACGCTGCATGCAATTTTTGTCTGAACAGTGTCCATTATTTAGGAGATATAGCAATAAATATTAGAATAAAAGGTGGGAAACCAATTTATGATGGAAGAACCGAATTTAAAAAAAAATCTTTTGAGTGTCCTTTCAATGAGAGGTCTTTCCAGAGAGTCGATTTACGCGACACTTCGATATTACCATGAAAATTGCATAACATCACAAAAATTGATTTCGGGACTACTACATCCTCTCATGACACCCCGATATTACGATGGAAATTACGTAGTATCACCAGGGAGCTAAAAAAAAATATTCGGCGACAGGGGTGCGGAAAATCTCTTATTCCCACCACTCGTATTTTTTTCCACTCTGGGGATATCTGTGGGTATCTACAAAGGTATCGTTTCAATCCCAGAACCCTCTCTTGTTTCTGAGGTATGAAAGATACACCTTCTTGGTCCCTGTAGGTATATTACTGTACTCTGGACCAGAATCCCCCCCCCCCCCCTTCCACGTCAAGTGGTCCAGAATCCAATATTTTGCACTGCTCTCGTCGTCTTTGTTTCTTTCACACCAAAAGTTAACAGCTTCACTGACTACTGAGGTGTCAGTAGTAGGAGGTGTTCTCTTCAATCCCTTTGTGTAGGAACATCATAATGCGGTGTATGTTGGGTGTCACGTGTAGTGTTATTTTAGCCGTGAGATCAATCGTATGGTAAAGGAGGTTGTCAGTACACGCACCCTAGAACATATTATTTGGGTAATGTCCACTTTGTTTGATTGAGGCCGTCATGTTCTATTTCAAGGCGCAAGCGTTGATTACAATGGATCGGATGACATCTGAAGGTGTATAGTTGTGTTCCAGGGACATATCTTTGGAGAGTTAATCAAATGGATGTACTCTTTGGGAAATAGATTTGACACCTGATTAGAGTCGTAACGAGCCATTGGCTCATCCTATAAAATCTGGTTATCTTCGAATTGAAATTCAGTTTGCTCAAGCTCTTCAAGAGATGATCAAGGTTGTCGTATATGCATAATTTGATAGTGAGATAGAGATCAACAGGTTTAGAGAAGTGATATCTGACTATTAAAGATGAGTCATTGTGAACACTGCAGGAGGTATGAAGAAAAAATACAAACATTATTTCAAGAATGTGTTGTGATAGAACTAATAAAAGCCATTAAAGAGAAAATGAAAGATTCGGCCAATCACGCACGAGAACATTGATAGATAACTGCATTGCAGAATGTTTAGAAAAACTATGCCCAATGACTGTACTGTATAATGTACTCAAGAAGGCAAGAAGAATGACCTTATTAGAATATTGTGCTGGTATAGACTTTGAAATAGACTGCCATGGAGACACTCAAAAGTGGACAGATTTAGTTAAAAGATACTGATCACATTATACAGCATACCTTGATTATCGGGTCCGTGCCAGCCATTTTCAGGGCTAAGAAGATGGAAACCATACAATTACATAGTGAAAACACAGACTCCTAGACAATAAAAACAATAAGACTGTAAAGCGATCTTAGTGTTGTGTGTGGAATGTACTGTACACACAAAGAACATTGACCCTTTAACTTCCGTGGCCGATTTTCTGGATGGCTGTTCAGTAAATATTGTAGGGGACCAATCAGTATTTTCAGCGTGCAGCCTAAGGCTGCACGTTGAAAATACTGATTGGTCTACCCCTAATAATGAATATGGACTCTTCTAATTGCTGCCATTGAAGAGTTTAAAGGAGTAATAGATATGTTGATATAATCTATACATGAAAGCACGAATAATGTTCTTATTAGAATATTGTGCAACTATGAAGTTTGAAATAGATTGCCATAATGACATTCAAATGTGGACAGATTTAGTAAAAAGAAACTGGTCATATCATACAGCATATTTTGATGAATTGCCCCTTGCCATGATTTTTCAGGGCTGGGAAGATGGAAACTGTACTATTACAATATACTTGACAGTTCTCAAAGGTTATCATTCTTAAACGGAAAAGTGTGTTCAAAAGACTTGTTACCAAAACGAAAACCCAAACAAAGACAAACATATATTGTATTTCATATACTGTATTTTGCAGTACAGTCGCCGTGGACTGGTCACTTGCCACGGATGGGCAGTAATTCCACGGACGCAATAGTATTAGATTCCAAACACAAATTATAGGAATAATCATCAAAAATGTAATTAATGAAGCACCGGGTACAACCCGGCCCAGTACAACCCGGTACAACCCGGCCCAGTACAACCCGGTGCTTCATTAATTGAAAGCTTGCTGCTGATGATGAATTTTTGTACCTGGTAAACGCATGCGTGGACATCACTGCCGACACGTGGATTACGGCCAATCCACGACGACTGCACTGTATATCCAAGAAAACGACAAAGATGTTCCACATTGTTTTGAACACAACAATAGCCAATATTTAAAATGACTGTGTAGGAACAAAAATCAGGTGTCAAAACGAAACTACAGATGTATATTTCCCTTATACTTCTCATAAGTTTTTTATGGTAAAAATAAAGAATATATACCCATAGTAGCTTGGTGTACCAAATGTTCACCGCGAGTGGTGAAGTGGTGTTAACCGAGAGCCTTTGGCGCGCGGGTAACACCACTTCACTACCAGTGGTGAACATTTGGTACACCAAGCTACTTTGGCTATATTTTATTTATACCATGATCGTCAGATTAATAAGATTTTTAAGTGTTATATAAATCAACGTTCACATGTGCGAATCTGATTTTTGGTTACATGAGCAGCCGTGGGTGGTATTTCCGCTGGCAATTTTATCGCCGAAACGAAACAGAAAACGAAACGCGCAAATTACGGGGCCCTTTTCATTTTAATAACATAATGACATATAATTTCGAGTTATGGATGCTTTATTAACATGAGACTACGTATGTTTGTTAATATTTGGTATCTTATGAGATAAACTTATTTAAAAACGTAATAAATAATTACCGGTTTCATTTCACTGTTCAGCTTGGATGTAGTTTCACTGTTGGTGTAAATTTTAACTATTGAAATCCCATTGCTGGCATGTTCACCACGGTTCGTGTGTAGAGCTAAAATTTATGTTTTTTTATATATATATATCAGAATAGGGAATCATGGTAAAAATTATAAGTCATCCATCTATTATGTAAATGTTATAGAAGGACATTATGCAACACAGCTAGGATGTTTAAGTTCGTTCTTATTTTGTATTTCATTCAGACAGTAAATGAGAGACTGAATACTTTCATTCATTTGATTCAAACATCATAGATAGGTAAAATAAGATCTCGGTGTAAATATGTTCAATTCATGACAATATATTGAATTCACTTCAAATAAATGTTGTTATTTGTTAAAACTTGTCGAAATGTTAGGATAGCTCTAGAATCTTTTTTTATCCTCCCCCCCACTGCATGTGTAACATACGTCTGTCCAGGGTTAGATAGTAGGGAGAGACAGATGTATCCCACCCCACCCACGTGCCGTTATACATTTACAACTATTATGACGTTATGCATATCGTATCAGTTTCTTGCTACCAACTAATTCATAATGACGTCATCAGAATGCAGTATGATCACAGTTCGATACTCTAAAACTCTTCAACCCTCAAGATGCCACCGTTCCTAATCGATTTCGTGGTATATACCTTTGGTATATACATAACTTTTGCATGCTCTTTCCGATGGTGTCATTAGTTTTTCAAAACAACGAATACCAAATAAGTTGATTATATCAGCACGTGACCGCCGATTACCTCTGGCTAACGTAACCGCTGTATGGTAGGGGGGGGGGAGAAAAATAATCCCTGATGGGATTCACCCTCGGGGCAAGATATTTGGTCCAGACCTTCGGCAAGTCTCGTGTCTGGCCCAAATATCTTGCCCTCGGGTGAGATTTTCCCATCCCCCACCCGTACCCATCAGGGATTATAATAATCTCAGCCTCTCATACATCCCATACATCCCATTAGTAAAAATAGAGTCACGAGTC
The DNA here is from genome assembly GCA_031216915.1 of Pictodentalium vernedei. NCBI lineage: Eukaryota > Metazoa > Mollusca > Scaphopoda > Dentaliida > Dentaliidae > Pictodentalium > Pictodentalium vernedei. The sequence continues at coordinate 882,675,654 of CM062297.1, read as the reverse complement.
ACTTCTGTTTTTTATACTGCGAGTGCTAGGTTAATAGTGTATGCATCTCTATCAAATTTTATATTTTGAAAAAGAAACTCCTCCAAAATGTGAAAAGTTGATAGACAATCATGTAATCATAAACAATTATCTATCTAAAACAACTGTCACAGAGAGTTCTGCCACAGCGAGTATCGTTAAGTGTTTTCATTTTATTGTTTTCTTCATAGTTTTTCTAAAAGGCAGAGATGTTGAAGCAAGATATTCCTAAAACGGTCGGGCATACAATGTATCCCCCTCATCTTAACACTGAATTTTCTATTGAAAAGTAGAAACAAAATATCCCGAGGGCAGTATAGTGTAAAACTTTGCCCTCTACATTTAACACTGATTCTCCCTTAGACGACCCCGAATGCACTATGGCGAATTCACCATAGTGCATCAATGGTCGACTGTGGGGAATTCAGTGTTAAGAGGAGGGGGACCTTGAGCGTAAAATCTGAAATTCCCATTGACACCCATGAAGGGCACTTGAAATGTAAATTTCAGTATTGAAATTTTTCGCTCAATGGTCCCCATTCACTACTTGCGGCCAATTCGTTAGATAAAAGGTTAAGGTATTTTTATTTATTTAATTTAATCTTATTTGTTTTATAAGGATTGGTAAACGAGTTATGCAACTTATATTAACGCCTCTCCTAGCCCAATGGCGCAGAGGGTGGGGCGACTTTCGTCGCGGCATCCTCGTGGCCTCGCTCTTCTCGAATACTACGAAGGGATCTTTTAAAAATAATGCAGTGTTTACAACTGATGCTGACAGAGAGTGTTCGGACAGCTCGAGAACTTTCCCCGACCGAGAATCGATCCCGTGACCTCAGACATGAAAGACCAGTGCAATGATCCACTCGGCCGCTACTTCTCTTGTTTTTATGACATGGAATCAACGAAACTACCCAAACCCATGGATTTGAATCAAACATCACGCGGAAAAAACACACACCTGACACACAACTGTTGGTACATGGACATCGAATTCAATAGACGGATTATATAGTGAGGAATGGCTGGAAGTTCACATATTCTGCATCCAATTGTTAACAAACTGAAAAGATGAGTGAAGTTTGACTAAGATACATAAAAATAATGGTTAACTCCAGTCATATAGATTTCTACCGACACGGGCAACCTTTAAAGATTGCTTGTTTTTATGCTCAGCATTGAGGCTGGAGAGACTTTATTTCACAACTTTCTTTAACATGCTCAAAACGTTCTCAAATGCTTTTCCCAGATACACCCTCATCGTGACCGGGAAAAGTGGGCTGCAGAGAAAATTACTTCTGTCCACTTGGAAAACGTTTAAATGCACTTCCAATATAATACCTTGTTTCCAGTTTAATTTCAGAGGTCTCCTGTTAGTCCCCTACACTCTAAAGTCAGTTCGGTTAAAAAACAATCCACATCAACTGGGCTGTGTGAATATTAACCCCGCCGGACGTAGGGGTAGTAACAACACCCCCATTAATCCTCTACCCAGTTTCACCTGGATTGAGTGTTAGACATACACTACGTGGAGAGTGGATTGTAACTAAATCACCCGCGGAGTGGAGTTATCACCCAAGCTATAACTTTCAAATTTTATACATATCGACAAAAAAACGCAAGTAATGTTTAGGCCAATGGACCTCCGGGTTTAACCCGGAGGTCCATTGGCTGAAACTTTGCTTGTGCTGGTTAGGCTTTGCAACAAATTTGCAATTATTACTTGGGTGGAATCTCCACTCTGCGGGTGATTTAGTGATAATACAATCCCCACTTACTGTATATAATCGCTCTTGCTAGTAATCGTGCACTTTCTTATAAGACTAGATTCGATGCTTGGACGTATGTCACACACAGTGTGTAAAACAAGTCGGAGGTTTGAAATAGCCGATTCGGACTGTTGGGCAGCCGGCATCAATCAATTTAGAATACCCGTACAATAAGTGTCAATTAAATAATATTAATTAAACAACTACTACTATTACAGTACAGCCGCCGTGGACTGGTCACTTTCCATACGTGGGCAATATTTCCACGGACGCAATAATATTAGATTCCAAACACTAATTACAAGAATAATCATCAAAAATGTAATTAATGAAGCACCGGGTACAACCCGGTGCTTCATTAATTAAAATTTTGCTAATGATGATTTTTGTTACCTGGTAAACAGATGAGTGGACATAACTGCCCACGTGTGGATTGCGACCATTCCACGTCGACCGTACTGTATATGTGTATTTTATTTATCCATAATAAATATCGAATGAGTCCATATTTTTAGAATGGAGGATATACAGTACGTGGAGAGTGGGTTGTAACTAAATCACCCTCGGAGTGGAGTCATCACCCAAGCTAGAACTTTCAAATTTTGTACATAGCGACTCAAAACACAAGCAATGTTTCAGCCAATGGACCTCCGGATTTAACCCGGAGGTACATTGGCTGAAACTTTGCTGGTGCTCGTTATGCTTTACAACAAATTTGCAATTATTGCTCGAGTGGAATCTCCACTCTGCGGGTGATTTAGTGATAATACACTCGCCACGTATTGGACAAATCGGAGGTTAGTAGTACCCGATTCGGACTATTGGGAGCCTTGCATGACCAATTTGGAATACCTGTACAATGCGTGTCAATTGAATAAGATATTGCACCACTACTACTATTACATGTATGTTTTATTTATACATAAATAAATATCTAAGAATTAGAGAGTTTTTATAACTATAATCTCGACTAATATTCCAACTCCACCATCAAGGCATGCCTTCATGAAGGCATGCCTTGATGATGGAGTTGGAATATTGGAAGATGCGGAAAATATCTAATGAATCTCTACCTTCATCTGGTATTACAGCTAATATATAAGAAGCATCTGGTGATGGATTAGAAAATTGTACGCAGATATTAAATCAAGTGGCATTTTCATTATAGTCAGGATTCGATGGTCCGTGCGCCCGTCCGTCCATCCCTCCGACCAACCGGCTGTTCATATTTCTCTCTTTTTACAACATTCAATGCACAGTGAAGAATTGTTGGACTCTCCATTGCACAAGCTTTCATTTCTCCTTCAATTTATTTTAAACTTCACGAAGAAAATTTCAATCAGCAATTGAAATTAATTCAAGACGCTATTTCAAAATTTCATGCGGGTGAATTTTCGGTCACCATCATACTGAGAAAAATAATGACGTGATGATGTCATACACATTTACAGATTGGTCACATTTACCTTAGTAGTTTTCAGTTCACGTTGTAATATAATATGTGAAATAGTCATGACATCATATTTTTGTTTATTCACCAGTATACAAAAAAAATAATGCAGTGTTTACAAATGTACATATACATTTATACACTATTTACATTTACAGTTAAAACTAGAAGTCCTGTCACGAATAGTGCGCTTATATAGGCTTAATTGCGCGTTGGAATTGCGCGCATTTGCCATATCGAATGGCATCCAAAGCACGGCAGGTTCTCTTGGTTACTCATAGCAAACACATGCAATGTTTCTGCCATTGGACCTCCGGGTTACCCGGAGGTCCATTGGCTGAAACATTGCTTGTGCTCAGGCCATATGTACAGAATTTGAAAACTTTACTTGGGCCATAACGCGTACATTAACGCGCATATCAACGTGCTATTTGTGCGCATCTCACGACAGGACTTCTAGTTTTAACTGTAAAAGACAATATAAACACAAACATGCAAGATCGAATACAATACGTATACTAGCATGGGAAGGCATAGCCAGATTGGCTGTCTTCCTGCCTTCCCATATAGAAGGGGGCGTAAAAGACAAAACTAAGAAAGAATGAAGAAGAATAAGAGAAAAAGAAAAAAGGAGGAAAAAATAAAAGATTAAACGGTAAAAAAGACAGAGAAAACAAAAACAAAAACAAAGAAAACAAAACAAAAACAAAAACGCATGTGCAACATTATTCATTTCAGTTTTCCATTCACAACATCATACGGTGAGAAACCTATGCGGGTGGATGTAAATGATAACTAATTTCCAAAAGAAGAAGTGAGCTCAGTCGACAAGGCCTCAGCCACGGACCAATCAATAATTGATATAATACGGGTTCGGTGTGAACCCAAATGCACACGGCCCCACCGCACACACATACACACTATATATGTTTACATGTACATACATACACATACATTATATATGTGTGCAGCGGGGCCGCACATCTACACATAAGGATACATACGTATATAATAAAGGCCCGCTAGGACGAGTATCCAGACGAAACACTATTTGAGGCCATCTGTCTACGTAATGAGATTGCATTACGTGGCACAGTCCGGACAATAGGAATTCGAACATATGACGTCGTTCGAATAGACGGAAATGAAATGAGCTGCTAACTTTTTCTTGAATTCTGCCCTATTTGTTAGTTCTCGAATATCCTCTTCTAATTCATTTCATAATTTTGGGAATGCATAGACCGGGAAGTAGTCAAGTGTTTTATTTCTAGTTCTATGGCAACGAATGAGACCGGTCTGGCGCGTGTTTACAAAAGTTTCATTATTCACGGTAGAAAACAAATCTACAAAGGATACTGGGAGATTCCCATTGTGCCAATCAAATACAAACAAACAAGCGTTAATTTGTATAAATCCTCTATTTTCAAAATGTTGTCTTTGATGAATAAGGGGTCCATGTGGGCATTATATTTCTTGTTATTTATGATTCTTATCGATCGCTTCTGTAATTTATAGAGGCGATTACGTGACTTCGATGAACACCATATTTGAACTCCATAAGTCAAGTGACTTTGTACCAATACATAATATAGGGTTTTCATAGCTTTATGTGGCAACACTTTCTTAATCGTACTGAGGGCATAATTGGCAAGTGCAACTTCGAACAAATTTGTGATATGTGTGCATTGTAAGTAAGATTCACGCCAAGGAATTTGACGTATTTTTCATTCTTCTTACCGCCGACTTTACTGATGATTTCATTGTTTATACATATTCCTTGCTGTGTGGATGTTTAATCTTTAATACATGGTTTAAGTAGTATGTATTTTGTTTTTTATAGCATTCAAGGCTAAGTGGCTGACGGCACACCAGTAAGATAATCTCTGAAGTTCATCATTGAAGTATAAAGTTAGCGACTTAATGTCCGAACCAGATTTGTTTACCGAAGTGTCGTCTGCAAACGATAAAAGGTTCAATTTCGTGGACTTGTGGATATCATTTATATATATATGAAAAAGAAAGGGGCCAAGAGAGAACCCTGTGGGACTCCGCATGTCAGCTCAGTCAGGTTAGATTTACTCTCTCCGTAGGAGACATATTGGGTCCTATTTTGGAGATAGCTATAGAAACAGTCATTTGCCTTGCCTGTTATTCCATATTATTCTAATTTTTTATTTAGTACATCATGACTTATAGTACCAAAGGCTTTCGAGAGATCCAGGAATGTGGCAAGCGTACTATCTTTGCTATTTTTTTGTTATTCTCATCAGCCATACATTTTAACAGGTGCACAATCGGATGCAAAATACTATGTAGTTTCCTAAACCCATATTGGTGTTGATAAAGAATATCGAATTTATTGAGGAATTTTACAAGTCTTATTGACATTAGTTTTTCTAGGATTTTTTTTTAAAAAAAAAGTCATTGCGGGAGTCTGTAAAGTGTATATCATATTGTCTAACACCTTGACTAACTGCTCGGTCACATCCGCCCGGGTGGTTTACAAATTAATAAATCAGCAACAATATATAACGTAAACAAACTACGTCCAAGTCGAAAATACAAAAGGAAAAAGTCTTGGGAAAATTATGTTTCAAAACTTAGTCAACACTCACCTTTAACCCTTTACCTAACCTGAAAAACAGACGACACTTGCAAAAATAATTCTTGAATAACTACTTTTTTTATTTTTTTGTCTCAAAAACATAGGTTATGACCCCTCGTTGGAACGAGCTCGACGACCTATGTTTTTGAGACAAAAAAATGAAAACAATAATGAAAATTAATTGGCGATTTTTGAGAATAGCGCTGGCCGGTTTTTGCCGTTACGTTAGGTAATGGGTTAACCAAAATTTGAAAAAAAATATTTTTTTTAAAAATCGCCAAACCATAAAATGTGACCCTTCATTGAAAGGAACCTGTGGAGCACGTTCCTGTGAGGAGTCACATGATATGCTTTTGTTTAAATTATTTAGAAAAGTCAGAAATTCTACATAATAACCAATTTTGAGATCATATACGTTGGGTAAAGGTTTTGCTCAAACCTCCTCCTCCTCCTCCTCGACAATTACTATTATTATGTTCATGTTATAGTTTTATAAGACGTTGAAATATGAGTGGATAAATGAACTCCTCACATGAATTTGATATATATGTTTAAACCATAGTATTTCCTGACACTTAAAAAGCAGGGAAATAAACCAGTGTGGAACTCTCTGGAATTATATGAAAACCTTGAACGTTACATTTATCTCCAACACAGCAAAAAGTACAAGTCAACTCCTGAAAAGTTAATCCACTATCTACGCTAAGGCATACATCCTTGTCGGACGAATTAATCCACCATTGTCTGAAACATTCATCTCTTGTGGCACATCTGTGAATTGAAAAAATGAATAATAAGTCAATGGCGGCGGCCGCCATAACACTGTGATTTATTTGGTGCCAGCGGTATACTAATGGCAGACGACATTTGCAAAGCAACTTTCCTGATTTATTAAACATTTTCATTTTGTACATCGAATACATACCTTATGGACACGAGCTTGTTCCTTTGAGGGGCCGTATGTTTTTGCGTTAAAATTGAAAAACAAATAATAAAATTTAGTTTTCTACATTTCTGAACAGCGCTGGCCGGTTGTAGCCGCAATATTGATTGATTGATTGATTGGTTGGTTGGTTGGTTGGTTGGTTGGTTGGTTTTTTGATTGATTGATTGATTGATTGATTGATTGATTCATTGATTGATTGATTGGCCAGTATGCATGAAACATAAATATATACCTTCAACAATAATTCGAATTCTACAATTTGTATACCGCTGGGAGATGACATATCCAGATTGGCTGTGTACCTGTTGTCTCCCGGACACTTATATCTCACAACATTGGAAATAGACTGCCAAACATTCATTAATCGGTCTTGCTGCTGATGGCCAGTGCAACTCTCTTTATCGATTGCCCCCACTTCTTGCAGCACAGGGAATTGAAGACAAATGCAATATTTGTTTATTATTTACTTAACCTCATCCCGCTTCCCCATCGCTACCTTCTGCCCTTTTTATGTTTTTTTGGCTGTCGGAAATGACTATGTTGTCTTACATTTCTGAATATTCAGCTCTTTACCTTTCATTGTCTGAGTTGTCTTACCTTCCTGGTCATTCAGTTCTTTACATTTCTCTGTCCTGGTTACAATTTGTCTAAATTGTCTCACTTTTCTAGGCATTCAGTACGTTGCATTTCCTATCTGAGTTCTCCTACCTTTCCAGACATTGCTTTCGTTACATTCCCTTCTCTAGGTTGTCTTACCTGTCTCGAGAGTAAGTTCGTTTCATTTCCTTGTCTACGTTGTCTTACGTTTCTGGACATTTAGTTCGTCACATTTCATTGTCTAGGTTGTCTGGACATTTAGTTCGTTACATTCTCTTGTCCAATTTGTCTTACCTATCTGGACAGTATGTTCATTTCCATTACATTTCCTAGTCTAAGTTGTCTTACCTTTCTGAACATTTAGTTCGTTACATTTCCTAGTCTAAGTTGTCTTACCTTTCTGGACATTTAGTTCGTTACATTTCCTAGTCTAAGTTGTCTTACCTTTCTGGACATTTAGTTCGTTACATTTCCTAGTCTAGGTTGTCTTGCCTTTCGGGACATTTAGTTCGTTACATTTCCTAGTCTAGGTTGTCAGTTATATTAATAGGTAGGAAAAAAAGATTATGTATAATCTTACTTCCAAGGTCCCCCACCGAGGTCCCCCAACTAAGAGGTGAAACGCCCTAGACATACTACTGATGTTGTGTTGGAGTTCGGAGCCTCCCTTAGGCCTAACTAGGACTCTCAGGTCGGTGCCTCTTCCTCCCCCTTCCCTGGAAATTTTGTTATACAAGTTTGCAGAGAAGAACGTGGATGCTTCAGGTTCTCACCAACGCTCAATGCTGAACAATTGTAAATGCCTCATCCCACCACGACTAAACAATGCAACACGTGCAACATTCAAATCTCATAATGTTATATCAGCCGATATTAATGTTCACTGTAGACGAACTACTTCTTACGGAAGAGTATTAGGGACATGATAAAAAATAATTCCAAGACCCAGCAAGACGAAATTTCGTCTTTTTATCTCTAAATTTCGACTTAAAATCTCAAAACTTCGACTTTGTATCTAGAAAATTTAAAATATCGAATTTAGACTGTTTATCTGGAAATTATGACTTTTTAAGTTGAAATTTCGACATAAAATTTCGTAATTTCGACTTAAAATCTCGAAATTTCGACTTTTTGTGGTACACGTGGTAGCTTTATCAGCAGCGACGGTGTTGCGTATTTACTGTTTATGCACACAATGACGCTTCTCTACGTTGCGTTTGTGGGATTTGTTTCATTTTGATCTTCATCTATTATGGGTGATGGTGCGCGGGATTCGAAATGGGGAAACGCTGGGGGGGGGGGGGGGGGGGGTAGAAGTTAAATTAGGGGTGGAAGGCTATTATTTCCACGATTTTTTATTTTCTGTCTGTTGTAATTTTGGGGCACTGCACTGGGTGAAAATCGCATATCTTCGTAAGGGTGAGCCACTCCAATGATATTTACCAGGCGGCACTTTTCGAGAGGTGTGTGTGTGGAGAGATGGGATGCAACTTCCGCAGCACTGCTCATTGGCGGCGGTTGGAGAAACATGCGTATCGCTCTTTTTGTGGGTTATAATGGTGGGATGGGGAAGGCATCCGAAGTTGTTGGACTTCTTCACGGAGCCTACTCTTTATTATAGAGGCGCTCTTTGAGCTTTTATTGCAACGTACTTCAACAGTACTTGTCATTAATGTTTGTTGTTTGGTATTTTATTAGAATGTTTATTGGACATAATGGTGTGTCTGGGGGGGGGGGGGGGGAGGGATTGGTAAATTTCACGTGGAACAGTATTTACCCAGTTGCATCCTTTGTAAATATGGTTTGGAAAAGAGGGTCAGTTTATTTGATCGTCAACTTTAGGATGCTGGGCGGGGTTGAACTAAATTCTTATTTGCCGTTAGGTAACGGATGGCAAAGTCCATGAACAAAATTGGTCATTTGTATGGATGAGGTCTGTTGTACTCGTTCGGAAAACAATATTCTACTTCGAGTGGTCGTAAACAAATGAAAAGGAGGCCTACCCCAAGCTTGAAGAAATGTCAAGGTTCGGGTGGGGGAAGAGGATATTATTCGTGTCCGGACAGTAGAGCGAGAGTTTGTAAGAAATCAGAAGCTGGTGTATTGTCGTGCATTCTAATTCACTGGGAAATTATTTTATTCGTCTTGGAGCTAACATTGCAGAGGTGAGGATGGGGGGTGACTCACCAATATTCAGTTCTGGGTGAGACAGGTACAGGGTTGGTATAGCCCAGAAGTAGGAATTTTGTAAGTTGTCTGTCGGAAAAATTGTTAGCCGCCCAGTCTATAACGATGCCACAATTTTCATTGAGTAAAATTATCTTTAGGTTTCATATATCATTTTTGTGTGAACGTTTGTTCGTTTATTATTATTATTTTAAAGAATTACTTTTGTGAAACGAAAGTAATTCTTGAAAATAATAATAATAATAAATGAAGGTTTGGGGCCTGCCTCGTTAATTATTGTTTTACAAAAAAATATTAAGTTAGGATTCAAGTTCGTACCGACTGTCAACGATCCGGCAACACTGTCGAAATATTTACCTCTCGACCCAGCACGTGGGGAAATTTTGAGATCCTTTCTCTGAGCCTGGTTTTGGCGTGGGAATAACTGCAACGTTGAATTTTTTATCGGGGTTTAACGTTATTTACGGTCAGCCAGTGTCACCTCGTGTCTGACAGTTTTATGGGTGGCGGAAGCCGGAGAAAACCACCGAGCAGCGGCGAGCGACTGTCAGACTCCCAACGTACTAACTCTGCATAGAGTCAGCATTGGGTGAAGGCAAGTGCGCCATTGACGTATACACAGTGCGCCTTAGTACACAGCGACACCGTGCCACCACGTAGGCAATCAGGATTAAGTGCCATACCCAAGGGCACAATGCCGTTCTCGCCCGTCATGGTCAAACTGTGAACCTCTCGGTTTGAAATTCAAAGCTCGCAACAGACAAGCTTGAATGGATCGTTCCGTTCATCCATAAGACTGCCCTTATCAGGACCATCGAAGTTTGAAAAGAACACTCGTTCACTAAACACATTACCATCAACATAACCCCCTCTCTCCCCCACCCTGCATATTTCACCCATAAATAAAGTTATTTCCACTCGATACGAGTAAAATTCCATTTGCAGAGATTCATATAAGTGTATGCTAAATTTCGAAGGGTAAAAAAAATCCATTATCATAACCCTTGCAACATGTAATATAACAGGCCATCCCAACACCACCCCCTCCCCGATGAGGAGAGCAGTGGCGAAGTGTTTAGAGCATTGAACTTTAAACCCAAAGATCGACAGTTCGACCCTCATCAGCGGTAACTGCGTTGGGTAACGACGTGTGGGGACACGGAGACGTTGTGTCCAAAAGCGTGCTGCATGTCGATAGATAGTAGTAGTGTATGCTCCCCTACATGTCCCATTTGGGAGACCCCGGTGGTGGACCCCGGATGTGACCTCATGTCACGTGACTCAGTGGCGCCATGTTGTGTTGCCATGGTAACCCGCGTGAGCGGCCATGTTGTGACGTCATCCCCATAGAGATACGTGGTGTTAGTGCGCAGGCGCAGCACGTGTTGTTAGGGTGATACGTGTTTCCGTCGTCCATTTTGTATACTGGAGACCGCCTTCTTGGTTTCTATGGTAGTACGTGGTTGCTATGTGACCTAAAACCTTCTAATAGGATAGGGGTAGGATAGGTTTTCTTTTTTAGTTTTTCTGGTCTGTTCTTTTCAGTTCTGACCCCATTCCGAGTACTCTTGTTGTTTCATTTATCTAGATCAACCAATCGCTTCACTTTCCTGGCCCTGACTAACCAATCAGATTGCTTGATTTCCCATAACCCGTACTTAACCGTACATAATTATCTCCCCTTGTTACAACGAAGTCCTATCCGATTTTCATCATCCCTATATCCAATGGCCACGTCCCATGGAATCCCTTTTTGTGAAACGTCTCTGGTTATGGAATCCCTTTTTAGTCGTATGAGGCCATGAGTGCCATGAGGAAAGCCCTCAGTGAGACCTAATTTACTATCCCTCTTAGCCCCATTTCAGTATTTAACAGCCATATCCCCAGGCACACCAATTTCGGTATCCCTTTTTGGAAAACATATGACCTTCGGCACCCCTTTTTGTCGTATGAGGCCATAAGGGCTATGCTAATGAGGCTATGAGGGATAGTAAATGAGGCCTCATTGAGGGTTTTTCACATAGCCATCATGGCCTCATACGACAAAAAGGGTGCCGAAGGCCATATGTTTTCCAAAAAGAGGTGCCGAAATTGGGGTGCCTGGGGATGGTATGGCTGTTAAATACCGAGATGAGGCTAAGAGGAATAGTAAATTATGGCCTCATTGAGGGATTTTTTTCATGGTCCTCATGACCTCAAAAGAAATGAGGCAATGAGGGATAGTAAATAAGGCCTCATTGAGGGCTTTGCACATAGCCCTCGTGGCCTCATACGACAAACAGGGGTGCCGAAGGCCATATGTTTTCCAAAAAGGGGTGCCGAAATTGGGGTGCCTCGGGATTTGGCTGCTAAATACTGAAATGAGGCTAAGAGGAGGGATAGTAAACTGGGCCTGATTGAGGGCTTTTCTCGTGGCTCTCATGTCCTCATACGACTAAAAAGGGATTCCATAACCAGAGACGTTTCACAAAAATGGATTTCCTAGGACGTGGCCATTGGATATAGAGATGATGAGAATCGGATAGGACTTCGTTGTAATAAGGGGAGGTAATTATGTACAGGTAAGTACAGGTTATGGGAAATCAAGCAAACTGATTGGTTAGTCAGCGCCAGGAAAGTGAAGTGAATGGGTGATCAAGATAAATGAAACAACAAGGGTATTCGGAATAGGGTCAGAACTAACAAGAAGAGACCAGAAAAAAAACTAAAAATAGTAATAATAAGCAAAGCTGTTCCAGTAGATTGGCTCTTCTACTCTACTGGAGTATACTCCAGGACAAACGAACATGGTCAGATATACTCCTGTTAAATCGAACATATTCCTATCCTATTAGAAGGTTTTAGGTCGCATAGCAACCACGTGCTGCCATAGAAACCAAGAAGGCGGTCTCCAGTATACAACATGGACGACGGAAACACAAATCACCCTAACGACACGCGCTGCGCATGCGTAATAACACCACATATCACTATGGGGATGACGTCACAACATGGCCGCTCACGCGGGTTACCATGACAACACAACATGGTGCCACTGACTCACGTGACATGACGTCACATCCGAGGTCCCCCACCGGGGTCCCCCAAGTGGGACCTGTAGGAGAACATACACTACTACTGTCGATGATTTACTTGCTTTCAACCGCAGCTAACTCTACTTTCACAGAGTTAGTAAGTTCGAGAGTCTGACCGTTGCTCGCCGCTGCACAATTGTTCTCTCTGGCTTTCTCCCAGCGTTAAACTCCCCAATACGATATCACCCTGGCTGCTGGAAATGTGATTAAATATAAACAAACAAACTTCTCTCGAAAACAAATATCGATATCCAACTGAATAAGCCCGCACCCAGAGGGAAAGACTCATAATTTTAAAAACTGCAAGCCTCCTTACCAATATCTACATAAGTATACCCTTTCAAGTATGTAAATATTTGGCTATATATCTTCCCTATACCGGCCTTGTCCAGAAATGAATACATGTGCGACCTCCCCCCCCCCCCCCCCCCCCCCCCACCAACACACACACACACAAACACACACGCGCGCGCAGCCACATGTGTTGATAACAGTAAGATGAGTAGAATACTTGTACATAATGATACACCTACTTTCTGATTTCTAACAATTTCTCACCCTTTTGAACGGACATGTGTGCCACTCCACTCCCTTCCTTGAGATGTCTAACTTGGTTTGGGTCGGAACGGAAATGTGTGCCACTCCCCTCCCTTCCTAGAGATTTCTAACTTGGTTTGGGACGGCCATTGCCTCCTTTTTCAGCCATTCATGGCCCTATTCTGTCTGTTGGAAGTGTCATTAAACCACAGTAAAAAAAGTAAAAAACTCATGGCCCTCCACGCGATATATTGTTTTTTTCCGGAAGAGTACAACAATCCACGTCCATAAAATGTCCAGTTTTACCCATCGAATTTTCCAATCCGTTCGCTGATGGTAAATAAGAATGTAATACCCCCGACTGCACAGCTTCCCAAAGTTTACGGTGAATCGAAGAGGGGGGGGGTGCATATTTGCTGTTTATCCACACAATGACACTTCACTTGGGTAGCATGTGTCTCGTTTAGCTTCTTGGTTTTTTTTCTGTCATAATTTCGGCAGTATACTGGGTAAAAGTAAAACGTAGCACCTCTTCGTAAAGGATATTTACTAAGCAGCATCTCCTCGTAAGGGTAGACTACTCCTGTGATTCACCGTAGGTACCCCGGGAAGCGAAGTAGTGCTTTGTGTTCGTTTTGTGTTGTAAACAAGCTCTGTTTTACTGTTAAAATGTAAGACCCATTCATCAATGCTTGGGTGGAAGTTCTCTAAAATTCGTATAAACGATTGACTAAACTTGACTTTATCTCCATGTTGCGGTCACGATTACCCATTGCGCAGAAATATGTGACCTTAAACACCAATAAATAAATAAATACTCCAGTGATATTTACTGGGCAGCACTTTCCGGGAATGGTGGGAGGGCTGAGGGGACAGTAATAGTCTATTCTCCATTATGTGCGGACGTCTGATTCGACAGTAATGGTCTATTCTCCATTATGTGCGGACGTCTGATTCGACAGTAATGGTCTATTCTCCCTTATGTGCGGGCGTCTGATTCGACAGTAATGATCTTTTCAAGTTTTTCAAAATTATTACTGTGACTTCTGCACATATTTTTGGATTGGATTATTCTAGAAACTCTGTTGGATCAGATTATGTTTAAATTTATATGTTTTGTTCATGGAATGCCGACTTATATGGATTTTAAGAACAAAAACTTTGTAAAAATTAGCTGTATTTTTGACTCTGTGTTCATTCATACATGATGGATTTTCTTCACACCTTATACTGGCTTTTGTTCCTGTTCATCTTGATAGAGACAGTTACTGAGACCAACTCACTACCTTATTATTTTTCTTATAAACCATTGTTTGTACTGTGGGTGACTGATTGCACTGTTATAAGCTCAACCATTGAAGTATCTTGGATGATTGCACAATTGACATTCTCACAGCCAGCCACTGCAGCAGTTAATGTGTTTTGCTTGTTAACACTTTCCTTACCAATTATGCCAATAGTATATAGCAAATATGAATTGCTCCAACTGAGGTCTTCTGTTTTAGTCCCAAGCAGGTTAAACACCAATATATGGAAACAGATTGTTAGCTTGCAAGATGTAGCTCCTTTTTGTCCAACTCACCGTGGAAAAAGAGGGGGTGGTAAAAGACACATACCAGTTGTTAGAAACACGCGTGGTATTCATCCACAAAAAGGTAAAACAGGTGTGAACTGGAAGAACCTCATAGCAATTTCAACTACTAAGCGTTTAAATGACACTCATTCCACCGACTCAGTTAACCTTAATGGTTATAGACAAGGACACTCATCCTTCAGTTTAGGAACAATTAACGCTCAGTCCGTGAGAGAAAAGACAGATGCTATTGTCGATTTTGTTCTCGATCAGGATCTAGACTGTCTCGCAATAACAGAGACCTGGTTACACCAGCACGATGATGATGTAATTAGCTGTTTAACACCAACAGGGTATCTTTTCAAGCATGTACCCCGGATGTCTAGAGGTGGTGGGGTGGGCTTTCTGTTCAAAGAAAACCTCACGGTGACCTCTAAAACTTCAAAAACTGTATTTTCAACATTCGAACACATGGATATTCTCATATCCGCTGATGGAAAGTCATTTTTCAGGCTTTTAATAGTCTACAGACTGCTTCCCAGTAAGAAAAGACATATAACTAGTGCCATGTTTTTCGAAGAATTTGATCCCTTTCTCCACAACATCTGTTCCGAGACTGACCGGATACTGTTAGTTGGGGACTTAAACTTTCACTTCGATAAGGCGACCAACACAGACACCCAACGATTTATGGATCTTCTTGGTTCTTTGGACCTCAAACAGCATGTAAATGAACCGACCCATAATTTAGGTCACACGCTGGATCCCATTATTTCCAGGAATACTGACAACATCATATCTTCAACTAGAATTCATGACTTATCCTTGTCAGATCACTTTCTTGTTGAATGTATTTTGTCTATCAAGAAGGCATCTCTGCAGAAAAGAACTGTCTCATTCAGAAAACTTAGGGATCTTGACATCAATAATTTTATGCAGTGTATTACCAATTGTATGCGAAAAACTTCAGGCAACGATTTAAACTCAAAAGTAGAATCATACAATGTCAAGTTGAGGAATGTACTTGATGAAATGGCCCCCATTTTATCAAGAACCTTTACTCTAAAAGCCATTCGTCCCTGGATCAATTCTGCAGTACGGTCGGCTAAGCGTTTGCGCCATCAACTCGAACGGAAATGGCGTAAAACTAAGTTGACTGTGCATCATGAGTTGTTTAAACAACAATGTAAAAAAGTTAAAAACTTGATAAACCACCTAAAAAGGCAATATTTGAGTGAGAAAATTTCCGCTTGTGAATCTGACCAAAAACAGCTCTTCAAGATCCTAAAGTCACTGGAAGCCAAAGAAACCCATAATTTCTCCGATCATCTTTCCAAAACAGAGGTCGCAAATGCGTTCTCAGAGTTTTTTATCACAAAGATTAAAAACATCAGGGAGTCTTTGGATAAGGCAGATACGGAGAATAGGCAACCTGACCAGCCCTTTCAAACTGTCAACCCATCCTCAAAACTAACTCATTTTCACACGGTTTCAGAGAAGACTGTTCAAAAAATCATAATGTCTTCACCATCAAAAAACTTGTGATCTGGATCCGATACCAACTACACTCCTTAAAACATCTCTTCCCGTACTCATTGGCAGCATTACAGAAATTGTTAACAACTCAGTGAGTTCTGGCTATCTACCGCCTAGTCTGAAAACAGCTCTTGTTACCCCACTTCTTAAAAAAACATCTCTTGATCCCACAATGCTGAAAAATTATCGCCCGGTCTCGAATCTTCCTTTTATCTCCAAGATTATAGAAAAAGTCATTGCACAACAACTGCGTGCGCATTTGGACGATAATTGTTTACTTGACCCTAAGCAGTCTGCATATAGACCTGGTTATTCAACAGAGACTGCCCTTCTCTCAGTCCAAAATGCGGTTTTGGAATCTATTGACAACAAAAAAGGTGTTGCGTTGGTGCTACTTGACCTTTCAGCCGCATTCGACACGATTGACCATGAAATTCTTTTTGAACGACTTTCTCAGCTAGGAATAGAAGGATCAGCACTGGATTGGTTTCGATCTTATTTGAGTAACCGAACCCAGTGTGTTACCGTTGATGGCAACAAATCTGAAATAGCCTCACTTGAATTTGGGGTACCCCAGGGTTCCGTTCTCGGCCCAATTTTATTCACCCTTTATATGCAGCCTCTGGGCGCCATTATTCGCTCACACGGTATTGAGTGCATCTTTTTACGCTGACGACTCCCAGTTATATGTAGAATTTAACCCCATTGATTATGAAGATACAGCCACACAGTTTATGCGTCTCGAAAACTGTATTAAGGAAGTGAGAGCATTTATGCTACAAAACAAACTTAAATTAAATGACGAAAAAACTGAGCTGATAGTATTTTCCTCAAGATTCAGACCCGCACCAGACACTCTGCCACGGCTCATGGTTGGTGATGTAGTGATTAATCCGTCAACTAAGGTTCGGAATTTAGGTGTCTATTTCGACAGACACCTAACTATGGCTGATCATATTACCAAAATATGTCAGTCTGCCAACTGGTACCTCCGTAAACTGGGTCGCTCTCGAAAAATTTTGACGAAGAAGGCTGCAGTGTGCCTGGTGCATGCATTTATCACATCACGCTTAGATTATTGCAACTCATTGTTGTATGGGCTTCCAGGCAAGCAGATACAAAGGTTGCAACAAATACAGAACACAGCTGCCCGTATTGTCTCACTGACGAAGCGGCGCCAACACATAACTCCAGTCCTGAAAGATCTTCATTGGCTTCCTATTTCATCACGGATTCAGTTCAAGGTCTTACTTTTTGCACACAGGGCTCGCTGCTGTGATCTGACCCCGGCTTATATAAGCGACCTAGTGGTTCCGTATGAGCCTAAACGCACGTTAAGGTCTTCTATGCATGACTTGCTTGAAGAGACTACCTGCAACTTGGTATCATATGGTGGCCGCTCCTTCTCTCATAGTGCACCTAGGCTTTTCAATGAGCTACCCATTTCAGTGCGACAGACTGCGCCAAGTGCTTTCAAATCGGTACTGAAAACCTATCTTTTTGGTAAACCATACTCGGAGTGATTTCCGCGTAGCACTATGCAAATCTACAGTACAGAAGTACTGTCACATGTAACCATGATTTTTCTTGTAAAGCGCCATGGAACGTTTTATTATTGTGAAATGATCGCTATATAAATATCTATTATTATTATTATTATTATTATTATTATTCTCCATTATGTGCGGACGACTGATTCGACAGTAATGGTCTATTCTCCATTATGTGCGGGCGTCTGATTCGACAGTAATGGTCTATTCTCCATTATGTGCGGGCGTCTTACTCGACAGTAATGGTTAGTAGGTGATAGAGGCCGATTCACGACCACTTTGCCATGTACATGTACATGTACACGTACATCGATGTAAATCTCCATAGGATTCAGTGTTAAAATCGTGTACATGTACACGATTTGTCGCTTTTTATGGTGGTTTAGACTCGGCTTTGCCGATTCTACACCATTGGATTCTATACACAGAGTGAAAAATGTATGAAATTGTAAGGAAAAAATGAGCTGTATCGTCTAGTCCAGAATCGGCAAATGGGTTTCCCATAGGATTCAGTGTTAAAAATCGCGAGCAAAAAACGTGTTGCCGTTTCTGGACCAGCGTCGAAAAGTGGTTTGCCGATTCTGGACCATCATGTCTGTACACGATTTTAACACCAAATCCCTATGGAGGCGTACACGGAAATCCATTTGCGGATTTACGTCAGAAATTGACTCGTGTACGGTACACGGAAAAGAGGTGGTCCAGAACCGGCAAACCCACTGGTGGTCTAGAATCGGCTTTGCCGATTCTACACCATTGGATTCTATATACAGAGTGAAAAAAATGTATGAAATTTTAAGAAAAATGTGGTGGATTGTCTGCTACAGAATCAGCAAATGAGTTTCCCCATAGGATTCAGTGTTAAAATCGCGAGCAAAAAAACGTGTTGTCGATTCTGTAGCAGCGTCGAAAAGTGGTTTGCCGATTCTGGGCCATCCCTGTCTGTACACGATTTTAACACTGAATCCTATGGGGAAACTCATTTGTGGATTTTACATCAGAAATCGACTCGTGTATGGTACACGGAAAAGAGGTGGTCCTGAACCAGCAAACCCACTGTCACGTTTTCCGAGGAAATAAAAAAAGTGATGATATATATTGGAGAGAAAAAAAATATATAAATAAATAGTTATTTAAAAAATAAATATATCAAATCGAATAAATAATAAAAAAAAAAAAATACGTAAATCATGAGCGCTTCCCAGACTATTAGAGCAAGGTTTCTTTTAAAAATGCTGATGAGAGCCTACGCATTCTGTGTGAACGAACAACTAGGTGGTCGCCTCTTGTTAGAACGATGCGTCGGATGTAGGGATACCTAGACTTCGATCACGAGAATCATTCGTGTCTGACGATGGAAAGGGAAGATATGGTCGTCAAGTATTTCGAACCGGCGTTCGAACGCGTTCAAATCGACGAAGTGATCGCATTTTGGAAGAGATTACTCTTCTGTAAGGATCAAAGCAAGCCCACAGTTTCGGAAGAACTGAAATTGGCACGTAAAAGTCTGACTTTAGAAGACAAGGGATGCGTCATGAAATTATTGTTCAATGAAACATATGTCTAAGTTTTTTCGTTGATATAAAAATTCAGGGAGAATAGAAAATAAAAATAAATACACACATACATTTTTTATCTAATATTAGAAAGAAAAAAAACAAAAATGGGAACCAGAAATAAATTGTATCTAACGTTAGATGACGACGAGGATGAAAAAAACACAAAAATGAGAACCAGAAATAAATTGTATCCGACGTTAGATGACGACGAGGATGAGAAGCCGAATGGCGTTTTGCCGACGGCACCATCGCTAGAAGAAAAAGAAAGAGGAGAGAGGTATCGCATCGATCAAATCAGTAGAATCCAAGCGTATCTAACTCAAGAGAGAGATTCTCGCCGTTCTCTCAAGAAGAAGTATTCGCGTTTCGTGAAATTCGTCAACGCGATTGACACGACACTCATCACGATTTCCATGGGTTTACACATGGCCGGCATCAGATTGTTGTCGACCGCGGTCGGCATTCTGATCGTGTTGACCGTAGAAGGAGTGGCTCTCGCCGCTGGATTGTTTAGCACGCTCGGAAACTTTTTGAGTAGGAAATTATATCTGAAGGCGAGGAAACACAACAAGATTCGCATCTTGGCCGACTCCAAGATCGACACGATATCCGAAATGATCTCGATGGCATTGAAAGACGGTAGGATATCGGACGGAGAATACTTCGCGATATTGGGCGAGAAAACGAAATACAAAGCCATGAAAGAAGCCGTGAGAATCAAGACTCGTCAGATCATCAAAGAAGAGATGAAGGATTCTCTCGTGGAAAAGGGGAGGAAGGAGGCTAGGGAGGAATTCAGTAAGATGATAGAACTCAAGAGTCGCGATTGAAAAAATAAAATATATATAATAAGAACAGAATTAATTAATTAATAAATGTATATATAAAATAAAAAACGAAATTAATTTAAATAACTCTTAAAAATGTATTGCGTAAGGTGTAAGAGAGTTACCGAGACGAGTAATTCTCGAGAAGTACGAACTAAAAACGACAGACAGATGCTTCGCGGAATTTGCGACGTGTGTGGTTCTATCAAGACTCGATTCGTCAAAAAAAAAGAACGCGAGCAAAGGTAAAGGCATCGTGAATAAAATGATCAATAATCTACCATTCGAAATGCATCTGCCTGGTCACAGTTTCACGGGACCCGGAACGAAATTGAACAAGAGACTCAACGCCGATCTGACTCCCAAATCTTGGAGCAAACCTGTGAATAGGGTGGACGCGACTGCGTATGATCACGATCTGTTCTATGCCGGACATCCCGACACCAAGATTCGCAACGGCGTCTGCGATAAAAACATGTTGGGGAAATTGAGAGGCATATCGAATCCGACCAGGAGAGAGAAGATAGAACGTTCGCTGGTCGGCAATCTGATCAGTGCAAAACGTCGATTCGGATGGGGCGTTCAAAAAAAAAAGCGTATCGGAAAAGAAGAAGAAATGATTATTGATGAGCGAATTGGCTGAGGAGTTACACAAACCCATCGAAAGAGAAGGGTGTTCGTGAAGGGTTTGGATGATATTTGGTCTGCCGACTTGGTCGACATGAGATCGTTTTCGAGGTGGAACGAGGGTGTCAAATATCTATTGACGGTCATCGACGTGTTTTCCAAATACGATTTGATCAGAACTTTGAAGAATAAATCGGGACCTTGCATCGCCGAGGCTCTGAAGAGCGTGTTCGACTCGTTTTTTCGAAAACCGAGTAAATTGTGGGTGGATAAGGGAAAGGAATTCTACAACAAGCACGTTCATCGATTGGTCGACCTCTACTCGATTGAAAATGAAGAGAATGCCAGCGTGGTGGAACGTTGGAATCGAACGATGAAGGAAAAGATGCACAGATACTTCACAGCGAATTCGACCAAGAAATACATATACGCTCTGAACGGTCTGGTCCAAGATTACAACAACACGCGACACAGATCGATCAAGATGACTCCCGTGGAAGCTAGCGATCCTCGAAATGAAAAACGGGTCTACGCAAATCTATATCCTGAAAGATCTGAGATTAGGAAGAAGTCTAGAACGCCGAAATTTGAGGTCGGTGATCGAGTGAGAATCTACGCTTATAAGAAGCACTTCGAAAAGGGTTATACTCCTCGATGGACCTCGGAAATCTTCGTGATAATCAAAATATTTCACACCGATCCGGTGACTTATGAAATCGAAGCTTTGGATGAAGAAGAGATCATCGGAAAGTTTCACAAACAACAATTACAGAAGACAAAGTTTTGATAAAGAAAACAAATTTCTTTTTATTTACTCTCTTTAACATTTTCTTGTTTACACACATATATATATAAGAAAGAAAAATAATAATAAAAAAAAATAATTAAAACTATTTTTAGATAAAAAAAAAGCAAGTTAATTAATAAACAAAAAAACAAAAATCCTTTAAAAATGACAAATATACTAGATATAGCACAAAGCATAGTGAAATATGAAAGTATTCAAGAATATGAGGTTCACGAATATGAACCGGTAACCAGAAGAGTTTGAACAATGCGGGAGAGATAAGAATCAACGTCGAAACTCAAGATCTATTCATACATCCTAGCGAGAGTTACATAGTGGTGCAGGGACGTCTCACCAAGGAAGATGGGAGCGACTACGCCGACGACGACACGGTTACTCTAGCCAATAATGGCATCATGCATCTATTCAGTAATATAAAATACATGCTATCCGGACAAGAGATAGAATCTGTGTTTCATCCCGGTCAGGCCACCACGATGTTCGGACTCTTGACGTATACTGATGATTTTTCGAAATCTAGAGGACTTAATCAGTTGTGGGTGAAAGACACCGTCGGCCCTGCTAGCGCCGGCGCCGCCTTGATATTCGACTATGTCGTCAAGACGTCCAGACCTAAACGAACGTTTTCGTTCAGGATACCTTTGAAACACATCTTCGGATTTGCGGATGATTACAACAAGATCATGTACGGATTCAAACACAATCTGACGTTGATTCGAAAAGGAGACGACGACGCAATAGTGAGACTCACTGCGACCAATGCGGGTAAGATAACTCTACACAAGATATCGTGGTTCGTTCCGCATATGGAGCCTTCGATCGTGGAAAAAGCGCGTCTCTACAGGATTATAGAATCCAAGAGTAAATTACCTGTGGGATTTAGAATGAGACAGTGCGACACGGCTAGCATTCCTCTCTCCACGAATCACTTTGATTGGAGATTGATGGTGAAATCCGCTTCCGAGAGACCGCGTTTCATCGTGGTTGCGTTTCAGACCGATAGGGACGGGTCTCAGGAAAAGAATGCGTCGCTGTTCAATCACTGCCATTTGAGAAACATGCAAGTGTTTCTGAACGCCACGAGATATCCAGAAATCGAGTACAACGCATTGTTCGACAAGAACGATTTCTGCAGACTGTACGGCGATGCCGCTGATTTTAGAAAGAAGTATCATGGTCTAGACGAATTGATGAGCAACCCTAATATATCTCCCGGCGAATACAAGTCGACGTCAGTAGACAGAGTGAACGACTCAAGAGTAGCGTCTTAGACATTCAGATCAAGATGCAATTTGATAGGAACATGCCGAGAAAAACCGAAGCCTTTGCCCTGGTCCTGTCGGACAGAGAATTACAATTCAAATCGGATGGAAATAAGATGTCGATCATTCGATGAGAGACGAGTGTGAAAAAAAAATAAAAAACAGAAAAAAAAAAATTAAAAAAAAGTAATGAGTAATTATTAAAAAACAAGAAAAACAAAAAAAAAAATAAATAAAGTAATGTGATCTAGAGAGATTGAACATCTTTCTAAATCTCATTACTTTTTTTTTTGTTTTTAATAAATCACACTTTATTTTTTTTTTTTTTAATTCATTATTTTCCACGCATTCACTGTTTGTTCAAAGGAACTAGTTTGATCAGTAGACTCACCACGGAAGTGGCGGCTTCGGGATTATTGGTTTTCGTAACGAAATTAATCCTGTCTCCGGCGTTCACTTTGAGAGGCGTGCCGAATGTGCTAACATTCTCAGACTTTTCGACGCTGTATCTCTTATCGCTCTCTACTCCATTCACCATGAGACTGACGACCGCTCTGTTATTCAAATCCGAGGAAGCCAGACTCATTCGAAGGATTTCACCTCCCAGCGGCATGGGATATCCCACCTGACCATGTTTCGATCCGCTACCTCCATTTCCGAAAGACCACTCAGCTTTTCCCTCATCTAAGGTGCCGGCCTCCTCTTCCCACACGGTGATCAATTGTCTAGCATATTTGACTTTCTCCACCACCGAAATCAGGGTGCAGGCATCCGTTATGTTCACGGGATCCGGTAGATTCGTGAGCGCATGTCCACCCATGTCTAGTTTACCTTCCATGATGTCACCCTTTCTCCAGGCCGAGTTGTCGTCCACGTACTTTCTGCTGACTGCGCTGGAATCGAATTCGGGATCGTGACTGAGTCCGAATAAATTCTTACCATTCATGTCGATACCACCCTCCATGGTTCCGCCAGATTGTTTGTTCAGGTAGAGATCGTCCACTTGCGATTCTAGGTATTCTTGTGATCGTATCACCGCAGAATCTACGTACCCCTTGTTCACCACGGTTGAGTCCGCATCCATGTCGTCGACCTTCGACAGATTCTATATCTTGTTTAATCCCGCATTCAGATCCAATTTCATTTCTCATCTGTCAGACTTTCTCTGTTCCAGATCTACGTAGTGTTTGGTCGCCACATCCTTGGGATTCGTGGGAGTGGCCACGTTCGTTATCTTGTTAGAATTGGCGTTCAATTCCGAGTGCATCGTTTTCTGAACATATCTATTTCTCAGGTGTTCGCTGAATCTCGCGTGAGAGTCGTCCGCATATTTCTTGGTCGCGGCATCGGTGGGATCTATGGGATTTGCGACGTTCACCAAACATTTGGATTTCAGATCGAGATCGTCAGTCATGGTTTTATCCACATAATTATCTAGCATGATTCGTTTGAAATCGGCATTCCCCCTGTCGGCATATTTTTTAGTCGCAGCATCTGCGAGATCTATCGGCTCGGGAAGATTGTAGAGCTTCTTATCGTTCATGTTCAAAGGTTCCTCTCAAGGTTCGTATCTCCAAATGTAACATTCGACCAAGTTGGCAACATCGTAACCATCGTCGACTTCAAACGTCTTCCTTCTTAGGTTGACTTTTTCGTCATCACTTCTACCAAATTTATCGACTGGCGTGTTGTTTTGAGATTTTTTCTTTTTTTTTTAAAAAAATATATTCAAAATGCAGTTTATTGAAAAATGAATTATTTTATTTTTATTTTTCGTTTTTATTCGATTAAAATTTTTTAAAATAATTTTTTTTATCTTTATATATACTATAAAAAAAAAAAAAAAATCTCTCTCTAATGTAAATCATTGAGAATGTCTTGACACCAATCTCCTTCAGACCATCTCTCGAGAACGTAGAGACACAGGTGACCGCAAAACACTTGATCTGGTGATTGCACTTGTTCCATGTTGTAACAAACCATTGATTTGTTGAAATAGTTCTTTATTTCTTTTGGCGGTGAGATTCCGTAGCTGTTGAAATAATAATTTTTCTTCTTCCCATTCTTGAACCACGCCACCCAGTGAGTGCCTTCACCTGATGAATCGTCTAGATTTAAAATTCCACATTCCGATTGTTGAGGTCTTCTCTTCGGCAAGGCATCTCTGGAAAACACGCCTAGAAAATCTTTGATTTTCAAATCCTTCGCCGCATTCGACAGATCGATGTTGGATAGGGGTTCGTTATGTAAGACGACACCTTCTACGGATATCTCTATTTTCTTATTCATAAATGCATATATATTTTTTTTTTTTTTTTATTTAATTATTTTATTATAATTCACTAAAATGACTTTATTTTTTTTTTTCTTTTTCTTTTTAAACTAACTCTCTCAATGTCTCTATCGATTTCTATAATTTCGAATCCATCTAATTCCTCTTGATTTTCTGGAATCCTATCATCCACAATCTTATCTGGAATCCTATCATCCACAATCATATCTGGAATCCAATCATCCTTACTCATATCGTCTCTAATTAGATCCACAGTCCAATGTTCAAGTGCCAAAGTGTTTATTTTATCATTTAACACGTATCTCTTATCGTCATCGGCCGTCAGCGAAATCTTGTTGATTATTTCGGTATACAAGTCGTGATTTTCGCTTCGAATCGATTTCATAGTCTTATACACCGGACCACTTCCAAACAGACAATCTTTATACTCTTGGAAAGAGATGTCTTTCTTCACCACGCACGCTTTAACCCCTTTGCACTTCTTGATCTCTTCAACTTCTAGACGATAAGCATACAGTTTGGGTCTCAAGCCCATGAATTCGACGATTTGTTTACCGCCGCTCTCATCCTTAAATTTACCCAACACCTTCTTGTTGTCGTTTGATTGAATGTTGGACGGGTGATCGACGGGATAATTGCTCGTGTCGAACCACGGGTTCACGTCCGGAGATATATCTCAGTAGACGTCTTTCGTCTCTATCTCGTAAACTAAACTGTCCATGTCGGTGAACAGTAATTTGGCTTTATCACCAAATTTTCGTTTGACGTAATCGTAGTGAAACTCGTACATCAATCGCTTGCTGATATATAAGATGATCGGTCCGAGATAATACGGTTTGTCGAACTTCAGGTGCATCTTTTGCATGTGAACAGCCACTAGATTTTCATCGAATATGGTTCGGTGTTTGTAATTGGGTTTCGCCACTAATTTTTTAGCTCTTTTCTCAGACGTGACGAGTCGAACGTCGGTTCTCTTCCTGATGTTTTCCATCGATTTACCGTACAGGCAGTTGTTTATGAGTTTGAAGAAATCTTTTTCGAAATCGTTCTCGGCTCGAATTCTGAGATTCGTGTTGAGATCGATGTATTTTTTCATCCACGGCTCTTCATCGAATCGAATGATGCGATGTATGTTGACTAATTTCATCCCATAATCGACGTTCTGTTTCAAATTCTCGCTGTAGACGACGTAGTTACGTTTGTTAAATAAATTGGGAATGAGTTTTTGCTCGTCTCCTTCGTTCGGTTCCATTCGTTCAGGAGCCATCGGATAATCGTTGTGTAGATCGTGTAATTTTTCCAGATAGTTCAAATCGACTTCTAAAATGCAGGGATAGTCTCTCCATTTTTGCATCTCTTCCTGTTCCGTCACCCATTCGAAATTTCCAATCGGTAAAGGATGACTCATTGCCCAACCATACAGATTATTAGCATCCCAATACTGTATGTATTTATTCAACCATTTCGAATCGAAACCTTCTTTCATGTAGGGATTGCCCGCTTCCGAATATCTGTGGGAGATCATCGAGACGCCACCTCTCACAGCCCTTTCGAACATGAGCAACATGTTCATGTCGGATAATAATTCCAATTGGACTTCGGTGGTCTTAAACAGAGCGTCCCACGCCAGACCGGGTGCGGTGAAATACCAAGCGGGATCCAGATCGTAATTTCGACGACAGACGTCTCGAAAATTTTTGAACACGTCTGCCAAGAGCAGAACGTCGGTCTTCAGATAGAGATCATGATAATCTCTCATGGTTTTCATATCGAATGATTTCGACATGTTTTTGGCGTGTTCGTAATTCTCGTCGGAAATGTCAGATTCGTATAATTTCGAACAAAAATCTTTTTTCGAAGGTAGTGCGGTGTCTTCGAATCTCTTTAGATCATTCATGTAATCGTAAGGATAGACTCCTTTCCTCAACATGACGTCTACTCGTTCTCCGAAATGTTCGCTCGTGATTTTAAATTTATCCTTGCTCATGTTATCGACTAATATTTCCAGAGCGGTTGACATGAATTTAAAACTGTCAATGAAATGTATGCATCTACGAATGGATTTCGTTTTTTCTTCCAACGTATTTCTATCGATTACTCTTTTCTTCTCCATGAGCTTCCATTTCATGAAGGAAATGTATCTTTCTTTGCTGTTCGCGATGCAATTTAATTCTTCGTGTGAGGTGCCAAGATTTTTTCACGAACAGATGACTGTCGTAACCCGAGAGATTGTGAAACATCACCAGATAGAAAACGGCATCTCGATATTTTAAATTACACTTGCTGTGAGCCGGACCGCGATACAGACCCGTGTAATGATCATGGTCTCTGACCTTCTTATTTTCCTCCGAATTCTCGTCGAATGATTGTCTGCATATGTGACATTCGGTGGCTCTGTTATTTTCGTCCTGCTGCTCTCGCGTGATGATCATTTTCGCTGGAGTTTTGATCTCAAAATTGGGTTTGTAGGAATATTTTTTTTTTTTTCGAATTTTGTATTTAATGATAATTTGTTAAAAAGTTTTAAAATTGTTTATATATGTTTTAATTCCTTCAAAACAAATTAATTAATTTTTATGTTCTTAAAGTGAAAAAAATTGATTTAATACGAGAAGAAAAAGGATGTTAAAATTTAACTTTTTATATATATATATATAAAGAGAAAAAAACTTTTACTAAAAAATTTTTACATTAAAGAAAATTAAAAAAACAACTTTTTTTATATATATATATAAAGAGCAAAAAAAAAAATAAATAAATAAAAACAAATTATTAAAATACAAAATTTAAAATATACATTATTTGCAAGAATTCATAAAACAAAAAAACCCCAAATAATCGATCATGACAACAACAACACCTAAAAGATGCGAATTGAAATTGAAATGGGTCGAAACGTGTAAGAAATTAGGTTTTAAAATCTATAGATTACAACGACACGATCCCATCGAATTGAACGAGGTCGAGACGAAGGGCTTAGAGTACAAATATGACAAATATCGCATGCTTTTGAAATTGGACGAAGCCGCGCTCGATTTGCTTCATGAGTACGAAAGCGATCTGCAGAACATCATCATCGCTGAAGATAGAGAATTCGACAAGGATGATTTGTCGTTGCCCTATGGAAGTTACATATTTCCAAACATCTCATTCGAACTCGTGAAGAAATTGGGTAGTGAGAGCGAGTTGACCGAAGTAACAAAACTCAAAAGAGTAAAGATAAACATTCAACACATTTGCGAAAAAAGGAGAAAACAGGAGTGTCAACATGCAAATAACGGACTTGGAAATATAAACAATAGAGAGATTGATTTTTTTAGCGAAGAAGAAGGATAAAAAAAAACGTAACGAGATCATCTTTAGATCTCATTACTTTTTTTTTTTTTTTTTGTTTTCCTTCTTCACTATTACCATATATTATAATAACGTTTCCTTTTTTCTTAAATTTCAGCATCGATTCTTCTTTTCTTTTTTTTTTTTTGTAATATGATACATTTTTATAACAACACATTTGTTTATCCAAATCATAATTATGAACGAATGTTGTGCATCTCTTGGTAACACTCGCATCATTACCATTCTCTTCAGAAGGTAGTGGTGACGGTGGAAAGCGTCTCATTCTTTTCAATTCCAACCGTCTATCCCGCTGTTTATCTAACTCTTTCATCAGTTCTTTCCTTAGATATCCATCATTAGCATCTAACCATTTTTCCACATCTTTTTCGCACTCTATCTCGCGATATTCATCATTATCGTCTAATTGTTTTTCCACCTTTTTATCCATTTTATATATTATTTTATACTTTCTATGATTTATATTTTATATAATTATATAATGTTTTTCTTATATTATAATAACATATTCAAAATCGGTATATTCTTAAACGGCGAATTCTCACCAAGCAACAAACCCTTGCCGAGTCACTCAACGTTCTGTCCACTCTTCAGATAGAGACCAATTCCACTCAAAGAGTTGCCACCTCTAACGGGTTCTAGATACAATCCTTTACTGCTGTCGTCTACGTGAACGCGACACCTGGCTCCTCCCTTCTTCAAAACCAGTCCGCTGCCACCCATTAATTTCTCAACTGCCGAACTCGCGAGTCCCGTGAGAGCTCCCACGCCGAGAGTCTTTCCGAGAAAGGGTAGTGCCTTTGCGGCAAAGGGTAATGCTTTTGCGGCGATTCCTGCCAATAGCGGTATGAAACCACCTTTCATTCTCAAATTGTATCTCAATTGAGCAGGACTCAATCTCACCGTCAACCCTCTTCCATCACGAATCGCTTTCTCCATCCTTTTGATTTGACTTTTGGTCTAGGCGATTGAATCCTGACCGCCTCTCGTCAGATCTTCGTGAGTGAATTTGAATTTCACCGCCTCGCCTCGAGTTCTTAACGCTCTCTCAAGTTTCTTCCTCTGTCCTGCGGATATGTTCACGTTTTTTTCACATATTCTGTCATAATTCTTTTTTTTAAAAATATATTTACTTCAATTGTTTTCTTGTTTTAATGATAATTATATATATTAAATAATTTTTGTAAAATTAATATTGCGTTTATTTTATTTTTGTTATCTATATATATACACAATATTTTTTTTTTTTTGCTTTTATATTTCTCTTATGTGAAATCGTATCGTCACCCTCTCTCCACGAAGATCTAACAGTTCACCATTTTGATCCGTCAACGTGGTTTTGAGACTATACAACGACGTGTCTAAAATCAGTGGTAGATAAACTAAATTTCGAGGTCGCTCCACGATCTTATAACCCGGCGACACGTTTGGAAAGAAGGAGTAGATCGTCGGTTGAGCGCTACCATTCACGTAGCTTCCAGCAATCACATCCACGTTCACCAGAATGCTATTGACTGCGAGAATATCGACCGTATTTTCAGATGCCGTGTGGCCTCGATACATGTTTCGTTCGAATTCCAGCATCTTGCCTATAGAATCGTCCGTGTTGAAATCCACTCGAAAATTATCTTCCAAATCCAACATCGTATGTAACGTATTAGGATTGGGAGCGAGTCTGATCTTGTTGCTTCCCTTTCCATCTGTCTTCATTCGCGTCTGAATGTAATTGTTCAAATCTTCTATGTCGTGACTTCCTTTGGGAATTCGAATCTCCAACCAATCCACTCCGTCGGAATACTTGAATGAGTTATTCTTTTCGGTGACGTTGGGAAAGGAATAATAAGTCTCCAGATTCACCAACGCCATCTCGTATCTTTTCTCTCTATTTAATTCGATGGAAGGTTCGAATTTCGTAGCGAATCGAGTCGAATCGCCACTCACCACGATTTGAATGGATTGTTTTGCAGCCGTATTCTCGGCTATCCGTTCTAACAATTCTCCTTGTTCGAACATTATATTTTAATTTTATTTTTTATTTTTTCAAAACTAATTATTTGAAGATTTATTATTTTCTATTTTTTTTTTATTTTCACGCTCTATCTTATTATCATCAGAAACATAAAACTTGTCGAATCCACACCAATATTTTCCGCGATTAAATTCGCTAGTCAAATCGATCACGACGAAATTGTAAAGTCCTCCATCACAAACCCTCTTGCAGAATCTCTTGAATTCCGCCACGCTCATGTCGTTTGCGACGTGATCGCCGTAGATGTGATTGAGATTCTTGAGATCTTGGCGAAAGAGACATAGAAAATTAGCGTTCTCCCTTATCGTCTGTCTGGGCAATCGAAAATAATTCTGCGACAGGTAGAAACAGTCCACGTTGCTGTGTCGACCCCTAACGTAATACGATTCGCATCGGTTCTGTCTCTCCAAAAGCAGATCGTCGAAAATCATGAGATTCTTATCTTCCGATTTCAATTCTCTAGGATCCGGAACGTCGCTAGCGTTCTCATAAAATCGACACTCTACGTTCGAAGATGCATTTCTCTTCATCAGTTCCATCGCCGCACCGTCCAAAATGGTCGAAAGAGGAGCTTCACTTTTGTCGAATTCCTCCCTACTGTCAAAGATTCTGGCTATGACGTCCTTGGGCAATCTACGATCCATGCACTCTCGAAGCAATCTGTATTCGGGTTGAAACAAGCTCTTGTCAAAGACGAACAATCTGCCGTAATCCAACCAGTAGGGTCGGGACTACAGATTCATCAACAGATTGGTCTTTCCACAATTCGATTTTCCCACTATCAAGCCTCTTATGCTTTTGGGAAAGAACTCATTATTCGACCTCTTAGTCGCGGCGTCGTTCCAAGACATATCTTTAATGTTCATCTTTGTTTTATTTTTTTTTTTTGTTATTTTAGATTCTTTCAAACACAATTTTTTATGTTTTTTCAAACTTAGTTTTTAATATTATTATTTATTTATATCACACCGTCGCGAGTTTTCTACAATCTTGATCCACTCGTCATTTTTGCTAAATCTTGTATGGGTACCACAGCATCCTTAAAATCTTTCCAACTTTTCGGCGTTCGCTCTAACGCAGCTCGCTTCGCCGGTGGACTGATCAACTTGTCGATCAACGCATCGGCTGCCCTCTTGCCAGCCACAGAAGCTATCCTACCACTGGCTTCGGAAGCGGCTTTCTTACCAGCATCCAAAGCCGTCTTCTTACCGACCTCAAATGCAGTCGATGCGAGTTTTCTACCCGCATCGCTCGTGAACGCTTGCATTATAGAATCAACGATGCCAGAACCGCCTTGAACATAAGTTCTGACGTATCCCCTGTTCTTTATCACCAACATATTTTATTTTTATAATATATTTTGGTTTTTTTCACTGGTAAATCGTTTTGTTGTTTAAATACTTTTATTATTCTAGTGTAAACATTTACTGTTTTATTTTGTATATTTTGTTTGTTTGTTTGTTTCTCTCTACTTATTATATATACATCAATCCTTCAATTCGTTCATCAGCCTTTTATAATGGTTTTTATTCAAAACCTTCTGTCTTAACAATTCGTCAGATATAGTAACTATTTCATTATCTAACCCTGTGTTACCAGCCCGTCTGCTCGCCATCAACAAACTCAATCTCTGAGACAGAGCGTCAGAATCGCTCGGAAGAAAATTGGTTTTCACCCCTTTGCCAGTCACCGATTCGACGAACTTCTTATTCATATCCCATATGGGTTTCACCACTTTCGTCCACTTGTAGCCCCTGTTGGCTTTGGGTCTCCTCTCTCTGGCATCGTTATTTCTCTTCATGGCGTGGGTCTGAACCAGAACGTCGCCGTAATTGTCGAAATCCTGTTCCGTGTAATCACTAGGCTTATCGTAAAGGAGCAATCTGCGCAGTCCATCAGTTAATTCGTATCTATTCGAGCCTACGGTTAATTCATCATCATCTATTTCTACTTCTGTATCGCCGACAAAAGTTCTCCCGTCCGAATCCTTATAAAATCCATACAACAGATCTCTCTTACCGCCATCCTCAGACGACGCGACACTATCAGTGGTGAAAGTCGAAGCTGTATCGTCGCTGTCGCTCAAGTCGGTTTGAATCCCCGTGGGAACGTAATCCGGTGTAGATTGAACGGAATACCGATTTCCAAAACTACCGGGCAACGAACCCATTCTCAAAGAACTCTCTTTTATGGGTCTCAATTCTTCGACTATCTCCTTCTTGCTTCGCTCTTGACTCTCCGTCACGGGTTTAAATATTTTTGTGGCTTCGCGTTTGAGTTCAATCTCACAAGACGTCTGCTTCTGTCAGCCGATTGAATGCCCTTCTTAGCACATTCATACTCGTCTAAAATTTGATCTCGGCACCTAGAATCCATCTGTAAAAACATTTTTCGTTTTTAATTGTTAATGTTCCTTTAAGTATGCTAATGTGAGTTATTTTATTATTTTCAAAATTAAATGTATAATTATATTTTTATGTTTTAAGTTAATAAAAATCTTCTGTCTTTAATATAATAACTAAAAAATTCATATCTCAACTCAGTATTGATTGAATTGGGAAAACTTGAAAGTTTAAAAACGTTTTAAGCACATGACAAACCGGTTTCTGATTTAACGCATTCGTGAGTAATTTACGTTTGTTAAAAGGAATTCCATTCATATATCAAAAAACCAATCACTCAATGTCGAATTAAGAGAGAACCTTTGAAGACAGTTAAAAAACATTCTTGCACATAAAAGAAACTGTTTTTTTCTAATTTAACGTTAAAGGGATTCATTCATTCAAAATCTCTGATCATTATCATGAAAATACAAATTTACCACTCAAACCTAATTGAGTGGAAAATGCGTTTTATTATACATTATTAAAACGATCCATTAAAAAACGAAAAACCTTCATTCACACCACAACAAAAACATGAGCAACATTTTTCATCAAACATTCCATTAAGTGTTTATTAAGATTACTTCACAAAAATTAATAGTGACAAAACGCGAACAAACGATTTTTACCTATGATTTTTTTCTAATTGTCTCTAAACTCAATTTCTTTTCGTTACATTGAAACAAAACACGAATGTCTATTTTTACAGATCATATTTTATAGTCGACTCTTTTGAACGAATGCCTTTCATTCACGCAACTCTTTTAAAACTGACGCTCATATTTATAGTCGACTCTTTTGAACGAAAACCTCATTTCCATTAAGTGTTTAGTAAGATTACTTCACAAAAATTAATACTGACAAAACGCGAACAAACGATTTTTACCTCTGATTTTTTTCTAATTGTCTATAAACTCAATTTCTTTTCGTTACATTGAAATAAAACACGAATGTCTATTTCTACAGAGCATATTTTATAGTCAACTCTTTTGAACGAATGCCTTTCATTCGCGCAACTCTTTTAAAACTGACACTTATATTTATAGTCTACTCTTTTGAACGAAAACCTCATTCAATCACAACAAAAACATGTGTGTTAGTTTTTACTATCATCGTGACAGTGGGTTTGCCGGTTCAGGACCACCTCTTTTCCTTGTACCGTACACGAGTCGATTTCTGACGTAAATCCGCAAATGGATTTCCGTGTACGCCTCCATAGGGATTCGGTGTTAAAATCGTATACAGACAGGGATGGTCCAGAATCGGCAAGCCACTTTTCGACGCTGGTCCAGAAACGGCAACACGTTTTTTGCTCGCGATTTTCAACACTGAATCCTATGGGAAACCCATTTGCCGATTCTGGACCAGACGATACACTTCATTTTTTCCTTAAAATTTCATACATTTTTCACTCTGTATATAGAATCCAATGGTGTAGAATCGGCAAAGCCGAGTCTAGACCACCAAAAAAAAACGACAAATCGTGTACATGTACACGATTTTAACACTGAATCCTATGGAGATTTACATCGATGTACGTGTACATGTACATGTACATGGCAAAGTGGTCGTGAATCGGCCTCTATCACCTACTATGGTCTATTCTCCATTATGTGCGGATGTCTGATTTGACAGTAATAGTATATTCTCCATTATGTATGGGCGTCTGATTCGAAAGGAAATAATGTGGATTGTCGTCCTCCGAAATCAAAATTAAACTGATTATTTTGGCCAAAGAAAATTAAATAATTGTTTCTCAGACATTTGTTTAAAATCGAATGAGGGAGGGTGGTTAATTTATTTTTTATTCTGAAGGATTGGTCGCCAATGTCTAAAATGCAGTTGTGAGAGCCATAAATTAAATACTAGAGCTTCCATGTTGATTTCACTGATAGCCTTTTTGTAACAACGATCTTACAACCTAAAATCAATATACAACAACAAAAATGGAGATAAAAAATAACAAGTAGTTTTTGAACTGCTTGAGTGCTAGAAACCAAAATTAGGCCTTCCAAATAAAATGAGGGTACCAGTGTAAAAGTCAACATATTCCTTACCCATGTTTCGTATTTATTCAAACGTAAATAATAGTTTGTTTAAACTAATTTGTTCCATTACAAATTATTGAAGAGCGACATTTGGTACTTTCCAATAATTTGTAATTAAACAATTTTTGATGAACACATTCAGACCACCAAAACTAAACTAGCTCTCAACCAGTTAAATAAATATTCTTATTACTGTCCAAATCAAGAGCGATTTACTGGGATTTCCGGGTTTGGTTATGAACGATAACTCCACAAGTGAATTAAGCAATAACAAATTGTGTCATGTATCCGTGCGCGCAAACGAAGGCACTTTGCCGTCGGTGTAATGGGACTTACTGTTTTTTTTTTGTTTTTTTAACCATTTACCTAATATGAAAAGCAGACGATGCTTGCAAAAAAATTATTGAATAACTATTATTTTCATTTTTGTCTCAGAAACATAGGTTATGACCCCTCATTGGAACGAGCTCGACGAGCTCGTTCCAATGAGGGTCATAACCTATGTTTTGGAGACAAAAAATGAAAAAAATAATGCAAATTAATTGGCGATTTTTGAGAATAGCGGTGGCTGTTACGTAAGGTAAAGGGGTAAATAATATAATTATCGTTAATAATGAAAAGTAATAAAGAGAGTAATCGCTTGACTGGACTGGTTACGTGAAATAATTCATTCCAGGCGAGGGACTATATTGTAAAACACTCGTGCGCATTCGTGTGCACTCGTGTTTGTACAACGTCCCTCACCTCTCATGAATTATTTCACGTAACCAGTCCAGTCAAGCGATTACTCTCTATATTTGTACATATATATGAGAATCGTGTCGCATTTCGCGAATACAATAACAAGACTATATCAATATATACGACATATGACTTTGCATATCGCGATGTGGTACCGCCAAAGACACACACTATGATAGTTTTATACATTTTGAACTTTGCCTCCGAAATAAATATGACAAATGCGGGCCAAAAAATCACGAATGCGCCGCTGCCTGAGAATCAAAAAAATCAATTGTCGTTAGTCCTTCTCCCAATTTTTATGTGAAGTCACTCTCGATGAATTTATCTTTCGAGTCGAATGTCGTATCCCAAGGCTTTTTTGCTAATGGTGGGATCCCGATTTTCGAAATGAATGATGTCTTGAAACCGCGTGAGAAAAATTATTCCCCACCAGTCTAAATATTTATCGCCAATCTCCTTATTATTCTCGACACAGATTCGAGTGATTTTGCCTCTGGCTCAGTATACTTCGATACTCTCTGCGGATGAATATTTTTTTCTTCTACGAGATGTACCGCAGACATGACCGTTTATTTGAAGCATTGACTGTCTTCTTCTTTATTTTCCACTTTGATTGTGGCTTGTTTCTTATATGCATATATAAGTAGTAGGAGAGCAGTGGGTGGCCTTCGCGGTGGACTTCGGAAGCGATGTCATAGTCACATGATCCAGTGACGCAATTTTCAGTTGCCATGGTAGCCGCGTGGAGGCCATATTGCAACATTATCCCCGTAGTGATATGTAGAGTCACTGCGCATGCGCAAATTTTGTTCTTATGGTGACTGGGGTTTCCGTCAGACTTTTTGTTTACTGGAGGCCGTCGTCTTAGTTTCTATGGCGACTCGTGGATGCTATGTGACCCCAAACGTTCAAAGAGGACGGGAGGATATTCTGAGAGCTTGTTCATTTGAATAGAAGTAAATTTACTTACCCAAAGAGATCCGATAATCACTCCAGATCATTCAAAAATATCCGAAGCCATTTTATATGGTTCGGATTCCAGCCAAATCATTGTCTTAGTTCAAAAATAAGTGCGGTTTATTTGAATAGGAGTAACTTTACTGGCACTGGCTCGGAATTCCCACAAAACCCTCGGTTACTTCCTAGAATTGTGACAAACTACCTGGCAGTTTCATTTTAGCACCAACCCCATGGGTGCGGATTTCTAGAGGATGAGAGTAGCATGTCCTTTGTATAAGGATAATTTTGCTGGTTCGGATTCATTCAGAATCTTCGGTTTCTTCCTATTACGGGTCATATTCTGACTATCCCAGCCGTCTATATACTTACAATCTCTGTTTCTGACCTCTACCCCCATCCAAATCTGACAATGACCAGTTAAATTGCTTCCTTCCCCGTAATCTATACCAACCTACACAAAGTTATCTCCCCTGTGCATAACAAAGTCCTGTATCATTCCTAAGACCAAACGTCAATAGAGCAGTAACAAATATATCTCGAACAGCTCGAATCTTATCGAACAAATACGTCAACGAATAATTACTCGAACGAGTGATCATTTTACGACTGTTATGCTTATCTGGAGGATATTCTTGACACGGTGATGGAGTACTGGAGGATACCTACGACGCGGTAATGTAGTACTGGAGGATACCTTGGACATGGTGATGTAGTACTGGAGGATACCTTTGACATGGCGATGTAGAATTGGGGGATACCTATCACATGGTGGTGTAGTATTTGAGGAAACCTTTGGCATTGTGATTCAGTACTGGAGGATACCTTTGGCATTGTGATATAGTACTGGATGATACCTTTGGCATTGTGATATAGTACTGGATGATACCTTTGGCATTGTGATATAGTACTGGATGGTACCTTTGACATGCTGATGTAGAACTGGGAGATACCTATAACATCGTGATTTAGTACTGGAGTATACATTTGAGAACGTGATGCTATACGGGAGGATACCATTGACATGGTGATGTAGTACTGGAGGATACCTTTGACTAGGTGATGTAGTACTGGAGGATACCATTGACATGGTGATGTAGTACTGGAGGATACCTTTGACATGGTGATGTAGTACTGGAGGATACCATTGACATGGTGATGTAGTACTGGAGGATACCTTTGACTAGGTGATGTAGTACTGGAGGATACCATTGACATGGTGATGTAGTACTGGAGGATACCTTTGACATGGTGATGTAGTACTGGAGGATACCATTGACATGGTGATGTAGTACTGGAGGATACCATTGACATGGTGATGTAGTACTGGAGGATACCATTGACATGGTGATGTAGTACTGGAGGATTCCTTTGACATTGTGCTGTAGCACTGGAGGATATCAATGATATGGTGAGGTAGTAATGGAGGATACCTATGACATGGTGATGTAGTACTGACATCGTGATGTAGTGCTGGAGGATACCTTTGACATGGTGATGTAGTACTGGGTGATACCTATGATATGGTGATGTAGTACTGGAGGATACCTATGACTAGGTGATGTAGTACTGGAGGATACTTTTCACATGGTGATGTAGTACTGGAGGATACTTTTGACATGGTGATGTAGTACTGGAGGATACCTTTGACATGGTGATGTAGTGCTGGAGGGTACCTTTGACATGGTGATGTAGTACTGCAGGATACCTATGACTAGGTGATGTAGTACTGGAGGATACCTTTGACATGGTGATGTAGTACTGGAGGATACATATGACATGGTGATGTAGTACTGGAGGATACCTTTGACATGGTGATGTAGTACTGGAGGATACTTTTGACATGGTGATGTAGTACTGGAGGATACTTTTGACATGGTGATGTAGTACTGGAGAATACCTTTGACATGGTGATGTAGTGCTGGAGGGTACCTTTGACATGGTGATGTAGTACTGGAGGGTACCTTTGACATGGTGATGTAGTACTGCAGGATACCTATGACTAGGTGATGTAGTACTGGAGGATACCTTTGACATGGTGATGTAGTACTGGAGGATACATATGACATGGTGATGTAGTACTGCAGGATACCTATGACTGGGTGATGTAGTACTGGAGGACACCTTTGACATGGTGATATAGTGCTGGAGGATACATTTGACATAGTGATGTAGTACTGGGTGATACCTATGATATGGTGATGTAGTGCTGTAGGATAGCTTTGATATGGTGATGTAGTAACGCAGGATATCTTGAACATGGTGATGTAGTACTGGATAATATATTTGACATGGTGATGTAGTACTGGAGGATACTTTTGACATGGTGATGTAGTACTGCAGGATACCTATGACTAGGTGATGTAGTACTGGAGGATACTTTTCACATGGTGATGTAGTACTGGAGGATACATATGACATGGTGATGTAGTACTGGAGGATACCTTTGACATGGTGATGTAGTACTGGAGGATACTTTTGACATGGTGATGTAGTACTGGAGGATACTTTTGACATGGTGATGTAGTACTGGAGAATACCTTTGACATGGTGATGTAGTGCTGGAGGGTACCTTTGACATGGTGATGTAGTACTGGAGGGTACCTTTGACATGGTGATGTAGTACTGCAGGATACCTATGACTAGGTGATGTAGTACTGGAGGATACCTTTGACATGGTGATGTAGTACTGGAGGATACATATGACATGGTGATGTAGTACTGCAGGATACCTATGACTGGGTGATGTAGTACTGGAGGATACCTTTGACATGGTGATGTAGTACTGGAGGATACATATGACATGGTGATGTAGTACTGGAGGATACCTTTGACATGGTGATGTAGTACTGGAGGATACCTTTGACATGGTGATGTAGTACTGGATGATACCTGTGATATGGTGATGTAGTACTGGATGATACCTTTGACATGGTGATGTAGTACTGGAGGATACATATGACATGGTGATGTAGTACTGGAGGATACCTTTGACATGGTGATGTAGTACTTGAGGATACCTTTGACATGGTGATGTAGTACTGGAGGATACCTTTGACATGGTGATGTAGTACTGGAGGATACCTTTGACATGGTGATGTAGTACTGGAGGATACATATGACATGGTGATGTAGTACTGCAGGATACCTATGACTGGGTGATGTAGTACTGGAGGATACCTTTGACATGGTGATGTAGTACTGGAGGATACATATGACATGGTGATGTAGTACTGGAGGATACCTTTGACATGGTGATGTAGTACTGGAGGATACTTTTGACATGGTGATGTAGTACTGGAGGATACCTGTGATATGGTGATGTAGTACTGGAGGATACCTTTGACATGGTGATGTAGTACTGGAGGATACCTTTGACATGGTGATGTAGTACTGGAGGATACCTTTGACATGGTGATGTAGAATTGGGGGATACCTATGACATGGTGATGTAGTACTGCAGGATACCTTTGACATGGTGATGTAGTACTGGAGGATACCTTTGACATGGTGATGTAGTACTGGAGGATACCTGTGATATGGTGATGTAGTACTGGAGGATACTTTTGACATGGTGATGTAGTACTGGAGGATACCTTTGACATGGTGATGTAGTACTGGAGGATACCTTTGACATGGTGATGTAGTACTGGAGGATACCTGTGATATGGTGATGTAGTACTGGATGATACCTTTGACATGGTGATGTAGTACTGGAGGATACATATGACATGGTGATGTAGTACTGGAGGATACCTTTGACATGGTGATGTAGTACTGGAGGATACATATGACATGGTGATGTAGTACTGGAGGATACCTTTGACATGGTGATGTAGTACTGGAGGATACCTTTGACATGGTGATGTAGTACTGGAGGATACCTTTGACATGGTGATGTAGTACTGGAGGATACTTTTGACATGGTGATGTAGTACTGGAGGATACTTTTGCCATGGTGATGTAGTACTGGAGGATACTTTTGACATGGTGATGTAGTACTGGAGGATACTTTTGACATGGTGATGTAGTACTGGATGATACTTTTGACATGGTGATGTAGTACTGGAGGATACCTTTGACATGGTGATGTAGTACTGGAGGATACTTTTGACATGGTGATGTAGTACTGGAGGATACCTTCGACATAGTGATGTAGTACTGGATGATACTTTTGCCATGGTGATGTAGTACTGGAGGATACTTTTGACATGGTGATGTAGTACTGGAGGGTATCTTTGACATGGTGAGGTAGTACTGGAGGATACCTTTGACATGGTGATGTAGTACTGGAGGATACCTATGACATGGTGATGTAGTGCTGGAGGATACCTTTGACATGGTGATGTAGTAACGGAGGATACTTTTGACATGGTGATGTAGTACTGGAGGATACCTTTGACATGGTGATGTAGTACTGGAGGGTACCTTTGACATGGTGATGTAGTACTGGATGATACCTTTGACATGGTGATGTAGTACTGGAGGATACCTTCGACATGGTGATGTAGTACTGGATGATACTTTTGCCATGGTGATGTAGTACTGGAGGATACTTTTGACATGGTGATGTAGTACTGGAGGATACCTTTGACATGGTGATGTAGTACTGGAGGGTACCTTTGACATGGTGATGTAGTACTGGATGATACCTATGACATGGTGATGTAGTGCTGGAGGATACCTTTGACATGGTGATGTAGTAACGGAGGATACCTATGACATGGTGATGTAGTACTGGATATACCTATAACATGGTGATGTAGTACTGGATGATACCTTTGACATGGTGCTGTAGTACTGAAGAATACCTAGGACATGGTGATGTACTATTGGAGGATATCTTTGACATGGTGATGTAGTACTGGAGGATACCTTTGACATGGTGTTGTAGTGCTGGAGGATATCTTTGACATGGTGATGTAGTACTGCAGGATACCTATGACTAGGTGATGAAGTACTGGTGGATGCCTTTGACGTGGTGATGTAGTACTGCAGGATGTCTTTGACATGGTGATGTAGTACTGCAGGATACCTTTGACATGGTGATGTAGTACTGCCTGCAGGATACCTCTGACATGCTGATGTAGTACTGTAGGATGCCTATGGTATGGTGATGTATTACTAGGGGATACCTATGACATGATGATGAAGTACTGCAGGATACCTTTGACATGGTGATGTAGTACTGCAGGATGTCCTTGACATGGTGATGTAGTACAGCAGGATACCTTTGACGTGGTGATGTAGTACTGCAGGATGTCTTTGACATGGTGATGTAGTACTGCAGGATGTCTTTGACATGGTGATGTAGTACAGCAGGATACCTTTGACGTGGTGATGTAGTACAGCAGGATACCTTTGACATGGTGATGTAGTACTGCAGGATGTCTTTGACATGGTGATGTAGTACTGCAGGATACCTTTGGCATAGTGATGTAGTACTGCAGGATACCTATGACATGGTGATGTAGTACTGCAGGATATCTTTGGCATAGTGATGTAGTACTGCAGAATACCTTTGACATGGTGATGTAGTACTGCCTGCAGGATACCTCTGACATGCTGATGTAGTACTGAAGGATGCCTATGGTATGGTGATGTATTACTAGGGGATACCTATGACATGATGATGAAGTACTGTCTGCAAGATACCTTTGACATGGTGATGTAGTACTGGAGGATATTTTTAACATGGTGATGTAGTGCTGGATGATTCTTTTGACATGGTGATGTAGTACTGGAGGATACCTTTGACATGGTGATGTAGTGCTGGATGATATCTTTGACATGGTGATGTAGTACTGGAGGATACATTTAACATGGCGATGTGGTGTTGGAGGATACCTTTGACATGGTGATGTAGTGCTGGAGGATACCTTTGACATGGTGATGTAGTACTGGAGGATGTTTTTGACATGGTGATGTAGTACTGGGGGATATCTTTGACATTGTGATGTAGTGCTGGTCGGCTTTCAGCTCATTTGTGTCCTGACCGTCGTCGAGTGCGGAAATCTCGGCTTTTCAGATAGTGTGCCAATGTGTTTTCCCTGCCAATCAGCAGAAAGAGGCATAAAGACCATTACTATTCATGAATATAATTGAGCCATTTAATATTTTCGAAAAAAAACATTTTTTTAATTTGAAATAATTATTTTAATTTAATTTATTTTATTAATTTCCTTCACAAGATCTAATTAGGTTATTCGTTATCTCTTTTTAAACACGTAATATGTTCACAATCAACGGAAGTGAGATTTTCCGCCAGTCCGGAGAAATACGATCTTTGGAAAATTACAAATTTTAGTTGCCCTCGACATTTGATGATAACTTTCCAGCTATCTAACAAGTCATCCTCATCGACCATTATATAATGTCAGCATAAAACACATTATATAATGTCAGCATAAAACACATCACGATAGATCGATCATTATATAATGTCAGCATAAAACACATGACGACAGAACGACCATTATATAATGTCAGCATAAAACACATTATATAATGTTAGCATAAAACACATGACGATAGATCGACCATTATATACTGTCAGCATAAAACACATGACGATAGATCGACCATTATATAATGTCAGCATAAAACACATCACGATAGATCGATCATTATATAATGTCAGCATAAAACGCATGACGACAGATCGACCATTATATAATGTCAGCATAAAACACATCACGATAGATCGACCATTATATAATGTCAGCATAAAACACATCACGATAGATCGACCATTATATAATGTCAGCATAAAACACATTATATAATGTTAGCATAAAACACATGACGATAGATCGACCATTATATACTATCAGCATAAAACACATGACGATAGATCGACCATTATATAATGTCAGCATAAAACACATGACGATAGATCGACCATTATATAATGTCAGCATAAAACACATGACGATAGATCGACCATTATATAATGTCAGCATAAAACACATGGCGATAGATCGACCATTATATAATGTCAGCATAAAACACATGACGATAGATCGACCATTATATAATGTTAGCATAAAACACATGACGATAGATCGACCATTATATAATGTCAGCAAAAAACACATGACGATAGATCGACCATTATATAATGTCAGCATAAAACACATGACGATAGATCGACCATTATATAATGTCAGCATAAAACACATGACGATAGATCAACCATTATATAATGTCAGCATAAAACACATTATATAATGTCAGCATAAAACACATCACTATAGATCGACCATTATATAATGTCAGCATACAACACATGACGACAGATCGATCATTATATAATGTCAGCATAAAACACATGACGATAGATCTGATAGATGTGGCTTTCTGGAAAGCCGAGGTTGTATTTACAACCGCTACATTTTTTCTACAACGCTTTTGGAATATTTT
This sequence comes from Pictodentalium vernedei, assembly GCA_031216915.1. NCBI lineage: Eukaryota > Metazoa > Mollusca > Scaphopoda > Dentaliida > Dentaliidae > Pictodentalium > Pictodentalium vernedei. The sequence continues at coordinate 882,631,498 of CM062297.1, read as the reverse complement.
CCTTCACGAAATTTTCAAACGTCCTATAGAACATGTCGCTGAGAATCTTCTGATGCACCTGTTCTCTTTCTTCTCCTTTTTTAACATCAGTTTCCTTTTTTTTGGGGGGGGGGGGTGTGGGGTGGGGTGGGGGTGAGATGGGAGTCAACTTTTATAATTGAATATTTTTTTTTTTTCATTTATGTATTTATTTTTTTTTATTTTTGATTCAGATAAATATGTTTAAATATATACAACGTTTTATTTGGAAGGCATAATTGTGGCTTCTAGAACTCAGGCAGTTCAAAAACTCCTTTCACAAAGAAGGTCTTTTGAAGGTTGGGGGACGTACAAATATATTTTGGAAAAAAACGTACTATTGGCATGGTCCTTACTAGATTTAAAAATCACCACAACCCTAGAACAAATATTTAGTGAGCCTCTATATTACAACTCACAAATAAAAGTTAATAAGATGTTTTTTGAAAAAAAGGTAGTGTAAATTCTTTTCATAAGTGACTTGTTAAAGGAACAAAGGACCTTTCCGTCTTCTATTGACTTCTCTTGTAGGTACAATCTCCGGATGCCCTTCATAACCTACTAAGGGGTGATCAATACGAATCCCTAGTCATGGAAAGACATAAATAAAACGAACCCCCAAACCCTTAAAAATCTAACATGATTATCTTGAAAAACTAAAATCCACAAAGAAAGCATGCAACACATTTTACCCAATATTTTTAAACTTAACAGCTCTTACCCTATCCAAATCACAGAAACAATGGGAAGAATATTTGGATATCAGCTTACAGTCCGAAGACTGGGAATTGATAAACAAAAATTATTTCACAGTAAGTGACAACTCATACTTACAGTGTCTTCAACTGAAAATTTTACACAAAGCAATCTATACTAACTCAAAGTGTTTTTTTTATATATTGTATGCCGTTAATATTTGGATTATATTTCAATGCAGCACTTAATATTTCCGCACAGAGTATTAAAAGATAAGGCGAAAGGGGATCTCCTTGCCTTACCCCACGCTGCATGCATTTTTTGTCTGAACAGTGTCCATTATTTAGGGGATATAGCAATAAATATTAGAATAAAAGGTGGAAAACCAATTTATGATGGAAGAACCGAGTTTTAAAAAAATCTTCTGAGTGTCCTTTCAATGAGAGGTCTTTCCAGGGAGTCGATTTACGCGACACTTCGATATTACCATGAAAATTGCAATACCTCACAAAAATTGATTTCGGGGCTACTACATCCTCTCATGACACCCCGATATTACGATGGAAATTACGTAGTATCACCAGGGAGCTAAAAAAAAATATTCGGCGACAGGGGTGCGGAAAATCTCTTATTCCCACCACTCGTATTTTTTTCCACTCTGGGGATATCTGTGGGTATCTACAAAGGTATCGTTTCAATCCCAGAACCCTCTCTTGTTCCAGAGGTATGAAAGATACACCTTTAACAGTTCTTGGTCCCTGTATGTATATTACTGTACTCTGGACCAGAATCCCCCCCCCCCCCCCTTCCCCGTCAAGTGGTCCAGAATCCAATATTTTGCACTGCTCTCGTCGTCTTTGTTTCTTTCACACCAAAAGTTAACAGCTTCACTGATTACTGAGGTGTCAGTAGTAGGAGGTGTTCTCTTCAATCCCTTTGTGTAGGAACATCATAATGCGGTGTATTTTGGGTGTCACGTGTAGTGTTATTTTAGCCGTGAGATCAATCTTATGGTAAAGGAGTTTGTCAGTACACGCACCCTAGAACATATTATTTGGGTAATGTCCACTTTGTTTGATTGAGGCCGTCATGTTCTATTTCAAGGCGCAAGCGTTGATTACAATGGATCGGATGATATCTGAAGGTGTATAGTTGTGTTCCAGGGACATATCTTTGGAGAGTTAATCAAATGGATGTACTCTTTGCGAAATTGATTTGACACCTGATTAGAGTCGTAACGAGCCATTGACTCATCCTATAAAATCTGGTTATCTTCGAATTGAAATTCAGTTTGCTCAAGGTCTTCAAGAGATGATCAAGGTTGTCGTATATGCATAATTTGATAGTGAGATAGAGATCAACAGGTTTAGAGAAGTGATATCTGACTGATAAAGATGAGTCATTGTGAACACTGTAGGAGGTATGAAGAAAAAATACAAACATTATTTCAAGAATGTGTTGTGATAGAACTAACAAAAGCAATTAAAGGGAAAATGAAAGATTCTGCCAATCACGCACGAAAACATTGATAGATAACTGCATTGCAGAATATTTAGAAAAACTGTGTCCAGTGACTATACTATATAATGTACACAAGAAGGCAAGAAGAATGACCTTATTAGAATATTGTGCTGGTATAGACCTTGAAATACACTGCCATGGAGACACTCAAAAGTGGACAGATTTAGTTAAAAGAGGCTGATCATATTATACAGCATACCTTGATTATCGAGTCCGTGCCAGCCATTTTGAGGGCTAAGAAGATGGAAACCATACAATTACATAGTGAAAACACAGATTCCTAGACAATAAAAACAATGAGACTGTAAAGTGATCTTAGTGTTGTGTGTGGAATGTACTGTACACACAAAAACATTAACCCCAACGGCCGCTTTTCTGGATGGCTGTTCAGTAAATAGTGTAAGGTAGACTGATGAGTATTTTCAACGTGCAGCATGAGGCTGCACGTTGGAAATACTGATTGGTCTACCCCAAATAATGAATATGGATTCTTCTAATTGCTGCCTTGGAAGTGTTCAAGGGTTCATAGATATGTTGCTTGCAGAATATTTACAGAAACTGTTTCCAGTGACTATACCTTATAATCAACACAAGGAAGCAAGAAAAATAAATGTATTTGAACATAGTGCTGGTATAGACTTTGAAGTAGTCAAAGAAGGACATTCAAAAGTGTGCAGTGAGAACATTGGATAGAAATATATTTTAAAGACAATCATTCTGCTTGCTATTTACTTTGATCCGTATAGATAGAGACATAGTACACACAGAGAACATTGAACCTTTAACTGTAGTGGTCGATTTTCTGGATGGCTGTTCAGTAAAAAGTGTAGGGTAGACCAATCAGTATTTTCAGCGTGCAGCCTAAGGCTGCACGTTGAAAATACTGATTGGTCTACCCCTAATAATGAATATGATATCCCTAATAATTGCTGCCATTGAAGAGTTCAAAGGGGTAATAGATATGTTGATATAATCTATACATGAAAGCACGAATAATGTACTTATTAGAATATTGTGCAACTATGAAGTTTGAAATAGACTGCCATAATGACATTCAAATGTGGACAGATTTAGTAAAAAGAAACTGGTCATATCATACAGCATATTTTGAAGAATTGCTCCGTGCCATGCTGCTTTTTCAGGGCTGGAAAGATGGAAACTGCACAATTACAATATACTTGACAGTTCTCAATGATTATCGTCCTTAAATGGAAAAGTGTGTTCAAAAGACTTGTTACCAAAACGAACACCTAAACAAAGACAAACATATATCATATTTTATATATTGTATTTTATATATTGTATTTTGCAGTACAGTCGCCGTGGACCGGTCACTTGCCACGGATGGGCAGTAATTCCACGGACGCAATAGTATTAGATTCCAAACACAAATTATAGGAATAATCATCAAAAATGTAATTAATAAAGCACCGGGCACAACCCGCCCCGGTACAACCCGGTACAACCCGGCCCGGTACAACCCGGTGTTTCATTAATTAAAAGTTTGCTGCTGATGATAAGTTATAGTACCTGGTAAACGCATGAGTGGACATCACTGCCGACACGTGGATTACGGCCAATCCACGACGCCTGCACTGTATACCCAAGAAAACGACAGAGATGTTCCACATTGTTTTGAACAGAACAATAGCCACTATTTAAAATGACTGTACAGGAATAAAAATCAGGTGTCAAAACGAAACTACAGAGGTATTTTTTCATTATACTTCTAAGTTTTTTTATGGTAAAAATAAAGAATATAACCATATCAGCCTGGTGTAACAAATGTTTACCACGAGTGGTGAAGTGGTGTTAACAGAGAGCCTTTGGCGCGCGGTTAACACCACTTCACTACCAGTAGTGAACATTTGGTACACCAAGCTACTTTGGCTGTATTTTATTTATACCATGATCGTCAGATTAATAAGAGTTTTAAATGCTATATAAATCAATGTTCACACGTGCGAATCTGATTTTGTTCACACGAGCACCCGTGGGCGATACTTCCGCTGGCAATTTTATCGCCGAAACGAAACAGAAAACGAAACGCGCAAATTACGGGGCCCTTTTCATTTTAATAACATAATGACATACAATTTCGAGTTATGGATGCTTTATTAACATGAGACTACGTATGTTTGTTAATATTTGGTATCTTATGAGATAAACTTATTTAAAAACGTAATAAATAATTACTGGTTTCATTTCACTCTTCAGCTTGGATGTAGTTTAACTGTTGGTGTAAATTTTAACTATTGAAATCCCATTGCTGGCATGTTCACCACGGTTCGTGTGTAGAGCTAAAATTTATGTTTTTTATATATATCAGAATAGGGAATCATGGTAAAAATTATAAGTCATCCATCTATTATGTAAATGTTATAGAAGGACATTATGCAACACAGCTAGGATGTTTAAGTTCGTTCTTATTTTGTATTTCATTCAGACAGTAAATGAGAGACTGAATACTTTCATTCATTTGATTCAAACATCTTAGATAGATAAAATAAGATCTCGGTGTAAAACTGTTCAATTCATGACAATATATTGAATTCACTTCAAATAAATGTTGTTATTTGTTAAAACTTGTCGAAATGTTAGGATAGCTCTAGAATCTTTTTTTATCCTCCCCCCACTGCATGTGTAACATACGTCTGTCCAGGGTGAGATAGTAGGGAGAGACAGATGTATCCCACCCCACCCACGTGACGTTATACATTTACAACTATTATGACGTTATGCATATCGTATCAGTTTCTTGCTACCAACTAATTCATAATGACGTCATCAGAATGCAGTATGATCACAGTTCGATACTCTAAAACTCTTCAACCCTCAAGATGCCACCGTTCCTATCGATTTCGTGGTATATACCTTTGGTATATACATAACTTTTGCATGCTCTTTCCGATGGTGTCATTAGTTTTTCAAAACAACGAATACCAAATAAGTTGATTATATCAGCACGTGACCGCCGATTACCTCTGGCTAACGTAACCGCTGTATGGTGGGGGGGGGGGGGGAGAAAAATAATCCCTGATGGGATTCACCCTCGGGGCAAGATATTTGGTCCAGACACTCGGCAAGTCTCGTGTCTGGCCCAAATATCTTGCCCTCGGGTGAGATTTTCCCATCCCCCAGCCGTACCCATCAGGGATTATAATAATCTCAGCCTCTCATACATCCCATACATCCCATTAGTAAAAATAGAGTCACGAGTCACTTCTGTTTTTTATACTGCGAGTGCTAGGTTAATAGTGTATGCATCTCTATCAAATTTTATATTTTGAAAAAGAAACTCCTCCAAAATGTGAAAAGTTGATAGACAATCATGTAATCATAAACAATTATCTATCTAAAACAACTGTCACAGAGAGTTCTGCCACAGCGCGTATCGTTAAGTGTTTTCATTTTATTGTTTTCTTCATAGCTTTTCTAAAAAGCAGAGATGTTGAAGCAAGGTATTCCTAAAACGGTCGGGCATACAATGTATCCCCCTCATCTTAACACTGAATTTTCTATTGAAAAGTAGAAACAAAATATCCCGAGGGCAGTATAGTGTAAAACTTTGCCCTCTACATTTAACACTGATTCTCCCTTAGACGACCCCGAATGCACTATGGCGAATTCACCATAGTGCATCAATGGTCGACTGTGGGGAATCCAGTGTTAAGAGGAGGGGGACCTTGAGCGTAAAATCTGAAATTCCCATTGACACCCATGAAGGGCACTTGAAATGTGAATTTCAGTATTGAAATTTTTCGCTCAATGGTCCCCATTCACTACTTGCGGCCAATTCGTTAGATAAAAGGTTAATGGATTTTTATTTATTTAATTTAATCTTATTTGTTTTATAAGGATTGGTAAACGAGTTATGCAACTTATATTAACGCCTCTCCTAGCCCAATGGCGTAGCGGGTGGGGAGACTTTCGTCGCGGCATCCTCGTGGCCTCGGTCTTCTCGAATACTACGAAGGGATCTTTTAAAAATAATGCAGTGTTTACAACTGATGCTGACAGAGAGTGTTCGGACAGCTCGAGAACTTTCCCCGACCGAGGATCGATCCCGTGACCTCAGACATGAAAGACCAGTGCAATGATCCACTCGGCCGCTACTTCTCTTGTTTTTATGACATGGAATCAACGAAACTATCCAAACCCATGGATTTGAATCAAACATCACGCGATAAAACACACACCTGACACACAACTGTTGGTACATGGACATCGAATTCAATAGACGGATTATATAGTGAGGAATGGCTGGAAGTTCACATATTCTGCATCCAATTGTTAACAAACAGAAAAGATGAGTGAAGTTTGACTAAGATACATAAAAACAATGGGTAACTCCAGTCATATAGATTTCTCCCGACACGGGCAACCTTTAAAGATTGCTTGTTTTTATTCTCAGCATTGAGGCTGGAGAGACTTTATTTCATTACTTTCTTTAACATGCTCAAAACGTTCTCAAATGCTTTTCCCAGATACACCCTCATCGTGTCAGGGAAAAGTGGGCTACAGAGAAAATTACTTCTGTCCACTTGGAAAACGTTCAAATGCACTTCCAATATAATACCTTGTTTCCAGTTTAATTTCAGAGGTCTCCTGTTAGTCCCCTACACTCTAAAGTCAGTTCGGTTAAAAAACAATCCACATCAACTGGGCTGTGTGAATATTAACCCCGCCGGATGTAGGGGTAGTAACAACACCCCCATTAATCCTCTACCCAGTTTCACCTGGATTGAGTGTTAGACATACACTACGTGGAGAGTGGATTGTAACTAAATCACCCGCGGAGTGGAGTTATCACCCAAGCTATAACTTTCAAATTTTATACATATCGACAAAAAACGCAAGCAATGTTTCAGCCAATGAACCTCCGGGTTTAACCCGGAGGTCCATTGGCTGAAACTTTGCTTGTGCTGGTTAGGCTTTGCAACAAATTTGCAATTATTACTTGGGTGGAATCTCCACTCTGTGGGTGATTTAGTGATAATACACTCCCCACGTACTGTATATAATCGCTCTTGCTAGTAATCGTGCACTTTCTTATAAGACTAGATTCGATGCTTGGACGTATGTCACACACAGTCTGTAAAACAAGTCGGAGGTTTGAAGTAGCCGATTCGGACTGTTGGGCAGCCGGCATCAATCAATTTAGAATACCCGTACAATAAGTGTCAATTAAATAATATTAATTAAACAACTACTACTATTACAGTACAGCCGCCGTGGACTGGTCACTTTCCATACGTGGGCAATATTTCCACGGACGCAATAATATTAGATTCCAAACACTAATTACAAGAATAATCATCAAAAATTTAATTAATGAAGCACCGGGTACAACCCGGTGCTTCATTAATTAAAATTTTGCTAATGATGATTTTTGTTACCTGGTAAACAGATGAGTGGACATAACTGCCCACGTGTGGATTGCGACCATTCCACGTCGACCGTACTGTATATGTGTATTTTATTTATCCATAATAAATATCGAATGAGTCCATATTTTTAGAATGGAGGATATACAGTGCGTGGAGAGTGGGTTGTAACTAAATCACCCTCGGAGTGGAGTCATCACCCAAGCTAGAACTTTCAAATTTTGTACATAGCGACACAAAACACAAGCAATGTTTCAGCCAATGGACTTCCGGATTTAACCCGGAGGTACAGTACGTGGAGAGTGGATTGTAACTAAATCACCCGCGGAGTGGAGTTATCACCCAAGCTATAACTTTCACATTTTGTATATATGGACAAAAAACACAAGCAATGTTTCAGCCAATGGACCTCCGGGTTTAACCCGGAGGTCCAATGGATGAAACTTTGCTGGTGCTGGTTATGATTTGCAACAAATTTGCAATTATTGTTCGGGTGGAATCTCCACTCTGCGGGTGATTTAGTGATAATACACTCTCCACGTACTGTACAGTGGCTGAAACTTTGCTGGTGCTCGTTATGCTTTGCAACAAATTTGCAATTATTGCTCGAGTGGAATCTCCACTCTCTGGGTGATTTAGTGATAATACACTCGCCACGTATTGGACAAATCGGAGGTTAGTAGTACCCGATTCGGACTATTGGGAGCCTTGCATGACCAATTTGGAATACCTGTACAATGCGTGTCAATTGAATAAGATTTTGCACCACTACTACTATTACATGCATGTTTTATTTATACATAAATAAATATCTAAGAATTAGAGAGTTTTTATAACTATAATCTCGACTAATATTCCAACGCCACCATCAAGGCATGCCTTCCATGAAGGCATGCCTTGATGATGGAGTTGGAATATTGGAAGATGCGGAAAATATCTAATGAATCTCTACCTTCATCTGGTATTACAGCTAATATATTAGAAACATCTGGTGATGGATTAGAAAATTGTACGCAGATATTAAATCAAGTGGCATTTTCATTATAGTCAGGGTTCGATGGTCCGTGCGCCCGTCCGTCCATCCCTCCGACCAACCGGCTGTTCATATTTCTCTCTTTTTACAACATTTAATGCACAGTGAAGAATTGTTGGACTCTCCATTGCACAAGCTTTCATTTCTCCTTCAATTTATTTTAAACTTCACGAAGTAAATTTCAATCAGCAATTGAAATTAATTCAAGACGCTATTTCAAAATTTCATGCGGGTGAATTTTCGGTCACCATCATACTGAGAAAAATAATGACGTGATGATGTCATACACATTTACAGATTGGTCACATTTACCTTAGTAGTTTTCAGTTCACGTTGTAATATAATATGTGAAATAGTCATGACATCATATTTTTGTTTATTCACCAGTATACAAAAAAAATAATGCAGTGTTTACAAATGTACGTATACATTTATACACTATTTACATTTACAGTTAAAACTAGAAGTCCTGTCACGAATAGTGCGCTTATATAGGCTTAATTGCGCGTTGGAATTGCGCGCATTTGCCATATCGAATGGCATCCAAAGCACGGCAGGTTCTCTTGGTTACTCATAGCAAACACATGCAATGTTTCTGCCATTGGACCTCCGGGTTACCCGGAGGTCCATTGGCTGAAACATTGCTTGTGCTCAGGCCATATGTACAGAATTTGATAACTTTACTTGGGCCATAACGCGTACATTAACGCGCATATCAACGTGCTATTTGTGCGCATCTCACGACAGGACTTCTAGTTTTAACTGTAAAAGACAATATAAACACAAACATGCAAGATCGAATACAATACGTATACTGGCATGGAAAGGCATAGCCAGATTGGCTGTCTTCCTGCCTTCCCATATAGAAGGGGGCGTAAAAGACAAAACTAAGAAAGAATGAAGAAGAATAAGAGAAAAAGAAAAAAAGAGGAAAAAATAAAAGATTAAACGGTAAAAAAGAAAGAGAAAACAAAAACAAAAACAAACAAAGAAAACAAAACAAAAACGCATGTGCAACATTATTCATTTCAGTTTTCCATTCACAACATCATACGGTGAGAAACCTATGCGGGTGGGTGCAAATGATAACTAATTTCCAAAAGAAGAAGTGGGCTCAGTCGACAAGGCCTCAGCCACGGACCAATCAATAATTGATATAATACGGGTTCGGTGTGAACCCAAATGCACACGGCCCCACCGCACACACATACACACTATATATGTGTACATGTACATACATACACATACATTATATATGTGTGCAGCGGGGCCGCACATCTACACATAAGGATACATACGTATATAATAAAGGCCCGCTAGGACGAGTATCCAGACGAAACACTATTTGAGGCCATCTGTCTACGTAATGAGATTGCATTACGTGGCACAGTCCGGACAATAGGAATTCGAACATATGACGTCGTTCGAATAGACGGAAATGAAATGAGCTGCTAACTTTTTCTTGAATTCTGCCCTATTTGTTAGTTCTCGAATATCCTCTTCTAATTCATTTCATAATTTTGGGAATGCATAGATCGGGAAGTAGTCAAGTGTTTTATTTCTAGTTCTATGGCAACGAATGAGACCGGTCTGGCGCGTGTTTACAAAAGTTTCATTATTCACGGTAGAAAAACAATCTACAGAGGATACTGGGAGATTCCCATTGTGCCAATCAAATACAAACAAACAAGCGTTAATTTGTATAAATCCTCTATTTTCAAAATGTTGTCTTTGATGAATAAGGGGTCCATGTGGGCATTATATTTCTTGTTATTTATGATTCTTATCGATCGCTTCTGTAATTTATAGAGGCGGTTACGTGACTTCGATGAACACCATATTTGAACTCCATAAGTCAAGTGACTTTGTACCAATACATAATATAGGGTTTTCATAGCTTTATGTGGCAACACTTTCTTAATCGTACTGAGGGCATAATTGGCAAGTGCAACTTCGAACAAATTTGCGATATGTGTGCATTGTAAGTAAGATTCACGCCAAGGAATTTGACGTATTTTTCATTCTTCTTACCGCCGACTTTACTGATGATTTCATTGTTTATACATATTCCTTGCTGTGTGGATGTTTTATCTTTAATACATGGTTTAAGTAGTATGTATTTTGTTTTTTATAGCATTCAAGGCTAAGTGGTTGACGGCACACCAGTAAGATAATCTCTGAAGTTCATCATTGAAGTATAAAGTTGGCGACATAATATCCGAACCAGATTTGTTTACCGAAGTGTCGCCTGCAAACGATAAAAGGTTCAATTTCGTGGACTTGTGGATATCATTTATATATATATGAAAAAGAAAGGGGCCAAGAGAGAACCCTGTGGGACTCCGCATGTCAGCTCAGTCAGGTTAGATTTACTCTCTCCGTAGGAGACATATTGGGTCCTATTTTGGAGATAGCTATAGAAGCAGTCATTTGCCTTGCCTGTTATTCCATATTATTCTAATTTTTTATTTAGTACATCATGACTTATAGTATCAAAGGCTTTCGAGAGATCCAGGAATGTGGCAAGCGTACTATCTTTGCTATTTTTTTGTTATTCTCATCAGCCATGCATTTTAACAGGTGCACAATCGGATGCAAAATACTATGTAGTTTCCTAAACCCATATTGGTGTTGATAAAGAATATCGAATTTATTGAGGAATTTTACAAGTCTTATTGACATTAGTTTTTCTAGGATTTTTTTTAAAAAAAAAGTCATTGCGGGAGTCTGTAAAGTGTATATCATATTGTCTAACACCTTGACTAACTGCTCGGTCACATCCGCCCGGGTGGTTTACAAATTAATAAATCAGCAACAATATATAACGTAAACAAACTACGTCCAAGTCGAAAATACAAAAGGAAAAAGTCTTGGGAAAATTATGTTTCAAAACTTAGTCAACACTCACCTTTAACCCTTTACCTAACCTGAAAAACAGACGACACTTGCAAAAATAATTCTTGAATAACTACTTTTTTCATTTTTTTGTCTCAAAAACATAGGTTATGACCCCTCGTTGGAACGAGCTCGACATAGGTTATGACCCCTCGTTCCAACGAGGGGTCATAACCTATGTTTTTGAGACAAAAAAATGAAAACAATAATGAAAATTAATTGGCGATTTTTGAGAATAGCGCTGGCCGGTTTTTGCCGTTACGTTAGGTAATGGGTTAACCAAAATTTGAAAAAAAATATTTTTTTTAAAAATCACCAAACCATAAAATGTGACCCTTCATTGAAAGGAACCTGTGGAGCACGTTCCTGTGAGGAGTCACATGATATGCTTTTGTTTAAATTATTTAGAAAAGTCAGAAATTCTACATAATAACCAATTTTGAGATCATATACGTTGGGTAAAGGTTTTGCTCAAACCTCCTCCTCCTCCTCCTCGACAATTACTATTATTATGTTCATGTTATAGTTTTATAAGACGTTGAAATATGAGTGGATAAATGAACTCCTCACATGAATTTGATATATATGTTTAAACCATAGTATTTCCTGGCACTTAAAAAGCAGGGAAATAAACCAGTGTGGAACTCTCTGGAATTATATGAAAACCTTGAACGTTACATTTATCTCCAACACAGCAAAAAGTACAAGTCAACTCCTGAAAAGTTAATCCACTATCTACGCTAAGGCATACATCCTTGTCGGACGAATTAATCCACCATTGTCTGAAACATTCATCTCTTGTGGCACATCTGTGAATTGAAAAAATGAATAATAAGTCAATGGCGGCGGCCGCCATAACACTGTGATTTATTTGGTGCCAGCGGTATACTAATGGCAGACGACATTTGCAAAGCAACTTTCCTGATTTATTAAACATTTTCATTTTGTACATCGAATACATACCTTATGGACACGAGCTTGTTCCTTTGAGGGGCCGTATGTTTTTGCGTTAAAATTGAAAAACAAATAATAAAATTTAGTTTTCTACATTTCTGAACAGCGCTGGCCGGTTGTAGCCGCAAGATTGATTGATTGATTGGTTGGTTGGTTGGTTGGTTGGTTGGTTGGTTGGTTGGTTGGTTGGTTGGTTGATTGATTGATTGATTGATTGATTGATTGATTCATTGATTGATTGATTGGCCAGTATGCATGAAACATAAATATATACCTTCAACAATAATTCGAATTCTACAATTTGTATACCGCTGGGAGATGACATATCCAGATTGGCTGTGTACCTGTTGTCTCCCGGACACTTATATCTCACAACATTGGAAATAGACTGCCAAACATTCATTAATCTGTCTTGCTGCTGATGGCCAGTGCAACTCTCTTTATCGATTGCCCCCACTTCTTGCAGCACAGGGAATTGAAGACAAATGCAATATTTGTTTATTATTTACTTAACCTCATCCCGCTTCCCCATCGCTACCTTCTGCCCTTTTTATGTTTTTTTGGCTGTCGGAAATGACTATGTTGTCTTACATTTCTGAATATTCAGCTCTTTAGCTTTCATTGTCTGAGTTGTCTTACCTTCCTGGTCATTCAGTTCTTTACATTTCTCTGTCCTGGTTACAATTTGTCTAAATTGTCTCACTTTTCTAGGCATTCAGTACGTTGCATTTCCTATCTGAGTTCTCCTACCTTTCCAGACATTGCTTTCGTTACATTCCCTTCTCTAGGTTGTCTTACCTGTCTCGAGAGTAAGTTCGTTTCATTTCCTTATCTACGTTGTCTTACGTTTCTGGACATTTAGTTCGTCATATTTCATTGTCTAGGTTGTCTGGACATTTAGTTCGTTACATTCTCTTGTCCAATTTGTCTTACCTATCTGGACAGTATGTTCATTTCCATTACATTTCCTAGTCTAAGTTGTCTTACCTTTCTGAACATTTAGTTCGTTACATTTCCTAGTCTAAGTTGTCTTACCTTTCTGGACATTTAGTTCGTTACATTTCCTAGTCTAAGTTGTCTTACCTTTCTGGACATTTAGTTCGTTACATTTCCTAGTCTAGGTTGTCTTGCCTTTCGGGACATTTAGTTCGTTACATTTCCTAGTCTAGGTTGTCTTGCCTTTCTGGACATTTAGTTCGTTACATTTTCATGTCTAAGTTGTCTTACCTTTCTGTACATTAAATCCCTTACATTTCGTTTTCTAACTTGGCTTACCTTTGTAGACATTTAGTTCATTTCATTTACTTGTCTACGTTGCTTTACCTTTCTGAACATTTTGTTCTTTACATTTCCTTGTCTAAGTTGTCTTACCTTTCGGGATATTACGTTTCTTACATTTCCTTGATTAAGTTATGTTACCTTTCTAGATTCAGTTCATTTCATTTTTTTTTCAAAGTTGTCTTACCAAATTCAGTTCAGTTCATTTCCTTGTCTACGTTGTCTTACATTTATAGACATTAAGTTCATTAAGTTCTTTTCATTTCCTTATTTCAGTTTTTTTACCTTTCTGGACATTACGTTCATTTCATTTCCTTGTCTAAATTGTCTTACCTTTCTGAACATTAAGTTGATTGCATTTCCTTGACTAGTTGTCTTACCTTTCTGGACATAAGTTCAATCCATTTCCTTACTTACGTTGCCTTACTTTTCTGGGCATTAGGTTCATTTCATTTCCTTGTTTAAATTGTCTTATCTTTCTAGACATTAAGTTCCTTTTATTTCCTTATCTAAGTTATTTTACCTTTCTGGACATTCAGTTTCATTCATTTCCTTGTTTAAGTTGTCTTACCTTTCTGGACATTAAGTTCATTTCATTCCCTTGTTTAAGTTGTCTTACCTCTCTGGACATTCATTCGTTACATTTCCTTGTCCGTGTTCTTCTATCTTTCTGAACTTTAAGTTCATTACATTTCCCTTTTCAACTTGTCCTACGTTACTGGTCATTAAGTTCATTTCAATTCTTTGTCTCACCTTTTCGATATTAGTCTTGATCCCGTTGAACCATCCTGTACTGTTGACATACAAATATCACCAGCATTACATTGTTTTATATCAACATGTAAAAAACAAAGATATCCTTCACAAACTCCACAGCTATCTACAAATAAAATAACAAATAGTATTTAAAGTACTTGAAAGTTTTAAAAAGGGACTAAAAACCTACTTATACCAGGAACTTCCCAGGCTATCCCTTCGCTGACACACAAACCGGGTGACTTTATTGATTTTATCTACCTTATTTGCGATTTCTTTTGTAAAGCGCTTAGGGCTTTTATTAGGATAAGCGCTATATAAGTGATATATTATTATTATTATTATTACTTTAACGTGAGTGTTTAAAAATTAGAAAATTTTTTACGTCAAACCTTATTTCTAGAAACCTTTTTTGTAGTACAGTTAAAACTACAAGTCCTGTCACGAACTGTGCATTTATCTGGGCTGAATTGCGCGTAGGGATTGCGCGCAATGGACATATCGAATGGCATCCAAAGCACGGCAGTTTCTCCTGGTTACTCATAGCAAACACGGGCAATGTTTCTGCCAATGGACCTCCGGGTTACCCGGAGGTCCATTGGCTAAAACATTGCTTGTGCATTGGGCATATGTACAGAATGTAATAGCCGTACTATGGTCATGAGTCGTAGATTAACACACAGATCGACGTGCTATTTGTGCACATGTCCTGACAGGACTTCTAGTTTTAACAGTATATGTTTATTGTGGACCACTTCATGAACAAAATATAACGTTTAACACTTACGCTGCCGAAAGCGACTATTGTCATCTATTTTATGACGTTTATCTGCACGTTCGTGCATGCGCAGATCAAACCTACCATGTGATTAATTAATTAATTAATCAAATCATAGAGTTTTAAGTAAGTCATCAATTTTATTAAACTTCCTCACGGACAGGTCACAGAGAGGTCATTCATATATGGATAAAGTGGGCGTGCCGTTGAAGGGTTAACCCTCAAAACTTTTGTTGTCGATTCGAATCGTGGCAAACAAAATCTGCAGTGAATCTGTGCACCAATTTTACACTTGATGAGGGAAGAACAGGCTGTAGGATTGCATTCTTTCTGACACAGAGTAACCGATGTGATGACTTATGTCTCGCACTATTAGGCTATGATGATGATGACTTTATTTCATCAGTATACATTACAATAATTGAAGAAAAAACACATTAAATATAAACGAACGAACAAGAAAATACATGATATGTTCGAAACATTTAAATGATCTGTCTGAATACTGTTAGGAGAAGGCATAGCCAAACTGCCTGTCTTCCAGACTTACCCTTGAAGTAAAGTTATGATGAAAAGAAAAAACGGTTGTGCTTGCTGATTGGTGAGCAAGAAATGTTACAGTGTCATAGGTTATTGGATTCGAGGCTAATTTAGGGTGCAATGCAAAGCCAGGACCAAAGGATTTATTAATATCAATATGTGATGATAAGATAAATTGGGAGATTTAACTGTTCTCCTCATTTACTATACTATGATATACTGTACAGTACTGTTGAGATTTTAAATTGTATAGTTCTTACATTACGTGATTTATTGGGTGATCTTCCCACAAAGCCGGCCAATGTACGTCGTTATTCGGGATTATTACTGTTGAAACTATAAGTCCTGTCACAAATGTAAAAATGTGAAAATCCTCGTTAGCCAGTGGGCTCCTTCCTGCTAACGAATGAAGTAGTTAGAAATACACAATGCAAACTGTAATGCGCTGTCAGCGAGTCTGGGTTTCTTTTCACTCCTCTGGAATATTTCAGTTGATCGAAAAAGCGAATCTACGGTTAAGTCTTGAAAAAATACCATAAACAAATAATCTATCATTCTTCTCGTAGGAATGTTGGTCAATCGAGAGTTGATTTGCTCAATTTTTATATGAACTTATCATCAGGACTGAGGACTCAATACGGCACCTTTTCCTGTTTCGATTCACAGTAAATGAATTTGTTTTCAGATTTAATCGTCCGGAATGTAAGAGTTGGTCGGAAAATGAGACCGTAGATCCGCTTTTCCAACCAACTAACATATTCCAAACGAGTGAAGCTAAACATAGGCGATGACCTATTTTACGGCTAGACTGGTTCCAGGCCATAACAGTGTCGAAGTTCTTAAAAAAAATTAGAGTGGCGGTCTTAGAGTGTGGGACAAAATGCTTAAATTATCCTATTTTAAAACTTAAAAGACTAATCATGGATGTTTAGCCGTGGATTTCCAACGTTGACTGTGTGAATTATGTTAGCTTAGTGGGTGCTATGTACTGCGCTATTGGTGTCAGACTCCCAACGTTCTGGGCAAATTAATATTTTATCTGAACTAGAAGGCTTAACCCTTTACCCAACGCAGACGATATCAAAATTTATTATTTTAAATATAATGTTTTAATTTTTTTCAAAAAATTTCAACAAAACCATATCATGTGACCCCTCTTTGGAACGAGCTCGACAGCTCGTTCCAAAGAGGTGTCACATGATATGGTTATGTTGAAATTTGTCGAAAAATAATACTTTTTCAGCTGCTGAATTTGCATATTACACGGGCGGATGCGGGCGATTCGCTGGGTAAAGGGTTAAATGTGTTACACTAACATATACTTCGCCATTTCACATTACTCCATTGATATTATATAAAGTCTATATCCACGTAACATTAACATATTTTATGTGAAACTTCTTGATTATGAACATTGACTAATTAATATCTGATTGTTTATTTATTGGTGTTTAATGTCACATACTTATACATATTGGGTAATCATGACTGTGACAGTTTTACGGGTGGAGGAAGCCGGAGTACCCAGAGAGAACCACTGAGCAACGACGGGCATCTGCCAGCTCCTCAACATCGTAACTCCGCTTTGCAGCGCAGGCAGGGTTAGATTGGTTGAAGACATGTGTACCATTGACGTGCAGGACTCCTTACATGGCATC
Source organism: Pictodentalium vernedei (assembly GCA_031216915.1). Classification (NCBI taxonomy): domain Eukaryota; kingdom Metazoa; phylum Mollusca; class Scaphopoda; order Dentaliida; family Dentaliidae; genus Pictodentalium; species Pictodentalium vernedei. The sequence continues at coordinate 882,613,984 of CM062297.1, read as the reverse complement.
ATCGTGCCTCCATGTGGACAATCTGGGTGAAGTGCCTTGCCCAAGGACACAACGCGGGAGGCCGAATTGGTCGCTCAGACGGTCACCCATCCGAGGACTAACCGGGCTCGACGTTGCTCAACTTCGGTGATATGACGAGAACCGGTTACCACAACGCCACCGCGTTCTCTAATATCTGATTAACACAGACATATTATACACCAAAATGAGGATTGTTTAACATAGAACCGGAACGGATACATATCTGCAAACTAGCTTGTAGAATATGGTTCCATTGATTCTGAGATGTTTTCTACCGCATTTCGGAGATAACTGTGAATGGAACCAAGGTAACCATAGCTGAAGTTGTTTCAGATTTTCAAGAAAAACCCTTGGACATCAGACAAGCCAAGTTGACAGCAGCTTTCCTCTTCGGAAAAACATTCAAATTGTTTTCGTTTTGATCAAGGGAAACACCATTGCTCCTTTTTCTCATATTTGGGAAATCAACAAACCTGCATGCTGACAAACGTACTGATTCAAAACATAAAAACATGAAATCGCTGAAGGGTTCATTCAAAACTTTGAACTTGTGTCACACTTCAATACGTAAAAAATGTTTCAAATAAAAATTTCCATATCTGGCGACATTTTGTGGGCATTTCATGGTTACAATATATGTCAACAATCATTTAACCATGAGATCATCACATGACGTATATTTCGTAGTCTTTCTTGTGTTTTGATGATATCTTCTTGCAACCATTTTGAAAGTGCAAATCGTATGGCAGTGGTAGTGTTTATGTTATTCGCCAACACATATACTACGTAAGAAATAGTTAGTATTGCCGTATCTCAATGGACCGCTTCTGTCAAGTGGGAAATAGGCAACAAAGATATAGAAACAGATTTTATCCACGTCGCAAAGGTTACTAAAATTCAACTGAATATCCATTTTGGCTACCCAGTCATGTACATTGACCATGGGGAACACTAGCGAAGCGAGACCCGTTCTCGTTAGGTCACCGAAGTTAAGCAACGTCGAGCCCGGTTAATCCTTGAATGGGTGACCATTCGGCGATTGATTCGTGCGCTTTCCGCAGTAGTGTCTGCCAGCTGTGGACGTACCTAGGTGTAAATAGGGACCTGTTGAGGTGCTTGTCTTTTGTGCCGTCTGCGAGCACCGATAGTATGCTCCGTTGAGTTGAGCTGGGAATGTCATAGAATGAACAAAGGGTGTGTACACCTGTGATACGGGGTAATAGTGTAAGTCAGAGAGCACTGCGATGGATTCTAGACGTTAACACATGTGATACGGGGTAATAATGTAAGTCAGAGAGCACTGCGATGGATTCTAGACGTTAACACATGTGATACGGGGTAATAGTGTAAGTCAGAGAGCACTGCGATGGATTCTAGACGTTAACACATGTGATACGGGGTAATAGTATAAGTCAGAGAGCACTGCGATGGATTCTAGACGTTAACACATGTGATACGGGGTAATAGTGTAAGTCAGAGAGCACTGCGATGGATTCTAGACGTTAACACATGTGATACGGGGTAATAGTGTAAGTCAGAGAGCACTGCGATGGATTCTAGACGTTAACACATGTGATACGGGGTAATAGCATAAGTCAGAGAGCACTGCGCTGGATTTTAGACGTTAACACATGTGATACGGGGTAATAATGTAAGTCAGAGAGCACTGAGCTGGATTCTATACGTTAACACATGTGATACGGGGTAATAATGTAAGTCAGAGAGCACTGCGCTGGATTCTAGACGTTAGCACATGTGATACGGGGTAATAATGTAAGTCAGAGAGCACTGCGCTGGATTCTAGACGTTAACACATGTGATACGGGGTAATAGTGTAAGTCAGAGAGCACTGCGATGGATTCTAGACGTTAACACATGTGATACGGGGTAATAGTGTAAGTCAGAGAGCACTGCGATGGATTCCAGACGTTAACACATGTGATACGGGGTAATAGTGTAAGTCAGAGAGTACTGCGCTGGATTCTAGACGTTACACGTGTGATACGGGGTAATAATGTAAGTCAGAGAGCACTGCGTTGGATTCTAGACGTTAACACATGTGATACGGGGTAATAGTGTAAGTCAGAGAGCACTGCGCTGGATTTTAGACGTTAACACATGTGATACGGGGTAATAGTGTAAGTCAGAGAGCACTGCGCTGGATTCTAGACGTTAACACATGTGATACGGGGTAATAATGTAAGTCAGAGAGCACTGCGCTGGATTTTAGACGTTAACACATGTGATACGGGGTAATAGTGTAAGTCAGAGAGCACTGCGATGGATTCTAGACGTTAACACATGTGATACGGGGTAATAGTGTAAGTCAGAGAGCACTGCGCTGGATTCTAGACGTTAACACATGTGATACGGGGTAATAGTGTAAGTCAGAGAGCACTGCGATGGATTCTAGACGTTAACACATGTGATACGGGGTAATCGTGTAAGTCAGAGAGAACCTGTACTGGATTCTAGACGTTACAACCTGTGATACGGGGTAATAGTGTAAGTCAGAGAGCACTGCGATGGATTCTATACGTTAACACATGTGATACGGGGTAATAGTGTAAGTCAGAGAGCACTGCGATGGATTCTATACGTTAACACATGTGATACGGGGTAATAGTGTAAGTCAGAGAGCACTGCGATGGATTCTAGACGTTAACACATGTGATACGGGGTAATAGTGTAAGTCAGAGAGCACTGCGATGGATTCTAGACGTTAACACATGTGATACGGGGTAATAGTGTAAGTCAGAGAGCACCTGCGATGAATTCTAGACGTTAACACATGTGATACGGGGTAATAATGTAAGTCAGAGAGCACTGCGATGGATTCTAGACGTTAACACATGTGATACGGGGTAATAGTGTAAGTCAGAGAGCTCTTCGATGGATTCTAGACGTTAACACATGTGATACGGGGTAATAGTGTAAGTCAGAGAGCACTGTGATGGATTCTAGACGTTAACACATGTGATACGGGGTAATAGTGTAAGTCAGAGAGAACCTGTACTGGATTCTAGACGTTACAACCTGTGATACGGGGTAATAGTGTAAGTCAGAGAGCACTGCGATGGATTCTAGACGTTAACACATGTGATACGGGGTAATAATGTAAGTCAGAGAGCACCTGCGATGGATTCTAGACGTTAACACATGTGATACGGGGTAATAGTGTAAGTCAGAGAGCACTGCGCTAGATTCTAGATGTTAACACATGTGATACGGGGTAATAGTGTAAGTCAGAGAGCACTGCGATGGATTCTAGACGTTAACACATGTGATACGGGGTAATAATGTAAGTCAGAGAGCACCTGCGATGGATTCTAGACGTTAACACATGTGATACGGGGTAATAATGTAAGTCAGAGAGCACTGCGATGGATTCTAGACGTTAACACATGTGATACGGGGTAATAGTGTAAGTCAGAGAGCACCTGCGTTGGTTTCTATACGTTAACACATGTGATACGGGGTAATCGTGTAAGTCAGAGAGCACTGCGATGGATTCTAGACGTTAACACATGTGATACGGGGTAATAATGTAAGTCAGGGAGCACTGCGATGGATTCTAGACGTTAACACATGTGATACGGGGTAATCGTGTAAGTCAGAGAGAACCTGTACTGGATTCTAGACGTTACAACCTGTGATACGGGGTAATAGTGTAAGTCAGAGAGCACTGCGATGGATTCTAGACGTTAACACATGTGATACGGGGTAATAATGTAAGTCAGAGAGCACTGCGCTGGATTCTAGACGTTAACACATGTGATACGGGGTAATAGTGTAAGTCAGAGAGCACCTGCGTTGGTTTCTATACGTTAACACATGTGATACGGGGTAATAATGTAAGTCAGAGAGCACTGCGATGGATTCTAGACGTTAACACATGTGATACGGGGTAATAATGTAAGTCAGAGAGCACTGCGATGGATTCTATACGTTAACACATGTGATACGGGGTAATAGTGTAAGTCAGAGAGCACTGCGATGGATTCTAGACGTTAACACATGTGATACGGGGTAATAGTGTAAGTCAGAGAGCACCTGCGATGGATTCTAGACGTTAACACATGTGATACGGGGTAATAGTGTAAGTCAGAGAGCACCTGCGATGGATTCTAGACGTTAACACATGTGATACGGGGTAATAGTGTAAGTCAGAGAGCACCTGCGGTGGATTCTAGACGTTAACAATGCACTGCATTATTATTTATCTCCATGTTGTCACTAAAGTCACTATTACAGTACAGTCACCGTGGTCTGGACGAAATCCTCGCTTAAGCAGTGATGTCCACGCGTGCGTTTACCAGGTAATACAACACATAATCAGCAAAATTTTAATTAATGAGGAACGGGGTCGTACCCGATGCTTCATTAATTGAAGTTTGGATCATTTTTCCTATATTTAGTGTTTGGAATCTATATTATTGCGTCCGTGGAAAGTGACCAGTCCACGGAGGCCGCACTGTGTAAGTGCGTTAGTTCGCGTGTAAACATCTTTCAACGTGGCGGTTGATTTATATTGCGTTAACTGGATATAATCTTAAATAACATTAAAATCTGTTTTAGGATTCTATGACTAAGAAATTCGTATATTGCCAGATTCACGCTGATGCACATAGATAATCCTCACCGAGTTCCCATTTAAAAACAAAATTTACAAAACGTGTTCAGTAAATTAGGACTGGTCCGAGCTTTAGCGAGGCTCAGACCTAACTTACTGGACGAGTTTACAAAATTTCGATATAAACCATGAACGGCGTGGAGATTCTATTTGTAATATGATCCAAAAAACACCCAAAAGACACTTGAATTGGACGAGAAACGATCAGCGACAAAGAGGCGGTGAAAGCTAGATAAGCTATCATGGTTCAGCCCAATGGGAGGAAAAATTACAATCGTATAACGGACAATGCACCTTGGCACACTATAGTGTCTTGATCGGATGAGCATGCCGCGGTGTTTTCACCGTCCTGTCCATTGTTTCTACTTCCAAACCGAAGGGATTCATTGGCCATATGTTGATTGGATTTGCAAATAATATTTTACAGGAATGCCTATATATTTGCATGTTTGCATGCACCCATTTTAACTCATTGTGTAACCACGCAACATGTATGTGGAAAAAAGTGTCCCCTGTGCCCCCGTTCGGCCGCCACAGCAGCGACTTCTTCAAGACCTGCGATTGTTTGTCCGCAACATCCGTGATAGGAAAAGGCAATACTAAAAAAATAGATAGCGAAATATTTAATGATACAAGTTCAATGAAATAATTTTCAAGTAAACATCAAATGCAGTCACAGACAACAAATGTTTATCATTATTCGTCCCGAGAGTCTGAATCTACGATTATTATCAGACTTTTGGTGGGCAGTGTATTACCAATTTAACCCTTTACCCAACGAATCGCCCGCATCCGCCCGCGTAATATGCAAATTCGTCAGCTGAAAAAAATATTATTTTTCGAAAAATTTCAACAAACGCATATCGTGTGACCCCTCTTTGGAACGAGCTCGTCGAGCTCGTTCGAAAGAGGGGTCACATGATATGGTTTTGTTGAATGTTTTTGAAAAAATTTAAAAAATGATATTTAAAATAATAAATTTTGAAATCGTCTTCGTTGGGTAAAGGGTTTAATGAATAGACTCAATAACCAGAATAAGGGAAAGATCATATATTTGTTTATAACTTTAGTTTACTCACAAGTTGGTGGTTGTGTTGACAAAGTCGTTGGTTGTAGCGTTATTGCTGAATTTCGAATACCTGTTGATGATGGTACTAATGTTGGTGTTATCGCTTCAGTTGAAAGTATCGGCAATGATGCAGAAGACGTTGATGTTGGTACGTGTGTGGAATTTGTACCAGCTTGGGAGTTAATCGTAGTTTCTGGCGAGTGTGGCAAACTGTTAACAGTTGAGAATTGCGATGTCACATTGAACTCGATAACGGACGATACATGTGTCTCCGCCGTGCTCCTGGTTAATTCTTGTGATAAAGATAGACCCGAAACATATTTTAATGTTGTTGGATGAGTCGTATTAAGTTCAGGAGAAGTTATCAAATCATTGGTTGTTGATGTTATCGCGTCAGTCTTGGTCGGAGTTATCACGTGATTTTTGGGTGATGATATTACGTCACCATTAGTAGATGTTATCATATCACTCTTAGCTGACCGTATAGCACCATTCTTGGTTGATGTTATCGCATCGCTCTTAGTTGGTGTTATTGCGTTATTCTTGGTTGATGTTATCGCATCACTCTTAGTTGGTGTTATTGCATTATTCTCGGTTGATGTTATCGCATCGCTCTTAGTTGGTGCTATTGCGTTATTCTTGGTTGATGTTATCGCGTCACTTTTAGTAGGTGTTAGTGCGTTATTCTCGGTTGATGTTATCGCATCGCTCTTAGTTGGTGCTATTGCGTTATTCTTGGTTGATGTTATCGCGACACTTTTAGTAGGTGTTAGTGCGTTATTCTTGGTTGATGTTATCGCATCACTCTTAGTTGATGTTACTGCGTTATTCTTGGTTGATGTTATCGCATCACTCTTAGTTGATGTTACGGCGTTATTCTTGGTTGATGTTGTTGCATCACTCGTAGTTGGTGTTATTGCGTCATTCTTGGTTGATGTTATCGCATCACTCTTAGTTGGTGTTATTGCGTCATTCTTGGTTGATGTTATCGCATCACTCTTAGTTGGTGTTATTGCGTTATTCTTGGTTGATGTTATCGCATCACTCTTAGTTGGTGTTATTGCGTTATTCTTGGTTGATGTTATCGCATCACTCTTAGTTGGTGTTATTGCGTTATTCTTGGTTGATGTTATCGCATCACTCTTAGTTGGTGTTATTGCGTTATTGTTGGTTGATGTTATCGCATCACTCTTAGCTGGTGTTATTGCGTTATTCTTGGTTGATGTTGTTGCATCACTCTTAGTTGGTGTTATTGCGTTATTCGTGGTTGATGTTATCGCATCACTCTTAGTTGGTGTTATTGCGTCATTCTTGGTTGATGTTATCGCGTCACTTTTAGTTGGTGTTATTGCATCATTCTTGGTTGATGTTATCGCATCACTCTTAGTTGGTGTTAGTGCGTTATTCTTGGTTGATGTTATCGCATCACTCTTAGTTGGTGTAATTGCGTTATTCTTGGTTGATGTTATCGCATCACTCTTAGTTGGTGTTATTGCGTTATTCTTGGTTGATGTTATCGCATCACTCTTAGTTGGTGTTATTGCGTTATTCTTGGTTGATGTTATCGCATCACTCTTAGTTGGTGTTATTGCATTATTCTTGGTTGATGTTATCGCATCACTCTTAGCTGGTGTTATTGCATTATTCTTGGTTGATGTTATCGCATCACTCTTAGCTGGAGTTATTGCGTTATTCTTGGTTGATGTTGTTGCATCACTCTTAGTTGGTGTTATTGCGTTATTCTTGGTTGATGTTATCGCATCACTCTTAGTTGGTGTTATTGCGTCAATCTTGGTTGATGTTATCGCATCACTCTTAGCTGGTGTTATTGCATTATTCTTGGTTGATGTTATCGCATCACTCTTAGCTGGTGTTATTGCGTTATTCTTGGTTGATGTTGTTGCATCACTCTTAGTTGGTGTTATTGCGTTATTCTTGGTTGATGTTATCGCATCACTCTTAGTTGGTGTTATTGCATCATTCTTGGTTGATGTTATCGCATCACTCTTAGTTGGTGTTATTGCGTTATTGTTGGTTGATGTTATCGCATCACTCTTAGTTGGTGTTATTGCGTTATTCTTGGTTGATGTTATCGCATCACTCTTAGTTGGTGTAATTGCGTTATTCTTGGTTGATGCTATCGCGCCACTCTTAGTTGATGTTATCGCGTCACTCGTTGTTAATGTCATCGCATCACTCTTAGTTGGTGTTATCGCGCCACTCGTTGTTAATGTCATCGCATCACTCTTAGTTGGTGTTATCGCGCCACTCGTTGTTAATGTCATCGCATCACTCTTGGTTGGTGTTATCGCGCCACTCGTTGTTAACGTCATCGCATCACTCTTAATTGGTGTTATCGCGCCACTCGTTGTTAACGTCATCGCATCACTCTTAGTTGGTGTTATTGCGCCACTCGTTGTTAACGTCATCGCATCACTCTTAGTTGAAGTTATCGCGCCACTCGTTGTTAATGTCATCGCATCACTCTTAGTTGAAGTTATCGCGCCACTCGTTGTTAATGTCATCGCATCACTCTTGGTTGAAGTTATCGCGCCACTCGTTGTTAATGTCATCGCGCCACTCTTAGTTGAAGTTATCGCGACACTCGTTGTTAATGTCATCGCATCACTCTTAGTTGATGTTATCGCGCCACTCGTTGTTAATGTTATCGCCTCACTCTTAGTTGGTGTTATCGCGCCACTCGTTGTTAACGTCATCTCATCACTCTTAGTTGATGTTATCGCGCCACTCGTTGTTAATGTTATCGCATCACTCTTAGTTGGTGTTATCGCGCCACTCGTTGTTAATGTTATCGCGTCACTCTTAGTTGATGTTATAGCGCCACTCGTTGTTAATCTTGTTGCATCAATTTTAGATGATGTTACTGCGTTACTTTCATTTGATGTTGCATTGTATGAAGTTGTATCAGTTGACGGATAACCTGTGTTTCCAGAAATGGCTGTAGTTGATTTTCCATTTTTATCAAGTCTAATATGTGATGACCGTGATGTCGGTTGTAAAATGTGAGTACCAGAAAATGATCTTGTGTGGGCCCTAGTCATTGGTTGCTTAGATAGCTCATATTTGGCCACGATGTCGAATGGTATTTGCACTTTAAATAAAACAACAGAAGAAGAAAACAGAATTTAAATACACTAGAAATATATATATACCTGTTATAAATACTAGAACCTATCTACACAACTACATATGTGGATGACGAACAAAGTCTTAAACAACTGAGAGAGCGTTACCTCACAGGTTAAAACGATGAACGTGAAACCGAAAGGTAGACGGTTCGATCGTGACGAGCGATAACTACGTTTTGTCATTTGTTTAAACAACATTTTATTCAATGAATATGCAAAATATTACAAAATTTAACCCGTTACCCAACACAGACGGTATCAAAATTTATTATTTTAAATATCATTTTTTTTAATTTTTTCAAAAAATGAATTTAATTTTTTCAACTGCTCAATTTGCATATTACGCGGGTGGATGCGGGCGATTCGTTAGGTAAAGGCTTAATACCATTTAAGTAACAGTGCTTAACAGTGCAAAGAACAGCAGCTCACAATGTAACATATCTCTAACAATAAACATGGGCAAGACACTTGATCCTCTGGGCCACGTGGGTGCATAGGGGCTCTGTGTACTAAAATGTAAAGCACCTCGATGGGAGCGCGGTGGCTCAGTTGGTAGAGGTGCAGGCTGCAAGCCGAGAGGTCCTCGGTTCGAATCCCACCTGCGGCAACCGCGTTGTGTCCTTGGGCAAGACACTTCATCTCCATTGCCCGCGTGGGGGCACGATGACGCCGTGTACTAAGGCGCACTGCACGTCGATGGTACGCATGTCTTCAACCAATCTAACCATGCCTGTGCTGCAGTGCGGAGTTACGATGTTGGGGAGCTGGCAGCTGCTCGTCGTTGCTCGGAGGTTCTCTCCGGGTACTCCGGCTTCCGCCACCTGTAAAACTGTCACGGTCATGATTAGCCATTGTGCGTAAATATGTGACCTTAAACATCAATAAATAAATAAATAAATAAATAAATAAATAAATAAAGCACCTCGATGGTACATTTGCCTTCGCTCTTGCATTCAGTCGCTGCCATCTCTGCTTGTACAGTGTTAGTATGCTGGAGAATTCGACAGTTGCGCGGTTCTCTCCGGTACACCGACTTTTTTCGGACGTAAAGATGTCCGACACAATGTGACCGTGGGTGGTGACGATGTAGTTAAATTAGGGTCCTACAAAGCTTCGAGAATGCTTCGATTTCAAATTCTTAAGTTGGTATTCGGTATCCGTGGCCCAATTCGTTTTCCGTGGAATCCTTTTACTGGAATTTCGCTTGGTATCAATCATCCTAGTCGTCTCACAAAACGTATAGCTGAGACAGAATGTGTATATAAATACCGCTGAAAATAAAGTCTGAGTGTATTTTCCTCTATATTAACATAAAAGGCATTTGTACTCATGCCACCATCCACGCTAATTCCAGTTTCATTATTCGCTACGACTGCTGAAAGTACATTTATACTTCCCAAGCAATATCGTCTATGACGTCACGATTGCTAGCGGCCTGTCTGTGCAGTACCCAGTAAAGAATTATCGCCCCCTTTTGTGTATTTGAACAAATATCTTTACTGGCTAATATTCCAACTGCATCATTTATTTATTTATTTATTTATTTATTTATTTATTTATTTATTTATTTATTTATTTATTTATTAGGGTGTAACGACACATTTACAGCCAGGGTCATGCCATGTCGGTGACAGTTTTACGGGTGGAGGAATCCGGAGTACCCGGAGAGAACCACCGAACAACGACGCGCAGCTGTCAGCTCTCCAACATCCTAACTCTGAACTCGGCATCGAGGCACAGGCAGGGTTAGATTAGTTGAAGACATGCGCACCACCGACGTGCAGTACGCCTTAGTACACAGCGTTATCGTGCCCCCGTGTAGGCAATCGAAGTTAAGTGCCTTGCCCATCCAACTACATCATGTAGATGGAATATTTTATCGGTCGCGGCGGCTTGAAGACACCTGTTTTCGATTCGATTTTGAATAACAGACTCGATTCGATTCGAGATTCGATTTGAATCGAAAATATGTGATTCGCAGGGCGCTATGTTAAATCCCAATAATATTAGAAATCATGAGTAGCACCAAAAAATGTACTTTTGCCTAAAAATATATCATATAACCTCTCTTAGTATGGTCATAAACTATGTTTTGAGGCAAAGGTTGGCAAAACATTTGAAAAAGAATGTTTATGAATAGCCAGAGCTTATATTTCGTCTACATTTGTGAGAATCCATTTGGATTCTCGTGAAAATGGTTGCGAAAATCCATACCTACTATGAGTGTCCCAGTATCCCATGACGCCACCAAGGTTCAACCACTGTTGTATACTGATAACACATGTTAACCTTTTGCCCAAGACACTTTTTTAATTTTTAAAAAAATTTTAAAACAAAGTTTGATAATTTTTAAACAATAAATAATAAATAAATGATAAAATAATTAAATGAACAATATTTACCAATAACATCTTACAAATATGGCTGTCGTTGGAACCGGCTCAATGAGCCGGTTCCAACGACAGCCATATTTGTACGGTTTTATTGACAAAGTGTCAGGATATTTCAGGTCATGTTAGCCTTCTATTGGTTAATTTGTTGCCGCTATGTTAGTTAAAGGGTTAAACTGACTCAATTATTTTCACGCGAATCCTAGCAGAGGTGCAGTGAGAATCTACATGGATTCCCGCCGGTTTTATTGCGCGAATCTTTGTGCGAATCGATTCTCGGATTCTCGTCGAAATATAAGCCCTGATAGCGCTGCCCGATTAAGGATGTGTTTTTATGAAAAGGCGTGTTTGTACTCGATTGTTGGATCAGGACCTTTAGACAAAACATTTTCGTCATCTGTACCCCATCATATTAGCAGACGATATTTGCACAAGACTATTGAATAACTAAATATTTTGTTATTGAGTCTCAACCACATCATAGCTTATGACCCTTCGAACTCATTCCAATTCGTGGTCCTGAGTTATTATTTTCATAAGTAATCACTGGATCGTAAATCTCCGCATGTACTTGGTTGTCAAAAGCAGAGTCCAATGTGGAAGGTACTTGTTGAATTTGTCAAAACGAAGAGGCATCATGAACAAATAGAATCACTGAAAGATGTCCATTTTCTTGTGAACAATATGTGAGCCAACCATTTCTTGTAGTTGTATGCTGACAATTCAGAGTTTTAACAAGATTTTCAACAGCCATAGTCATATAGTGACTTCGAGGTTTCCAGGTTGAGGAAGCTGATTTATCCTGAGAGAACCACCGAGTAAAAGCAAGTAACTATCTGACTATACCATCCCACCACGAGCAGGGTTAGCCCTTTATCCAACATGAAAAGAAGTCGGCACTTGCAAACAAAATTCTTGAATAACTATTTTTTTCATATTTGTCTCAAAAACATATGTTATGACCCCTCAAAAAAATATGTTATGACCCCTCAGGACCGAGCTCATTCCAAAGAGGGGTCATAACCTATGTTTTTGAAACAAAAAATGAAAAGAATAACGAAAATGAATTGGCGATTTTTTCTTCAGTTATGTTGGGTAAAGGGTTAACATCGATTGAAAGTGTACCGTAGTCGAGCCCTGTGTAGTCACTTTTCCCATAATGCAACTGGGAATTTTACCAATTCAATCTTGTTTGACAGAGCTCATTGAGCTCTGTCAAACAAGATTGAATTGGTTAAATTTCTAGTTGCATTATGGGAAATATTTGCCCCATGAACTTTAGATATTTCGACATCAGTATGCAGGGGGTTAAGTCAATTTATTTCATAATTGTCAACGCCTTGTTTTATTTCCTACCGTTTCCTCGTCACGATATATCTATCGCCTAAGCAGCTAATTTGGCGGTACGCACAATAAATCAATCAATCAGCGACATTGTGCTCCCACTTTGGGTAATTGGAATTGTTATGCTTCCTCAAATTAATCAATGTAATAAGAAAGGCACTTTATTTATTTATTTATTTATTTATTTATTTATTTATTTATTTATTTATTTATTTATTTATTTAGTGGGGTTTAACGACAATTCCGACAGCAAGGGTCACCTCGTGTCGGATAGTTTTACGGGTAACGATACTTCCACGAACGCAAAAATATTAGTATTCAAACACTGATTATAGGAATAATCATCAAAAATGTAATTAATGAAACACCGGGTTTTACAAGGTTCTCATTAAATAACATTCTGATGATGATGATTTTATTTTCTGGTAAACGCATGCGTGAACATCGCTGCCCACGTGTGGATTACGACCCGTCCCTGGCGACTGTACTGTAGCATTGGTTGAAGACAAGTGCACCATCGACGTGCAGTATGCCTTAGTACACAGCGTCACTGTGCCCCCATGCGCAGTATACCGTAGTACACAGCGTCACTGTGCCCACACGCGCAGTATACCGTAGTACACAGCGTCACTGTGCCTCCACGCGCAATATACCGTAGTACACAGCGTCACTGTGCCTCCACGCGCAATATACCGTAGTACACAGCGTCACTGTGCCCCCACGTGGACAATCGGGCTGGAGTGCCTTGCCCAAGAACACAACAGGTACTCCCGGAAGAGGTCAAACCGTCGACCTATCGGTTTGAAGTTCAATGCAGTAACCAGTGATCCACTGTGCTCCTTACGCAAAGTCATAAACTTGTACTCTTTTACAAAAAAGGAAGAAGAACCATAGTTTCAGCCAATGGACCACTAGTTTGATTCACGATGCCGATTGGTTCTAAACTTGTTTAGGTTTTTTACGGAATTCAAAAATAATTATTGTTTGAGCAGAAATTCTGCCCCTCTGGTAGTTCAGTATTAATCCCCAATTCCATATACGATATGAATTTAAATCAACTTAAATCAATATATAAATCTGCTCCCAACATATCTGATGACGCAACATCATCACAAGTAAACAATTTAGATTCAAAACAAGCCATTATTTGAACAAAACCAACCAGTCTGTTGTTTGTTGAATAGAACGAAACATTTTAAAGCATGTAATTTCTCTTGGCATGCAGTAACGATCGTTTGTGACATGACAATCGTTTATGACAAAAATAATGCGTTATCATACCCCAAAACATGTCCATCAAAGTGAAACCACACTCCGGGAATTCATGTAACAGTTTCCAAAGTCCATCGTGTCGACCATCAACTGAAATTAAGAAAAGTAAAAAGTCATCACTTTCTACCTTCACTGCACATTATTATATAACCAATGCTGAAGCATTGCAAAGCCTTTTTTGCACGCAGTGCAAACGATATTGTTTCAATATCTATCGGCGATTGTGAGACTCCGAGAAATTAAAAACTCTCAAGAATTTTGTTTGTTGAACATTGTTCATTTATAGCAACACCCGCCCATAATCTTTATTTATAGCAACACCCACCCTTATTGTTTATTTATAGCAACATCCACACTTATTTGTTATTTACAGTTGAAACTAGAAGTCCTGTCATGAAATACGCGCAAATAGCACGTCAATCTGCGCGTTAATCTACGCGTTATGACCATAGTAAGGCTATCAAATTCTGTACATATGGCCTGTGCACAGGTAATGTTCAGCCAATGGACCTCCGGGTGACCCGGAGGTCCATTGGCAGAAACATTACCTGTGCTTGCTGTGAGTAACCAGGAGAACCTGCCGTGCTTTGGATGTCATTCCATATGACAATTGCGCGCAATTCCTAAGTGCAATTAAGCCTAGATAAGCGCACAGTTCGAGACAGGACTTCTAGTTTTAACTGCATAGCAACCTCCACCCTTCCAAGATGGCGACAGATGAGAAACTTGTCCAGGTTCAAAAATTCCTTATCAAATCATGAAACATTTGAGATCTACCTTTCACAGAAGATCTTCAGCGAGTTTATAGTGGAATTCCCGAAAACATCTTGTTAAAATTAGGTGAAGCCTTTGGCTATGACCATACCTAATTTAATACATTTAAGCTCATTTATTTTAGTATATCATGTACCCGGATGTGCCCCATCGGCGGGGGGGGGGGGGGGGGGTAGGGGGGGGAGGGGGGTAGGGGGGGTCTCGTAGAATTACCAAAATAGACACGACAAGTTGTACTTATTCGAATTCTTTCACAAGCCCATGCTTTTACCTACAAGCTACAGGTCTGCTTATTGTTACTATATTTAGTTTTTCTGGCCTATTCAGGCTTGTTCTGGCCCTATTCCAAGTACTCTGGTTCTTATTTCATTTACCCAGGGCATCCAATAAGTTCACTTTACTGCAGCTAACTAACCAGTCAGACTTCTTGATTTCTCATAATCTGTACCTAGCCACACATAGTTGTCTCCCTTGCGTGCAACGAAAAACTCAATGATTCTCAAACTCAAACAACAATTGAACAGTAACTTGAACATCTACTGCTCGAACGACTGGAATCCATCGTGCAAAGCTAAACATTGTAACAATAAGCACAACTGTTCCAAACTGATATTCTACTCTTCTGGAGTATACTACAGAACAAACGGACAGGGCCGAAGAGACAAAAACTATAGCACAGCATTTTGATAAAAGCAAAAAATTCTGAAATAATTCGAATAAGTACAACCTGTCGAGACTATTACGGTAATTCTACGAAGCATTTGTGGAAATCCAAACTAGTACTCTTCTACAATCGAACGCGTCTTATAACACTACGTGCTACTCTTATAAACCAAAAATTGCGCTTCGCCATTTCGGGTTTGGTAGTTTTGGAATATGTTGTTGATTTGCGCAATTTACTGCACGAGTTTCGTAGAGTTCATGGCATACCATATAGATGCGAACCGTGAATCCAAATGGCACTTGCTTTTGGCCTAAATGTGTTAAAACTGTTTCTCAGGCCCTACGTCATTGTCCTCATAGATGCCGCATTCTCTCTTTTTACAGCAAATGGAAACTTAAAAAAAAATTAAATGGTTTAGGTTCGATATTTTACCCAAGTTAATACAATTTATAAATTTGTTCCTTGAGTGCAACAAGGCTTTGCAATGCTTTAGCAGTCAAGGGACAAAATACACCGTCATCCATGCTATTCTGTAGATTATGAAGCCCAAAACAAAAACAAATCAAGAACATGAACAAATAAAAAAAAAAAATAACAAAACGCCCACCGGCATGCAATTTTACAAAATACGGCCTGAGAAACAGAAGATCTATTTTGTGAGACCTTAAGGCGTCGATTTTTGTTGTTTGACAGAGGGTTCGCTCCGAAAAATAGTTCTAATGACGAAAATATGTGAAACATTAAAAACTTACATTTTTTAAAACAACGGTTCATCATTAAATGATGTCAAAGGAAGATTTCTTACTACCAAATATAAAAAGAGAAACAGATATTCAAAATTTCAAGTTTTTTTACCCAAGAATACAACTGCGAACAACTGGAGTAGTTACAGTAAGTTATTGAAAGATACAGCCTAACTACTTTTAATTGTTTATCATTGGAAACACTGTACACTCGCCGAGGACTGTCGTAATCCACGCGTGAGAAGTGATATCAGCGCATGCGTTTACCAGGTAATAAAAATCAGCAGCAGCACAATATTAATTTATGAAGCACATGGTTGTACCCCTGCACTTCGTTAATTTAATTGTTGATGCTTATTCCTGTAATTAGTGTTTGAAATCTAATATTGTTGCGTCCGTGGAAATACAGTCTACCCAGTGGAAAATGATCAGTCCAAGATGACTGTACTGTAATATCAAAACATATGCCAAACAGTAGAAATCACGACTCTAATATACAGTTAAAACTAGAAGTCCTGTCACGAATTGTGCGCTTATCTAGGCTTAATTGCGCGTTGGAATTGCGCACGATTGCCATATCGAATGACATCCAAACCACGGCAGGCTCTCTTGGTTACTCATAGCAAACACATGCAATGTTTCTGCCAATGGACCTCCGGGTTACCCGGAGGTCCATTGGCTGAACCATTGCTTGTGCACAGGCCATATGTACAGAATTTGATAGCTTTACTTGGGCCATAACGCGTACATTAACGCGCATATCAACGTGCTATTTGTGCGCATTTCATGACAGGACTTCTAGTGTTAACTGTACCAAGCTTCAGTATTACAATATTATTCTCTCTCCGCGTTTTACTTTCTTACAAGACACGATGTTTTACTTGGACAAATGCCACACACAGTTATATGTAAGGGGAGGCACGATGAAGACATCTTAGACTGAGGAACAAAGATGAATATGGTTCACATTACCCGACTGACCCTAATTTTCATGGGCGAACTAAATCTTTTTACAGTTATATCCAAAAAAAGAAATACTTGAATCACTACACATTTTCACTCTTCCCTCAAAACATAGCTCGTTCAAGCTGGGGTTAACCCTTTACCCAACGTAACGGCAAAAACCGGCCAGCGCTATTCTCAAAAATCGCCAATTAATTTTCACTATTTTTTTCATTTTTTGTCTCAAAAACATAGGTTATGACCCCTCGTTGGAACGAGCTCGTCGAGCTCGTTCCAACGAGGGGTCATAACCTATGTTTTTGAGACAAAAAATGAAAAAAATTAGTTATTCAAGAATTTTTTTGGCAAGTGTCGTCTGCTTTTCACGTTAGGTAAAGGGTTAAAAGTGGAATAAATGATAATAATTTGCGTGTTTTTAGTTGCCTTGGGTAGAGATATAAAAGAATGTATGGGAAAATAATAGATTAAAATGAAGAAAAGAATATTCAAACAGAATGATACTATGATCTTCTATGGTGTGTAACAAGAACCAAACTATTTCTTTTTTTCGATTTATTGAGAAATATACGTGCGTTTATTTATATCTTGAGAACCTTTTTGTTCGAATCTTCAAAAGAAGAAACAGAAGGCTGGTTCTCACAACGACAGATCACCCTAAACAAAGAAATCGCTGAATGCCCATACACTAATTTATTCCGCCCATTTGTAAGAAACAGACTATAGATTTCTAACACGAAGGAAGTGTTGTTTTAGCCCTCAACATTTAACTCAAACTCCAGGTTAGAAAGCAATAGCTGTCAGAGCTCTCAGAACCACCCCTCCCCTACAAAATAGTAGAGTAGCTCCAATCTTTCTTTTTTTAATACATACTCTTCACCCCCCTTCCCCTCCCCATTCTTCCCATTGTGTATAACGGTTGGTAAGAAAATAGAACGCGACGACGACGCAAGTAAATAAACCACCATCCGGGTTAAATGGTTATAAATAATAATTGAAGGCAAAATTAATTTGAGAATGGCCTATGACCAAATCTGTATACGACGATATTTTATCACACGCCCGTTCTATTAAGCTAAGCGGAAAATGAAAATCTGTGTACGGAACGGAAATCGTTGACGGACTATTTTTAAATAGAAGCGAAATTTCACTGGAATTTTCTACAAGTCGTGCTCTGTAATTACAATTTGAATCACTAGCGAGAGCTGCACATCCTACCCTGATTTCCAATGTGTTCTATGTGCCAGTAGGCACGCCAGTAGACACGCCAGTAGCCACTCAGGCACGCCAGTAGACACGCCAGTAGGCACGCCAGTAGACACGCCAGTAGGCACGCAGGCACGCCAGTAGACACGCCAGATGGCACGCCAGTAGGCACGCCAGTAGACACATGAGTAGGCACGCCAGTAGACACGCCAGTAGGCTGCCAGTTGGCACATAGAACACATTAGAACTCGGGGTACGAAATAGTAACACGGGTTCCCGTCGCAAATTTGGATGGCATAAATGTGTTCTTTTTGATGATAGTAATGTTGTCAAATGAATTGCTGAGTGTCCTTCTAATAATTGTTTTTTATAGACTTAAAGGCGTAAAATAAACAGAATGACACACGTGGGTAAATGTGTTAATCGATATGGCGGCCTCCCGTTTTATCCTTCTGCGCTGGCATTCGTGCCATATCGATTAGCCCATTCGAACGCGTGCGTGTGTCGTTCCGTGTATGTTCATGAGTTTTTCAACATCAACTCTCAAAAAAGGTACATGAGTAGTCCCAGAAATCATGTTACTGATTAAATAAGTAAAATAAATAGAAAGGTTAAAACTTACTTGTTTCATGTTCATGTTCGTGTCCGTGTCCATGGTGTTTGGGGTCACATTCATCTGATATGAAGTGATGGCGTTTTTTTAAGGCATGGAGGATATCTGCAGCGAGAATAGAAAAAAGGGTATTTTACCTTCAAATCAGTGTCTAATTTCTGCCCGCACAAGGCTAGCAGAAAATAGTGGTCATGAAATTGTTGAGGGAAGCTGCTGTGGTAGTTGCAATTAATGTCATGTATATTCAATACATGTAAGTTTTGGATAGTGGGTGTTTTTTTATCCTGTAAAATGTAAATGTTACGGCGACTAAATAAGGAATTATCCTTTGTTTCTATATTTTTCTTGAGTTATGAACACGACAAAGCAAAGGTCAAACTATGTAAATAGGCGTAGCTCAGAAAATAAACAGAAACAAACGATCATTCCTTATAATTAAACTTCAGGGACAATAAATTTAAATACTTTCTACTTTACGAAGTTAAAACAAAAACCAGGTCGCATCACGCTTCCTAGTGGTATCTGAAAAAGCCATAGTTTTCTAAAATTTTGTTTTTAAATAACGATACACTTCACTGAAACATGTTTTTGTGTCATTAAAAATGTCATTGGCCAGTAAACTGCGTAAGAACGATTTTCCTAACACGAAAAGCAGACGACACTTGCAAATAAAATACCTGAATAACTAATTTTTGGGGCTGTTTGCGTCAAAGGAATAGCTTATGACCCCTCGCTGGAACGAGCTCAGCGAGCTCGTACCAATGAGGGTCATAAGCTATGTTTGTTTCAACAAAAATGAAAAGATAATGAAAATTGAATGGTGATTTTTGTGAATAGCGCTAGCCGGGTTTTGACGTTACGTTGGTTAAAGGGTTAAGAAGGTACATGATTCCTAGCAAGAAAGATGTGATATATTACACTCCAAACCAGACGAAAATATCACTACGGGAAAGATTATTGATGGAGATGTCAAACAACCCATATTCCCTCCTTTGCGACCCCCCCCCCCTCCCCTATGTACAGTGACGAAACTATCTAGAATGATATTCACAGGCAACATTTGTTTCCACCTCCTGCGTGCATTGTGAGGTCAGGTAAACACAGCCAGCAAGTTGAAATTAATAAATGGTACCAAATGTTACATCCAGTTCACAGACATCGCGGGTTCTGTTTATTGGTTGCCTTCGTAACAGTAAACGTCAATTCTCGCGCTCTGAAGATATAAGTAGTGATATAAATCTAATAATTTTTACGTCATATCTTAGGCTAACCTAGATGTAAAGAGCAGGTTGGCCTGGGTAGGCCAGAGATCTCCCATACCTGTTTGGTAAAGTAAAACGAAGAAGAGGAAACCCGTGTTCTACAGTTAAAACTAGAAGTCCTGTCACGAACTGTGCGCTTTGCGCTTATCCAGGCTTAATTGCGCGTAGGAACTGCGCGCAATTGCCACATCGAATGGCATCCAAAACACGGCAGGTTCTCCTGGTTAGCCATAGCAAACACATGAAATGTTTCTGTCAATGGACCTCCGGGTAACCCGGAGGTCCATTGGCAGAAACATTGCTTGTGCACAGGCCGTATGTACGGAATTTGATAGCCTTACTATGGTCATAACGCGTATATTAACGCGCAGATCGACGTACTATTTGTATGCATTTCATGCAGGACTTCTAGTTTTTAACTGCAGATGTTTTTAGATTTTTTCGACTACTGATAATCTAAGAGAGCGAGGAATCAAGCACGTCAATGGAGCCTCTCAAAATGGAAGTACTGGAAAATACTTTGTGTCCACTTTCATTGTTAACATTAGAACTTTTACATTCGTGTAGGCATTTTGTTTAGGATGGATTTTAGTATATTCTGTTGATATATATTTGGTACACGTGGAGTTATTAATATAATTGCTCTCCATTTATTTAAACAAAGTTATTCAAAAGTCTGAAACGTTTGGAATTCTTTCGAAAATCACATCAAGGGAGAATACTCGTCCGCGTGTTTTCCCAGTGTAAACTTGAGAGAAGAGACAATACAAACTGCCCACATTGACATGGCAATGCGCGATTCAGCGTTTTCTCAAACACGATCTCTTGTGCCTCGAGATTGACACAGAATGGTAAACTGATATTTTTAACCGACGGCTTTAATGATTAGCATCAGACAAAGAATTACTTCAGATCAGTTGATATACAAGGAGTACATTTAAACTGACGTAACAATTTGTAGTATATATTATTAGCACTAATTGAATTGTATTGATGAGAACTGCTGAATAGAATATCTATTTTTTATTAGGGTTTAACGACACATTAACAGCCAGGGTCATATCATGTCGGTGACAGTGTTACGGGTGGAGGAAGCCGGAGTACCCGGAGAGAACCACCGAGCAACGACGAGCAGTTGTCAGCTCTCCAACATCGTAATTCTGAACTCTGCACCGCGGCACCTGCAGGGTTAGATTGGTTGAAGACATGCGCACCATCGACGTGCAGTACGCCTTAGTACACAGCGTCATCGTGCCCCCATGTAGGCAATCGGGGTTAAGTGCCTTGCCCAAGGACACAACGCGGGAGCACGAAGCGGTCGCTGAAATGGTCACCCATCCAACTACGAACCGCGCTCGACGTTGCTTAACTTTGGTGATCTGACGACGCCACCTCGCCCCCATATCTATCTATTAATATTTTCAGACTTGAGCTGTAAGGTTGATCGCGTGATACACAATACCCTTGAGGCTGTCAATTGATGAACAAGCCATAAATCTGCAGCTTGAAAAATATTAACATTTTATCCAACGTACTATTTATCAGAAACATTTATTTTAATTTTTTTTTCCCCAAAAATTTCAACTAAACCCGCGACGGACTCGTTCCAATGATTGGGCACGTGATATAGTTTTTTTGCTACAATTATTTGCAAATTACATTTTTTTCAACTGCTCAATTTGTAAATTATACGGGCGGATGCATTTGATTTTGTGTTCGGTAAAGAATTAATGATTGTGCAATATATACTGTTAAAAAAAATAAAGGCAAAACTGGTAAATTGCGCGTAGGAATTGCGCGCAGTTGTTATATCAAATGACACCCAAAGCTCGTCAGGTTCTCCTGGCTACTCATAGCAAACACAGGCAATGTTTCTGCCAATAGACCTCCGGGTTACCCAGAGGTCCATTGGCTGAACCGTTGCTTTTGCACAGGTCATACGTATCGAAATCGATAGCCTTACTATGGTCATAACGCGTAGATTAACGCGCAAATCGACGTGCTATTTGTGCGCATTTCATGACAGGACTTCTAGTTTTAACTGTTAGGGAATATCATTAAAAAATTGAAACGTTTGAAATGTTGGTGATTTTTAATCATGGATGTGCGCATCATTTCACAACCTGCAGACATTTTGTTGTGCAGCAGTGTTAAAAAATAGAAGCTGACGTTTTATAATTTTTTTCCGAATCTGTTTGAACGTTTCATAATCATTCTCTGCTGAAACCCATGACGTCTTCACCGTCATGTGATGTTTTGTACGTTTATATATATACTCTTCTAAAAACGAAACGCAAAACGGGTATAGTCACTATAACATGGCAACTTTTGGAGAATATAGTAATGAAGTGTGGCTGTAGATATGGTTAATGACATATCGTGGTGGTCTAAACACAAGAGATCATGTTTGAGAAAACGCTGAAAACGCTGAATCGGGCATTGCCATCTCTTTACCTCTGCGCCGTCAAACTACCCTTAAGATGGACGAAATGACACTATGGGAGAATTAATCAATTGTACAAGTTTTCAGATGTACAGTATTCTAGTAGATACTTTGTAGTACGATTCTTCTCTGCTGTCCAGTAGCTGGTGATTTGTTTGAATGAAAATATACGGGTGTGGCTAGGGTTAGGCGTTGTCGTTGTCAAATTGACGGCACAGCATCGTCGACGTCAACTGTAATGGTGTCAGATGCACAGAGTATGGCCTCATCAGAGATGGGGAACGGTATGGTTCAGTGACGAATCGCGTTTCCTTCTTCACCGAGTTGATGGACGATGCCTGGTGTACACACATCGGGGGGAACGTTTTGCGCGTAGCTGCGTTCGGGAAGTGGACAGATTTGGTGTGGTAGCGTTATGATGTGGGCAGCCATTTCACTCACTGGTAGAACGGACCTCGTCCGTCTTAAGGGTAGTTTGACGGCGCAGAGGTAAAGAGATGAAATTTTGCATCCACACGTACTCCCTATTATGCAGAATGTCAACGCCATTTTCCAGCATGATAAGGCCCGACCACACACAGCGAAGCTCACGACAGCTTATCTGCAATATAACAACATCGAAGTCCCGCCCTGGCCCTCAAGATCGCCAGATTTGAACCCGATCGAACACCTATGGGATCAACTGGATCGACGTGTGCGACAAAGTTAACCACAATCTCAGACGTTTCCGCAGTTGGCACAAGCGTTGCAGGAAAAGTGGGCCACCATACCTTAAGTTTTCATCCGGAATCTGATTGCTTCAATCAAGAGAAGATGCCAAACAGTTCTGGACCCAGATGGCGGCCACACTAGATATTGAGTTTGGATGACGTCGACTCGGGACGTTAACGTCTGAAACCTCACCATTTCTGCTTTATTCATCCATTAGAACTTTGGTTATGAATTGATTCGTTCTTTATCTCATTATCCCATAACGCGGGAACGTTCCTCATCACAGAAAATCCGTTTTGCGTTTCTATTTTTTTTTGAACAGCATACTTTATCTCATCTTAATATCAATCGATCTTTCCCCCGAAACAAGATACAACGTCTAGGCTGATACGTACATATTACAAAACAAGATACAACGTCTAGGCTGATACGGACATATTATCGCTACAGTGAAGTGATCTGGATCGCCGTGTCACGTCGAGTTGAGAAGGTCAGTTCGCCGGATCAAATTCGCTGCCGACGACCCAGATCAATTCACTGTAGTGATAAAAGGTTTATTATATGACTTATTGTTCAACACCACATGGCAATGCTAGCAGTAACAATTCCCCCAACCTTTTTTGGTAAATTGGATTGAAGTAAACAAGAATTATTTTTGTTTAGACTTATTTTTGTAACAGGTGCACACTTCCAGGGAATCCCCCTGGTGCGCATGAATACGTAACAAAGTGAAAAGTCAACTTTCAGTCAACCCGGACCGCCGTTCGTGCGCACCCATTCCAGCTCGGAATAAAGTATTATCTGCGACCGGAACAGCTAACTATGCGAATCCGAACACACCCGTAAATAGTCCGTCATACTATATTGATACGGAATCGTATTCCACACTGTGGATTTTCCAGGGACCAGGAAAAGATCGTCAAACAGTAGTGGTATTTAGCGGTTAAATTAAATAGTCATATAATAAAAATTCGTATCAGCTACAGTAACTTCTGTGAGAACGTTCTATCATTCCATTCAGAACGAGAAAGTAATTTATACCTGCACTCATGGAAAACTCATTACACATCGTCCCCTGAGTTCCAATGTGTTCTATGTGCCAACAGGCACATAGAACACAATGGAACTCAGTGGACGACATGTCTTGGTCACCGCTTAGGAAACAAATAAATTACCAACTCAGCAAAATAAATTGGACTAAATCAAATTTTGCCATGATATTAAAGCCGTAAAATAAAACAAAGAAACACACAGCTGAAACACTTCAACGGTTATAGTACAAGTTGAACAATGAGTGTGGATTATGTCCCGCGCAGCTGTAGAACTATTTAAAAAAATCAATTCATAAACGCTGAACGGCTGTCAAAATATATTTGAACAAATCAAGAAAGGAAGAAATAATGTACGATAAATTGGGTTTACCACCAAGTGGCTTTCCGAGGTGGTAAGATAAATTGGGCATTACCACTATATGTTGATCAAGAAACTTGCATGATGTTCGTATTAGGTATCGCGACTGGTTCTGAAAGGCTCGCCGCGATACCCAGAATGAACACCATCTCGGCTTGATACAAGCTTCTTGATCAACACATAGTACTAATAACATATATTTATTATGGCTGAAAATTGTATTTTATTTTCGGAGGAGTATATAATTATATTATATTATATACAGTACATGGAGAGTGGATTGTAACTAAATCACCCGCGGAGTGGAGTCATCACCCAAGCTATAACTTTCAAATTTTGTACATATCGAATAAACACACAAGCAATGTTTCAGCCAATGGACCTCCGGGTTTAACCCGGCGGTCCATTGGCTGAAACTTTGCTAGTGCTAGTTATGCTTTGCAACAAATTTGCAATTATTCCTATTATTTTGCATCCACACGTACTCCCTATTATGCAGAATGTCAACGCCATTTTCCAACATGATAAGGCCCGACCACACACAGCGAAGCTCACGACAGCTTATCTGCAATATAACAACATC
The DNA here is from genome assembly GCA_031216915.1 of Pictodentalium vernedei. Lineage (NCBI taxonomy): Eukaryota > Metazoa > Mollusca > Scaphopoda > Dentaliida > Dentaliidae > Pictodentalium > Pictodentalium vernedei. The sequence continues at coordinate 882,588,737 of CM062297.1, read as the reverse complement.
GAAGTCCCGCCCTGGCCCTCAAGATCGCCAGATTTGAACCCGATCGAACACCTATGGGATCAACTGGATCGACGTGTGCGACAAAGTTAACCACAATCTCAGACGTTTCCGCAGTTGGCACAAGCGTTGCAGGAAAAGTGGGCCACCATACCTTAAGTTTTCATCCGGAATATTATACAGTACGTGGAGAGTGTATTATCACTAAATCACTCTGCGGGTGATTTAGTGATAATACACTCTCCACGTACTGTATAATATTTCGGCAGATGTCATTGTTTGATAATTTTGTAACTGCTTTTTGTTCTTTCTCATAAGTAATCAAAATTATTATTGCCGAAATTAACTCTTTCAAAATCAATAAAAATATTTCATGACCTTTATTAACAAAACACGACAGAAAAAAAACAACAGACATTTTTGCCACATTCCATTTTTTCAATGGGAAGTCCGTGATTGCGTCAAACTAGAAACTGTGTCAAACTAGAAACTGCGTCAAACTGGAACCTGTAGCATTGAACATTGATTATCTCCCGTGAAATGCAATGGACTACCTTTCTGTCTCGTGGGTAGGGCTTCCCGTCCCGGAACGTATGGTCCCTTAGGTTACAAATAAAGAGAAAAAAAAACTTACGCCTACAGTTAAAACTAGAAAGCCTGTCATGAAATGCACACAAATAGCACGTTGATATGCGCGTTAATGTACGCGTTATGGTCCAAGTAAAGCATCAAATTCTGTACATGTGGCCTGTGCACAAGCAATGTTTCAGCCAATGGACCTCCGGGTGATCCGGAGGTCCATTGGCAGAAACATTGCATGTGTTTGCTATGAGTAACCAAGAGAACCTGCCGTGTTTTGGATGCCATTCGATATGGCAATTGCGCGCAATTCCAACGCGCAATTAAGCCTAGATAAGCGCACTATTCGTGACAGGACTTCTAGTTTTAACTGTAAAAGCTTAAAAGCTATGATAGAAAGAAGGCTTACCTTTAGGTCTGTCTGGCATGTGACTATATATGTGCATTAAAGACTCTATGATGGCTGTAGAAAATACAAAAAAAACAAAGATAGTTTACTGTAGAATTCTGAGAGGCGTCGATATTTGATTCAATTCGAGGAGGTCATTGTGGCGAGAAGATTCGAACCTCTTCAAAGCGTGGAAACTTTCTCAAATACCTTACAATGTTGTCTTCTCTTTGATTGCTCAACAATCGTCTGTGTATGTAACATTACATATAATATTGGAAATATCCTTTCATTACAACAGAACACATAATATGAGAATGGATCAAGGAAATGGCGTTCTGGAAGCCAATACAGGTTACGTGTAGTATCCCAAAATAGAACCAATTGGGATCCTGCATTAGTTCCATTTCAGATTTATTGTGTACTATTATATACTCCACTATAAGACACTGGGAAATATTTTTAATATATTTTGTCCCGATAGATATAAGAGAATGTTGATCTGGAATCACGCGGAATAAAGTACGATATCACTGCGCATTTTCGGATGCTGTAATTGCATTTAAAATACTGCAAATACCTACAGGAGGCAAGAATTATCTCATTTCTGACGGCAAAGGGAGCACGATGACTCGGTGCTGGGGGTTTGGAGCTTCAAACCGGAAAGCATTCTTGACTTATCTCGTCACGAAATCAACTTTCGATAACGTTATCTCCACTGAAATCGTTGAACTAGCGAGTAGGATCCAAGTAATAAACGTAAACAACAGACACCTCTCTTTCGTTTATTAAGAGTTTCAAAATGAAGTTTGGCCTTTTTGGCAAGCAAATTAGAAGCAACAACATTATCTAACAATTTGTTTATCGAATATGTTTTTACATTAAGTTGCAAGTTTTTATTCTTCCCAGGACAAAAATTAGCAGATCTTGCCCCCAGACTGTTATATTAATTTAGAGGTTTGTATCTGTATTATATGTCACGATGCACAGACTGTTATATTAATTTACAGGTTTGTGTCTGTATTATATATCACGATGCACAGACTGTTATATTAATTTAGAGGTTTGTGTCTGTATTATATGTCACGATGCACAGACTGTTATATTAATTTGCAGGTTTGTGTCTGTATTATATGTCACGATGCACAGACTGTTATATTAATTTAGAGGTTTGTGTCTGTATTATATGTCACGATGCACAGACTGTTATATTAATTTACAGGTTTGTGTCTGTATTATATGTCACGATGCACAGACTGTTATATTAATTTACAGGTTTGTGTCTGTATTATATGTCACGATGCACAGACTGTTATATTAATTTAGAGGTTTGTGTCTGTATTATATGTCACGATGCACAGACTGTTATATTAATTTAGAGGTTTGTGTCTGTTTTATATGTCACGATGCACAGACCGTTATATTAATTTACAGGTTTGTGTCTGTATTATATGTCACGATGCACAGACTGTTATATTAATTTACAGGTTTGTGTCTGTAATATATATCACGATGCACAGACTGTTATATTAATTTAGAGGTTTGTGTCTGTATTATATGTCACGATGCACAGACTGTTATATTAATTTACAGGTTTGTGTCTGTATTATATATCACGATGCACAGACTTTTATATTAATTTAGAGGTTTGTGTCTGTATTATATGTCACGATGCACAGACTGTTATATTAATTTAGAGGTTTGTGTCTGTATTATATGTCACGATGCACTGACTGTTATATTAATTTAGAGGTTTGTGTCTGCATTATATGTCACGATGCACAGACCGTTATATTAATTTACAGGTTTGTGTCTGTATTATATGTCACGATGCACAGACTGTTATATTAATTTACAGGTTTGTGTCTGTATTATATATCACGATGCACAGACTGTTATATTAATTTAGAGGTTTGTGTCTGTATTATATGTCACGATGCACAGACTGTTATATTAATTTAGAGGTTTGTGTCTGTATTATATGTCACGATGCACAGACCGTTATATTAATTTACAGGTTTGTGTCTGTATTATATGTCACGATGCACAGACTGTTATATTAATTTATAGGTTTGTGTCTGTATTATATGTCACTATGCACAGACTGTTATATTAATGTACAGGTTTGTGTCTGTATTATATGTCACGATGCACAGACCGTTATATTAATTTACAGGTTTGTGTTTGTATTATATGTCACGATGCACAGACTGTTATATTAATTTAGAGGTTTGTGTCTGTATTATATGTCACGATGCACAGACTGTTATATTAATTTACAGGTTTGTGTCTGTATTATATGTCACGATGCGCAGACTGTTATATTAATTTACAGGCTTGTGTCTGTATTATATGTCACGATGCACACACAATTGATATAATTAATGAACAGATAAAAAGTAGCAGAATATCAAGAGATGGTGAAAATGTCATTTTATTATTTTTAAATGGGTTTAAACAGAGAATAATAGACACACGTTTAAACTGATTGGGAAGCAATTACAAACAGTCAGCTTAGGCCTAAAAATAAAAAAAATATGTTTCTCAGGCCCTCCCGCATGGTCCTTTTGGCTGCTGCATGCTCTCTTGTTATAACCAAGTTAAACTTAAAAAAAAAATAAAAATTAAATGGTTGATGTCTGATATTTTACCCGAGTTAAAAAAAATTTATGTTACCCGAGTTAAAAAAATTTATGAATTTGTCCCTTGAGTGCAAGAAGGCTTTGCAATGCTTTAGCATTGCAAAGCCTTCTTGCACTCAAGGGATGCAATACACCACCACTCATGCCATTCTGTAGATTATGAGGCCTAAAACCAAAAACATGAACTTTTGATGCAAAGAAGTAATTACTGAAATAAAAAATAAAATAAAAACCCGCTCACCCGCATGTAATTTTACAAATAATGGCCTGAGAAACAGAAGATCTATTTTGTGTAGCCTTATGTATTTTTTATGTTACCGTACAAGAAATCCCGAAGATTGTGAAACTGTGCGCACAACTATGATACTCTATCGCTGAGATTTCTAAATTTCAATGTTTATATGCAATTCCCACATAACGTAAATGTAAAATTTACAGATAAATTCAGAACATTAAAGGGAGCTAACTTCTACATTGACGAAAATTGTCAACCATGTTTACTGTTCGATCTCACATGGAATCACGATTGCACCATTCACTGAGGCCTGCTCCACGTTGATGGTGCACTTGTCTTCAACCAGAGCCAACTCCATTTGTGCGAAGTGCATTGGGGAGTTTGACAGTTGGTCGACGTTGTTCGGTTATTCCCTCCAGATACTCCGGCTCCCTCCATAAAACTCCGACACACGGTGACTCTGGCTGTCAAAAGTCTCGTTTAAATTACAATAAATAAATAAATTGCTGACGGCAAGAAAAGCAAAGTTTTCACTCGTGGCATTCGGTATTTCCTTGTTGTCACTCATGAAATATTTCTGGTACTTAAGAGCCGAAAGTACCCTCAATGTTAAAGACAAAAGCAGAAAATACCCGCAATGTTAAAGACAAAACGAGTTGTCGTAGATATTTTTTCCACTAGATATGAGTTCGGTAACTGGGTGAAGAGGGACAATACTGAACTACGAAGCTGTCGGTGACAGAAGACAATGGCTATGATGGTGCCGATATTAGTAACTAGTTGTTACTAGTGGGTACCACTTGAGGTGGTAGTAGCTTCTCTATTAGTTACAGTGGATTCATCAACAATGATATAAATTGGTGATAATTAATAAACGGTGTATGTGGAGCTAGTCAAGGCGAGTACAGTTAAAACTAGAAGTCCTGTCATGAACTGCGCACAACTAGCACGTGGACTTGCGCGTTAATCTACTTGTTATGACCATAGTAAGGCTATCAAATTCTGTACATATGGCCTGTGTTCGGCAGAAATATTGCTTGTGTTTGCTATGAGTTACCCGGAGAACCAGCCGTGCTTTGGACGCCCTTCCATATGGCAATTGCTCGCAATTTCCACGCGTAATTAAGCCTAGATAAGCGCACAGTTTGTGACAGGACTTCTAGTTCTAACTGTAGTGACCAAAGATAAATTAGTAAGTATTTTTTTATGAGTAGAGATAGTGGCATGCGATAAAGGCAGCAACCGAGACAGTGATATGGGACAGTAATAGATGTACCTAGGACAGAAGGAAGGCGCATAAGGACAGAAGCCACGGGTGGTGGAGAGAGTGGTGACGGAGCAGTACTATAACACTTGAGAAAGCGGAAGAGGATAGATTAGGACGTGAAACTATTATCTAGAAAGCGTTGGAGCTGTGGTAGTGGAGGTAGTGGTGATGATACACGGCCGCAGTAGTGGTGCAATACGACGGTAGTAGTGGTTGTAAACGACCGTAGTAGTGGTGGTATACAACCGTAGTAGTGGTGGAATGTGGCCGTAATAGTGGTGATATATGGCCGTAGTAGTGATGGTATACGACCGTGGTAGTGATGGTTTACGGCCATCGTAGTGGTTGTAAAAGGCCATAGTAGTGGTGGTATACCACCGTTGTAGTGGTGGCATAGGCCGTAGTAGTAGTGGTGGTACCCGGCCGTAGTAGTGGTGGTATACGGCCGAAGTAGTGGTTGCACACAGTCGTAGTAGTGGTGGTAAACGGCCGTAGTGGAGGTGGTGCACGGCCGTAGTAATGGTGGTATACGGTCGTTGTATTACTGGTATACAACTGTAGTAGTGCTGGTATATGGCCGTAGTAGTGGTAGTGGTAGTACATGGCCATAGTAATGGTGGTATACGGCCGTAATAGTGGTGGTATATGGCCGTAGTAGTGGTGGTATACGGCCAAGGTATTGATGGTACACAGCCGTTGTAGTGGTGGTAAACGACTGTTGTAGTGGTGGTATACGACCGTAGTAGTGGTGTTACATGGCCGCAGTAGTGGTGTTATACGGCTGTGGTAGCGGCGGTACACAACCGGAGTAGTGGTGGTACAAGGCCGCAGCAGTGGTGGTATACGGCTGTAGTAGTTTTGGTATATGACCATAGTAGTGGTGATATATGACCGTACTAGTGGTGGTAAACGACCGTAGTAGTGGTAGTATATGGCTGTAGTAGAGGATGTATACGACTGTAGTAATGGGGTACTCGGTCGTAGTAGTTGTGGCATATAGTCATAGTAGTGCTGGTATACGACCATAGTAGTTCTGGTATACGGCCGTATTAGTGGTTGTATATGACAGTAGTAGTGGTGATACTTGGCCGTAGTAGAGGTCGTATACGGCCATAGTAGTGGCGGTAGACAACCGTAGTGAAAGTTGGTATTCGGCTGAAGGAGTAGTGGTTTACGGCCATATTGGTGGCATAGGTCATAGCAGTGATGCTATATGACCGTAGTATTTCTGGTATACGGCCGTAGTAGTGGTTGTATATGACCGTAGTAGTGGTGATACATGACCGTAGTAGTGGCCGTATACGGCCGTTGTGGTGGTGGTATACAGTCGTAGTAGTTGTGAAATACAGCCATAGTAGCTGTAGTATACGGCCACATTAGAGTGGTATACGACCATATAGTAGTGGTGGTATAGCCGTAGCAGTTGTGTACACAGCCATAGTAGTGGTGGTATATGGCCGTTGTAGCGGTGATATACGGTCATAGTAGTGGTGGTATACAGCAGTGGTAGTGGTGGTTTATGACCGTAGTAGTGGTGGTATACGGTCGTAGTAGGGGTGGTATAGCCGTAGTAGTACACAGCCGTAGTAGTGGTGGTATATGGCCGTTGTAGCGGTGATATACGGCCATAGTAGTGGTGGTATACGACCATGGTAGTAGTGGCATGCGGCCGCAGTTGTGGTGGTATACGACTATAGCAGTGGTGGTACACGGCCGTAGTGGTGATGGCATACAACCGTAGTAGTTGCGGTATACGACCATAATAGTGGCGGTATACGGCCGTTGTTGTGGTGGTATACGGCCATAGTAGTGGTGGTATACGACCATAGTAGTGATGGTATACGACCGTAGTTGAGGTGCTATATCACAATAGTAATGGTGGTACACATCCGTAGTAGTGGTGGTATATGACCATATTAGTGGTGGTGTACGGCTGTTGTTGAGGCGGTATGCGACCGTAGTGGTGGTGTTATACAACCATAATAGTGGTGGTATACGGTCGTTGTTGTGGTGGTATACGACCATTGTAGTGGAGGTATACGACCATAGTAGTGATGGTACACGGCCGTGGTAGTGGTGATATTCGACCGTAGTAGTGGTGGTATACGGCCGTAGTAGTGGTGGTATACGGCCGTAGTAGAGGTGGTAAACGACCGAAGTAGTGGTGATATGTTCTAGAAAGGAATATATTTTGTTGCAGTGGTGGTAATATTGACTGGCAGTGATGGTAAAAAAAACAGTTATGGAACATGCCGACAACAACGCTGCAAAAGACTCGACCATGTCAGAGACTAATCATACTATAACATTACAAGTACAGATTTGTATTGTATAGGGTTGGCATTTTGTCCGAGACAGCAATTTGCCGTACAAATACATTCAAACTCACGGGAAAATGGTCCATTTAGTATCGGAACCTGAACGATCATAACTACCAGACAAACACATTTCAATGAGATGTTAAAATCGTTGGACACTGTCATGGAGAATTTCTCCCCATTTTCAAGAGAAATTATTACTTCAATGTTTTTTACACAACTGGTTGATAGTTATTGCATTCTGTAATTACACATGCGGGCAGATGGATTCGACCAGGCGCCAATCCTAAAAAAAAACTTTTACAATTGTATTTTCTAGATTGTTTTTTTTCCTACCTATTAATATAACTGACAAACGTGTATCATTAGCATTTTAAAAGAAAAGGCAATTTGCCAACTGGCAAATTGCCAGATCTTTGAAAATACCAATAGTTTATATTAACCCATTTAAAGTCATAATTAAAAATAAAATTGTACAAGTTTTATATTATTGTCCCCAGGTTTGATTACTATAAAACTTTTACAGTTGTATTTCCCAGAAGTGTAGTTTATAGCTATGGCTACAAATCATTAGAAAAAACAATAGCATTTAAAAAGCTAAATTGCAACGTTTTTTTTTAAATGCTAATGATTTATTTCAGTGGTTTATATATGCAGGGAGATAACACATTTCTGGAAAATACAACTGGAAAGGTTTTACAGTAATGGCCCCTGATCACGACGGGATCGCGACCCGGTCTAAATTCTCTTTCCGCATTTCACCCACAACAATGTATTAACCCGCGTGTTGATAAAGAAATTCGAAAACATTGAATCTCATTTGCTATTTCCGTTTAATTTGTTTGTTTAGGACTCGATTTTGAGTTACTTTTATTTGTGATATCTCGACACGCAGGTATTAGAATGTCGTGACAAGATCGCGACCAAATCTAGAAAGAGGCCCCTTTTACGGTCACAATGTTGTGCATAACTGGTTTCATTGTGTATTACCCACGTAGCTCATTAGTACATTACTGTTTAATTTATGTAACATTACTGATTGATAAATCATTACGTTTTTTCTCTACCTGATTATTTCATTATTAGTTGGTGTTGAATATTACCTTAATAGTTGTTTTTTTACGTTACCAGCTGATGTTCCAGTTACCAGTTGTCTACGTTACTAGCTAGATATTGCGTTACTACTCGTTTTGACGTCACTTTTGTTGTTCCATTATTGGTTTGTTTTTACGTTAGTAGTTGGTTTTAGTTACTATTTGCTTTTTACGTTTCCAGTTGATTATCAGATTACAGTTGGTTATTCCGTTACTAATTGGTTATTACGTTACCAGTTGCACGTTCCGTTAGCAGTTGGTAATAAGTTAATATTTTGTTATTACATTACTGGCTGTTACCAGGAATTGAGTTACAGGCCATGCTAACTTAAACTCCATATTTCTTTTCAAGTTGAAAAATAAATACAATTTCTATTTCGTTCCATAAAATACAGCGACATCAAGACCGGACGAAGAAAACTAAACGAAAATAGGTTTAAATAGCATCTAAAATTGGTTTTTTCAACAGACAAGATTGTACAGTGTTGTGAAAAGGACAGCGGACAGAAAATGTTCGAAATTATGTGCCCGTTATTATATCCACCGCAATGTTTTATCATGCAAAGGCAGCAATGATTGATTATTTTGGACAAACTTTTAATGTTGTGTCCATCGATAAATAGAGCATATTTAGTGTTTTTGAGTGGACACCGAAAATTATCTCATGAGTGACTGAGACAAATGTTTATTTTTCGCGAGCGCTTGCACGAGCGAAAATAGCCATTTGTCTCGGTCATAAGTGAGATAATTTTCGGTATCCACTCAAAAACACTAGATTTTCTTTTTATTATATGCTGTTTATAAGAATCTGATAATTCCACTCATTTCAACCTTGAATTGATGCTTGAAAGTAAACAGTGCATCATTGATACGCGGAAGTGATGTGATTGATACTCGGAACAGATAGCGTCTTGCAATCTAATTCAGCTGGCGGATTTCTTTTCCAAACATGGCCTGAAAGACCGTAATACAGGTTTTTGGTTTGGTACGTCCTTTCCACTCAAAAAACACTTGATTTACATTTCTTTATACGTTTCTGGAACAAATTGATAATTTTTAATGAGAATTTAACTCATATTCACCATGATGTGATGCTTTGAAAGCCTCCATTTTGATTGATATCGTGAAAGTGAAAGTTTCTATATCTACACAGTTGGGGATACGATTTCTATCTTTCGGCATTTGTTTCGATAATCTGTCGTTTAGCGCATAATATATAGTTATCTCTGTGGCATGGCACGGAATGACATGATATCTGTAAAGAGAGTGTCAAGACAAGCCGTAGAGGTTTGTTTAGTGTGATCTGTTAAGGGTCATTTAAGGTCAGTAAATCTCACATCACTGCACGACGTTTACAGATATATAATATCAAGGCAAGGAGTGACAAGGGGTGGGTTAATACCAAGATACGTCAGACAAAATTATTAAGTGACTTGTTCAGATTTCGGTAAGCTCAGCGAATGGCAAGAGAGGTGACGTGCTTATATATAGCAATATACGGTCAGAAAATCTCCCACTAAGGCACGCCGTACAGATATTGTGAACTGGTGTAGGTTTATATTAGTTAAAAAAAGTTATAGCAATCTGATTCATTAACTCTTCTGCACTTCGGAGACTAATATAATTGACTTCCGGCTATAAATAACTTCTGGTGGAATTCTTTGAGAACGTGTGTTGGTTTGCATTGTAACATTATTAAATAGCGTTGTTAAAAGTGTGATCACACTAATGGAAGTTGTACTGCCTCGCAGTGAGTAATTATGTGATAGAAAGATCTTTATTTTGCAGTATACTGGTAAACTGATTACAATATACCATTACAAGAAACACAAACATAAGCTAGTATACAGCATGGAAATGGCATAGCTTATAAGGCCGCCTTCCTGCCATTCCCGTAAAAAGAAGGATATCAGGTATCTTTGGCATCAGTGTATCGAAAAGCTTTCCCCAACACGGGGTTGTCTGATCTTTTATTTGTGATTCAAGGGGGGCGAGAATGTATTTGAGGATTAAGTGGTGGGAAAAGGAGAAAGAGACGCCACAGAATATGGCTGGCGCAGTCAGGACACGTTGTGTTGTCAAATTTGGAGTTAGGACGGCAATAATTATTCAAGGCTTTATCAATTAAGACCCTTTACCCAACGTAACGGCCAAAACCGGCCAGCGCTATTCTCAAAAATCGCCAATTAATTTTCAAAATATTTTCATTTTTTGTCTCAAAAACAAAGGTTATGACCCCTCGTTGGAACGAGCTCGTCGAGCATGGAATGAGTGTATTATTTTAAAAGAGAAATGGAAGTATGGTATTCGATTCCCGTTAGGTAAATGATTCAAATATATTATGAGCTGGCCTCTGATGGAGAGAGTCTCCCTCACCGTTCCACCTGAATAAATATCTACACTCTAAAATCAACTGAGGTTAAAATTAACCCAAATCATTTGATTAGTTTGTATTAGTGTTTTCTAAATTAAGGTTTATTCACGACATTCTAGATTGTTCGATAAAACAATGCTGTTTTTCACACGTGTGTGATACAGATTTTTGAACTTTTCAAAGTCATAATGGACCCAGTCATATTACCGGGGCGACATGGAATCATTGCGATACAATGGACCATTTATTTTGATGTTGTAACTTGGATGTTATCGGTCTATAGTATCTGAGTTTATTTTTTTTTTCCGTAGAATCTCAAGTACTATACACCGACCAAACATCAGAAGAAACTTTCTAATTTATTCTCTTAACGCGAACAATAATGAATATTGATTGAACGATTATATGGGTCAAAATATGACATGGCGATGACAGTTCAAACTAAGAAGGATGCAGGGAGAATCTGACAGCGTCCATGTGTGACGTCACGTCGAATAAATGGCGTGGTGCCAACAAGATTTTAGATCACTAAAATTGAATTGCAAAACAAAATTGATTGGAATACATGTTTGTATCGATTCTGCACCTCTGTTAAAATATATAACATGGACTTTAAAAATTAAGAGGGGTGAATAATACAATTTATTTATTTTATTTTATTGGTGTTTAAGGTTACATACTTAGGCACAATGGCTAATCATGACCGTGACAGTTTTACGGGTAGCGGAAGCCGGAGTACCCGGAGAGAACGACGAGCAGCAGCTGCCAGCTCCCCAACATCGTAACTCCGCACTGCAGCACAGGCAAAGTCAGATTGGGTGAAGACATGCGCACCATCGATGTGTAATACGCCTTAGTAAACAGCGTCATCGTGTCCCCATGTGGACAATGGGGGTTAAATGCCTTGCCCAAGGACACATCGCGAGAGTCCGAATCGATCGCTCAGACGGTCACCCGTCCGAGGACTAACCGGGCTCGAAGTTGCTCAACTTCGGTGATCTGACGAGAACCGGTTACCGCAACGCCACTGCGCCCCGAAAAATACAATCATTTCGTTTGGACTATTATGATATAAATTTAATCTATGTGGAATGAATAGACAATGGCAGCCGTAATCTTGACTAAAGTCTTAACCTCGTCGCCTGAGTGCTAGAAAGTTCTATGTCCCTATGGGACATAGAAGATTCTAGCACTCAGTCGTTGAGATTGAGACATCATTTGAATAACAACAGCCGCATTGTAATCAAATAAACATGTGAGTTTTTATTATTTCTCATTGAAGTATTTTTTCGAAATTGAGATACATTATCTGTTGTGTGCGGTAACTTTTTTGTATGGATCACATTAACCACAAACACACAATTCCTGCTATACAGTTGAGGCATAAAAAGACGCTAAGTTGTATTTATGAGATTATGCATGAAAGTTCAAACAGCGTACGCAATAACAATAAGACTGTTCTCCTCCACGTGAAGATTAATTATTTTATTTCCTTAACCCACTGCACACTGATGTTGAAATATCTAAAGTTCAGGGTGCAAATATTTCCCATAATGCAACTAGAAATTTAACCAATTCAATCTTGAATTAGTTAAAATTCCCAGTATGGGAAAAATGGCTACTTCAAATCTGGTTATTTTGACATCAGTGTGCAGGGGGTTAACGACTACGAGGGATTGGTTAATTCTTACTCTGTATTACATTAAATGATCTGCTTCAGTAATTTGCAATCGCACGTAATAAATACGGAAACGCACAGCCCGTTTGGTTTGGCGCAGAATACCAGTCGAAGCACCCATCCAAATAGGTGCGATAAACATAAACCCATTCAAACGCCAATGAGGTTCTGTCTATATAACGCTTTTACTGCAGTTGTTTTCTTGGGAGGTGGGTGGCTCATTGGTCAAAGCATGGACCAAAAGGTCGTAGATTCGAGCCTGACCCATATCTCCTGCGCTGCACTCTTTGACAACACAATTAATATCGACTGCCCATGTGGGAGAGGAGGATATTAATGCGCACTACACGTCGATATTATACATGCCTGCAACTCTGTTGTTTGGATCACTGCATTGAAGAGACCAATAGTTACCGCCGTTGGTTCTCCGTGGGTACTCCGGCTTTTCTCCAATGTGTAAAACTCACAGACACGACATAACCCTGGCTGTTTAGTCCTGGGGCTGATAGGGTACTCATGCACTCACAAGACTCAACGCCCACTCATTTTGAAGCTTATGGACCCTGCCAAATTTTAAGGAATGTTAACATAAGGAGGTAAGTTGTGACGTCATAATATAATACGGTCGACAAAATAGCGACAGCAAGTTGGAAATTGACCGATGTTCTTAAATCTGACCACATATCGCTCAGTCTCCTTTGACGATTACAAAAGTTTCTGTTGATTTGTGACATGGGTAATGAGAAGTGATCAATTGGCTATGCTTTGGTATAAATCTGTGTGTTATATATAAACACCAACCCTGGCGTATAATTGGCATTTGAATAAAACGCGGTAAAAATTCCAAATTTTCTAAAGAGAGTGAACGATATGTGGTCAAACTGAAAACAATCCAAATACCCGCCGCAATTTTGTGCGCCATATTGTTCTCATATCCATTTTGTTTCTTTTATTTATAAGGGATTTGTATGCTCGATTAAAATTAATCATACTGAGAAAACAAGTTCAAATCACATAAGATAGAATCTCCGAGATTGTCGTCAAGTTGGAAGCCATTTTGTTAAGCAAGTGAAGCCTGTCTAATCATGTTGTCATCCTTTAAACTGTGAAGATGTTTATATGAGTTCTAAAATGAGAGGGGTTTAGTTGAATGCTATGGAATGGGGAATACTGGTATATGTTCCTTAACTAGAAATACAGTGTAATAAATGATAATGTTCTATTTCTGGTTAAATTTCGACGTCCATATTTGATATTGAAGTAATTATATTTCTTGATTGGCGAGTACCTGTTGTTTCCCTTCTGTTCTGTAAGCTAATATATGATACAATTATCATCATGGTTCTTTTTATCTAGACCTGACACGATGCGTTATCGTAGAAAATTGGCTGTTGAAAGTGTCGTTAAGCTCCAATAAATAAATAAATATCGTAAATAAATAAATATCGTAGAAACGATATCCTTTTTCTTACCATGGAGTTTTTTACCGCGTTTTATAAATGCCGTTTATATGATAGGTTTTGGGTTTAGAGCCCGTGGTTAGCACTAAATGATAGCTAACTGATCACTTCTTATTTCACATGTCACAACTTGAAAGAACATTCTATAGTTTTTGAATGTGAGTGAACGATAGATGGTGAAATTGAAGAAAATCAGTCTTTTTCAAAATTCCGGCCCTCATTTTGTTCGCCATATTTTATTGTGACGTCACAATTTTACTTCCTCAGAATGTACATCATATATGAATCAATAACAATACGAGATGTATTCACGTTCGTACTTATTTACAATCGTGACAACCACTGGAAAATACCTACCACGACTTTCGAAAATAGCATGCATTTTGTTATTATTGATAGAGTTGAGCATGCGCGGCCACATTTTTTTCCATATTAACCCTTTGCACCCCAGTGACCGTCTTTCCGGCCAGGAACTTGATACGTCATACTGTCATTAAATAAACGTTCAGTAAATACTGTGGGGTACACCAATCAGTATTTTCAGCGTGCAGCCTCGAGGCTGCACGCTGGAAATATTGATAGGGCAGCCCCAAATAATGAATATGGACTCTTCTAATTGCTGCCATTGATCTGACATGGACGATACCACAAGAATGCAGAGGGTTAATAAGACTGAAAGGGTAAGTAAATCCCAATAAATATATCCATACATTGTTGTTTTCTTCATGAACCCCGATTGGAGATGCTATTTCCCCCACCCCCTTCCGATCCACTTTTTATTTTTGATTGCGGAATAATCTATTCAATTTTTATTTATTTCTTCATTATCTACAGGCTTCATAAAATGGCGATTCTTAAATTTATAAATAAACAAAATAATAAATAAATAGAATAGATTCTCGTAAGTATGTAGTTCTTCTGATGATTAATTACTAATGATAATAACTTACCTACATAATTGTTGTTAAACAAATAGTCACACAGTATGAAGTGATCACCTGAAATATCGTAAATCAGTTATTAATATTCAGTTCAAGATTCTAAGCAACAATATAATATTCCTTTCTCGCGATTCGATGTACAGAGAGAAAAAAATGTCTTGGAGGTTCGAAAATATTTGCATATTGTGCGTAAAGGTACGATGTTTTCGTTGGGAAGTGGACAGATCTGAGCGCATTTGATAGATAGATATATATCGTACTTTACAATATATCAATAGCATTCTACAGTTTACATGTAGAGTATTCTTTAACTAGAAGTACAAATATTGATACATCATAGGGAGATAACATCGCCATATTGGCTGTCCCAGGGCTCAAAATAAGCGGTGTCGCGTCGCTTTTTGCTATGCAAAACTTGCAAAAAGCTACACAATGTTCAATTATGCATAGCACTTTGCGAAACAAGATAATCAACTGCAGCCTATTAGGCTGCAGTTGATTATCTTGTATCGCAAAATGTAAATGAAAATTTGCAAACAAATTTGAAAACTAGTTCATTGATGCTTTACTCCTGATTGGGGAACATTCCAGGCATAACTCAGATTAACTCTCCATCAAGCATCATTAGCGACTTCATATGTAAGGTGAATTCTATTGGTTTAACTTCTTCCTGTTTTTTACAACATTTTGCATAAAATGTCCATTAAAAATAACTTCAAGCCCATCAAGTTAAAACTCCCAACTTCCATTTTGAGAACTCTATTAAACAACCAAGACGCCATTTGAAAATAAACAAGTCCATGCAACCCTTAAAGGCAGTTCAGTTAAAAAAACATAGTAAATGTTTCATGTGTTGCAGATCATTTGGAAATGCCCAGAAATGGATGGAAACTATTCTATCTACTTAGAAGAATTCAATACAAAACAGCAAAACATAACTCTGGTGTAGAAAAATAGCTATGTAATTTTTACAAAATGCTATTCATTTTTTTGGAAATGTGTAGCATTTTGCTACGCAAAGAAAAAAAGTTATTTTGAGCACTGGGCTGTCCACCTGTCGTCTGCCATGTAAAGAATATTTTGCATCGAATGTTGACTGTGAATGGTTTAATTTCGTTGTTTTTCCCCCTTTTATCTGACGCTAGAAGGGTAAAGGTAGGGAATTACACATTTATATTGCATGTAAGTACATACACTCATATACACATACATTGCCGAACAATTTGACAATTTGAAAATTATTCCCCACAAAGATAGGTCTTGAACTAATATATACTGTTTTGGACAATCACAACTTTTCATTTAAAGAACGACGATATTTACAAACGGACGGCTTTGCAATAGGTTCACGATTGGGGATGAATTATGCGTGCAATATTTGGGTGAATGGTAAGAGAAACACCCCCTTGAACAGGTATGGTACGGTACGTTGATGATATCTGGGGAATAATGACGCATTGGTTGGAGTCTCTGAAACAATATCATTCTTTGGCAAATACAGTACATCCAAGAATACAAGTTGATTTCAGGTGGTCTGAAAATAGGATAGAATTCTTAGACACGGTAGTCAAAACTGAAGACGGATTTCTTAAAATCAGTTTTATATACAAAACCCACGGTCACACATCAATACCTGCACGTCAAGTCGGATCACCCAGTTAACACTAAAAGAGCGATGCCATATGGGATAACTTCAAGAGTAAAAAGAATTTGTTGCGATAATGCTGAAAAAACTCTACTGATTTCGTATAAAAGCTAGAAAAAATTGGGAGACATTATAGTCCATAGCAAGCATAATTTACAAATTATTAACAAACTTCGAACACCAGAACCTATGGGCTCAATAGACAAGAATGATGCCAAATATTCTCATTTATAAACTTGTTGATGTGGTGGGGGAGGGGGGGGGGGGGGTGGGGGTATAAGTCAGTGTAAAGAGCAATTACGTATAAAGGCGCGTTGAGGTTGAACACGGCGTGTATATGTTGTGGGATTATGATCAGTGTGTGTATGTGGGTGCGTACTTCGTCTATTTGCTCACATTTTTATCAAGAGCATCTGGTCCGAAACAGAATCCAAATACAATGCAGCCGTAACTCAAATCATGAGAAAGATCGTCTTCATACTAGACGTTATTCTTATATGGAGATAGCACAGATGCCATATTGCTTGCAAGGTATCATGACACCTGTTTGAATTATTTACTTTTAAGTGATTGTTTTTCGATGAAAACTCGTGGTATCGCCTGAAATGAGCGTGTCTGTCGGTCATGGGATCCATCATCAATAGAACATGCAGAGAGTGTTGCTCTTTCCTTAAATGCAGTCCTATCACTGCATGGTCAAGTGTTTTGAATGCCTCGCTTTGTTCAAGAATATCTGAAGCACATTTGACCACCTGTTGTTCTCCTGAAATATTATTTTATTATCAGTTCTGATACGAATAAGGTAGCAGAATTTCAGGAACCATTGGTACCTGCCCTGCTGTGAACGAACTGAGTTGATTGCAAATTGTTTGTGTTCTGTATATCACAACCTTCATTTTGATGTATAATTTCTGTATATTTAATTTGAATTCATGTAATATTAGAGGTGAAAATGTCAAAGTAAACATATTTAAATTTCCCTTACTCATATAACACCTTAAAATCACTCGAATAATCAGATAGTCATTCATCCTATTCGTAGAGGAACGTTATAGACTTGTCCTATGTTACTGAAGCAACAAGTGCATCCAAATTTACTATTTACACAGTGTTGTAATTGAAATAAGAATTTATCATCGATAATGTCCGAATGTGAGATTATATTGTTACCCATGATTTGCCCCGTTCAATTACGCGCTGAGAACTACTAAACATTAAGGCGTTATCGCTTGAATGCAATGCGTAGAAATCCTCTATAATAGCAGATTCAATTCACTCTGTACATAACTATTCGATCATTCTTCACCCTAAGGATAGCCTTCGGGCTGGAATTTATTTGATGTGCAAGAAATAGAAATAATCTGACCCGACCGAAGGTGAAATTTATTGGAAAATTGCAACTAAATTTGTTTTCTGTTTGTAGATAATTTAACAAAAACCTATCCACTATATTCAAACATTTGCGAGCCCTCAGTTATAAAACACATCGCATAACCATTAAGCATGTGTGCGAAAAAGTGGCATCTGCTACCCCACACATCAGTCCACCCCACCAGTTCCTTCGCCTCTGATCGTAGATAAAGTAAGTCCTAATGCCATATGTTAATAGTTACTTTCCTATACGTGATAGAGATGACAATCACTTAGATGACCATAATACTTACTTTTGTATACGTGATAGTGCTGACAATCATTGTGATGATAATACTTACATTTGTATACGTGATAGTATTAACAA
Organism: Pictodentalium vernedei; assembly: GCA_031216915.1. Classification (NCBI taxonomy): domain Eukaryota; kingdom Metazoa; phylum Mollusca; class Scaphopoda; order Dentaliida; family Dentaliidae; genus Pictodentalium; species Pictodentalium vernedei. The sequence goes on along the minus strand of CM062297.1, from coordinate 882,570,381 downwards.
TCGTTATGGTGACCTAAATACTTATTTTTGTATATGTGATGGTGCTGACAATGATTGTGGTGACCATAATACTTACGTTTGTATACATTATGATGCTGACAATCGTTGTGATGACCATAATACGTTTGCAAATGTGATGGTGCTGACAATCGTTGTGATGACCATAATACTTACTTTTGTAAAAGTGATGGTGCTGACAATCGTTGCGATGACCACAATACTTACTTTGTATGCGTGTTTGTACTGACAATTGTTGCAATGACTATAATACTTACTTTTGTATACGTAAAAGTGCTGACAATCGTACTGCTGACCATAATGCTTACTTTGCTATATGTGATGGTGCTGGCAATCGATGTGATGACTATAATACTCAATTTTGTATCTGTGATGGTACTGGCAATCGATATGATGACCTTAATACTCACTTTTTGTATTTGTATACGTGATTGTGCTGATAATCGTTATCGTTCTGGAGACCACAGTGCACATTTTTGTATACGTGATGATTCTAACAAATGTTGTGTACGGGATAGTGCTGACAATCATTGCGATGACCCTAATACCAACTTTTGCATATGTGATGGTGCTGACAATCATTGAAATGACCCTAATACTATAAGTTACATGGCGTGTAGCTGGCTGATACATTTCCATACAAGGCGATGAGTGTTCATATCAGGTGAGGCGAAGCCGAACCTGATATGAACACTCAGAGCCTTGTATGGAAATGTATCAGCCAGCTACACGCCATGTAACATATTTATTATGTCGAAAGTCCATGTAAATCAAGCGATTAATAATTTTCTCCATAAACAAACAACGGCCCGGAATTTATTTTTCAGGAACCACTATTGATAGCACCGCGCAGAATCATGAACAGTAACAGGCACCGGTACGTGTAGCCATGGTAATTGTAAACAAATCATCACTTTGCGAACGGCGATTGCCGTACTTGTTTACAAATGAAACGAATCGCTGCTTGCCACTGAGATCAGTGCTGCTTGCCAACTCGGCATAATCTGGAGGCCCCTTGCGTACATTTACTGTTGTTACTACCTAAAAAGGACTAAAAAAGCAGTTTTGAACATTAAAAATCACTTTTTTACTGTAGAGCAAACAATAACAATAACGCAACTTGAACTTTGAAGTTGAATCTGAAACGCACACCGACTTTCTGTTAATTTTCAGACTACAAATATTATCTTCTGCCCATCTTTTTACATATTTAATGTTTTAAATCACAAACTACGGTATCTTGAAAATATTTTCGGAACCTAAATTCTCTTATTTTGTTTTAATTCAGATTTTGAAAATTCGAAGTGAGGGGAATTGCATCAAAATAGTAATGGCGGCTACTCACCTGATATTAATTAATATCAGGTGAGTAACCCGATACGGTGGAATCTTTAGAAGGTATTCCAGCATTTTGATTGGACAAACTAACTTTGAGACATAATAATTACTTTTGTATACGTGATTGTGCTGACAATCGTTTCGGTGACCATAATGCTTTCTTTTGTATGCGTGATGGTGCTGACAATCATTGCGATGACCCCAATACTTACTTTTGTATATGTGATGGTGCTGGCAATCGTTGCGATGACCATAACACTTACTTTTTGTATACGTGATTGTGCTGACAATCGTTGTGATAACCACGATACTCACTTTTGTATAGGTGATGGTTTAACAGTCGTTGTGATGACCATAATACTTACTTTTGTATATGTGATGGTGCTCACATTCCTTGTGATGACCATGGGCACACGCTCCCTGTATAACTAGAAAACCTAAAACAACAGTAAATAAATACATCTGATACATACATTTGATCAATAGTATATCTAAACATTCGTTCAAAAAGAGCATCGTTGGGTCATGTTCCATTGCTGGAACGTTTTACTACCTCTTTTCAAGTACATATTATTTATCAGCCTCTAAATTTCAGATACGTCACGAAGAGAATCGATTGGGTTTGGCTGGGTGGGGTTTAAATGAGGTGTGTCTCGATTGTCATGATTCATGTTTCATGTTTCGACTGATAAAATATTCCACCTATATTATTAACGGATGCATTCTTTGATTTGAAACAACTAAAACAGTAGAACACTTGTTATGCCCAATAGTAAAGACGTCGGAGCTGTAAATGAAGAAGACACTAGCCTCACTGCCTTCCGTCAAAGGAGTTGAGGTGGCATCCGCGCCCTTGCTTGTGGAGAGTGCATAAGATGTGCCGAGATTAAGATACAGTCACCCCCAGAGTAACAGCGTTGGCGTAAATGGGTCATTGATATAAAAGTTAGTGAGACACTGGATCGTAAACTAATACATGCGGACGTGGTGTATGGGCCTTTGTACTATATCTATTAGATTGCAACATACTGACCTTATGTCAAGGTTTGTCCACCAAAGTCGGCTTGCTCCCCATGCCCTTCCAACTTTCCGGCGTCCCAGCAGAATAGATTGTGTCCGCATTTATGTACCGCTTGGCTTGCTAAGGTATATGAATCGTATGTATGACTTGGGATTGTAGTGTGTCCATTCAAATTTCCCGATTTTTCTTATAGAACTATCATACCCCTCCATTCCCCGAAGGTGCATGTGTAGAAACGGGCTTGCTAATTTACTGTGGCGGGCTGTCTGTATAATATAAACTTTCATTTTCGACGGAAGATTAGTTTTCAACACAATGGGTGGACATAGACGTAGAGCAAAAGTCGTATTAACCCTTTCAACCCTGTATGCATAAATTTTCACGTGACGAAAACGTTGATCGTGTTCGAGCAGACGATATAAAGAGCAAAATATCTGAAGCGAGGCTGGGTATTAATTTAATCCAAAGAGCTGTTGGATTAAATTATTACTGAACCTCCCAACAAATCAGGACAGGTTTCACTGAAACGATATCTTTCAGGGCGTAGGTGTTGAAACGGTTGAATGTTTATTGCTAAAATCCATTCTTTCTGGTTCCATTTCAGCTTAAGAATTTCGCGTTTCATCTGTGTGCATGAGCTTTTAAAGTTACGAAGGAGGACGATGATGATAACCCCCAAAGTTAAAATAGAAGCTAAATACAGATTGGAAAACGTAGAAGGACATGGTGTTGAAAGTAGCAGAAATTGTTTTTATTACACGCCAGTTCTATGTAATCCCCATCTACAGCAACACTAAACCACGCGGAAAATGAAAATCTGTTTCGCACATATGTGCGGAACGGAAATCATTGAAGGACTATTTTTTATAAAGAAGCCAAATTTCACTGGAATTTTCCCAAAATCGTGCACCGCAATTACAATTTCAATCGCTAACGACAGCTAATAATCTTCCCAGGAGTTCCCATTAATTCCAATGTGTTTTTGTGCAAATAGGCAAATAGAACATATTGGATTCAGAGGAGAAACAGTAACACGGGTTCCTCTCGAAAATTTGTTTGGCGATAAATGCGTTCTTTTTGTCGATAGTTGTCAAATGAATTGCTGAGTGAAAGCATAAACACAAAACGACACGCATGTGTGAATGGGTTAATCGATATGGCAATTGCGCCTCTCGTTATATACTTCCGCTCTGGCACTCGTGCCATATCGATTAACCCTTTCACACACGCGTGCCGTACTGTGTATTTATGTGTGCAATAAAATAGTTTGTGTCGGGTATTAATTTAATGCTTCCATGTAACATTTATTCTGTGCACTATCCATAAACAACCGACATGACGTCGGAAACCCTTTTTCCGGAGTTGAGTCGAAGAGTCACAAGAGCAAGTAGTGTGTATTCGACACCTAGTCGCAAAGAGAGCCAAGTATAGAAGTTATTTTAATTGGGGCCCGTATCGGTTGTATTGCAGTGATAGATAATTAGAAGCCATTGGCTAAGAAGACGCTTAGAGAATACTACTTATAGAGACGTAAGCGCAATTACTCAAAGTAGCTAAAATTCTTCTCATTGCCCATCGATCCTTTTCGGAAAAAAATAATTCTATTACCACAGGCGTACCATCGTAATGGATTCTGTGAATGGGCGTACGTAAGTGGGATTCTGTTCGTGGGAATCATAACCGATTTTATATATCTGCGAGTGGTATTCGTTGGTCAGAGATCTGGCTATGTCGTAGTTAGCAATGTTGGCAGAATATATACAACAGACGGACACATGCTTGAAAGACGACACGTCCTCTTGAGAAAATGCATAATGTGTTGCAAAAACACATAGGCAAAATACAATATGAATTTTGTGGGCATAGATAGACCTAAGAAGGTATATCACGGAACGTCGGACTGGTGTGTGCTTCGCACTTGGCTCTCACTACTACCAAACAGATCGCTCGGTCTTGTGACTCTTCGAGTCGTATACGAAAAAGAAGGTACGGGCGTCAGTTGTAAGATAGGGGTATTGTAAGTGGGGTGTCGAGAAACGAGGAAGATGATTTTATCAAATGAGCTGAATAGCAAAGAGAACATTTTGCTCCTAGGAACAGTTGCTAGTATGTTTCTTCGATTCATCTCCGTATTAGAAGATACTTACAAAGGCAAGGCTAAGAATGTCACTCCGCTATTAGAAATCAAGTATACACCACACAAGCACATGAACTAGTATTCCGAAGTACCCATATGATACTACAAGATTAGTAGTACTAAGGGATAAAAATAGACCAAATGGGTATATAAACTCATTCGAAAGTCCATCCTATACTACCATACAACACAACAAATCTCACAACACGAGGCCAGTAGACCAGCAGGGTACATAAAGTACACCCTATTTATTTATTTATTTATTTATTTATTTATTTATTTATTTATTTATTTATTTATTTATTTATTTATTTATTTATTGGGGTTTTAATAACATTTTCGACAGCCAGGTTCACCTCGTGTCGGGCAGTTTAACGGGTGGAGGAAGTCGGAGTACCCCTAGAGAACCACCGAGCAACGGCGAGCAACTGCCAAACTCCCCAACGTACTAACTCCACGCAATCGGGGTCAGCATTGTTTGAAAACAAGTGAACCATCGACGTGCAGTACGCTTTAGTCCAAAACGCCACCGTGCCCCTACGTGGGCAATTGGGATTAAGTGTCATGCCCAAGGTCACAGCGCGGTTGCCGTAGGGGAGATTCAAACTGATGAAGTACATTCTATACTACCGTGCTAGACAACCAAACATACACCCACAGCAACGCGTTGGCCGAGCATTATGTATTTCCCAATACCCACTGTTGTGAGTATAATACATGTGATGGGTTAGTAGAACTAAGGAGTGACAGTAGACCAACAAGGCTACAGACCGTACATCCTATAATTCCTTACTACATAACCGAATATGACACCTCCTGGCCTAGCATTGCATGTTTCCCATACCAACTATAGGTGAAGTTAACACATTTGGTGGGTTAGTAGAAATAAGGAGTAACAGTAGACCAACAAGGCTACAAACCGTACATCTTATAAGTTCTCACTAAATTACCAGAGTTGACACCGCCTGGCCTAGCATTACGAACTGCCTATACCAGGTATAGGATACTGCAGGGCTTTAGATGGGTTATCGTTTCGAAGATCTGGCAGTAGACCAACAGGGGGACAGGCAATACATCCTATACTACCACATTAAACAATAGAACATACCCCGCAACACTGCATTACCTAGTATTACGTACTACTCTTTCAATGGCTAAGGAAATCTGAAACAGTTTTTATCTATAAAATGAGAAATTCTCAAAATTTGAAAACTGACAATGCGATCAATGGATTAAAACCTTTTACTTCTGACACCACTTGTGTTTACTTCTGACACCACTTGTGTTTACTTCTGACACCACTTGTGTTTACTTCTGACACCACTTATGGTTATGAGACATTAGAGTGAATGCGATTTATCAAAAAAAAAGTTTTTAGATATTCTTGCGCCAAAAATATGTGATGACTTGGCGACTAGGTGATGGCTGAATTGTTCAACAGGACGTCGGTTTTCCAAGTGACACAATCGTGCAAACAGTTACTTCCCTTGATGTGCATTCAACACGTATCTGTGATCCGGACTTCCAGAAAGTTCATAAATATGAGCTTAGTTTACCACACTACATATATCAGCCATATGATAGCACAGAGCTTAGTTCACCACACTACATATATCAGCCATACGATAGCACAGAGCTTAGTTCACCACACTGCATATACCAGCCATATGATAGCACAGAGCTTAATTCACCACACTACATGCACCAGCCATACGATAGCACATAGCTTACTTCACCGCACTGCATATACCAGCCATACGATAGCACAGAGCTTAGTTCACCACACTACATATACCCGTCATACGAGAGCACAGAGCTTAGTTCACCACACTGCATATACCAGCCATACGATAGCACAGAGCTTAATTCACCACACTACATGTACCAGCCATACGATAGCACATAGCTTATTTCACCTCACTGCATATACCAGCCATACGATAGCACAGAGCTTAGTTCACCACACTACATATACCAGTCCTACGACAGTACAAAGCACTAGATAAATAGTACCCACACTACATATACCAACCCTAAGATAACACAGAGCTTAATTCACCACACTGCATATACCAGCCATACGATAGCACGGAGCTTAGTTCACCACACTACATATACCAGCCATACGATAGCACAGAGCTTAGTTCACCACACTGCATATACCAGCCATACGATAGTACAGAGCTTGATTCACCACACTACATGTACCAGCCATACGATAGCACACAGCTTACTTCACCACACTCCATATACCAGCCATACGATAGCCCAGAGCTTAGTTTACCACACTGCATATACCAGACATACGATAGCACAGGGCTTAGTTCACCACACTACATATACCAGCCATACGATAGTACATAGCTTAGTTCACCACACTACATATACCAGCCATACGATAGCACAGAGCTTAGTTCACCACACTACATATACCAGCTATACGATAGCACAGAGCTTAGTTCACCATACTGCATATACCAGCCATACGATAACACAAAGCACTATGTAAAAAGTACCCACACTACATATACCAGCCATACGACAGCACAGAGTTTAGTTCACTAACTGCAGTATCGTGGTCACAATTGCGGTTTCTATCACGATTCGATAATAATCTGCTTGCAACAGTTTAAGTCAGGTCCGCCACAAACGACTACTAATATTATTATCATAGACAAAGAAAACAAGACGCATCCAGGGGCATAAGCTTGAACGTGCCAAGAACAGCATAATTCTGTTAATACAGAATTCGACGCTATTGTGGCCTGGAACCAGTCTAGATTTCACACAGTTCATCGTCAATACTTAGATTGACAGGTCTGGAATATTGGACATGGCCGGAAAAGCGGACCTCGTGATACAGTTCATACGACAGGATTTAAAAACAATTGTCAGGAACGTTTATTTTCCTTGATTTGATGATAGGAAATGTTGCTAAAAGGAAGCTTGATTTTGTTGGAATCTCTGATGACCTTACCAATAGGAATGAAGACCCACTACAGCTGCAGTTTTATAATTACGTCGCCTTGTTTCACTAATTGTGTTAATATCTTGATGGAATCAATGTGATTTAAATACTTAATGATTTGAATATCTACAACTGGAGCACAATGGGGAGGAACATCACATCACATCAACGGCACTCTGTGCGCAAACTTCACTAAACGTTATAACAAAACGTTTGTAACAGATTAGAATTCCGTAGTGAATTAGACTGTTGGAGTTTGTAACAACCGCTGTACAACAATATTAACTCTTTGCACAATGGCTCGAAATTTTTAGAAATTTAAAGCTGTACATTTCATCTATTATATCTTGTTTGACGGATCTCTATGGGCTCTGTCAAACAATATGATCAAATTCCTGTTAATTGAATACTCCAGTTAACATTATTTTTCAGTGGCAACGGGTTCATTCAATTAATTCTTTGTACTCTAGTGGTATCTTCCACGCAAGTTCGTTCAATGGCAGCAATTAGAAGAGTCCATATTCATTATTTGGGGTAGACCAATCAGTATTTTCAACGTGCAGCCTCGGACTGCACTTGCAAAATACTGATTGGTCTACCCTACAATATTTACTGAGCACCATCCTATATAATGACGTTATTACGTATCATGTTACTGGCCGGAAAGGCGTCCACTTGAGTTCAAAGAGTTAACAGGGTTCCACTATAGTTCTACAGTACGTGGAGAGTGTATTATCACTAAATCACCCGCAGAGTGGAGATTCCGCCCAAGCAATAATTGCAAGTTTGTTATAAAGCATAACCAGTACAAGCAAAGTTTCAGCCAATGGACCTCCGGGTTAAACCCGGAGGTCCATTAGCTGAAACATTGCCTGTGTTTTTGTCGATATGCACAAAATGTGAAAGTTATAGCTTGGGTGATAACTCCACTCCGTGGGTGATTTAGTTACAATCCACTTTCCACGTACTGTAAATAGTATATGTATTCTATTACTATAAGATATGCAGCATATTTAAGGTCATATATTGCCTCTCACTATAAAACAACTAGGTAATTAACCAAACTAATCTTGATTGACAGAGCTCTATGAGTTGTTGAAAGAAGGAAAAAAATAATTATTGAAATTTAAGGGTTTTTTTTACTAAAAAATCCATACACTGGAGATCTTAAGGTTGAAATAATACTTACTGACAGTAACCGCATGCCATTTTGTGGTCAACATTGCACTGAGGCTTATAAAATAGTAGATAGGGGGCACGGTGGCTCAGTTGGTAGAGGTGCAGGCTGCAAGCCGAGAGGTCCTCGGTTCGAATTCCACCTGCGGCTACCGCATTGTGTCCTTGGGCAAGACACTTCACACCCATTGCCCGCGTGGGGGAACGGTGACGTTGTGTACTAAGGCGTACTGCACGTCGATGATGCACCTGTCTTCAACCAATGTTAACCCTGCTTGTGTGGAGTTAGTATGTTGGGGAGCTGACAGTTGCTCGCCGTTGGTCGGTGGTTCTCTCCGGGTTCTCTGGCTTCCTCCACCCGTAAAACTGTCGTGGTTATGATTAGCCATTGTGCAGAAATATATGACCTTAAACACCAATAAATAAATAAATAAATAAATAAATAAATAAATAAATAAATAAATAAATAAATAGTAGAGCATGTGACAACTTTCTGTATTTTAATTGGCTACTTCACTCAGGCCCGCCCCGACCTTGTTAATGGCATGTTATATTTGTAACGTTACCGCAAACACGTAGAATTTAATAGCAATAGCACAAAGAAAGTGTTTGTGAAAAAACTCACGCCAAAAAGAAGAAAAATAGAGTTTATCTTTGATTTTTGAAAATGCTTTCAGTGTCTGCAAACCTTTTTTCGCAATGCTACATTCTTAGATGACTTGGGTTACTAATCAATCCAAACAGTTCAGTGAATATGAACCTAATTGGATACAGATTCACACAACCTAGTTAATTTGGGTTACTGTTTAACCCAACTCATTCTAGGGTGTAAAAGATACTGTAGTCTCCCTTAAATGGAGTGGAGAGTGTATTATCACTAAATCACCCGCAGAGTGGAGATTCCACCCAAGCAATAATTACAAATTGTGGCAAAGCATAACCAGCACAAGCAAAGTTTCAGCCAATGGACCTCCGGGTTAAACCCGGAGGTCCATTGGCTGAAACATTGCTTGTATGTTTTGTCGATATGTAAAAAAATTGAAAGTTATAGCTTGGGTGATATCTCCACTCCGCGGGTGATTTAGTTATAATCCACTCTCCACGTACTGTATAGGTAGGATTTTCTCCCAATTGGTTCATTTTGTGAAGATGATCCCTCAAACTATATTTGTGGGAAGCGAGAGCCGCGATTCGTGGAACAAGTAGGTCAGAAATGCAAATGTTGAGCGTACAGTGAATTTGAGCCGATTTTGCGCCATTTTGGTGTTTTCGTTTTATGGCCGATATTATTTCGATGACGACTACATTTCATTTGCGAGAACGTTACTACAACAGTTAAAACTACAAGTCCTGTCACAAATAGCATATTGATCTGCGCGTTAATCTACGCGTTATGGCCACAGTAATGCTATCAAATTCTGTACATATGGCCTGTGCTCAAGCAATGTTTCAGCCGACGGGTGACCCAGAGGTTCTTTGGCTGAAACATTGCATGTGTTTTCTATGAGTAACCAGGAGAACCTGCCATGCTTTGGATGCCATTCAATATGGCAATTGCGCGTAGGAATTGCGCGCAATTGCCATATTGAATGGCTTCCAAAGCAAGACTTTTAGTTTTAACTGTAATTTCCTTGTGATGGGTGGATGATGGGCGAATATCAAAATGGATTGTGCGTACAGCGTATCCGGTCCAGTCGATGGCGACACATACACCAAATTTTACTTTCTGTGAAGTATATGACGTCCATTCGATGACAATATCAGTGCAGTACAACAATGTGTATTGTATATAATATATATGAGGTTTAACAGATAAGTGTAAGAGGGCGTATCGAAAAACACTACTTCATGTTCATCAGCACTAAGGTATTTTGGTCAGGAAATGCTGATAAAAATGCTGTTTGGCAAACTGGAAAGACCATTACAAAAAAATACGAACGCATCATTTGAAAAGAATTTGTAAATCTCTGATGACTGTATATTTTGTTCAAGTAAGTAAGTAAGTAAAGTTTATTCAACAGAATATTATAAAATCTGTATATAGGTAATTGACGATATTCCGTTGGGAAAAAGCATGACCAGATTGGCCGTCTACCTGCAGTCTCCAGTAACATAAATGTGTTGAAAATGTGTCAGAAGAAGCTATCTGATTCTATAGAAAATAATTATAATAACAATGTTGAATTCTAAACAGTTGCTTATATGTAACCGGTTCATGGAATAAGCACAATAGGATTGGGATAATGGGATAGATAGAAGAATAAATGGGTAGATGAGATAAAAATAGATCAATAAATAAGTCATGGAAGACACCTGACCTTATCATTGATCCAGCCTTCATTGGCGTCTGTTCAATGTGATGATGATATGGCCAGTTTGAAACCATTTTAACTTTAATTGATAACTAATTAAGAAATTTAAAAATTAGAAAAATTATCTTCTCGGGAGTTATCCGTTATATGTTGTACAAGCCTATATATTAATAATAATAAATCAGATAGTTCTTTGCTCGATGTGCACAAATTATGTCAGTTTTTCGCAACTATCAAGATAAATGGCGAGTCACCGTCTTCGCAGCAGCAACCATGCAATTAAAAATGTATTTTCCAGGCTTCAAAGGATTTTCACAATCACATTGATTACATTAAACACTCCTGGACTGAATACAGATAATGTTGATCGGTTATACAATTAACGCCTCAACTCCTACCACACTGTAACGATATACGATAACTTATGGATGATAGGCCGGTGATTACTGATAAACATACATGCTTAGGATAGACATTACCAATGGGGCAGATAAAGTCGATCGAATCGCGACTGTGTTGATATCTGGTCGGCATTTTCAGCTTGCTTTGTTGCCCAAAAGGCTGTGTGATCTCACATTGCGGGATAAAATATTTGAAAACATTTAATTTTATATATTTTTCCCTCGTTTGTTTCTCTAGAATTAGTCTTTATTTCGTAAAGTTTTATTTGTGGAATCTTCGTTTCAAGATAGCGATCTGGTCGTGCGATCACAATGCTTTTTTGGTGTTTTTTTTCTTCGTTTCCACTTTGTTTATTGTGCTTGTATTATATATTTCTTCTTCAGTGTGAGTGTGACTTACAGTAAACTAACCGTGGAGTGGTCCACGCATGCGCTTACCAGATAATAATTATCACCAGCAACAAAATTTGAATTAATGAAGCACCGGGTTGTACCGGGGTTATACCGGGGTTGTACCGGGGTTGTACCCGGTGCATCATTAATTAAATTGTTGATGATCCGTTTACCAGGTAACAAAAATCACCATCAGCAAAGTTTTAATTAAGGAAGCACCGGGTACAACCCGGTGCTTCCTTAATTAAAATTTAGCTGATGGTGATTTTTGTTAATTAAATTGTTGATGATTATTCCATTAATTAGTGCTTGAAATCTAGTATTATTGTGTCCGCAGAAATATTGCCCACCCGTGGAAAGTCTCCAGTCCACGGCGGATGTACTGTATATCTGCTCAGTCCACATTTCCACGCACACATCATTTCGTACTCACAAACTGCCAATGTTTCCGTATAAGACAGATCACCGCATTTCAAGGTTTGATTATATACAAAATATTTAAAAACTATAATTACAAAAAAGAAAAAAAAATCGGAGAAGAATCCAACTTTGAAAAAAATCGTCAATCAATTAAAACATACGGCGCAGTATTTCATCTGTCGGTACACGTGTTTAAAACCTTTGGTACCCGAATTCGTCGATTTGTGTTGCCTTTCCCATCATTTGAACAGCATTTCGCCAGTCTCTATTGGGTCTGAAATAATTGAACAAAAATAAAAACACGTACTTACATATGATGGCTACTGGTGATATATTACCACCTAATCTCCACATTGTATTTGTTTCGCTGAAACAAGACAGCATATATTGAAACCAAGGCAGGATTTGTCTAGCTGTTGTCCAGTTTAACGGCTTATCTGTGAGATGATAAGACATCCTTGACAACCTCATTACAGTAAGATAAAAACAGATGTACACATTAACTGTCAAACTAAGATGAAACGTGGGTATAAGGAAATTACCATTGTAATTACTTTCTTTGTTAATTCCGTTTTAACCATGTCTAGCCACGCCCATTTTATTCATTATGGAGGATCTATACACATTAGTCAATGGGAGAAAGCTTAATAACTTTTATAATACAGTAGTAACTCTACCATCTCATTAACCGTTTGGATCATGATGGTATGTTCCATGCCAGTTCTGAGCCACCAGCTGGTATTGTAGAGTCTGTATTCGTACCTTGATGGAAGATCAACCAATTTGTTTAACGTGCAGTTTTGTAGCATCCTTGTGGTTACACGTTAAAGTTCTTTATTAGTCTACCACACACATCCACTGAGTATGTATCCATTTTATGAGTTCGGCTCGTATCACGATTCTGGTTCCATAAAAGCTTCCTTTCTGTTCAAAGTGTTAATTGTTGAACAATGTTCTCTGAACTCATTCAGACAATTCATCAGGTGAAGTGGAATCGGCGAATACACGGACACGCTAAACATTGAAACGCACATGACGGTCTCTTATGTCCCCACGTTATGTTCAATTAACGGAACTTACCATCCCAGCACGAGCACAGAACGAGAATAGTTTTTGTCATTCATTTGAGAGTTTAGTTACGAATATACGTTGCTTTCATCAACAATGTAAATTTTAGGAGAAACGTATTTTTCAAGTTCACCTCTTTTGTCCTATGATTTCTAATATCCAGTGGATAGAGCTGAATGGTTTCCATTTTTTGGGGGGGGGGGGGAGGGGGGGGCACGGTTCGTTTTCAGAAAAGAAACCCCTTAGTTTCGATTCAATTTTTCTATGTGTGAAAAACATATAGTACATGTGAATAACACTTCAGACACCTTAAAACCCTTTGAACCCAAGTGGTATCTTCCATATCAGTTCAATGGCAGCAACGGGGAGAGTCCATATTATTTATTTGGGAGCAGACCAATTAATATTTTCGACGTGCAGCCTTGGGGCTGCACGTTGAAAATATTTATTGGTCAACACCACATCTTCACTCAAAAGTCAACCAGCTTCATGAAATTACGAAGTATCATGTTGCTGGCCGGAAAAAAGGGCCTCTGGAGTTCAAAGGGTTAACTTTTTGAAAAAGTTCCCAATAGTTTGTACGACACCCCCTCAAATAAAGTTAGTATCTCCATTGGGTTCATCCAACTTCCATTTGATCATTCTTAGGGAGTTCTAGGAGATCAGCTGCTTAGCCTATTGAATCAGACAAAAACACAAATTAGGGCAACACATGAATAAAGTTCATGTGATCTCTGTTGTATTCTCGTCATCACATTTCTCCTTTATTGACTCTGGTAGACGGACGAGTGGTGGACGGACGAGTGGTAGACGGACGAGTCAGTAAGGGAGAAACTGTGACAATGCAGAACATCCCTTTGACATATACACCAAGTGACAAGAGTCGATAGTTACCATTTGTCCAGTTCCCTCCCAGTAAGAACGTTTGATCGGTTTATGGGCTAATAAAGTAAAGCTGTTCGGCCGGTTTTTGATGGGTCCTTGCGGTTCGCTTTCATGGTTTGTCACTAAAAACGGAACCGAACGAGAAAACTGAAAAACTGCCCAACTCTACGTGTGAACCAGTAAATCTATGGAGAACCGAAAACCCACCCAACTCTATGTGTGGACAATAAAGCTATGGAAACGGTAAACATTTCGTCCCTTGAGTTCCAATGTATTCTATGTGCCAGTAATGTGCCAGTAGGAACGTAGAACACATTGGAACTCAGGGTCGATTTGTTTTGTAAAGAGCACTCTGTAAGCCATTTTGGAATGATGCGGGCGCGCAAGAAAACTTAATTATGAAATGACAGACGTGTTCAGCAAATGGCTACCGCCAGGACTACAATTTTGTAATTTCATTTTAAACCCAATCTTGGGGCACTGATAGCCGTATCGTGTAATAATAAAACTGAAAGACATTCGACAATACCTCACAGTAAAACTGTTTTACACACTGTGCGTGCATATCGTAAGATAAAGAAGACAATTTTCTATCAGAACAAATGATATGGATGTGTCCATCTAAGTTATTGGGGTTGTGATAGGTGTAATAAGATGTAATCACCTTTTATTTATCGTATAAGTAAGTCATTCGTGTATTACAGGTGAGGAAGATAATATTAATGTTGTTTGTGATATGGTGAATAAACCAGCATTAACGTTTATCTGGAGAACAAGAATATGGACGAGAATTTTATTTTGGTGTTTTGTACGTTCAGATATGCGCAGTATTAACACTATCATTGGATTAATTGTTGGGAGATCCCAGATAGCTCTCTCAAACAACTACTTAGAGTAACAATTATGGGTAGCAGCAAAATCCCCCTTAAACCTATTCATAATCTCAACCCCATTAACCCTACAAGAAACCTCAGCTTGTGCTCTGAGGGATCTTTCGCCAAGTACATGCCCGTAAAACAGAGCCTGGAAATCGCAGAGGCGACAGAAAAGAACGAAAAGTAGATAAGAGAGGAAAAAGAGAGTGAAGTCCGAAGTTTGAAGAAAGAGAACGAGCGATTGAAGGGAGAAGTGATAGGAAGGACCAGAAGCCGTTAGACCGGCTACAATTAATCCAGGAAAAGGCCCGGAAAGATAGTGGGAGCCTCTGAGCCCAGCTGGCCTCGGAGAGAGCGAGAGAGAGAGAGAGAGAGAGAGAGAGAGCGGAAAGGTAGAAAGTAGAAGAGTGAGAACAACACAGAAGTAATATCGGAGCTGAGAAGCTCAAAGCCCTCTGATGTAACAAAACTCCGCCAAACGTAGCTTCCAACAATACTCCCCCAGTCAACCAAAGTCGGAGGAAACATGGGCGGAAACATCCGAATCGTACGAATCGAGCACTGGGAATACTGTCAAATGACCACATATTCCGGGCACAGTTTGAACATTCGCAATTTAAAGAATGCCAAAAACCAAAAGAGACAAAAGACCAGAAGAAAAAGGCCAAGGTACGTAAACCCAACATACACAATTAAAGAAAGGGATAGTAAAACCGCCTTGCCAGAGCCGAAGACAAGCGGGGTCGATAGAGACAACACTGGCCCCATCACTAGTCGTTCTAAGCCACAAAATACGCCAACCGAGCCCGTACATTACAAGCCGTAAATAACAGTTTCCTCACCGAGGTTGCGAAAGGATGATGGACTGGTGACCCCCTCACCTAGTAGTGAGACGCGTAATACTCTCAACTTGAGCAATCCGGACGCGGATAATGCCACGAAACTGGCAAATGATCCAAATAACTCTCATAACCCAACAACGGACCAGTTTGCGATGCGCTTAAAACCCACAACATTGGAAACTCGTACGCGGACAAAGCAAAGTGATTGGAAAGCAACCCTAAAACCCATCAAAATCACCCTAGAACAACTTAAAAGCACACACACATCACCCCAGTACCATTGTTGAATTACATAATCGTGAACACATTGGAACTTAGGGGACGAAATAGTGACACCGGTTCCACTCGCAAAGTTGGTTGCGATAAAATGTTGTTGATAGTTATCAAATGAATTGTGTCCTTCCAATAATTGTTTTTAGACGTGAATGCTTGTAATAAACACAGAACGACACGCACATGTGAATGGGTTAATTGATATGGGACTTGTGCCATCGCGGAAGAAAAAAACTCGAGGCCTGTGGCCTCTCATTTTTTCCTTCCACGCCGGCCCTCGTGTTATATCAATTAATCCCTTCACACACGTGTGTCGTTCTGTGTATATCCTGATACATGTATATTGTTTATTGTTGGTGTAAATTTAACAGTAAATATTACCTCCCTGAAAATATTATCTAGGTCATTATATTTCCCAGAAAAAATTTGTTCCCAAGACAGAAATTTCTAGAAAATATGATGACAGTTAAGTAAAAATTATCCTCCAAACAATTCATGACAGAAAGACGAAAATACAAATATACCTAAAATATGCTTTAAATATATCAATATTTATTTCACTTTAAGTAATACATTATGAACGCTACTGTCCATTCGTTTGTCTTATTTCTCTTTTGTCTTAATGATACTGAAACTCTGTAAGCAGCAGACTTATCATTTCAGACATTTTTTTCTGAAAAAAACTCTCTCTTATGAACTCCGTAGAAGTATCAAATTCTGATGAAGAAGCTTTATTGGGAACAGTTGCTAATAGTGGTATGCACGTGGAGTCACCCATGCACGTGGAGACACACATGCACGTGAAGACACTGGAACCATCGTCATTTCACTAACAATACTGACAGTCTTCTTGTTAACAAATTAGCATTGAGGACAATTAACAATGACATTCTCTTTACATCATTCATTTTGGCACTCCTAGAAGATTATTTGTCTTACCTCTACACAAATGGCATGCAACGCTTGTGTGACATCATGGACGTGGCGATAGGTGTGTGTGTGTGTGGGGGTGGGGGGGGGGGTGGAGGACGTTGTTTAATGATTATTGTTTTTTATCATCTGTGATGAACTTTCTTCCCTGACCTTTATTTATGTAAAAAATGTCATCTTCTTCAATTCTGAAATTCATAGTTTTAGTCCTCAATGACCTCTTTTGGTTGCCAGTCAAAGCATTTGGGTACACGTTTAGCTAGAAAGTCCCCAAAAATATCAGATTCACTAGAATTCATTCATTGTTCTTAACTGGCCTCTGCACTCTATTGTGTGAATTTTTCCAGGTATAAAGGACTTGACTGACCAGCATTATAATATTTAGGCTTTTCCCTCTGGAAAAGACTATTGTTTTTCTACGGATTATTATTTTTTTTTTTTTTTTTTTTTTTTTTTTTTTAGGCTTTTCCCTCTGGAAAAGACTATTGTTTTTCTACGGATTATTATTTTTTTTTTTTTTTTTTTTAAGCTTTTCCCCCTGGAAAAGACTATTGTTTTTCTACGGATTATTATTTTTTTTTTTTTTTCCACACATTTTGTCCGTACGATTCAGAAGCCATTTTCGAACCGATTTTCACGAAATTTTGCACGCGCATAGAGGGGCACAAAATCTAAAAAGGTACGGAAGCGGAATTTTCGATTTAACCCTTATTTCGCCAGAATTGGCAAAAAACTGTCAAAATTGGGGTTTATCGGCACTTTCTCGAAACACGTCTTTAGGTTTTTTTTTATACATTCGTCATTGCTAGACCTGTCTGTGACACGCCCTTTGATACACACGACATATCAGGCGATGCATATGGTAACCCTCCACAGGCTGCCAAACATCGAAATTTTGATGAAATAGGCCGGTTTCAGGCCCCCACCGCACCCAAACAATACACGAGAGATAAATATAACTTCCTTTACTGGGAGTGGAATTTACCGAGGATCATTTTTGTCAGTAATAAGGGTGTTCAAAAAACCAAGCGTTAACCCGTTTTGGGCTGGTTAAACAGCAATACCCCCATAAAGCTAAAAAAATTGTATTTTCCGTGGATTTCTTTAAACGAGTCTTGTAGATTTTCAAGAAAAATTTGACACTCCCAGGCCTTGGTGTGACAATAGAAGTTGCATGGGCAAAATACTGCGGTGAGCATTTGTTAACCCTCCACGGGCTGTTAAAAGTCAAAATTGTGATAAAATGGGCTGTATTTGGACGCCAACAGCACCCAATGGGTACGCCTCAAAGAAACGTGCCTTCTTTTATCGAACGCACAATCTATTCGCAAACATTTTTGTAAGTAGTATGGGTATTCAAAAGTCGAAGTCTTAACCCATTTTTGCCAGGCTAAAGAGAGAGACCCCTTAAAATCTTAAAATTCCCAATTTCTATGGATTTCTCCAAAAACATCATGCAGGTTTTCCAGAAAAATTGTCTACTCGCAGGTCTTTGTGTGATATTACAAGTTGCATGGACAAAATATTCCGGTGAGCATTTATTAACCCTCTACAGGCTGCCGATCATCGTAATTCTATTGAAATGGGCTGTTTTCAGACACGCACAGCACCCAACGTGTACCTGAGAAATAAACATAATCTCCTTTGTTGGAAGTGGAATTCACAGAGGACCATTTTTGTAAGTAATAAGGGTATTAAAAAACCAAGCGTTAACCACTTTTGTGGTTGTTAATTGTGATACCCATCAAAAGCTTAAAAATTTATGTTTTCCCTGGATTTCTTTACAAACATCTGGTAGGGTTTTCAAGAGGAAATGGTCATTGATAGGTATTGGTGTCACATTACCAGCTGATTGAATAAATTATTGCGGTAAGCATTTGTTAACCCTCCATGGGCTGTTAAATGTCAAAATTTTGAAAAAAATAGTCTGTTTTTGAACACCAACAACATCAAATGGGAATGCAACAGAGAAAGGTACCTTCTTTTACCGGACGCAAAACTGAGAGGGAAACATTTTTGTAAGTAGTAAGTGTATTCAAAAATCGAGGTCTTAACCCATTTTTGACTAGTTAAGGAGATATACCCCTTAAAAGTTTAAAATTTCAGTTTTCTGTGGATTTTTCAACAAAAAAATTCAAGAGCAATTGACCCTTCGCAGGTCTTCAGAGTGGCATTACAAATTGCATGAACAAAATGTTTCGGTAACCATTTGTTAACCCCCAGAGGCTGCCAAGCATTGACATTTGGAGAAAATGGGCTGTTCTTGGGCAACCATAACACCAAATGTGTACCTACGAGATAAACATAATATCCTTCATTGGAAGTGGAATTCACCGTCGATCATTTTTGTAAGTAATGAAGATATTCACAAAACCAAGCATTAACCCTTTAGAGCTGGTTAAAGAGAGATACCCTTCAAAAGGTTAAAAATTCATGTTATCTGAGGATTTCTTTTAAAACATCACGTAGATTTTCAGGAAAAAATGGCCATTCTCATATCTTAGTGTGACATTACAAGTTGCATGTACAAAATATTCCTGTAAACATTTGTTAACCCTATGCAGGTTCTCAAACATCAGAATGTTGATAAAATAGGCTGTGTTTGTGTACCCACAGCACCTGAAGTTGGGAGGAGAGATCAAAATAAGTGGAAGTAGAATTCACTGAGAATTATTTTTGGAAGTAATAAGAGTATTCCAAAACCAACACTTAACCCGTTTTGGGCTGGAAAAACAATGATACCCATCAAAAGCTTAAAATTCCTGTTCTCCCTGGATTTCTCTGAAAACATCTTGTAGATTTTAAAGAAAAAATGGCCATTCACAGTTCTTGGTGTGACATTACAAGTTGCATGAATAAATATTCCTGTTGGCACTTGTTAACCCTCTACAAGCTGCCAGACATCAATATTTTGGATACAATTGAGATAAAATGGACCATTTTCAAATAGACACAGCAGTCAGTGGGTATGTGTGAAACAAACATAACTCCTTTTGTGGGTCATTAACTTGTCGGACGACGATATTGATATTAACCCACTCCACCGTTAATGATGGTTTTTACCTAAACAATTTTCTTATCAAACTGAGTCATTTGAGACTACTATATTCACCTTTCTCATAACATCAGTGAAGGAACTTCAGTGAGACAGTTAAAAACAATTCATCAGACACTGTGGGGTCCTGAAGAATCATGGAATCTCATCGGGAAAAGCCATGATTCTCCGGAATCATAAAGTCTAGTTTCATTTTAGGATTGCGCGTGTATATTCTTAGAAGATTCTCTGTGTGTTATTAATATACAGCGTCAGTCTTTGATCTCGTTTGGGACGATCAGTGATTAACACCTTTTCGACAAGAGCCATCGAAATTGAAAATAAAAAAAAAAATCAAATTTCACTAAAACCTTTTGCAGAATCGTGTTTTTCAGAAAACTCTTTCGCGATTGCATGTGTCGTTTTCAAAATTCCGATCAGTAATCACGAAATTATAAATATGTTGTTGTCAATAACAAAATTGAAAGCATGTCCGTCAAACTTGCATGACGTCAGAACTCGACTCGGGTGAAATACTGCAGTGATGCAGTGAAAGTTCGAGAGTAATAAACGCTGATATCGCAGAAGGCTTTAAACTGTCCATGGAATGGTCCTAAAATCATGTTTATGTTTGCAGCTTTACTGCAAATAGGTTCCCCGTTGTTTCTTGTTGAAGTGTTGTTTCCGCCAAGGCCAAGTACCATAGAAAATTTGGAACACCGAGCAGTGGGCCTGCCCCATGAACACCTGCCTGTTATTAAAATTAATTAGCGGGGGCATCTGCCCCCCCCCTTCCTCCTGTTTTTTTTTACCTAGGACACCTGCCCCCTATTGTTTCTTTTACCTAGGACACGTGCCCCCCCCCCCCTGCTGTTTTTCACCAACTACACCTGCCCCCGTTTGTTTGCTAACGGGCCCCTCCCCATTGACCTTTCTATCTTTAGAAGCACCCGGGCCGACGGAGAGAGGGCGTGGTTGTGAGCATGGCTAGATTTCGCTGAAGGAAGGTACCCTCAAATCTGGGTCGAAAGTGGCGAAAATGACAAAAGGCTACTTCAACGTATGGTAACGGTATAAACTTCAGACGATCTGGGCGATGTACAGACGAAAGATCATACCTTGGAGCCGGTTAGGTAATTTGGCACAAAAACAACTCCGATTTTATGATGAATCGCTGCTCTACAGTAGTCTACAATAGTGCCCAATTCCATTCCAAACTGATAGAGTCGGGACGAATAGTACTCTCACTTTCCACGCGATGCGTGGTGTTCTCCACGCGGTCTCGACACTTGCAACAGATGACAAAATGTCGGCCAGGGTGCGTAGAACAAGTTCTGAAAATTAGAAGTCGCTGCCTTTGGCGGTCTGGACACGGTTCGTGTTTGTGAGAAGTGCAATTTTAATGTCAAATTGGCAAATTTTCGTTAATCGTTTCCCGCCAAAACACCTACTCACCGCCGATTTCTTTCCACTGCAACTTCTTCCGATTATCTAAGGTTTAAAGATAGTGTCAGGATACCCCCCCCCCCCCCTCCCCCCGCACCGAAACCTGGGACTTTATGCTCAATCGCAGCTCCACAGTCGTCTACAACACTGCCCATTTCCATTCTGAACTGATAGAGTCGGGACGAATAGTACTCTCTCCTTCCAAGCGATGCGTGGTGTTTTCCAGGCGGCTCGGACGCTCCAAACAGATCCCAAAATGTCGGCCAGGGTTCGTAGAACAAGTTCTGAAAATTTCAAGTCGCTGCCTCCAGTGGTCTGGACACGGTTCGTGTATGTCAGAAGTGCTATTTTAATGTCCAATATGCAAATCTTCGTCAATCTTTTCCTGCCTGCCAGAAACCCAATCACCGCCAATTTCTTTTCACTTTGAACTTCTGACGATTCTCTTTGGTTTAAAGGTTGTGTTGGGATCCCTGGGTGGCGGTCTTAAAGAAGCAACTTCCATTTACAGAGAGAGAGAGGGGGGGGGGGGGGGGGGGGGCTCTAAAGGAGTCTGCGCCCATTCACGACGTCTTTTTTCGAACTGGCTTGAAAAGGAAGGACCAAATTCAGACAGTTACCTCCTCTCTTCAAAACGCTATATCCCAACCAATTCTAGGCAGATTTCCATGAAATTTTCCCTCGTTGTTCATGGATAGTTGCGGCATCACTTTCCATGAAGAGCGGTACGCATTTCGCATTTCGTCACGTCGAATTCGAAAAGAGTGC
Source organism: Pictodentalium vernedei (assembly GCA_031216915.1). NCBI lineage: Eukaryota > Metazoa > Mollusca > Scaphopoda > Dentaliida > Dentaliidae > Pictodentalium > Pictodentalium vernedei. The sequence continues at coordinate 882,548,076 of CM062297.1, read as the reverse complement.
ATGCGCATGAATTTCTCTGATAACATCTTATAGATTTTAAGTAAAAATGGCCATTCGCACTTTTTGGTTTGAAATTGCAAGTTGCATGAATAAATATGCCTGTTAGCACATGTTAACCCTCTACAATTGGCCAGACATCAATATTTTGGATACATTTGAGATAAAATTGACCATTTTCAAATAGACAGAGCACTCAAAGGGTATGTGTCAAACAAACATAACTCCTTTTGTCGGTCATTAACTTGTGGGACGACGATATTGATATTAACCCACTCTACCATTAATGATGGTTTTTACCTAAACATTTTTTTTTTTTATAAAACTGAGTCATTTGAGACTACTATAACCACCTTTCTCATAACATCAATGAAAGAACTTCAGTGAGACAGTTAAAAACAATTCATCAGACACTGTGGGGGCATGAAAAATCAAGGAATCTCATCGGGAAAAGCCATGATTCTCCAGAATCATAAAGTCTAGTTTTTTTTTTTTTTTTTTTTTTTTTTTTTTTTTCCACACATTTTGTCCGTACGATTCAGAAGCCATTTTCGAACCGATTTTCACGAAATTTTGCACACGCATAGAGGGGCAAAACATCTAAAAATGTACCCAAGCGGAATTTTCGATTTAACCCTTATTTCCTCAGAATTGGCAAAAAACTGCCAAAATTGGGGTTTATCGGCACTTTCTCGAAACACGTCTTGTAGATTTTTTTTATACATTCGTCATTGCTAGCCCTGTCTGTGACACGCCCTTTGATACACACGACATATCAGGCGATGCATATGGTAACCCTCCACAGGCTGCCAAACATCGAAATTTTGATGAAATAGACCGGTTTCAGGCCCCCACCGCACCCAAACAATACACGAGAGATAAATATAACTTTCTTTACTGGGAGTGGAATTCACCGAGGATCATTTTTGTCAGTAATAAGGGTGTTCAGAAAACCAAGCGTTAACCCGTTTTGGGCTGGTTAAACAGCAATACCCCCATAAAGCTAAAAAATTTGTATTTTCCGTGGATTTCTCTAAAGGAGTCTTGTAGATTTTCAAGAAAAATTTGTCACTCCCAGGCCTTGGTGTGACAATAGAAGTTGCATGGACAAAATACTGCGGTGAGCATTTGTTAACCCTCCACGGGCTGCTAAAAGTCAAAATAGTGATAAAATGGGCTGTTTTTGGACGCCAACAGCACCCAATGGGTACGCCACAAACAAACGTGCCTTCTTTTATCGAGCGCACAATCTATACGCAAACATTTTTGTAAGTAGTAAGGGTATTCAAAAGTCGAAGTCTTAACCCATTTTGGAGAGGCTAAAGAGAGAGACCCCTTAAAATCTTAAAATTCCCATTTTCTGTGGATTTCTCTAAAAACATCCTGTAGGTTTTCAAGAAAAATTGACTACTCGCAGGTCTTTGTGTGATATTACAAGTTGCATGGACAAATTTATTCCGGTGAGCGTTTATTAACCCTCTAGAGGCTGCCAAGCTTTGTAATTTTGTTGAAATGGGCTGTTTTCGGACGCACACAGCACCCAATGTGTACCTGAGAAATAAACATAATCTCCTTTGTTGGAAGTGGAATTCACCAAAGACCATTTTTGTAAGTAATAAGGGTATTCAAAAAACCAGGCTTTAACCCATTTTGTGGTTGCTAATAGTGATACCCATCAAAGGCTTAAAAATTGATGTTTTCCCTGGATTTCTTTACAAACATCTGGTAGGGTTTTCGTGAGAAAATGGCCATTGATAGGTCATGGTGTCACATTACCAGTTGATTGGATAAATTATTCCGGTAAGCATTTGTTAACCCTCCATGGGCTGCTAAATGTCAAAATTTTGAAAAAATAGTCTGTTTTTGAACAACAACAACATCAAATGGGAATACAAAAGAGAAACGTAACTTCTTTTACCGGGCACAAAACTGACAGGGAAACATTTTTGTAAGTAGTAAATGAATTCAAATATCGAGGTCTTAACCCATTTTTAACTGGTTAAGGAGATATTCCCCTTAAAAGCTTAACATTCCAGTTTTCTGTGAATTTCTCAAAAAAAAAAATTCAAGAGCAATTAACCATTCGCAGGTCTTCGAGTGGCATTACAAGTTTCATGAACAAAATGTTTTGGTAACCATTTGTTAACCCCCCAGAGGCTGCCAAGCATTGACATTTGGAGAAAATGGGCTGTTCTTGGGCAACCATAACACCAAATGTGTACCTACGAGATAAACATAACCTCCTTCATTGGAAGTGGAATTCACCGTCGATCATTTTTGTATGTAATGAAGATATTCACAAAACCAAGCATTAACCCTTTAGAGCTGGTTAAAGAGAGATACCCCTCAAAAAGTTAAAAATTCATGTTATCTGAGGATTTCTTTAAAAACATCCCATAGATTTTCAGGAAAAAATGGCCATTCTCATATCTTAGTGTGGCATTACAAGTTGCATGTACAAAATATTCCTGTAAACATTTGTTAACCCTATGCAGGTTCTCAAACATCAGAATATTCATAAAATAGGCTGTGTTTGTGTACCCACAGCACCTGAAGTTGGGAGGAGAGATCAAAATAAGTGGAAGTAGAATTCACTGAGAATTATTTTTGGAAGTAATAAGAGTATTCCAAAACCAACACTTAACCCGTTTTGGGCTGGAAAAACAATGATACCCATCAAAAGCTTAAAACTCCTGTTCTCCCTGGATTTCTCTGAAAACATCTTGTAGATTTTAAAGAAAAAATGGCCATTCACAGTTCTTGGTGTGACATTACACGTTGCATGAATAAATATTCCTGTTGGCACTTGTTAACCCTCTACAAGCTGCCAGACATCAATATTTTGGATACATTTGAGATAAAATAGACCATTTTTAAATTGACACAGCACTCAGTGAGTATGTGTCAAACAAACATAACTCCTTTTGTCGGTCATTGACTTGTTGGACGACGATATTGACATTAACTCACTCCACCGTTAATGATGGTTTTTACCTAAACAATTTTTTATCAAACTGTGTCATTTGAGACTATCTTCACCTTTCTCATAACATCAATGAAGGAACTTCAGTGAGACAGTTAAAAACAATTCATCAGACACTGTGGGGTCATGAAAAATCATACAATCTCATCGGGAAAAGCCATGATTCTCCAGAATCATAAAGTCTAGTTTTCTTTCTCTTATGAGCACGTCGGAGTAAACAACTTTTGATCGGCGAGTTATCGTTCGGGATAACTCATTCCAGAAGACAATAGCACGATGTTCGTGGATGTTGTAGTAGACACGTGTGGTAAAAACTCACTCTGGGACCAATACTATAAAACTGTTTGACATCTGGTATATTGCCATATCTTTCAAAGCGTAAATAGTACATTTCAATCTATTTAAAGTCATGACTAGAAAAAACAATTCAAGAAAATACAAATAAAAAGTTTGATTTTATGTGCCCCAGGTCAGGTTCAATGTTTATATTCGAACAATAACTCTGTACTATTTTTAAAAATGCCCAATTTACGGTCAATCATAAAAAAAATAGAACACATTTATTATTTGTGGAGGTCACTTGACATACTTATAGGATACACCTATTATTCAAGGACGTCATTGCATTGGATAACTGGGAATGGGGACATAAAGGGTGTTGTCAACAGTGTGTTTTAATGATTTATCAAAGACGCCATTCTAAATAACGCGGCATTTTGATGTTAATCTATATTTCAAGGTAGGGATCAACGAATCACACATTTTTTTTCGAATCGAATCTCGAAGCGAATCATGTCTCTGAAATCGATATCGAATTGAATCGCGAATCCAATCTTAATGGACAAGTTATTTCACATTGCACCAAACGGATGTTACGGTACACTGTGATGCCCCTTACAAGACTGACTGACACCTTAAACACTAATAAATAAATTTTCTCTGTAGTACCACCGCTGACACTGTTAGGCCTAGTTTTAGTTTTTGAAAGCTTAACGTATTACTAGTCACGTTTTTAGTAAGAAGTTAAGCCTTCAAAAACTAAAACTATGGATAAAGCTATGTTCTGGGCGACATTCACTACTTACCTAGCAATTAAACATTGTTAATTACTGAATTAAATATGAATTGAGCCTATATTCAGGTATACTCTAATGCCAATTTTATCCAGTTTGTGTTGGAAATGTAACAAATTGAAGTTAGTACGAGAGATTCGAAAAAATCGAATCTTGAGACTGATTCGGGTTCGAACTCGAAGCAGACATATGGTGTCGATATCGAGTGGAATCTCAAATATTCGCAGGACCCTGTTTCAAGGGACGTTCTATTAAAGCTCCTATCTATCCAAAATACATTCACTCATTCATCTGCGGGGGAATAACTATTTGGTGTGGAGGGATTGTGAACAAAACCTTTCCAGCGGGGACATTTCCATCTCTACTGAGTCAAAAAAATGAAGTATAATAAACTTTGAGGTGCAATTGTTTTAGTATTATCGACCTTAATCCCAAACAAATTATTGTAAATTTATATTTCGAGTCTAGATGTATGATTTTGCATAATTACATGTTCTTACTGTTACCAGCGTCTTGGAATGGCCTATTTTGATTCTGGTGTCTCATGCAAGTGGATGTCTGTGGCTGATTGGGGGCATTGGAAAGAACTATTTTGATTATGGTGTCTGATGTAAGTGGAGGTCTGTGGCTGATTGGTGGTATTGAAATGACGTATTCTGATTCTGGTGTCCCATGCAAGTGAATGTCTGTGGCTGATTGTGGGGTATTGAAATGACCTATTCTGATTCTGATGTCCCATGCAAGTGAATGTATGTGGCTGATTGTGGGGTATTGAATGAACTATTTTGATTAAGGTGTCTCATGTAAGTGGAGATCTGTGGCTGATTGGGGGTATTGGAATGACCTATTTTGATTCTGGTGTCTCATGCAAGTCGAGGTCTGTGGCTGATTGGGGGAATTGGAATGACCTATTTTGATTCTGATGTCTCATGCAAGTGGGGCCCTATAGCTGATTGGGGGTATTGGAATGACGTATTTTGATTCTGGTGTCTCATGCAAGTGGATGTCTGTGACTGATTGGGGTATTGGAATGACCTATTTTGATTATGGTGTCTCATGTAAGTGGAGGTCTGTGGCTGATTGAGGGTATTGGAATGGCCTATTTTGATTCTGGTAAGTATTAATTAAATAAGAAATTGGAAAGCACACGCAACATGATTATCACGTGTATTTATTTATCTCCTGAGTATTTAAAATATAATCCTCCTTTGACAAATATTCCAACTACATCACCAAGGCATGCCTTCTTCGCATGTCTTAGTGGTGTAGTTGGAATATTTTTTTCTTTCCTGACTTGGGTCATGATAGTCGAGACAGACTGGGTTTATCCCCCCTCCCAACCCCCCCCCCCCCTGCCCCCACTCCCTCCCAAATCGGTCAATCTCCGCTACCCCTCCCATGCTCGCTTGTTATGAATATTTTGACGCAAATCATCCGGAGACACTTGTTTGGAATATTTTTAATTTTTTCTCTGCAGTTGCCGAACACACAGAGCATCATGCGGAAAGGATTAATCGATTAAACTTTATCTTATGAATGAGTGCTTAATTGATAGGGATAATTGATACCGAAAAAAGCTTGAACGAGTTCTTCAGGTTGCAATGTTTGCATCGAACTCAAGCAAATCACACGTAAAAAACTCAGATTCGATTATTTCTTTGTTCCAAGGATTCACGATTGAGTATTAATTATTTTTTGTCTTATTTGTTGTGACCAACTTGGACCGCCAGTCCCCGAATTGACATGTTCTTCAATTTTATGCAAACTGACTTTTTCAAATATCGTTTATCGGTGCATTGGAGTAACTTACAAGGGTGTCTGCAGTTACCATCTTCAACGTTATCTTCCCAGCCACGGGAACCCAAAAGTATTAGAGAGTGTATTTATCGACAGCAAAGTAGATGAATTTACTACCCTGGTTTCAATTCATTCATAGTCGTTTAGGAAAATGACCTTCTGAATTTCATCATTTAAGACAAGCCGAACAGTCAATCCATAAAACGCTCACACAAAATACGGAATGTAACAGAGATTGAAAATGATTATTTCGAGAATGCTATTACACTTTATTTGTTATGCCGTTGCAACGAAGTTTTTGAATGTGTAAAACAATAAAATCTTTTGGATAAAAACTTAAAAACAAAAGTTTTAAAACACCGTTATTGTTTTCGTTAACGCTCTACCTTTCACGTCTGCAAGACAGATGGCATTTGCAAAAAAGTTTCCAGTAATTAATACTTTTAGTTGTTTGACTTAATCAGAAAATTTATGCCTACATAATGGAACCAGCTAGACGATTGAATGGTGATTTGTTATGAATAGCGTTCGCCGTATTTGTTCGTTATGTTCGGTTTGTTTGTATATTGGGTTTAACGACACTTTTAATGACCACGGTCACACCGTGCTACACAGTTGTACTGGTGGAGAAAGCCTGAGTTCCGGGGTGAGCATATGAAAAATTACCCAACTCACTAACACGTAATTCTGCCGAATTACAGTACGTGGAGAGTGGATTGTAACTAAAACACCCGCGGAGTGGAGTATCACCCAAAGTATCACTTTCAAATTCTGTACATATGGGCAAAAAACACAAGCAAAGTTTCAGCCAATGGACCTCCGGGTTTAACCCGGAGGTCCATTGGCTGGAACTTTGCACTTTGCTTGTGATGGTTATGCTTTGCAACAAACTTGCAATTATTGCTCGGGTGGAATCTCCACTCTGCGGGTGATTTAATGATAATACACTCTCCACGTACTGTAGTAGAGGTTGAAGGTAAATGAACCACTAATGTATAATGTATACAAGTATACAGCGTAACCGGTCCCCACTAATGTACAATGTACACTAGTATACAGCGTAACCGGTCCCCAACGTGAACAATCGGGATTAAGTGTCTTGTCCAACGAAACACAGCACATTTTCCACTGGGCGGGTTCAAACATTAGAACGTTCGGTTTACAGTTCAGTGCTGTAAGCACTAGTTCACCGCGTTGTCTGTTATGTTCGGTAATAATAATAATAATAATAATAATAATAATAATAATAATAATAATATGGTTTTAAGCCGAGTTTCCACTGAACGTGCTCACAGGCTTTACAATAAGTACATGACATCTAATATGAATATGTAACTAACTAGATATTATGGCGGGATAGGCTAATTTAAACAGATGGGTTTTCAGTGACTTTTTTAACGAAACTATATCCTGGACGACCTTCAGGTGATCGGACAGTTGGTTCCACAAATAAAGTCCAGCTACACTGAATGCTCGATCACCGGCAGTTACAAGGTATCCAGGGTTGTGCACCAGATTGTTGGCTGACGAAGATCTAAGAGTTCTGACAGGTTCTTAACACTGTATAAGAGAGTTCAAATAACCAGGTGCAATATCTAAGCGAGATTTAAAAGTTAAAAAAAGAACTTTGAAATTAATTCGCTCCTTTATGGGTAACCAGTGTAGATCTTTCAGTATAGGTGTAATATGACAAAATTTCTTATTCCTGGTTACCACTCTAGCCGCGCAATTTTGAACATTTTGAAGTTTCTTCAATAGATGTTGTTTGCAGCCATATTACAGAGAATTGCAGTAACCAAGACGGCTAGTTACAAAGGCGTGCACAAGCTGCTTGGTCGTCTCCTCATCGATCACGTTCCGAACTCTGCCGATATTGCGCAGATGGTGGACATTTTGGTAAGAGGTAAATAGGTGCAAAATTTTAACTGTTAAAACTGTAAACAGAACATACCATTAAAATTTGGTAAATGAGCAAGTTGACTATGGGAAATTGCTTTCCTAATGAGTTTCTTTCCACATTTTGTTTTGTGCCAGTCTATAAATACGATAAGAACAAATGAGAGTGTAGTAATGACGAATATAATCAGCGAGCTACACTAACGATATGTCTCATTAAATAGAGACTTGAAGTAACGATTGTGAGCTATTGACTTAAAATGGCAAGAGTAAAGATTCTTGGGCACTAGACAATGCGAATGATTTGGTTGCGGTTTAACCCTCCGCATACTGATGTCTAAATATCAAAATTTAAATCTACCGATTTTTCCCATAATGGAACCAGGAATTAAACCAATTCAGTCTTGTTTGACAGAGCTCAATGAGCTCTGTCAAACAAGATTAAATTGGGTGAACTCCAAGTTGCATTATAGGAAATAATTGCTTCAGGAAATGTTAGTACTTTGTAATCAGATTGCACAGGGTTAATTGATGCGTTTTTCTTCGGTTCTCAGTTTCAATACAGAGTAATGTTTGTAAATGTACGTCTTGCTGTAAAAGGAAGGAAGACGTGTAAGAATGCCGGTCCAGTGTGCAAAAGGAAAGAATACGAGATATGAAATAAGTATTACGATACGGGGTATGAAATAAGAATTACAATGCGGGGTATAAAATAAGTAGTACAATATGGGGTATAAAATAAGTAGTACAATACGGGTATGAAATAAGTATTACAATACGGGGTATGAAATAAGTAGTACAATACGGGGTATGAAATAAGTAGTACAATACGGGGTATGAAATAAATATTACAATACGGGGTAAACAAGATTAAATTGGATGAACTCCCAGTTGCATTATGGAAACTAGTTGCTACATAACATTTTATTAGTACTTTGACATCAGATTGCAGAAGGTAAATTGATACGTTTTTCTTCGGTTCCCAGTTTCAAAACAGAGTAATGTTTGAAAATCTGCGTCGTTGTAAACGGAAAGAAGACTTCTAAGAATACCGGCCAAGTGTGCAAAAGGAAACAATATGAGGTATGAAATAAATATGATACGGGGTATGAAATGAGTATTACAATACGGGATATGAAATGAGTATTACAATACGGGATATGAAATAAGTATTACAATACGGGTAGGAAATAAATATTACAATACGGCATATAATATAATAATAACAATAATAATAATATACATTTATATAGCGCAAACATCTCACAATATTTAAAAAGTTCCATGGCGCTTTACAACACTGCTCATAAACAAAAAGATGACCAACATAGGATTTAAAAATATTTGTTAAATGAATGGGATTTCAATCTAGATTTAAATGCTGTCAAAGAAGGGTCTGTTTTAACAAATTCTGGTAGCATGTTAAACAGTCTAGGAGCATTATAGCTAAAAGAACGTCCACCGTAGCGAGCGAGAACATAGGATTTCTCTTCTAAAAGATTTTGGTTTGTGGAAAGGAGGGGGCTTTTCGGTATATGTGGTTTTACTAGATTAGCAATGTAAGCTGGGGACTGCTTCATGTGTACTTTATATGTGAAGAGGAGAATTTTGAACTCAACTCTGGCCATAATAGGAAGCCAATGCAAACTTTTCAACTTAGGTGTTATTTGATCTCTCTTTTTCGCTAATGTCACAATGCGTGCTGCTGTGTTTTGAATAGACTGTAGTCTGCCAAGTTGTTTATTGGGAAGACCGTGTAGAAGCGAATTACAGTAGTCCAGCCTTGAAGAAATAAATGCGTGAATGAGGCATTCTGTGGCACGCGTGGTTAGGAATTTTCTGGGTCGACCAAGTTTCCGAAGATAAAAATTGGCGGTCTGGCAGACTTTTGAAATATGAGGAACCATGGTTAAGTGAGAATCAAAATGCACACCAAGGTTTCTAACAGTGGTAGATGGATTGATAATGGTATCTCCTACTTTAAGGCAGGGCAAATTGTCTGGGGCAGGTTTATGCCTAGAAGAAAAAATTATAAATTCTGTTTCCTCATCGTTAAGTTTAAGTTTGTTTACCAGCATAAAGGTTCTAATATCATCGATGCAATTCCGCAAAATTTGAAATTTCAACTCCGTGTCATTTGTATCCAAGGGGTCAAACTCCGCATAGATCTGTGAGTCATCTGCATAGAAATGGCAGCCAATCCCATGTGATCGAATAATCTCCCCGAGGGGCAGTATGTATAATGTAAAAAGAATTGGACCCAGGACTGAGCCTTGGGGTACGCCAAATTTAAGCGGTACAGGGTTTGATTGAATTCCCTCAATTGTGACACACTGGGTCCTTTCTGATATGTAGGATTGAAACCACCTCATTGCAGATTCATCAATACCCAATTGCAAAAGTCTATCGGATAAGATTTTATGGTCTATGGTATCAAAGGCAGCTGAAAGATCTAAGAGGATCAAAACAACTGCCTTCCTGTGGTCTAGGTATTCTAGTATATCATTTTGCACGCTCAGAAGTGCAGATTCTGTGGAGTGGCCTTCACGGTATGCAGACTGTTCTGGATCCACAAGCTGATTATTGTCTAAATATAAACGCAGCTGTTTGGCAATGACTTTCTCAATGACTTTGGAGGTAAATGGCAGGTTTGATACAGGTGTATAATTTTTCAGTACACAGGGATCTAAAGAAGTCTTTTTAGAAGAGGCGTAACCAGGGCTGTTTTGAGACATGGTGGCACATAACCATTTTGTACTGACTCATTAGCAATCTTTGTTATACAACCTATGAGGGCTGGAAGACATGACTTCAACAAAGAAGTGGGAATAGGATCTAAGGCACAACTTTTAGTTGGCGATGACATGATAATTTTCTCAACAACACTTTCGGACACACAATCAAAGCTTACCAATATTTTATCAGATGAGATAAATGGGGTTTCGGTTGGGCCTTCATCGAAGGTACATTGTGTTTGATCCAGGGTCTTTCTAATTCTCTCAGTTTTATTCGCGAAAAACTCTGAGAACTTTTGGGCAATATGGGCACAAGACAGCTCCTCCGACAATTTATTTGTCTGCTTCGATTCTAGGGACTGTATGATTTGGAACAGTTGCTTTTGGTCAGAGCCACAGGCACTGATCTTACCACAAAGAAACTGTTTCTTAAAGTGAGAAATTGGCTTTTGACAACTTTACATTGTGCAATATACATCTCGCGATGTACAGTTAGATTTGTACGTCGCCACTGCCTTTCTAATTGGTGGCGCATTTGTTTGGATGTACGAATTTTATCATTCATCCAGGGGCGTGCTTTTCTACTGATGATAGTTTTTGAAATCACGGGTGCTGTCTTATCTAGTAGCTCCCTAAGACTAGAATTGTAGCAATCTAACAGGTCCCGGAGAGAAGTCCCACAGTTAAGTTTATCGAGGGCTTCGGGAATTTGCTGCCTAAAACTGTCATTATCTATGTTGTTAAGTTTGCGGAATGACGTTGTTTTCTTAATCATATCAGGCTTTTTAACACACAGTTTACAATGAACAAGAAAATGGTCAGATAATGATGGATCCAGAACACATGTCTCCTTCATCAGACTGTCATATCGTTGAGATATAATGGGATCTAAAATGTGTCCACGTCTATGTGTAGGTTCCTGGACATGCTGTATCAAATCGTGAGAATCTGTTAACTCCATGAAGCGGCCGGTGTCAGGGTCGGAAATAATGTCAAAGTGAAAGTTCAAATCTCCCACTATCAAAAAACGGCCAGCTTGAGCACAGTATCTGTTGAGTAAAGGTTCAAACTCCTCAAAAAACATAGTATTTGTAACGTGTCTCTTTTTGCTAGGCAGTAGTCTGTAGATAATCAAGAGATTAAAAAATGATTTACCATCCACCGTCAATGCAGCATCAAGAAGTTCAAAGATTTTAAAATTATTTCGGGTTGATTTGATTGATATTTTTATATTTTCCTTACACAGTAGACCAACACCGCCACCCCTTGACCCACGGGGTACATGATTGAATGAATATCCGGCAGGTGTCAGTTCACTTATAATATCATTATCATCCTGGTACAACCAGGTCTCGGTGATGGCCAGGCAGTCAAAGTTCTTCTCCAATACCAGGTCAACAATGAAATCTGTTTTACCTCTGACAGATTGAGTGTTTATAGTGCCTAAACAAAAACAAAAATCCGGGGAGTCAATCTCTCTGGTATTTAGGGCTTTTGGTGTAATTTTAACCCTAGTTAAGTTGGATAAATTAACACCTGCTTGTCCTTTTACACTGAAATGTTTGAAACCAGTTATCAACGTTGGTATAGGCCTGTTTGTGCCCCCTCTTTTACCACGGTGTGTTGGTGTAATGGCAGAAATTCCAGCATGCCTAATATTCTTCAAGGTAGTGTAATTTAGAAGTTTATGTGTACTGGTTTGTTGTAAGGATAGTAACACATCTCTGCTGTATGCAGTTGGCAAGTTCAATACTCGATGGGTTAACAGCTTGTATGAGTAAGCTATTGCTGGATGTGTGTTGACTTCAATAGCAATGCAAGTTGAAAGTGACAATATCTTTGGTGAGACAGACACTGGAGGTGAGTACTTTTTAGTAACTATGCTCACCCAACACAATGTTAACAATAGACTATAGTAAATATTGATTGACTTCATACTGCATGAATGAACACATGACATGAATTATATAAATTAAATGGCAAGAGTAGTGATTTTTCACCAAAATTTCTTTCTGAGGCGCCAAATATTTCCATCAGAAAAAACTATCAGAATCTTCAAATCTTCATGAACAAGTCCATATAAAAATTTCTTGCACACTCAGCAAAATCACACAAAGAAAATCCAAAAGTTGAAGAGCAGAACAATTGTGGCTGCCACATGAAGGCGCTCACATGACTTATGATATGATATAAGTACTACAATACGGGTCTGAAATAGGTATTACAATACGGGTAGGAAATAAGTATTACAATACGGGGTATGAAATAAGTATTGCAATACATGGTATGAAGCAAGAATTACAATACGGGCAGGAAATAAGTATTACAATACGGGTAGGAAATAAGTATTAGAATACGGATAGGAAATAGGTATTACAATACGGGTAGGAAATAAGTATTACAATACATGGTATGAAGCAAGAATTACAATACAGGCAGGAAATAAGTATTGCAATCCGGGTATGAAATAAGTATTACAATACGGGTAGGAAATAAGTATTACAATACGGGTAGGAACTAAGTATTACAATACATGGTATGAAGCAAGAATTACAATACGGGCAGGAAATAAGTATTACAATACGGGATATCAAATAATAATTACAATACGGGGTATGAAATAATAATTCCAATACGGGTATGAAATAAGTATTGCAATACGGGATATGAAATAAGTATTACAATGTGGGGTATGAAGCAAGAATTACAATACGGGCAGGAAATAAGTATTACAATACGGGTAGGAAATAATTATTACAATACGGGTAGGAAATAAGTATTACAATACGGATGGGAAATAAGTATTACAATACGGGGAATGAAACAAGAATTACAATACGGGTAGGAAATAAGTATTACAATACGGGTAGGAAATAAGTATTACAATACATGGTATGAAGCAAGAATTACAATACGGGCAGGAAATAAGTATTACAATACGGGTACGAAATAAATATTACAATACTGGGTATGAAACGAGCATTACAACACGGGATATGAAATAATAATTACAATACGGGGTATGAAATAAGTATTACAATACGAGCAGGAAATAAGTATTACAATACGGGTAGGAAATAAGTATTACAATACGGATAGGAAATAAGTATTACAATACCGGATATGAAATAATAATTACAATACGGGGTATGAAATAAGTATTACAATACGAGCAGGAAATAAGTATTACAATACGGGTAGGAAATAAGTATTACAATACGGATAGGAAATAAGTATTACAATACGGGTAGGAAATAAGTATTACAATACGGGTAGGAAATAAGTATTACAATACGGGTAGGAAATAAGTATTACAATACAGATAGGAAATAAGTATTACAATACGGGTAGGAAATAAGTATTACAATACGGGTAGGAAATAAGTATTACAATATGGGTAGGAAATAAGTATTACAATACGGGCAGGAAATAAGTATTACAATATGGGTAGGAAATAAGTATTACAATACGGGTAGGAAATAAGTATTACAATACGGGTAGGAAATAAGTATTACAATATGGGTAGGAAATAAGTATTACAATACGGGTAGGAAATAAGTATTACAATACAGGCAGGAAATAAGTATTAAAATACAGGTAGGAAATAAGTATTACAATATGGGTAGGAAATAAGTATTACAATACGGGTAGGAAATAAGTATTACAATACGGGTAGGAAATAAGTATTACAATACGGGTAGGAAATAAATACGGGCAGGAAATAAGTATTACAATATGGGTAGGAAATAAGTATTACAATACGGGTAGGAAATAAGTATTACAATATGGGTAGAAAATAAGTATTACAATACGGGCAGGAAATAAGTATTACAATATGGGTAGGAAATAAATATTACAATACGGGTAGGAAATAAGTATTACAATACGGGTAGGAAATAAGTATTACAATATGGGTAGGAAATAAATATTACAATGTGGGTAGAAAATAAGTATTACAATATCGGGTATGAAACAAGAATTACAATACGGGGTATGAAATAAGATTTACAATGCGGGGTATGAAATAAGTATTACAATATAGGATATGAAATAATAATTACAATACGGGGTATGAAATAAGATTTACAATGTGGGGTATGAAATAAGTATTACAATACGGGCAGGAAATAAGTATTACAATATGGGTAGGAAATAAGTATTACAATACGGGTAGGAAATAAGTATTACAATATGGGTAGGAAATAAGTATTACAATATGGGTAGGAAATAAGTATTACAATACGGGCAGGAAATAAGTACTACAATATGGGTAGGAAATAAGTATTACAATACGGGTAGGAAATAAGTATTACAATATGGGTAGGAAATAAGTATTACAATACGGGTAGGAAATAAGTATTACAATATGGGTAGGAAATAAGTATTACAATACGGGTAGGAAATAAGTATTACAATATGGGTAGGAAATAAGTATTACAATATGGGTAGGAAATAAGTATTACAATACGGGCAGGAAATAAGTATTACAATATGGGTAGGAAATAAGTATTACAATACGGGCAGGAAATAAGTATTACAATACGGGTAGGAAATAAGTATTACAATATGGGTAGAAAATAAGTATTACAATACGGGCAGGAAATAGGTATTACAATGCGGGTAGGAAATAAGTATTACAATATGGGTAGGAAATAAATACGGGCAGGAAATAAGTATTACAATATGGGTAGGAAATAAGTATTACAATACGGGTAGGAAATAAGTATTACAATATGGGTAGAAAATAAGTATTACAATACGGGCAGGAAATAGGTATTACAATATGGGTAGGAAATAAATACGGGCAGGAAATAAGTATTACAATATGGGTAGGAAATAAGTATTACAATGCGGGTAGGAAATAAGTATTACAATATGGGTAGGAAATAAGATTTACAATGCGGGGTAGGAAATAGGTATTACAATACGGGCAGGAAATAGGTATTACAATGCGGGTAGGAAATAAGTATTACAATATCGTGTATGAAACAAGAATTACAATACGGGGTATGAAATAAGATTTACAATGCGGGGTAGGAAATAAGTATTACAATACGGGCAGGAAATAAGTATTACAATACGGGTAGGAAATAAGTATTACAATACGGGTAGGAAATAAGTATTACAATACGGGTAGGAAATAAGTATTACAATACGGGTAGAAAATAAGTATTACAATACGGGCAGGAAATAAGTATTACAATATGGGTAGGAAATAAGTATTACAATACGGGTAGGAAATAAGTATTACAATACGGGTAGGAAATAAGTATTACAATATGGGTAGGAAATAAGTATTACAATACGGGTAGGAAATAAGTATTACAATATGGGTAGGAAATAAGTATTACAATACGGGCAGGAAATAAGTATTACAATACGCGTAGAAAATAAGTATTACAATATCGTGTATGAAACAAGAATTACAATACGGGGTATGAAATAAGATTTACAATGCGGGGTATGAAATAAGTATTACAATATAGGATATGAAATAATAATTACAATACGGGGTATGAAATAAGATTTACAATGTGGGGTATGAAATAAGTATTACGATACGGGCAGGAAATAAGTATTACAATATGGGTAGGAAATAAGTATTACAATACGGGTAGGAAATAAGTATTACAATATGGGTAGGAAATAAGTATTACAATACGGGTAGGAAATAAGTATTACAATATGGGCAGGAAATAGGTATTACAATGCGGGTAGGAAATGAGTATTACAATATGGGTAGGAAATAAGTATTACAATATGGGTAGGAAATAAGTATTACAATACGGGTAGGAAATAAGTATTACAATACGGGCAGGAAATAAGTATTACAATATGGGTAGGAAATAAGTATTACAATACGGGTAGGAAATAAGTATTACAATATGGGTAGAAAATAAGTATTACAATACGGGCAGGAAATAGGTATTACAATGCGGGTAGGAAATAAGTATTACAATATGGGTAGGAAATAAATACGGGCAGGAAATAAGTATTACAATATGGGTAGGAAATAAGTATTACAATACGGGTAGGAAATAAGTATTACAATATGGGTAGAAAATAAGTATTACAATACGGGCAGGAAATAGGTATTACAATATGGGTAGGAAATAAATACGGGCAGGAAATAAGTATTACAATATGGGTAGGAAATAAGTATTACAATGCGGGTAGGAAATAAGTATTACAATATGGGTAGGAAATAAGATTTACAATGCGGGGTAGGAAATAGGTATTACAATACGGGCAGGAAATAGGTATTACAATGCGGGTAGGAAATAAGTATTACAATATCGTGTATGAAACAAGAATTACAATACGGGGTATGAAATAAGATTTACAATGCGGGGTAGGAAATAAGTATTACAATACGGGCAGGAAATAAGTATTACAATACGGGTAGGAAATAAGTATTACAATACGGGTAGGAAATAAGTATTACAATACGGGTAGGAAATAAGTATTACAATACGGGTAGAAAATAAGTATTACAATACGGGCAGGAAATAAGTATTACAATATGGGTAGGAAATAAGTATTACAATACGGGTAGGAAATAAGTATTACAATACGGGTAGAAAATAAGTATTACAATACGGGCAGGAAATAAGTATTACAATATGGGTAGGAAATAAGTATTACAATACGGGTAGGAAATAAGTATTACAATATGGGTAGGAAATAAGTATTACAATACGGGCAGGAAATAAGTATTACAATACGCGTAGGAAATAAGTATTACAATACGAGCAGGAAATAAGTATTACAATATGGGTAGGAAATAAGTATTACAATACGGGTAGGAAATAAGTATTACAATATGGGTAGAAAATAAGTATTACAATATGGGTAGAAAATAAGTATTACAATACGGGCAGGAAATAGGTTTTACAATATGGGTAGGAAATAAGTATTACAATATGGGTAGGAAATAAGTATTACAATACGGGTAGGAAATAAGTATTACAATATGGGTAGAAAATAAGTATTACAATATGGGTAGAAAATAAGTATTACAATATGGGTAGAAAATAAGTATTACAATATGGGTAGAAAATAAGTATTACAATACGGGCAGGAAATAGGTATTACAATATGGGTAGGAAATAAGTATTACAATACGGGTAGGAAATAAGTATTACAATATGGGTAGAAAATAAGTATTACAATACGGGCAGGAAATAGGTATTACAATGCGGGTAGGAAATAAGTATTACAATATGGATAGGAAATAAATACGGGCAGGAAATAAGTATTACAATATGGGTAGAAAATAGGTATTACAATACGGGCAGGAAATAGGTATTACAATATGGGTAGGAAATAAGTATTACAATACGGGTAGGAAATAAGTATTACAATATGGGTAGAAAATAAGTATTACAATACGGGCAGGAAATAAGTAATACAATATGGGTAGGAAATAAGTATTACAATACGGGTAGGAAATAAGTATTACAATATGGGTAGAAAATAAGTATTACAATACGGGCAGGAAATAGGTATTACAATGCGGGTAGGAAATAAGTATTACAATATGGATAGGAAATAAATACGGGCAGGAAATAAGTATTACAATACGGGTAGGAAATAAGTATTACAATATGGGTAGAAAATAAGTATTACAATACGGGCAGGAAATAAGTAATACAATATGGGTAGGAAATAAGTATTACAATACCGGTAGGAAATAAGTATTACAATATGGGTAGAAAATAAGTATTACAATACGGGCAGGAAATAGGTATTACAATATGGGTAGGAAATAAATACGGGCAGGAAATAAGTATTACAATATGGGTAGGAAATAAGTATTACAATGCGGGTAGGAAATAAGTATTACAATATGGGTAGGAAATAAGATTTACAATGCGGGGTAGGAAATAGGTATTACAATACGGGCAGGAAATAGGTATTACAATGCGGGTAGGAAATAAGTATTACAATATCGTGTATGAAACAAGAATTACAATACGGGGTATGAAATAAGATTTACTATGCGGGGTAGGAAATAAGTATTACAATACGGGCAGGAAATAAGTATTACAATACGGGTAGGAAATAAGTATTACAATACGGGTAGGAAATAAGTATTACAATACGGATAGGAAATAAGTATTACAATACGGGTAGAAAATAAGTATTACAATACGGGCAGGAAATAAGTATTACAATATGGGTAGGAAATAAGTATTACAATGCGGGTAGGAAATAAGTATTACAATGCGGGTAGGAAATAAGTATTACAATATGGGTAGGAAATAAGATTTACAATGCGGGGTAGGAAATAGGTATTACAATACGGGCAGGAAATAGGTATTACAATGCGGGTAGGAAATAAGTATTACAATATCGTGTATGAAACAAGAATTACAATACGGGGTATGAAATAAGATTTACAATGCGGGGTAGGAAATAAGTATTACAATACGGGCAGGAAATAAGTATTACAATACGGGTAGGAAATAAGTATTACAATGCGGGTAGGAAATAAGTATTACAATATGGGTAGGAAATAAGTATTACAATACGGGTAGGAAATAAGTATTACAATACGGGTAGAAAATAAGTATTACAATACGGGCAGGAAATAGGTATTACAATGCGGGTAGGAAATAAGTATTACAATATGGGTAGAAAATAAGTATTACAATACGGGCAGGAAATAAGTATTACAATACGGGCAGGAAATAAGATTTACAATGCGGGGTAGGAAATAAGTATTACAATAAGGGATATGAAATAATAATTACAATACGGGGTATGAAATAATAATTACAATACGGGGTATGAAGTAAGTATTACAATATGGGATATGAAATAAGTATTGCAAGCGGGGTATGGAATAAGTATTGATATTGAATAAAATTTATGAAACAAATATATATATTTGTTTTATTATGCCAAGTAAGACGAAGTGGAAAACACGGAATTTATTTCCTAAATAACAATCTACTTGAGTTTTGTTTTTACTCTTATTGGTGTTTAACGATACACCCTCCAGCCAGTGTCTCCCTGTGTTGACAGATTTGCTAGGAGAGGAAACCGGATTACCAGGAGAGAGCCACCTAAGAGCAGCGAGCAACCGTCAGACTCCCCAACGTACTTACCTCGCATAGGCAGGGTTAGCATTGGGTGATGACAAGTGCACCGTCGACGTGCAGTACGGCCTAGTACACAGCAACATCGTGCCCCCACGTGGGCAATCGGGTTTAAGTGCCTTGTATAAGGACACAACGCATTTACCCTTGGCGGTATCCCTGGGTTCATAGCAATCGCGTGCCACGATAGAAAGCAAATTGGTGGCCTCCACTGTACAGATTGGTCAATTGAAAAATGTATCACCCTAGCAACGCAAGCTGAGTAGGCGCACTGGCACTACGTATTCATGTGGTAATGACACCATAACAGCCCTACAACGTAACTGGATCACATTACTCTGACACTGCGTCCGGATCTCCCAACGGGATGCACCAAATGGTTCCTAACAGGCACGAGCACTGTAACTAAAATAATTAACCCTTTGAACACTGGTGGCATCTTCCATGTCAGTTCAATGTTAACAATTGGGAGAGTCCATATTCATTATGTGGGGGTAGAGCGATTAATATTTTCAACATGCAGCCTCGGGGCTGGTCTACCCAACACTCTAACTTAGGAACCATCCTAATTTATTAAAGTATGACTTACAGTACGTGGAGAGTGTATTATCACTAAATCACCCGCAGAGTGGAGATTCCACCCAAGCAATAATTGCAAATTTGTTGCAAAGCATAACCGGCACAAGCGAAGTTTCTGCCAATGGACCTCCGGGTTAAATCCGGAGGTCCATTGGCTGAAACATTGCTTGTGTTTTTGTCGATATGCACAACATTTGAAATTTATAGCTTGGTTGATAACTCCACTCCACGGGTGATTTAGTTACAATCCACTCACCAATTTTCTACCACTTATATGGAAACTTATTTAACTTGACCATAACAAAAGATAATTTCATTCTCTGAAGGTAGTTTATGATATTCAACGCAATGAAGAGTATTGGTCGTGTTAGGTAAACAGTTGAAGCAGTTAAATGCGGATCAACAATGACCAGCGGTACTGTTTGTTCATCAAGAGTAGAAGTGGCGCGAAAAATTGGATCTGAAAAAGTGCTTGCACTCCCAGAAGTACAGTGTGACAAATACACGGCACGATTTGTTTCGTTTGTGTCTATTATACTGGTGTGAATATCCCAGAAATAGCAGCGGTTATATGTGATACAAGACACATTGCCAGATCTTGTTGTACGCCCACATACAATAAACACAGAACCACATATGTATGTTGTACACCCACATACAATAAACACAGAACCACATATGTACGTTGTACACCCACATACAATAAACACAGAACCACATATGTATGTTGTACACCCACATACAATAAACACAGAACCACATATGTGTATGTTCATATGGTAACAAATATGACAGTTGTGAAATTTAGAAAGATTGCGGAAGGGTCATACATGAGACACGCGTTTGTAAAACAAACCTTCTTTTCTTAAACTTACAAAATATCATAATTCAAAGTCAAATTGATTCATTAGGGTTTAATTACACTTTCAAAAACCAAGGTTATATTATGATTGGGATATTAAGTCAATTTCATTAATTAAGGCTACATCACATTGTTAGTTCCCAAGATGAGGTTCAAGGAGATCCAATGTACTGCCAATAAAATCCCTAACACCTGGCGAGAAACTAACAAGCTCATCTACACAGACATCGCATTATCTATTGATTAAAGTGAATGTTTTGATTTGATTGGTTGATAGATACGAGGTATAAGACCATATTCATTGAGACCCACGATATGTCCGCCCAGCCACTGACAAATTCCCCATACCCAGTGGAAGCCTCGTTCCGAAATCTACAAATTGTCCATACCCCGTAGAAGATGCGTCATTCCAGTTTAACAGTGTACATGTATTATATTTTAATTTTTTATCTCCAAAATATAGCTCATGACCCCTTATTGGAATGAGCTTGTCGAGTACCCTCCAATGTGGGGTTCATAAGCTATGTTTTGGAGACAAAAAAGAAAAAAAGAAATTCAATATTTTTTTTATTCTAGAAATATCGGCATATTTTCACAAAAAACTCTTTTGCACAAAAATTCCACTGAAACCTGTACGGCTCAACAATGGAAGATAAAAGATCTCATGAAGTGTGTGTTCACACGTGAAACAGATTGTACTTCTAAAACGGAGAGTCAATAGATAAATCCGTTACCCCGTGTCTGATCACGTGGTACGAGTTTTTACTTTCCCGAAGCCAGCCGTATCCCATGAGGCCTTTTCGGCCCTATGGGATACGGCTGGCTTCGGGTAGGTAAAAACCTGTACCACGTGATCAGACACGGGGTAACTAATAATATCCTGATGGAACAAGTTCCTTAGAAACTGCTATATCAGTATACTGAGAAGTCTATATGGACAGTCAAGTGGTTGCTACAATGTATTAATTAACAACCTGGCTACTAGAGATGGGACTATTACATCCCAGGCACCATGAGGGGGGCTGCCTGTGCATCCAAAACCTGGCTACCATAGATGGGTCTATGATAGCCTGATCAAGGAACAAAGACGGGCTAAAGGATACCTGAATATTTAACATGGTCCAGCAGCTTGCCGCAAATCATATCATCAGCAACATGGACACGTTATACTTCGGGTGCTATGATATCGATAGTTTCCAACTGAAGGAAGACCCACGAGATGGCCCCATAAGCTACTACACTTCACTATGCAGCTTCTAGCAAGGAACTGACAAGCTCGCCCACCTTAGGACGAGAAAAAATAGTAGGATATGGCAAAAATAGAACATTCTGCTATACCACGTCTCCGATCCCTATACCGGGATCTCACATATGTCATAATATTAAGTTTTACCAGCCTGGCTCTCAAAGCATAGTTAGGGTACACTCACCGTCGAATGAAAGGGTATTTTCTACCCCAGAAACACACACCGGGTAGCAATGGGGAAACAAGGAGACAACCAAGTAGTACAGTACAGCCGCCGTGGACTGGACACTTTCCACGGGTGGGCAATATGTCCACTGACGCATTAATATTAGATTTCAAACACTAATTAATGGAATAGGCATCAAAAATTTAATTAATGAACCCCGATACAACCCGGTGCTTCAGTAATTTAAATTTTGCTGCTGATGATTTTTATTACCCGGTAAACGCATGCATGGACATCACTGCCCACGTGTGGATTACGAACAATACACGGAGACTGTACTGTAGCTTGACACTGACAAGCGGGCTCACACATGGACCCGAGATAGATAAATGATAACATTTTCTTATCGTCAGATATGCCTATACAACTGAATAATCAAAGTGCATGGAACATATAAAAAAAATCAATTTTTATTGTCCTGAAAAATAGCATACCAGTCTAAAACTACAGTACACGGAGAGTGTATTATCACTAAATCACCCGCAGAGTGGCGATTACACCCGACCAATAATTGCAAATTTGTTGCAAAGCATAACCAGTACCAGCAAAGTTTCAGCCATTGGACCTCCGGGTTAAACCCGGAGGTCCATTGGCTGAAACATTGCTGGTCTTTTTTGTCGATATATACAAAATTTGAAAGTTATAGCTTGGGTGATAACTCCACTCCGCGGGTGATTTAGTTACAATCCACTCTCCACGTACTGTACGCATACTGAGCTGGGGTAATACTAAGTTTTACCAACGTGGCTACTATAATTATGTCAGAGATTTCCTTTGCACACGTGTCTGTCTCTATAATTAGGTGAAACTAATGTTGAAACATGGACATGGTCGAGTTATAATCACAACAGGACCATGACGTAATTGTTTTGAGTAATTGTATGGCTCATTTTCGATTCGTTGTAAACAGTTCTTTTAGTTTGAAAACAATAAGATATCAAACGGGATTCTAGTTCAAGGTCTTAAATAACAGGTCAACTTGACTATGATACATGTAACTCATCATATTGTTTGTTTGTTTGGTTGAGGTTTTACGTAGCTTTCATCAACTATGGCTATATCATCACAAGATGATGGCAGAGTCACTCAAGCAGATCCACTTGACCGTAGGAATCCACCAACCACTGGCGAGGAACTAACAAGCTCATACACATAGGCCCCTTAATATGCCGAAGAATTTGCAACATCGGTAGTCTGAGACGTCTATATGGACAACCAGTCTATCGCTGTTGTACATCCTAGCTAACAGAGGTGGGACTATTATATCATATCCCGCGCTGGGTTAGGACCCACCATAAATTCAATCCATGAGGTAATCAGGTAAATATCTTTGAAAGGGCAATAAAGACAAAAGTGTTTGTTCTTGAGTAAAATATACTGAAGCAATGAATAATTAATTACCCGTTAGGTCTCATTAGGTGAGCAAAATTTGCTTATCATATTCTGAACTGTAGAATGCATTAAAAGCCTAAGACTCAAAGTATTGTAAAAAATGAGTGTGGTTCTCCTAAATAGCAGAACCCCCCCCCCCCCCCCCCAAAACCACATAAAACTCCCTCCAAATTGCTCTTGCGAAGGGGTTTTAGAGAAAATGTTTCATGTCTATTATGTGGTAAGCATTCTGGGGGGACTGGTGTTTAGTATTTTTCTCTTAAATAACAGAACTCCACTCCCCCCCCCCCCCCCCTCCCGGCCTCTCAGATGTCACCTGGAAGCTCTCTAAATAACATTTCCATTTCCAGACTGTTTTAGGTATCAATGTACTAAATAATTTCCTACAGGTGACGACTATAACGCCCAGGCGACAACAATATGATCGCATCATATTTTGGCATTCAAATATCTTTGTCATGTATAACCCTTCGGACAAATTTTTTCAAACCCGAAAACAGCAGGTCATGCAACAAAATAAGAGAGTAAAATTGACAGAACGGGAAGTACCGGTCACGTGCACATATTTTCCAGGGAATTTCCAACACAACACACCAATTCGTCAATTGTATTTTTTAGGTCAAAAAAGTCATCAAATCGCTCTCTTCTCTTTATTTATCTGGAACATTTAACAATAATGCAAGATGTCAGTAGAATGCTTCAAACCTTTATTCAAATAATATATTTCCCCAAGGCTGCTGAGTTTCAGAAATTTCATCATTTCCGGGAGCAACCTTTCAAGGCAGGTAACTCTAATTCCAATATTTAGTTCAGTCATACCTATAATCAAACCCAACCCTACCAAAGATACATTTGACTTTTTTCGTGGGAGAAAAAGAGTCATTTCTGTATGAGAATTCAACTTTTGGCTTCTGCTGAGTGAAAAAAAAAAGTGAAATTTGTTTTTTTAACAAAGGAGTCCAAACTGTTGACTTGAAAAACTGATATTGACTCCAATACATTTGTCTACCCTCTTACCTGATGAGTGAGCTGAAAGAGATAGGAATTCACAGCTTTCTTTGAAAACTACCCTAATCCCCAAAATAAAACCAAACACTGCATCAGCACGCAACACTTTTGGAAAAACATATGTCTAATTTAACCATATGGCAAGAGGGGTAGTGTTCCAACCACCACGAAACATTATGAAAAGTCAATTTGGTTTTAAAACTTGGAGTTGCAGCTAATAACTGACGTCAAATTTTCACCTACAAAATTTGACGTCAGTTATTCATGGGGAGGGGGGGGGGGGGGGGGCTGTGGGGTTGGAAAAAAATTGCAAAACACTGATGCCGAGGTGGGTGGGTGATCAAGGAGGACACGATGCTTGCAATTTTTTTCTTCAGACACTTTGGGGCAAAATTGTATACCATAATCAGTGAAGTATCATTCAAGAACCAATAAAAAGACACTCAAGTTATCAGGGGGTACATACCATGGATTTTGTACAGGTGTCAACAAAATCATGTACCAGACCTTCTTGGGCTGGACTTAAAATAAGTAATAAATCCCCTCCCCTCCCCTCCCTTAACCCAGCCATGCCCCACCCAAACCTTCGTCAAAACAATAAACAATTTGTATGATATTTTACAAAGCTCTCTGAACTCTGTCGAATACCATATATATTGTTGCTTTCTACAACATGTCTGAACACATGGAGAGATAACTATAGGTAAAAAGTTAATGATATGACATTCAAGAGTGTTAATGAATTACAAAAGAACATGACTTAAGAGACCTATGTCTTTGGAGACCATGTTTTATATGGACATTCCTGGACATACCAGCTTTACTCTATATTTGATTTGTTATGGAAGACCATCTGCCTTAAGAGACCACTTTGGTCTGATAAAACGGATGTTCTTTCAAGACCTGTCGTACTGTATAAGGTCAATCACTCAATACTGTATGATAAAATTGGTTATGGTTATGGTGCAGTATGGTGGGAAGGATGATGCAGAAGCATGTATTTAGTGGGGGTGGGTGGTTCAGATAACCCCGGAAAAAAATTGTAAAACTGGAAAAAAATTACGTAGGGTGGGTGGGTCCTCCGACCGGTCCAAAACAAAAAATCGGCATCGGTGTCTGCAAATTTTTTCCTACCCCCCCGACCCCTCCCCCCTGAGTGACTGTTGGTGCGAGATGGAGATGCGAGTGCTCTCAGGTGAGGCCTCATTGGGATATCTCCCCACAACCCTCTCATCTTCATAGGGAAGATGATTATTGGTGTTTATTGGTGATCGCCAGTCGCGATCACTAAGGATGTATAGTGATCGCCGTTGGTGCTATCTGGTGATTGTTGGGGATGAGGATGTGAGGGCTATGAGGAGAGATCTCAGTGAGGCATCACCTCATAGACCTCATTGGTCTCCCATCATGTAAACGCTTGCCTGGAAAGATTTTTTGTGGATGCATGGCTGAGGTAATATAATGAAATTCATAAAACCCAAGGAAAGCAAAGTGAAGTATTTTGGTTTCCATATCATCCTTCACGAGTAGTATGTTATGTTCCCGAACGGGCCCTTTATGTCGCCATCTACTTGAACCCCACCCGCACGCGGACTCCAGGCCAGGGCTTCTGGACGTCGGGAGCGAGATATGGATGTGAGGGTTTTGAGGTGAGGACTCAATGAGGCCTCTGCTCACACCCCACTCATCCTCATACAGGGAGATGACACTGGTAATCGCTAGTAACAATAACTAGAGATCGCCATAAGCGATCACTAGGCATCCCTGGTGATCGTCATTGTCGATCACCAGCATGGCGATCGATCACCAGCGATCATCTCCCCGTATGAGAATGTGAGGGGTGTGAGGAGAGGCCTCAGTGTGGCTAGTAGTCATAGCCCTCTAATCCTCATCTCGCTCCCAAAGATCACTAGAGATTGTCATAGACGATCACTAGCCATTTTCGCCACAACTGATCACCTGTGGTCATCTCTACATACAATACACATTGGTTAAGACATTCAGATACAATTTGCTATTAATAATTGTATAATGCAATGCATTAATTTGATTGCTCTGCTTGAAAAATTTTTATTACGTTTTGCAACGTTTTTTCCAGTCCATGTAGTTACATTTTGTAATAATTATTACATTTTGGAACGCTTTTCCAGTCCATGTAGTTGAATTTTGTAATAATTATTACATTTTGCAACGTTTTTCCAGTCCATGTAGTTGAATTTTGTAATAATTATTACATTTTGCAACGTTTTTCCAGTCCATGTAGTTGAATTTTGTAATAATTATTACATTTTGCAACGTTTTTCCAGTCCATGTAGTTGAATTTTGTAATAATTATTACATTTTGCAACGTTTTTCCAGTCCATGTAGTTGAATTTTGTAATAATTATTACATTTTGCAACGTTTTTCCAGTCCATGTAGTTGATTTTGTAATAACACTTCGAACATATACGAAACTCGATCAAATACCGTAGAAATGCGTATAACATACCCGAAGACAGTCGTAGAATCATTGAGAAGCAAATTTATTTTAATATTTGTATAATAACATGAATTAGTTTCTAATTGTCCCTTTGAAAAAAGTGCCTCTTTGAAAAAAAAAGTTTTATTACATTTTGCAACGTTTCAAGGTTTTTCCCGTCCAAGTAGTTGCACTTTGTAATAATTATTATATTTTGCAACTTTTATTACAAAGTGGGTTGTAACAGAGCATTACAGTAAACAAATACAAAATAGTTTACATTCACATTAATTATGGATGGTGGGATTTTTGGAAATAAAGAATTTGTAATAAATTCAATTTCAGTTTCCTGAATATAACAAACTAGAAATGAAATATTTTCTCTGAAATCATTGTGCAAATGTTATTTTGATGCCGGTTCTGGAGATTTCTGGTATTTAAGAGAAAAATACCTAATAGTAAATACCAGATCCCCCCCCCCCCCCCCCCCCCCACACACACACACCCAAGCAACCTTGGCCAGTTTGAGAATGAAATCGGTGTTTATTCTGGTTATAAGGCTTAAGTCATCCTGGAAATAAAATATTTCCTGCCCAAACACTGTGCAAGTGTATTTAGAGGGGGTGTCTGTGTGGTTCTGGTATTTAGTAGAACTCGTCGGATCACAAAGTTGACTGGTCGATAATTCCAACGATCTTCAACTGACATAGTCTTGTGTCACTGGTAAAAATAGTCCAGAGACTGGGCTCAATACAATCTACTTGCACAATATTGTGTCCACAAAAGCTGCATTTTTCTCGGTTAAATCGAGATCGGATCGCGACACGCTAACACCAGTTTATGGCGATTTTATAACTTAAAAAAATAAGAAATATAGAGCGAAAGAAAAAACAATAAAAATATAAAAAAAAACAAAAGAGCAAGCAACGTCATAATTTCATTATGATGGCTATTAAGTAAATGTGTGGGGTTGACTGGTCAATATTTTCAACGTGCATCCACGTGGCTGCACGTTGGAAATATCAATTGGTCCATCCCAAATGATGAATTCAGCTGATATGGAATACACCGCCAGAGATCAATGGGTTAAAACTATCTCCGTATTTTGATATGAAACTCTTATGACTTTTGTATTCTCAGACTTTTACAGGAGTATGGCGACGATTGTTATTCAATACAATCTATGTGTATAATATTGTGATCACAAAGGCTGTTTTTTTTCTCGATGACATTGAGATGGCATCCTCACAAGCTAACACCAGTTGGTGGAGATTTTATAAATTACAAATTGAGAAGTAAATATCGAAATAATAAAAAAGAAAGAAAAAGATAAAAAAAATAAAAACGAACAAATGAAGATAATTTTATTTCAGTATTTTCGTATTTCCTTTCCACTGTGTGATCTTCTATATTTTTATGGGGATAAAAGCGACAGGATAATTGAGACCAGGGTCCAATACTATAAAACTTTTACACATGTATCTTCTAGAATTGTATTTTCGAGATGACTTTAACTGAATTAAAATGAACTATTAGCATTTTCAAATTGCCATATTTTTTAAAATGCTAATGATTAATTTTAGTCAGTTATATTAGTGCGGAGTAAATACAAATCTAGAAAATATAATTGAAAAAGTTTTATAGATTGTTCCGGGTAGCAGCCCACTCGCGATCCGGTCGAAATTCCCTGTGTGTTTTTGTGGCCTTAGTACTACAGCAGCAGGGCTCAAAATAAGCTATGCAAAACTTGCAAAAAGCTACACAATGTTCAGTTATGTATAGCATTTTGTGATCTAAGATAATCAACTGCAGCCTAATACTATCTTGTATCGCAAAATGTGAATGAAAATTTGCAAACAAATTTGAAAACTAGTTCACTGATGCTTTACGTCTGATTGAGGAACATTCCAGGCATAACTCAGATTAACTCTCCATCAAGCATCATTTGCACCTTCATATGTAAGATGAATTCTATTGGTTTAAATTCTTCCTGTTTTTACAACATTTTGCAAAAATGCCCATTAAAAATAACTTCAAGCCCATCAAATTAAAAATCCCAACTTCCATTTTGAGAACTCTATTAAACAACCAAGACGCCATTTGAAAATACCCAAATCCATGCAACCCTTCAAGGCATTTCAGTTAAAGAAAAACATAGTAAATGCTTCATGTGTTGCAGATCATTTGGAAATGCCCAAAAATGGATGGAAACTATTCTATCTACTTAGAAGAATTCAATACAAAACAGCATAACATAACTCTTGTACTCAAAAAATAGCTATGTAATTTTTACAAAATGCTATTCATTTTTTGGTACGCAAAGAAAAAAATATATTTTGAGCACTGTACAGCAGCAGCCATTCTTGCCCCAATACATTGATATGAAAAACATTAAATGAAACGAGAGTAGACATAAAGAACAAAAATAAAGAATACAGCAGAACGATTTTTTTAACGAGTTCTACATTGATCGATATCCCTTCCATCACGAAACGTGAACAACAAAAATAATGGTTTAAAAAAAGTAAGCAATCGATCAATAAGAGTTGACTTCAATTTTAACCTTATTTAGTCATTATTTTTAAGCATTGGACGGTTTGTGTTCATCCCTTGTTGTGACACATCCATCTTCCATTCTACCCTAAAATTAGTATTGTGTTTTCAGCTGGCCATACCCCCGAACATATGCAATACTACTGAAGTTAGAGCAGTCGAGTTCTTGGCATGGATAATGTTAGTTTATGGATTTTAAGCACATACCATAAAAACCTATCAGAATATTGAAGAAGTGAACATTGTAGACTGGAAATCGGGCACTGCGTGCATATACACAATGTTGCTTCTCTTTGTATTGTTTGGTGTCAAATTTTACTCAGTAAATGCAGCATTCACAAGTGGTAGTCTACATAAATTATCACTAGTTCAGCAAGTCTACACCTATTCTACATCGATTCGTCTTGAGACCAAAACCCAATGTGCATTGGCATGCAGCATTGACAATCACTGTAAAACATTTTATTACGAAGGAAATACACAGATGTGTGATATAAACAAAAATGTATCAAACAAAGTTTACAGAAAACAAGGTTAGTTTTATTGTGTTTGTTTTATATTGTCTTTAGTTTAATGAAGCAAAGTACATTATTTTTTTTTTAAATGAATACAAGAAAGCAGCTGTGTGAAATGTAATAAAAATTGAAGTAAAAGGAACTTTGGTATTCTTTGACACACAGTGGTTCGCGTGTAATGTTGTATTTGGAACCTTACTAAATTGTATGTTGGTAAAGAGGGATTTTCATATTTCAAGCTAATTATTCTTTCCTATTTTTGTCCACAAATCACATCTTGTGACTTGTCATTGGAACACGCTCGTTCCGTTTCTTCCAATGAGAAGTCGTAAACGATTGTTTTCAAGCCAAAAGTGAATATATTTAGTCTTTTAATAAAAAAATGCAAAATCCGTTTCCACTTTTGCCCCTGACTGATGAAGATACTACCCCCCAAGAAGCATGTAGGAGGAGTAAAAATCCGTTTATACCGAGCGCGAACGCGAACTCGAACGTGACCGCGACCACGGCAACTTTCCGCGCAACATTCCGCGCGAACTGTCGTTCTAACTGAATGTGGCAAGTTGCGAGGAACGTTAGTGACTTATAAAAGTAGATCTAAGTTTTTTTTCATTCATGGAACCATGGAAGAGTATGCCTCAACCGATAACGACCTGGAGGACAGCTTGGTGTTACACTTGCTGCTAAAGAGGAGGAAACGAACGAGATACGGGCGTTTATCTTTGCATCCTGTTTTCCAGAGACGTCCTATGTATTCCATCATTAGTACAGGAACTTCTTTTCCAAACCCACAAGTTCGAATAGTACTTCAGAATGCCAGAGGATAAATTCGACTACGTCCTAGGTTTGATACAAGATGGCACACGAACTCGCCTCTGATTGGCTGATCACATTTGTTCGTCGCGGGATCCTTTCTTGAAAAATTCGCTCTGGAGGCCATTTCCGCTCGAACAAAAATCTGGTCGTGGTCGCGTTCGCTGTGAGTATGAACGACTCCATTGAAACCACAATGGCTCAAGCTAATGCAAACGCCGTGATCGCGGTCGCTTTCCTGTTTGTGTTCAGTATAAACGGATCTTTAAGCTTGCAATGTTTTGTGACGGACAGCCAGACTGACGGGTGGACGGACGGATGGGCGAACATCATTTCAATGTGTCCCATAAGACTTTGTAGACGGATGATAAAAAAATTAATGACCGACAATAACTTTGCTCTCCTCAAGTTAATGCATATATATGTGAACGTAGGCGGGGGATAAACGAATTAATGACTGACAATAATTTAGAACCCCTCAAGTTAATAGATATATATGTGCATGTTGGCGGGGATAAACAAATTAATGACCGCCAATTATTTAGCACCCCTCAAGTTAATGGATATATATATATGCACTTTGGCGGGGGATAAAAAAAAAATAATGACCGACAATAATTTAGCACCCCTCAAGTTAATGGATAAATATGTGCACGTTGGTGCGGGATCAAAAAAATAATGACCGACAATAATTATTTTAATGCATATATACGTGAACGTACGCGGAGGATAAAAAAAAATTAATGACCGACAATAATGTATCACTCCACAAGTTAATGCATATATCTGTGCACATTGGCGGGAGATAAAAAAAATAATGACCGACAATAATTTATCACTCCGAAAGTTAATGTATATATATGTGAACGTAGGCGGGGGGGGGGGGGGGGGAATTAATGACCGACAGTAACTTAGTATTCCGCAAGTTAATGCTTATATATGTGCACACAGGCGGGGGATAAAACAATTAATGACCGACAATAATTTAGTACTCCACAAGTTAAAGCGTATATATGTGAACGTAGGCGGGGGATAAAAAAAGTTAATGACCGACAATAATCTAGTACTCCACAAGTTAATGCGTATATTTGTGCACACAGGAATAGTCTTTTCTTGGTCATGGTTTGATTATATAAAAATAAATAGTATAAAATGAAAGTTTCTACCACACAAAATTAAAAAAAAAAGCCTTTGATATTTTTGGTATTTTCCATGGCCTCATTTTACAAACACATGTAAGAAATTAGTTTTGTTTCAGACGTTCACGAGAATATTTGTATATTTTACATTTGACTCTGATTGTTTGTGCAGACAAAGTTAGTTAAATTTTGTATTTTGAGTGCCAAATGCGTGGATTTCAATTGGAAAAAAAGTTGCAAAATGGTGGAAGGATCATAAAATTCGCCGACAAGAGTTGTCTAACGTAACAAATAGGTCGAAATGGTGTCGGTATTAAGTCAGTGAAGGGAACTCTGTTTAACCTTCTAAACACGGGTGTCCAAATATCAACATAAGCTGCAAAACTTTCCATAATGCAACAAGACATTTAAAACGTTCCGTCTTGTTTTACCGAGTTCGTTGAGCTTGTTAAATTCCTAGTTGCATTGTGGGAAAATCTGCTGCTTGATTTTGACATCAGTGTTGAGTCCATTCTATTCCGTTAAGGGTGGGGGCGGGGGGGGGGGGGGGGGCGTCAATTGCTTTCCGGACACAAGGCGGGGGCGGATGAGTATGTCCGCGGTTCTGAAAACTCAATTTTTCCATGCTTTGATTTTTTTTCTTTTGAGCTCTTATCTTTCAATTACGTAGTGCGTATTGATCAGGGCAGCTTGTGTAGGCTTTTTGCCACCACTCCATCTCCTCTGGGTTAAGGGGGTGGGGTGGGGGTGATTCGTAGTACAGGATAGGGGCTAGCAGCATAGCAATGTGGACAGACGTCCACCGTTCCCCATCACACCATCAGTGGTTCACGATTTTGAAAAAGTTAAAGCAATTTAAACGAATTATCAGTAATGTAATCTAACATAAATGTATATACATGTAATTGCCTCTACGAATTGTGCACTTGATAATGCTTAATAAATTCATATTAGACTGATGAAAATATTTATTATTTATTGGTGTTTAAGATCACATACTTATGCACAATCTCGACCGTGTACTGATGAAACTAAAATTGACTGTAGAAATGGGTAGAAACAGAAAGAAGAAGTAGAAATAGCAGGAAATACAGTGGTAAAACCAGATAAAACATCATCTCACACGTGTTCCTACTACACATGTCTTAATAATGTTCAGGCAGAATGCCAGTATATGGTATATGTTCTCCGGGCTACCCATGTATACACTGACTGTCAGTGTCTGTGAGAAAGTTTGAAACAATTCATATACTTGCCAGGAAATGGGACCAAATTCCGACCAATCTTCATTAGCTGGTTGTGGGTAGATTAAATGTCGGGAATGGTTACTCAAACAATACAAACCATGTTCCAGCAAAAAGAACCCGTTGAAATTGCCAATTCAAGTAGTTTATGTGTAATTTACTCTTTTTGTCTTTTCTTGGGGGTGGGGAGGAAGGCTGTGGGTACCAAATTTCAAAATGGAATCTTTTTCCCTTCAAAAAAGAGGTGGGTGCCCAAGGGTCGGAAAAAAAAACTGTTTGCACTTATTTGTGTCCGAATTTTTTTTCATAACCTCTACGCAACCCCCCCCCCCATCACCCCCACCCACACCCCACACCCACGTTCCGTTCAGATATATATTTGGACGTTATGCAATTCTTGTTAACGCACTTTTTAATTAATTAATATTTACGACATTTCGCAACGCGTAAATATAATTAACGGAATGTCAGTGTAGCTATAACAGATGGGCCTAATAGTGATAGTATACTGGAATAAACTTATGGAATTCATGTGACCGATTTACTGTTTTAATCTATCTCTTGTCTGAAATTTTATATCAAACGAGATGAGAAGACACGAAAAGGGGGCTGGGGAGGTGGTCGTCGGTTGGGGTGACTTCGTGAACGTCTTGTTAGCCCTTCTCAATGTTTAGTTGTTATGGAAACTAAACACGGGTTTGACAGTGAATCGAGTACTCGTAAAAGTAAGGAATAATGGGAGGAAGAAGGGTCGGTAGTAATGAAAATGACAACCAATTACAGTTCCGTTGTGTTTGAAAGTACGGATAACAACTTAGATTACCGCGAGTTCATCTTCTAGAATCTCATTATACCTACATAATTTATTTTTCTGTTGATAAGACGTGCGGAAAGTCGCTCCAGGTCACCATTTCTGAAACGGAGGATGGTAGTGACATCTGCAGTTAAAACTAAAAGTCCTGTCATGAAATGCGCACAAATAGCACGTCGATCTGCGCGTTAATTTACGCGGCATGACCATAGTAAGGCTATCAAATTCTGTACATATGGCCTGTGCACAAGCAATGTTTCAGCCAGTGGACCTCCGGGTAACCCGGAGGTCCATTGGCAGAAACATTGCCGGTGTTTGCTATGAGTAACCAGGAGAACCTGCCGTGCTTTGGGTGCTATTCGATATGACAATTGCGCGCAATTCCTACGCGCAATTAAGCCTAGATAAGCGCACTGTTTGTGACAAGACTTCTAGTTTTAACTGTATGTATAAAAAGGTAGAGGTCACGCTTTCTAAAGCAGTAGGGCTGAAACTATATGAACACGTGCTAGTAAAAAGTATTAATTATATGTTAATGTTTATGTACACTTTTGAGAATAATAAAAACTTTATGAGGCCAAATATGTATCCACTTTTTAAACCTACTTCAGGAGTATATAAAAATAGGTTCACCTTGGAAAAAAACTCCAAGTTACAGGTAGGTTGATCTGTGGACGGGGGTAGCATAATCTCTCTTCCGACTGTGATAATATGATATTAATTTTGCTTTTGGGATGTGGGACGAACTTGCTCCGAACATACTTGCCATAACTGTCAGATCTAGCTTTCATAAACAGTTAACTACGAAACTACTAAAGTCGTATGCCGAAAAATGCTACCCTCAGTAATCCATATTGCCCAGATTGTACATTATAGTATTAAAATTGTCTATGCTCTCTGTTTTTCATTGACATGTGATCCAGTTGGCATTCTCAGTATTTCTCACCTTAGCATGCCAGCTTTTGGTACCGACAGAGATGTTACGATATACATTAGTTCCAACGATTCATTCAAAAATATAGAATACTTCTGCTTCAAACTATTTTGATGCCTGTCTTTCTCGCCAGTCCGTCGCCTCCAGCTGAGGACTATGTCCAGACAACCAAGTAATTTTTACCTTTTAACACTGATTAGAATTAGATGCCGAGCACTATCTTTGGTAAGAATTTGGTTGTGAATTTGCCAAATTTCCAATCCAGTGCCAATACTTGAGTCCATTCAAATAGTTAAGCTAAATGGTGTTATACGGTTGACGATGAAACAAAGGTTTTTACTTTATACACTGCAAAAAATATAGTTTCTCTTTAGAACCAAAACTGGTTCTAATCTTGTCCCTGAGATGGAACCAGTTCTGTTTAAACAGTATTTATTTCAAATCAAATACATTTATAAAGATTAACATTAAATATTAACAGAGTTAAGCATAAATTGAGGGGGTTTCAGCCGTAAGTTTAGAGCTTATACGAGGTTGTCTCAAATCATTATTAAGCAAAGGAGATATGAACAGTTGGCATATCGAACCAGTTTTGGTTCTG